>JARGYO010000094.1:78123900-78863900 GCA_029206835.1 Rana muscosa
AAGTTCCAGGAGGGGCAAGGCATGCTGATACTTATAGTCCCTCCACCACAGCAGGGTCCCAAGTCTAATTGACCTTGTTTGGCTTGCCATTGGATCAAGGGCTGGCTGAAAGAGAGAGAGGGTGAGAGGGTGTTCTTGTATAGGTTTCTTTATAAACAGCAGTTCCTGTCCCTGTACGGAAGTCTCAGTTCCTACATTAATGATCATGTACCTTTAATAATATGCACGCCTCTATGATAGTTAGCATGTCCCTACATTAATGTGTGTGACATGCCACTATAGAATATTTCTGAATATTAGGAAAGCCTTCTCAATATTATTAATGTTCCTAAATATGCCCCTGTATTAATGTGCTTGTCTCTGAATTAATGAGCATGCTTTTGGAATTAATGAGCCTGTCCCCCTTTAGGATCCTTTTCCAACATTAATGAGCACACACCTATATTATGACCATATATCCTGACATTATTGAGCTTGCCCTTATATTAATGAATATATCCCTTTCTAAATGAGCTGGCCCTTCATTAAATCGCACGCCTTTGTATTAATGAGACTATGCCTACAATAATGAGCATGTCCCTAAATTAATAAACCTGTCCCTGTATTAATTATTAAGCATATCCCTATATAAATAACCCTGTCCCCATATTTATTAACGAACATGTCCCTGTATTAATAACCCTGTCCCTGTATACATTAATGAGCATATCCCTATATTAATAACCCTGTCCCTGTATTAATGATGATTGAGAATGTCCCTATATTAATAACCCTGTCCCTGTATACAATAAATGAGCATGTCCCTATATTAATTGAGCATGTCCCTAAAATAATAACCCTGTCCCCATATTCATTAATAAGCATGTCCCTATATTATTAACCCTGCCCCTATACTAATTAATGAGCATGTCCATATATTCATTAATGAGCATGTCCCTATATTATTAACCCTGCCCCTATATTAATTAATGAGCATTTCCCTATAATAATAACCATGTCCCTATATTCATTAATGAGCATGTCCGTATATTAATTAATAACCCTGCCCCTATATTAAATAATGAGCTTGCCCTATATTATTAACGCTGTCCCTATATTAATGAGCATTAATAACCCTGTCCCTGTATACAATAAATGAGCATGTCCCTATATTATTAATCATGTCCCTATATTAATTAATGAGCATGTCCCTAAAATAATAACCCTGTCCCCATATTCATTAATAAGCATGTCCCTATATTATTAACCCTGTCCCTATATTCATTAATGAGCATGTCCCTATATTATTAACCCTGCCCCTATATTAATTAATGAGCATGTCCTTATATTAATAACACTGTCCCTATATTCATTAATGAGCATGTCCCTATATTATTAACCCAGCCCCTATATTAATTAATGAGCATGTCCCTATATTAAAAACCCTGTCCCTATATTCATTAATAAGCATGTCCCTATATTAATAACCCTGTCCCTGTATACAGTAAATGAGCATGTCCCTACCCTAAAGATCATGCCCTTATGTTAATGGGACTGTCCCTACATTAATGATCATGTTCTCATACTAAGGGGAATTTAACAACATGAGTGAGCCTGTCACCAAATTACTGATCTTATCCTTATATTAGTGAATGAAGGGGGTGGAGAGATGAAGTTACACTGCAGAGCTCAGCTCTGAGAGCCCTGAGAGCTGATTGGTGGGAAGGGACACATCCTCTCCACACAGCACACAGGAACAGAACTGAGGCTGTCAATCAGCTGGTGATCCCTCCCCTGCCACCATTTTTCTCTTGGTGTCAGGAAAACTTGTCAGAAGTGATTCATGCTGATAGCAGAGGAAGGAAGCAGCAGATAGAAATTACACTTAGTGCTCTGAATTGACACAAGCACAAACAATAGAAGAATATGCTTTGTTCATATTTCATGTCTGAAGTTTACAACCACTTTAAAGAGCCTGCATCTATATTAGATAGCCTATCCGTATATAAATGAGCCTCTTGTAAAGTGATTTAACCTGTCACTATTATAAGGAGCATGCCCCTGTTCACTAAGCCTGTTCTTTTATTGATTATCTGATTGTTAAATTAATGAGCATACCCTTGTTTACCAAGTCTGCCCTAATATTAATTAGCTTATTCCTGTATCAGAGAGCATACCCTTGTTAAGCAAGCCTGTCTCAATTTTGCAAAAAAAAAAAATGCAAAATTAAAATCATGGCAAAAACGCACTACATGCTTTTCTGCAGCTTCTCTATTGAAGTCTATTGAACCAAAAAAGCAAAAATAAAAACACTGTTTAAAAAAAGTCCCTGACCCTTTCCAAAAAGCAGCTGAAAAAAGCATAGATGTGAACGTGCCCCATAGAAAACCATGTTAAATCAACTGTTACTGCGTTTCTGCAAAAAAGCACAAAAAAACACACATGGGTTTGAACCAAGCCTCAGCCCTAGTTCACACTGGTGCGTTTTGACATGCGATTCGACATGTCAAATCGGCGGCATTTGCTGGCAATTGCCGGCAATGGCACCGTCCTAATCGGTGTGACGCCGCACAGATTTCAAAAAGTAATTTCTGTACTACTTTTTGCGATTTTGCAGAAACTGCATAGAAAATGCAGAAACTGCACAGATGTCTCTGTAATCGCGGCCGAAATCGGGACTGACAAGCGTGAGTGAAATTGTGCGAAACTTGCACGGCTTTATTCCCGCAGCCCAGTGTGAACCTGGGCTAAAACAGAAAAAAATCTGCAATCTTATTTTTAGAAACACACTGCACTGGAACGCTGAGATTGGAATAGACACTTTATTATGGGGAACCACGACAATATGGGTTAGAGTGCGTCAGAACGCCAGCCTTAAGATACAACAGTGCAAATGGGCCCTGTAATAAAGAGCATGCCCTTGCAGAAGATACCCTGCGGCTGTATTTCAGATCCTGGCCCGGTATGGGAGCTTGCCCCTGTGTGGCTGGGCCAGTCTCTATATTTATGCAGGCTGTCCGCAGCCTGTTCCTTCTCCTTGCAGGAAGCACATTGTGGCGTTTGCAGACAGAGTTGGCTCTGTTCCAGCATTTGCTTCTGCTGCCCCCCTCTCCTTCCCCCCCCTTCTCCTTCCCAGCCAACCACAACCCTCCACCGACAGCACGTGAACCGCTCTCTTAGACAAAGAAAATTCTCAGTTCTTTCCCCCCTTTGGCCCCCAACCTATCCCACCCCCCCTTCCCATCTAGCTGCAATATCTGAGAGAGGGGGTGTGAGAAGAGGGGGGATGTTGGGGGGGCGTGAGGAGGACACAACACCTGACTGCATCCTCACTGCTGTACAGCACCAGGGTTTATGGGTATGTCCCTTCACCTCTTTCCTGGGATCATTTCCTTATTTTTGCCATTTGCGGCCATGTTGTGGTGGTGGTAGTGGGGGAGAGCAGAGAAAGTGAGTGAGAGAGAGAGAGAAAGTGAGAGAGAGCGAGAGAAAGGGAGCGAATGAGGACAGAGAGTGCTGAGTAAGATTGTTTTTTTTTTTTTTCCCGTCCTGTGATTGAAGCAAGAGGATGGCGCTGGCACCCTCCTCCAAGATGCGCACTGAGGCTTCCTTCTCCCATATTTGTGCCAGGAAAGGGAGATTCCTAGTGACGGCGGTGTTGTACCCAGACTCCCGGGCCGCTCACATGGTTAAAAACCCTTTCCTTGTGGGCACGCAGAGGGTTAAAGCGTATTATTTGCAGAAGCAGTGCCGTAACTAGGTACCCGCAGGGTTAAATTATGTTCTTTTAAAGTGGCAGTTGACGTACTTTACTGGCACTGTCAAAAACAAGGTAATGACAGCGTATTGTCTTCAGGGGGTTCAACTTCTCGCCAAGTTAAAATGTACATCTTATGGGGGCAATTTTATACAGGACATCTACGTCACTTACAGGGTTAGGAACATGCTCCTTGTGATGCCATGTCATTGGCATTTGCAGGCTCAAGAACATACAACAAGACCACCACATGCGTTGTGGTGCAATGCATGGCCGAAATGGCGCAGGTCGAGTTCTTGGTCCTGCCAGCCCTTTCAAAATGAATGGGCTTCCTTAACACAGTGCGCCCTAACACACAAAACCTATACTATACAGTGCGGGCATTAATAGGTGCCCTTAAAGCTGCTGGCTCTGGGAATTGTTGGCCCTAATCCAGGTTGCACAACCAGACGGGTCACTGACCTGGGACTGGAGTTCACATGGTATTGCTTGCCTGTTCTAGGTCAGCCCCAGAGAAGGTAATCCTGAACCAGCTTAACAATGGCATCATATTTAGACAGGTTCTCTTCAAAACATGGCTGTGGCATGCTAAGTACCTGTGGCATTCAGGGGGTTACAATAGTGTTCTTCATGTTGGCTGTACAATTCTAGTATTATAGTGAATGTACAATAGTCCGTAGTAAGCCCATACACTGAAGACTTGTTCCTCCATAATAGGCCGCCCCGGCATTTCAGAGGTTAAACCAAGTGCCGGTGTAGCACTGCTCTACTCTCACAAGGTCCGTAGGCACTTACAGGTTAATAGTCCTTTTCACAGGATGCCAAAGTCTTACTGGGCAACTTTGGTTTTCACAAGATCAAAGACTCATTCCTAGTGGTGGCCACTCAGCTCTTTATGGCATCAGCTCTGGGTACCCCTGGTTGAGGAACTGGTGAAGGCAACGTCATACCAGGGAACCAGGGGGCATCAAATGGTTGAAAAAGCCGTTGGTTGGTGGTGTGGCGTTAGACGACTGCAGCTTTGACAGGGTAAGGTCTCCGGTTCCAAGTCGGCTAAAGATGGACTCTCTGTGATGGCAGTGCCGCAGCACCCCCCTGGGTGGTAACAGGTTGGATGATTTATACCTATCCGAGGCAATACGGCGCTGGGTGTAACCTGTACAGACGTTGTTATATTTGGGGTGTGCTGTGAATTGTGGTAAACAAACCACAAGCTGGGATTCGCCGGTATTATTTGCCATTGTTATTTACAGGAACCCTCCAACAACGTCACATTCATTGCATTTGTTCTGCTGTTTGCCTGTTTGTAAACAGCATAAAAGCCGGTCATGTCTTTATGTATTCTGCTCTCAATGTATGTTTTCAATCGATAGCCAGCAGATGGATATTGTTATACTGTAGTGAAGTCCTGTCCTCAACTGCTCCGCTGCGATCAGAAAGAAGCCATGATTTCTATACATATACCGTATGTAGAAATGCATTGTTTGTTTTACGGATTCTAGTGGGTGCTCTTCAGACTCATCCTATAGCTGGCTGTGCAGGGACCAGGTGTGGAGTGTACTCTACAGGGTCAGGTGTAGAGTATACTGTATGAGACCAGGTGTGAAGTATACCGTACAGGGTCAGAAGTAGAGTATACTGTATGAGACCAGGTGTGGAGTATACTGTATGAGACCAGGTGTGGAGTATACTGTATGAGACCAGGTGTGGAGTATACTGTATGAGACCAGGTGTGGAGTATACTGTATGAGACCAGGTGTGGAGTATACTGTATGAGACAGGGTCAGAAGTAGAGTATACTGTATGAGACCAGGTGTGGAGTATACTGTATGAGACCAGGTGTGGAGTATACTGTATGAGACCAGGTGTGGAGTATACTGTATGAGACCAGGTGTGGAGTATACTGTATGAGACCAGGTGTGGAGTATACTGTATGAGACAGGGTCAGAAGTAGAGTATACTGTATGAGACCAGGTGTGCAGCACACTCTACAGGGTCAGGTGTGGAGTATAGTGTGCAGGACCAGGAGTAGCGTGTATTGTACGGGGTCAGTATACTGTATGAGACCAGGTGTGAAGTATACCGTACAGGGTCAGAAGTAGAGTATACTGTATGAGACCAGGTGTGGAGTATACCGTACAGGGTCAGAAGTAGAGTATACTGTATGAGACCAGGTGTGGAGTATACTCTATAGGGCCAGGTGTGGAGTATAGTGTGCAGGACCAGGAGTAGCGTGTATTGTACAGGGCCACGTGTGGAGTATACTGTATGGGGCCACGTGTGGAGTATACTGTATGGGGCCAAGTGTGAAGTATATCATACAGGGTCAGAAGTAGAGTATACTGTATGAGACCAGGTGTGGAGTATACCGTACAGGGTCAGAAGTAGAGTATACTGTATGAGACCAGGTGTGGAGTATACTCTATGGGGCCAGGTGTGGAGTATAGTGTGCAGGACCAGGAGTAGCGTGTATTGTACGGGGTCAGTATACTGTATGAGACCAGGTGTGAAGTATACCGTACAGGGTCAGAAGTAGAGTATACTGTATGAGAACAGGTGTGCAGCACACTCTACAGGGTCAGGTGTAGAGTATAGTGTATGAGAACAGGTGTGGAGTATACCGTACAGTGTCAGAAGTAGAGTATACTGTATGAGAACAGGTGTGCAGCACACTCTACAGGGTCAGGTGTAGAGTATACTGTATGAGACCAGGTGTGGCGTATACCGTACGGGGTCAGAAGTAGAGTATACAGTACTGTATGAGACCAGGTGTGGAGTATACTCTATGGGACCAGGTGTGGAGTATAGTGTGCAGGACCAGGAGTAGCGTGTATTGTACGGGGCCACGTGTGGAGTATACTGTACGGGGCCACGTGTGGAGTATACTGTATGGGGCCACGTGTGGAGTATACCGTACAGGGTCAGAAGTAGAGTATACTGTATGAGACCAGGTGTGGAGTATACTCTATGGGGCCAGGTGTGGAGTATACCGTACGGGGTCAGAAGTAGAGTATACTGTATGAGACCAGGTGTGGAGTATACTCTATGGGACCAGGTGTGGAGTATAGTGTGCAGGACCAAGAGTAGCGTGTATTGTACGGGGCCACGTGTGGAGTATACTGTATGGGGCCAAGTGTGAAGTATACAGTACAGGGTCAGAAGTAGAGTATACTGTATGAGACCAGGTGTGGAGTATACTCTATAGGGCCAGGTGTGGAGTATAGTGTGCAGGACCAGGAGTAGCGTGTATTGTACAGGGCCACGTGTGGAGTATACTGTATGGGGCCACGTGTGGAGTATACTGTATGGGGCCAAGTGTGAAGTATATCATACAGGGTCAGGTGTAGAGTATACTGTATGAGACCAGGTGTGAAGTATACAGTACAGGGTCAGAAGTAGAGTATACTGTATGAGACCAGGTGTGGAGTATACTCTATGGGACCAGGTGTGGAGTATAGTGTGCAGGACCAGGAGTAGCGTGTATTGTACGGGGCCACGTGTGGAGTATACTGTATGGGGCCAGGTGTGAAGTATACAGTACAGGGTCAGAAGTAGAGTATACTGTATGAGACCAGGTGTGGAGTATACTCTATAGGGCCAGGTGTGGAGTATAGTGTGCAGGACCAGGAGTAGCGTGTATTGTACGGGGCCACGTGTGGAGTATACTGTATGGGGCCACGTGTGGAGTATACTGTATGGGGCCAAGTGTGAAGTATACCGTACAGGGTCAGAAGTAGAGTATACTGTATGAGACCAGGTGTGGAGTATACTCTATGGGGCCAAGTGTGAAGTATACCATACAGGGTCAGAAGTAGAGTATTCTGTATGAGACCAGGTGTGGAGTATACTCTATGGGACCAAGTGTGAAGTATACCATACAGGGTCAGAAGTAGAGTATTCTGTATGAGACCAGGTGTGGAGTATACTCTATGGGACCAGGTGTGGAGTATAGTGTGCAGGACCATGAGTAGAGTGTATTGTACGGGGTCAGTATACTATATGGGGCCAGATGTGGAGTATACTGAATGGGGCCAGGTGTAGAATATACTATACTGTGCAGAAACGGGTATGGAGTATACTATAGGAGGACAGGTGTACAGAGTGGGACCAGGTATGGAGTATACTGTGCAGGGTCAGGTGTGGAGCATACTGTATGAGACCAGGTGTAGAATATACTACACTGTGCAGAAACAGGTATGGAGTATACCTAGGAGGACAGGTGTACAGTGTGCATACGTTGAGACCAGGTGTGGAGTATACTGCATGGGGCCAGGTGTGGAGTACACTATACGAGGACAGCTGTACAGTGTGGGACCAGGTGTGGAGTATACTGTATGGGACCAGGTGTGGAGTATAGTGTGCAGGACCAGTTGTAGAGCATAGTGTCCAGGGCAGGGTGCGGAGTATGCTCTACAGGTCCAGGTGTGAAGCACATTGTACAGCACCAGGTGTAGAATATACTGTGCGGGACCAGGAGTAGAGTGTGCTGTACAGGGCCAGGTGTGGAGTACACTGTGCAGGGTCAGGTGTGGAGCATACTGTATGAGACCAGGTATGGAGTATACTGTATGGAGCCAGATGTGGAGTATACTGTATGGGGCCCAAGTGTAGAATATACTGTACTGAAACAGATATGAAGTATAGTATACAAGGACAGGTGTACAGTATACTGTGCAGGACCAGGTGTGGGGCACACTGTATGAGACCAGGTGTGGAGTATAGTGTGTAGGTCCAGGTGTATATTATATAGTGTGAGGGGCCAGGTGTGGGGCACACTGTATGAGACCAGGTGTGGAGTATAGTGTGTAGGTCCAGGTGTATATTATATAGTGTGAGGGGCCAGGTGTGGGGCACACTGTATGAGACCAGGTGTGGAGTATAGTGTGTAGGTCCAGGTGTATATTATATAGTGTGAGGGGCCAGGTGTGGGGCACACTGTATGAGACCAGGTGTGGAGTATAGTGTGTAGGTCCAGGTGTATATTATATAGTGTGAGGGGCCAGGTGTGGGGCACACTGTATGAGACCAGGTGTGGAGTATAGTGTGTAGGTCCAGGTGTATATTATATAGTGTGAGGGGCCAGGTGTGGGGCACACTGTATGAGACCAGGTGTGGAGTATAGTGTGTAGGTCCAGGTGTACATTATATAGTGTGAGGGGCCAGGTGTGGAGTATACTGTACGGGACCAGGTATGCAGCACATTGTACAGCATAAATTGTAGAGTATACTGTGTGTGGCCAGGTGTGGAATATATTGGGTGTGGCCAGGTGTGGAGTATACTGCGCAGGACCAGGTGTGTAGCACACTGTGTGGCAAGGTGTGGCAAATACCCTGCGGGACTAAGTGTAGAGCATATTGTTTGGGAACAGGTGTGTAGAACACTGTGTGGGACCAGGTGTGGTGTATACTGTACGGGACCAGGTCTGGTGTATACTGTACGGGACCAGGAGTGGTGTATACTGTACGGGACCAGGTCTGGTATATGCTGTATGGGACCAGGTGTGGTGTATACTGTACGGGACCAGGTGTGGTGTATACTGTACGGGACCAGGAGTGGTGTATACTGTACGGGACCAGGTCTGGTATATGCTGTATGGGACCAGGTGTGGTGTATACTGTACGGGACCAGGTGTGGTGTATACTGTACGGGACCAGGAGTGGTGTATACTCTACGGGACCAGGTGTGGTGTTTACTGTAATGGACCAGGTGTGGTGTATACTGTATGGGAACAGGTGTGGTGTATACTCTATGGGACCAGGTGTCGTGTATACTCTACGGGACCAGGTGTGGTATATACTGTATGGGACCAGATGTGGTGTATCCACTTCGCGCCCCAAGGACGTCTATGGAAGTCCTGGACTTTGAGCCAGGATATCTGAATGATGCCTGCAGCTACAGGCATCATTCAGATATCGTTTTTTAGAGCCGGCGATTCTGTGTACCGTAAGAATGATCATAGCGGCTGTTCCGCCGCTTGATCGTTCTTACTGGCGGAGAGAGGGGACGCCTCTCCCGCCGCCCTCCGGCGCTTCTACCGACTCACCTGTGCGATCGGTGAGTCAGTGACAGGATCCGCCGGCCCCGGCTTCTTACCATGGAGATTTCCGGTGGACCAGATGGTCGCCGGAGTCTCTATGATCGTTCGGAGGCCGGGCGCGATGTTATGACGTCACGGCCGGCCTCTGCATTCAAAAAAACGGTGCCGCCTCGGCTAGGAAGCAGTGATCTTTTTTTATTTTTTTTATTCCAGGCTTCCCAGCCTAGAGGTGAGATGTGGGGTCTTATTGACCCCATATCTCACTGTAAAGAGGACCTGTCATGCTTATTCCTATTACAAGGGATGTTTACATTCCTTATAATAGGAATAAAAGTGATCAATTTTTTATTTAATTTTTTTAAAGCGTCAAAGTAAAAAGTTTGAAGTAAAATTAACAATAATTAATAATAAAAAAAAAGTAAAGTGCCCCTGTCCCCGGTAGCTCGTACGCAGAAGCGAACGCATACGTAAGTCCCGCCCACATATGAAAACGGTGTTCAGAACACACATGTGAGGTATCGCAGCAAACGTTAGAGCGAGAGCAATAATTCTAGCCCTAGACCTCCTCTGTAACTCAAAACATGTGACCAGTAAAAAAAATTAAAGCGTCGCCCGTGAGGATGTTTAAGTACCGAAGTTTGGCGCCATTCCACGAGCGTGTGCAATTTTGAAGGGTGACATGTTAGGTATCTATTTACTCGGCGTAACTTCATCTTTCACATTATGCAAAAAAAATTGGGCTAACTTTAATGTTTTAATATTTTTTAATTCATGAAACCGTTTTTTTCCCAAAAAAATGCGTTTGAAAAATTATTGCGCAAATACCGTGCAAGATAAAAAGTTACAATGACCGCCATTGTATTCTCTGGGGTCTTTGCTAAAAAAACATATATAGTGTTTGGGGGTTCTATGTAATTTTCTAGCAAAAAAATTAGGATGTAGGAGCGAAGTGTCAGAATTGGCCGGGATGCGATGTGGGTATACTGTATGGGACCAGGTGTAGAGTGTACTGTGCGGGGTTAGGTTTAGAGCACATTGTATAGAACCAGATGTAGAATTTACTGTATGTGTCCAGGTGTGAAGTATACTGTGCGGGACCAGGTATGTTTCAGATTGTGGGGTAGACTGTAGCAGGCTAGGTGTAATGGCAGTAGAAGGTGGGTGAGATCATGGAAGTAAAAGGTGTGTCTTATCATGGCATTACTAAGACAGACAGAGATGCATTGTTTCAGGTGGATGTGTATCGGACTGTAGCGGAAGAGATCTGCTTTACGACTGACTGTCTTACTGTAGCAGATGTGAGTAGGTGGATTTGTATTGGACTGTATCAGTGATTCAGCCCCTTTATAACTGTATGTAGCTGACTACATATCAGGCCAGGTGTATTAAGTATTTGTATCATGTTAGTTAGTATCTGTATCAGGCCAGGTGTGTATATGACTGTAATGGCGTAGTTGTGTGTCTAATTGTATCAGGCCAGGTGTGTATATGACTGTAATGGCGTAGTTGTGTGTCTAATTGTATCAGGCCAGGTGTGTATTTGACTGTATCAGGAAAGGTGTGTATCTGACTGTATCAGGCAAGGTGTATTTGATTGTATCAGGTTGGGTGTACATGTGGCTGCATCAATCCAAGTGTGTATCTGACTGTATCAGGTTGGGTGTACATGTGGCTGCATCAATCCAAGTGTGTATCTGACTGTATCAGGTTGGGTGTACATGTGGCTGCATCAATCCAAGTGTGTATCTGACTGTATCAGGTTGGGTGTACATGTGGCTGCATCTAGCCAAGTGTGTATCTGACTGTATCAGGTTGGGTGTACATGTGGCTGCATCAAGCCAAATGTGTATCTTACTGTATCAGGTTGGGTGTACATGTGGCTGCATCAAGCCAAGTGTGTATCTGACTGTATCAGGTTGGGTGTACATGTGGCTGCATCAAGCCAAGTGTGTATCTGACTGTATCAGGTTGGGTGTACATGTGGCTGCATCAAGCCAAGTGTGTATCTGACTGTATCAGGTTGGGTGTACATGTGGCTGCATCAAGCCAAGTGTGTATCTGACTGTATCAGGTTGGGTGTACATGTGGCTGCATCAAGCCAAGTGTGTATCTGACTGTAAAGGCATAGGTGTGTAGATGACTACATCAGACCAGCTGTATATGGGACTTTATCAGGCCAGGTGTACAGTATGTCATGACTGTATCATGCCAAGTATATATCTGACTATATTTCTGACTGTATCATGCCAGGTGTGTATATAACTGTATCATTGCTACCCCATTTATAGCAAAAACTGGGACCAGATGTGACATACTGTATACCCCCCTAGTATGGGGACCAGGTCTGGAGTGACTTTTAGGATTCATGCAATCCTGTAACTTCTTGAACATAGTGGGGCTTACCAGGATCTTTATATATGCACAGTACCACTTCTCTTGTCCTGTATGTTGGGTGTAATTCTCAGTATCTGTCCTTATTCTGTATGTATGGACTCTGCACAGTACCACTTCTCTTGTCCTGTATGTTGGGTGTAATTCTCAGTATCTGTCCTTATTCTGTATGTATGGACTCTGCACAGTACCACTTCTCTTGTCCTGTATGTTGGGTGTAATTCTCAGTATCTGTCCTTATTCTGTATGTATGGACTCTGCACAGTACCACTTCTCTTGTCCTGTATGTTGGGTGTAATTCTCAGTATCTGTCCTTATTCTGTATGTATGGACTCTGCACAGTACCACTTCTCTTGTCCTGTATGTTGGGTGTAAGTCTCAGTATCTGTTCTTATTCTGTATGTATGGACTCTGCACAGTACCACTTCTCTTGTCCTGTATGTTGGGTGTAATTCTCAGTATCTGTCCTTATTCTGTATGTATGGACTCTGCACAGTACCACCTCTCTTGTCCTGTATGTTGGGTGTAATTCTCAGTATCTGTCCTTATTCTGTATGTATGGACTCTGCACAGTACCACTTCTCTTGTCCTGTATGTTGGGTGTAATTCTCAGTATCAGTCCTTATTCTGTATGTATGGACTCTGCACAGTACCACCTCTCTTGTCCTGTATGTTGGGTGTAATTCTCAGTATCTGTCCTTATTCTGTATGTATGGACTCTGCACAGTACCACTTCTCTTGTCCTGTATGCTGGGTGTAATTCTCAGTATCTGTCCTTATTCTGTATGTACGAACTCTGCACAGTACCACTTCTCTTGTCCTGTATGTTGGGTGTAATTCTCAGTATCTGTCCTTATTCTGTATGCATGGACTCTGCACAGTACCACTTCTCTTGTCCTGTATGTTGGGTGTAATTCTCAGTATCTGTCCTTATTATGTATGTACGGACTCTGCACAGTACCACTTCTCTTGTCCTGTATGTTGGGTGTAATTCTCAGTATCTGTCCTTATTATGTATGTATGGACTCTGCACAGTACCACTTCTCTTGTCCTGTATGTTGGGTGTAATTCTCAGTATCTGTCCTTATTCTGTATGTATGGACTCTGCACAGTACCACTTCTCTTGTCCTGTATGTTGGGTGTAATTCTCAGTATCAGTCCTTATTCTGTATGTATGGACTCTGCACAGTACCACTTCTCTTGTCCTGTATGCTGGGTGTAATTCTCAGTATCAGTCCTTATTCTGTATGTATGGACTCTGCACAGTACCATTTCTCTTGTCCTTTATGCTGGGTGTAATTCTCAGTATCTGTCCTTATTCTGTATGTATGGACTCTGCACAGTACCACTTCTCTTGTCCTGTATGTTGGGTGTAAGTCTCAGTATCTGTCCTTATTCTGTATGTATGGACTCTGCACAGTACCACTTCTCTTGTCCTGTATGTTGGGTGTAAGTCTCAGTATCTGTTCTTATTCTGTATGTATGGACTCTGCACAGTACCACTTCTCTTGTCCTGTATGTTGGGTGTAATTCTCAGTATCTGTCCTTATTATGTATGTACGGACTCTGCACAGTACCACTTCTCTTATCCTGTATGCTGGGTGTAATTCTCAGTATCTGTCCTTATTCTGTATGTATGGACTCTGCACAGTACCACTTCTCTTGTCCTGTATGTTGGGTGTAATTCTCAGTATCAGGCCTTATTCTGTATGTATGGACTCTGCACAGTACCACTTCTCTTGTCCTGTATGCTGGGTGTAATTCTCAGTATCAGTCCTTATTCTGTATGTATGGACTCTGCACAGTACCACTTCTCTTGTCCTGTATGTTGGGTGTAAGTCTCAGTATCTGTCCTTATTCTGTATGTATGGACTCTGCACAGTACCACTTCTCTTGTCCTGTATGTTGGGTGTAATTCTCAGTATCTGTCCTTATTCTGTATGTATGGACTCTGCACAGTACCACTTCCCTTGTCCTGTATGTTGGGTGTAATTCTCAGTATCTGTCCTTATTCTGTATGTATGGACTCTGCACAGTACCACTTCTCTTGTCCTGTATGTTGGGTGTAATTCTCAGTATCAGTCCTTATTATGTATGTATGGACTCTGCACAGTACCACTTCTCTTGTCCTGTATGTTGGGTGTAATTCTCAGTATCTGTCCTTATTCTGTATGTATGGACTCTGCACAGTACCACTTCTCTTGTCCTGTATGTTGGGTGTAATTCTCAGTATCAGTCCTTATTCTGTATGTATGGACTCTGCACAGTACCACTTCTCTTGTCCTGTATGCTGGGTGTAATTCTCAGTATCAGTCCTTATTCTGTATGTATGGACTCTGCACAGTACCACTTCTCTTGTCCTGTATGTTGGGTGTAATTCTCAGTATCTGTCCTTATTCTGTATGTATGGACTCTGCACAGTACCACTTCTCTTGTCCTGTATTCTCAGTGTAATTCTCAGTATCTGTCCTTATTCTGTATGTATGGACTCTGCACAGTACCACTTTTCCAATGACATCTATAATAAGAGTCTTCTGTAATGCAGTAGGGGTTTCCCTTGGTGTACCAATGCATGATACTTTGCACCATCCAGTGACCAAATGCCGTCTTTTCTGTTTTAAATCAATTAAAAACCTGCATCTAGCACAGGAAATAGCCTAATAATAACATTTGTTATTTTGCCCTATTCTCACAGAACAAATGTACATACACTTTCACTTGGTGAATTGCTATGCATTATTTATTTTATAAGTACACCCATAGTGTGTGAGGGTGTCAGGTACTGGATTTGCCTATTTGCTGCCCGCTCATTGCTACAAGAAGAAGATGTAGTGGTAATTATTTAGTATGAGTAGGTTAAAGTGGATGTAAACCCAATTCATGAAATTTGAGCTGGGCACATATATCTGCAGTATTTTGTTATCTCTATTCAATGAGCTATGTCCAGTAGCTCTCTCCTGAACCCCTCTGTTGTCAGCCTGATAACTCCTGACAAATTCTCTGACACATCAGATAAACGCAGCCTGACATTTCTGTCTGGGGAGGTTGCTAAAATAGATTAGCAGGGAGCTGGCCCTGTTACAAAACACCTCTGAGAGTCTCTGCCTATGATAAGAGGGGGTGTGTGCCTTTCCTCCAATCAGCAATTTTAGCTATATTGGCTGTACGCCCAAATGTCGGCGCATTTGCGCAGGCAGGAATAATTATTGCGTCATTGCGCATGCTGTCGACTTGTGCCGGGTTCGCGGAATCGTTGCGCATACGGGCGCATACACATTCTTAAAAATGAAACAGACATCGGACTTGTGTTCATTGTAATGCTGATCATGTTATTGAGCTTTTCCTTATCACATGGAGAATATTGCTTCCACTTTTATTCCTTTCATTCATTTCTTTTTAAAACAACTCAATATTCATTCTAGAGATCTTCCTCCTATCAACAACTGTGCAGATGTTTCCTGGACTTGTAATTGTGCATTTTATGGTGATAGTCTATAATCATTGGTGGAGCCGAAACTTCCATGAAAACATCTTCTCAACACATGTCTGTGTATTGTGCATTCTGGACAATTCTTTCCCCATACACTGTGCAATCTGATTGGATGACATTTACATCCACTCATTTCTCTGAGCAATTCCTGATCTCCCCATACACTGTGCAATCTGATTGGATGACATTTACATCCACTAATTTCTCTGAGCAATTCCTGATCTCCCCATACACTGTGCAATCTGATTGGATGACATTTACATCCACTAATTTCTCTGAGCAATTCCTGATCTCCCCATACACTGTGCAATTGATTGGATGACATTTACATCCACTCATTTCTCTGAGCAATTCCTGATCTCCCCATACACTGTGCAATCTGATTGGATGACATTTACATCCACTCATTTCTCTGAGCAATTCCTGATCTCCCCATACACTGTGCAATCTGATTGCACAGTGTATGGGGAAATGAATTGCTTAGAGAAATGAGTGGATGTAAATGTCATCCAATCTGATTGCACAAAATGCACAGTTACAAGTCCAGTAAACATATGCACAGTTGTTGATAGGAGGAAAATCTCTAGAATGAATATTGAGTTGTTTCACAAAGAAATGAATGAAAGGAATAAAAGTGGAAGCAATATTCTCCATGTGATAAGGAAAAGCTCATTAACATGATCAGCATTACAATGAGCACAATCTCAATGTATAAGCAGTTGTGCACTCTGGAGAACGCAGATGCGCCCGTGTGAAACACACATATTTAACAAGCTAAAGCGTGAGCGCCCTGTCAGGCGAGAATAAAATGGTGTGCTTTGTCAATGCACATGTGCAGTTGAGTAGCTGAAAGAAGGGTGGAAAAAGGCTTGATTAGTTGTAAGACAGATCTACATGTTCTGGGCAGAATTTGTGCACTTAAACAATATTATATACCGTATATACTCGAGTATAAGCCAAGTTTTTCAGCCCTTTTTTTAGGGCTGAAAGTATACCCCTCAGCTTATACTCGAGTCAGTACCTGAAAATCGTGAAATTCCGCGGCCGGCGTCCATTGTTTAAATCTAGCGCCTTTCTCCCTGTCCCTTCCGCGATAGGCGTTTCCAGCAAACACTTGTGTTGAGTGTTGCGCCTATCACGGAGGTCCTCTTGTCCGACGTCCGTGATTGACGGAGCACTGAACACAGTGCCTGCTGGGAAATGGAGTTGGAGAATGAGAGGACCTCCGTGATAGGCGCAACACTCAACACAGTGTTTGCTGGAAACACCTGTCACGGAAGGGACAGGGAGAACGGCGCGAGATTTGAACAATGGACGCCGGCCGCGGAATTACAAGATTTTGAGGTACACTGACTCGGGCACAGGGAGGCTGCAATGGACACAGTAAGGGGGCACAGTGAGGTGACAATGGGCACAGTGAGGTGAAAATGGGCAGTGAGGTGGCACAGTGAGGTGGCAATGTGCACAGTGAGGTGGCAGAGTGAGATGGCAATGGGCGCAGTAAGGTTGGGCAATTGGCACAGTGAGGTGGCAATGGGCACATTTCCTCCCCTCGGCTTATACTCGAGTCAATACGTTTTCCCAGTTTTTTGTGGTAAAAGTAGGTACCTCGGCTTATACTCGGGTCGGCTTATACTCAAGTATATACGGTACATACTTTTTAGCCTGGTAACAGAAGATGGTAAACTAGTAAAGTCATCCACAGTATTCAGACAAAAATTTTGAAGATTACATTGGCTGCGCTTGCTAATGGTAGGCGCGAAAGATTGCGCAAGTGCACAACAGCGCTTCCTATGTAAATATGGTTTGGTGCATATAAGTGCACCATCATTTTTGATAAATGTTTTGAGTCCCGTTTTTTGTGCAATTGCTCCAATTTCTCCACTGCACCACAGGCGCAGGTCTTTAGTAAATCACCCCCTCTGTGTTAAACAGGAAGAGAAAATTTCCTAACATGATCTGAACATTCTAAACAGTATATAAATGTGAAGACAGCAGATATTCAAGTACAACTTATGTAGGGAGATTTGGTTCATCTCTGTGTATCATCTGAGGCTGTTCACTTCACTGAGTGTATGGAGGGTTTACATCCACTTTAAGTGAGAAATATGTAGTTTGCCTCCAAAAAAAAAATAAACTACTTAAAGTGGTTGTAAACCTTCGTATTTTTTCACCTTAATGCATCCTATGCATTAAGATGAAAAAACAACTTGCAGTGTCCGGCCCCCCAGCCCCCCCCCCCCCCCCGTTTTAGTTACCTGAGCCCTGCATTTTCATGAGCGCGTCCCCGCCATCGCTCTTTCCATGATTGGATAGATTGATAGCAGCGCAGCCATTGTTTCCGCTGCTGTCAATCAAATCCAATGACGCGGGCGCCGGGGGGCAGGGCTGAGTCATACATTCGACGCCGAATGAATGACTCTGGAGTGCGCCCGCAAGGTCACCCCCTCGGGGAAGAGCTTCCCAGAGGGGGTTATCTAATGCGGGGAGGAGCCGCGAGAGCCGCCGTGGGACTCCAGAAGAGGATGTCCGGGGCCACTCTGTGCAAAACGAACTGCACAGTGGAGGTAAGTATAACATGTTTGTTATTTAAAAAACCCGAACCTTTAGTGTCACTTTAATTCTAAGTTTTTATTTTATTGTAAAGAAAAACATACATGTGCATTGTGAACATTGGTACAACAGGAGAGGTATTTGTTCTTACAGGATAAGAAACAGGGGGATTCCAAGATGAAGTCCAGGGGAGTTAACAATTACTTGAAGAACTGAGGCAAGGGGCCTTTCAAGGACATCGGCAGACAACTGAAACTTTAGTGTCACTTTAACCACTTGCTGCCCGCCAGCTGTCAAATGATGGCTGGGCGGTGTGGCTCTCGTTCTGGGTGGGCGTCATGACATCCTCGGCTACCCAGCCCTCTAGGGGGAGCGCACCGCCGCGTCACTCGGGAGCTGATGCGCGCGCTCGGCGGCCGCGATGTCCGCCGGGCACCCGCGATTGCCCGGTAACAGAGCAGGACCATGGATCTGTGTGTGTGTGTGTAAACACACAGATCCATGTCCTGTCAGGTGAGAGGAGATCGATGGTGTGTTCCCAGTACAGAGGAACACCGATCGGTCTCCTCCTCCTATCAGTCCCCTCCCCCTACAGTTAGAATCACTCCCTAGGTAACACATTTAACACCTTGATCGCCCCCTAGTGTTAACCCCTTCCCTGCCAGTGACATTTATACAGTAATCAATGCGTTTTATAGCACAATCGCTGTATAAATGTGAATGGTCCCAAAATAGTGTCAAAAGTGTCCGATGTGTCCGCCGCAATATCGCAGTCACGATAAAAATCGCAGATCGCCGCCATTACTAGTAAAAAAAAAAAAAATTAATAAAAATGCCATAAATCTATCCCCTATTTTGTAGACGCTATAACTTTTGCGCAAACCAATCCGTATGCGCTTATTGCGATTTTTGTTTTACAAAAAATGTGAGGGGTGTACTCACTTTTGTCAGATACTGTGTGTGTGTATATATATATATATACACAGTATAAATATCTACTGCAGCAATGCTCTCTGATATTTCATGTTTCCTGCAACACACAGAAGAGTTATCCTGCATTCACACTTGTGTAAAGCGTCAGCATGTGCAAAATTGTGTGAAACATGCAAAAAAATACACACATCGCACTTTTGCCGCCATTCACTGTTAATGGCACCCCAAACATGGCAAGCAGGACATGCAGTTTGGCATTTAAAAATTGCACAAAGCTCTACTTGACCTTCTTTGCTGTGTTAGTTCCCCTGCAGTCCGGGGGTCTGGGAATGTCACCTATAGGCTTCTATGACCTGTCCGTTGTCAGCTTTGCCTCCTCCCACCTTTCTTACACAGGTTAGACAGAATAGGTGTCAGGAGGGGGGAGGGAGCATATTTAAGAGTAGGATTGCTTTCTATGTGCCATGTTTACTCTGCAATGCAGCCAGGAATGAGCCTTAAAGTGGGTTCTAAAGCATATTGGGTGACATTTGGTTTTCTGAGGCACTGTGTCTTATAAAACATTGCTATTCATTCCCATAAAATGCTGCTTCCACCTTTTTTTTTTTTTTTTATATTTTTTTTATCTCAATGCTGCTGATCTCCTCCCGTCTCTTTCAGCCACTTCTTGTCAGCCATCAAGGGTGCGTGTGACAAGGCTGACAACACAGAAGCACAGCTGACTACGTTGTAATGTGTTCAGGAAGCTATGTACAGCTCCCTGCCGGCCCCTCCCACCAGCCATGTTCTGCCTGCACTGCATAGGGAGGCACAGAGGCCCGCTAATGACATTGCTGGGTCCAAAATAAAGTATGTAATGATAGTGAAAAAAAGGTTTTAATTCAAAAATGCTGTTAATGTGTTGATGAGGGAGGAACCAGGGAAAGTAAAATATAAGCAGATTAAACTAAAGTTCTGTAATGTCGTCTGGACAAGTGAAGACAGATTGAAGACAGAGGTTTCTATATGTTTGGAATTTTGTTTCTAATGTTGATTTGTTATAAAGTGATTGCCCTCGCCTGGCTTCACTCTTTACCAGAATAATAAATGACAGTCATCTTATAATTACAGCAGACCCCCCCCCCCCCTCTCTCCCCCCTCTACCTGGCAGCTTTACTCTTGCCTCCCTTCCCCCAACTCTGTGTTTGAGCTCCTGAGAGTCCCCTAACTCCTCAATCCTCCTCCCTTTCCACTTCACATCACATGTCAGTAGCCCCCCAGCCCCTCCTGGGCCCCTTCCTCTCACAATGGGGCCCCAGCCCCTCCTGGGCCCCTTCCTCTCACAATGGGGCCCCAGCCCCTCCTGGGCCCCTTCCTTTCACCATAGTGCTAAGACGGCGGCGGGGGGGGGGGGGATCAGTATGGGAATAACCATTCTTCTGCATTTTCCCTTATTTTACTCCCCAATCACTATAGTTTCTTCCCAATTTACAAATGTTTAACTCAGAAAGGTTGCAGCGTCAAAATTTGCTGCAAATTTGCACAAAAAGGAAAAAAAACTGGCAAAAAAGTCACTTTTTGTTCATGGTTTTGAAGTTTGGACAGATATAAAAGACACAGCACAGCTTTGTAATCATTATTACATCACAACACTTATTTTTAAACACAAGATGTCTAAGTACCGGAATATGACCTGGTATCAATCGGCTTCCTGCAGTCCTGTACAGCCGGGTTGGTGTGTCAGAGGAAGAAGCAGCACAAGGAGCCAATCAGATCATGTGCTGACAAGGAGGATGCTGATAGGAAGAGAGAGCAGTATAAGAGTTCATGCACAATTATCTGCATTCAGATACATCATTTATGTGACCTGAACGCAGCCGTATTGTATACTGTTGGCCCATGCACACAGGTCCATTTTGGTCTTTAATGTATAGCTGTATAAAACAGAACTGGAAAAATCGACGACCTGGGCTCACAGTAAGTGGGTTGAATTATAACGGCCATCAGTTTGAGGACATCTAGTAGCAGAAAATAAATCAAAATAATTTCAAAAGCCATTTTACTATTTTAAAAATCTGCAGCTTCTATTAAAATAAGCCCTGATATCCTGCTATGGAGGTCCTTGTTCAGGCACTTCCATTTATAGGGTCACAATGCTCTGTTATGCTCCTGCTTAGTCACCCTCTCTAAAGACTTCTGGGGGAAGACTACAAATGGCAGTTTTAATACACATCACACAGGCACATGGTCCACTGTTGTCACCAGCAGGAAACCTGCCCTGGGAAATGCCATTGCTGGAGTGCATGTAGAGCAGGGGTATCAAACTCAATTTCATTGCGGGTCACATCAGCATTATGGTTGCCCTCAAAGGTCCAGTTGCATCTGTAACACTATATAAATGTATCCAGGTGCAGGAACACAACCACGACCCCCCCCCCTTCCCGCCGAACTGCATCGAACGGTGGGTGTGGCCAAATTGGACTGGCAATGGGGGAATCTTAAAGTGACAATAAATACCAGGAGTACTTTATGTGCAGAATTTAGGGATGTGCTATGTACAGAGTGCAGAGTTCAGGGGTGCCCTATGCAGAGAGTGCAGAGTTCAGGGGTGCGTTACATGCAGCGTTCAAGGGTGCGCTGTGTACTGAGTGCAGTGTTGAGGAATGTGCTTCATACAGATTGCAGAATTCAGGTGTGCGCTGTGTACAGAGTGCAGAGTTTAGGGGTGCGCTACATGCAGAATTCAGGGATGCGCTGTGTACAGAGTGCAGAGTTTAGGGGTGCACTGTGTGCAGATTGTGCAGAGTTCAGGGGTGTGCTACATGCAAAGTTCAGGGGTGCGCTGTTTACAGAGTGCAGAGTTCAGGGGTGCCCTATGCAGAGTTCAGGGGTGCGCTGTGTACAGAGTGCAGAGTTCAGGGGTGCGCTACATGCAGAGTTCAGGGGTGCGCTGTGTACAGAGTGCAGAGTTCAGGGGTGCGCTGTGTACAGAGTGCAGGGTTGAGGAGTATACTTCATACAGAATGCAGGGTTCAGGGGTGTGCTATATACAGAGTGCAGAGTTCAGGGGTGCGCTGTGTACAGAGTGCAGGGTTGAGGAGTATACTTCATACAGAATGCAGGGTTTAGGTGTGTGCTATATACAGAGTGCAAAGTTCAGGGTGCGCTTTGTACAGAGTTCAAAGTTCAGGGGTGCGCTGTGTACAGAGTGAAGAGTTCTTGGGTGCGCTCTGTACAGAGTGCAGAGTTCAGGGGTGCTCTGTGTACAGAGTACAGAGTTCAGGGGTGCGCTGTCTACAAAGTGCAGGGTTGAGGGGTGTGCTACATACAGAATGCAGAGTTCAGGGTTGTGCTATATACAGAATGCAGAGTTCAGGGTTGTGCTATATACAGAATGCAGAGTTCAGGGTTGTGCCATGCACACTGTGCAGGGTTCAGCTCCCTTTTACAGGCTGTCCACATTTCACTTCAACCTCTTCACCACTCTCTCCCATCCCCCACCTCTACACACATCTCCCTCCATAGCCCTCATCTCCCCCTCTTCCTCGCATCACACACCTGCCCGGCCCTGCTCTTGTACCTCTCTGCAGTGTAGGCGGCTCTGCCTCTCTCTCTATCTCACATGCAGGGAGATCATTGGTTGGTGTCTGTGCACCCGGGCACACATAAGGATCACAATGCAGCATACCACATGATTCCCCATCCCACATTGCACCTGCATCTCCCTTGTCCCCACCATGAGTGCAGGACAGGCAGGGATCTGTGAGAGCTGCCAATGAGAAAGCTGTCCTTATAAACACAGAAGGTTTCTTAGAGCGGGAGAGCCGGAGGTGGCGGAACAGAGATCTGCCACGTTCCTGCTGAAAAAAAGCCATGAATGAGAGGGCCATATGAAATGGCCTGGTGGGCCGGATTTGGCCCGTGGGCCTTGTGATTGACACATGTGATGTAGAGGCTGCAGGGAGACTGGCAGCACTGAGATGGAACAAAGATGATTTGGAGACATTAATGGCATGTGTTGTCCTTACAAAAGTGAAGCTTTATCACATTACATTTACTAAGGAAAATCAGTGCAACTGCACTTGCAAAGTACACAACCCCACTGTGTAGTTTTTATACTGTGAGGTTGTACAGTTGAGAATCCTTGAACAAGCCCAGTGGAGACTCAGATAAATGTGCATTATATAAATATCAGATGAAAGTAAAATGAGTGTCCTATCAGGCTCTCTCAGCTGCGAGGTTTCCTGGAAAGCAGTAAGTTCTTGTTTTGCGGTCGGGTTCATCCATGGCAGACAGCCGCGGTTTGCAGTGCTATTGCCTCACTGTATTGGTGAAATAGTGAGTTATGTAGAGTGTCAGGTGCAGGGTGAAAATACTTCTGGGAACGGGGATTGGGGACGTCTGGGGGGGAAACAGGAAGCCATGTTAACCTAGATTACATGGTGACATCCATGCTACTCCATAAATTCTGCTGCAAACACCGGGGTCTGGAGACATGGTGACCCACCAGATGACACTCTGATAACAGCCAATAACCTGCAGGAGACAGATGGGAGCGCAGAGTCATAGTGATCCTGGACTAGCTGAGCCCCGTACTTGGGCATGAAAAGTATTATCGGGTGTTTATAGTTTTTGTTAACATTTTTAAATTACCGTATTTATCGGCGTATAACACGCACTTTTTTCCCCTTAAAATCAGGGGAAAATCGTGGGTGCGTGTTATACGCCGATACTCACCTATCCCCCGTCGAATCTCCGCTGACTGAGCGGAGCGCAGCGATCGCCGCCGAGATACACATAGCCGAGTGTACTCGGCTTTTCTCGGCTCCGCTCACAGTCACGCCCAGTCCCGCCATTGGACCTGTGTTATGTCCATCATAGGGCGGGACTCGGCGTGACTGTGAGCGGAGCCGAGAAGAGCCGAGTACACTCGGCTATGTGTCCCTGCGTTCTCGGCGGCGTCGTCCCGCTCCGGCCAGTCTCGATCTCGGCGGCGCCATTTTTGAAATGTGGGCAAGGCGGTGCTGGGCACTGAGGCAAGGCTGCACTGGGCACTGAGGCAAGGCTGTACTGGGCACTGAGGCAAGGCTGTACTGGGCACTGGGGAAAGGCTGCAATGGACACTGCTGGCAAGGCTGCACTGACAAGGCTGCAATGGACACTGGTAAGGCTGCATTTAAATGTAAGTTTAAATGTAATTTTTTTTCCTTAAACTTCCCTCCTAAAAGTTTTTTCCCTAAAATTCCCTCCTAAACTTGGGGTGCGTGTTATACGCCGGCGCGTGTTATATGCCGATAAATACGGTAGGTAAATCTGCGCAGGTTTTCATATGGGGCAAAATGACAGGTAACCACTTCAGTACTAGCTTTTGTATGCCAGGCAAATGATGTGATAGTTTGACTGACCATTTAAAAGTTTGACTGACAGGCTCGCCAACAATATCAGCATTGTGCAGCCAATCACAGTGCTGCAGGATCCTACCATCCTGGGGCATTACAGCCCATTTAAAGTGTTGGCTCCTACTGGCATAAAGTGGTTCATTAAAACCCCCATCATGACTCTACTGCTGCCCCATCATTTTTTGATTGAACCCTCTTTGCTTATCTTCCTCCATTGTGAGAGGAAGGGGAGGGCTCTCAAATGTAGACAGTTGTAGTGTTTTACATTTTTGATTGCTGTGATTGGTGATCACAAGGTACAGAGCCGCTCTAATTGGCTGTGTGCATTTTCCCTGTGATCTAAACTGTCTAATATCAGCTTGATCACCGGCATTGTGTGCATTTGTGACAGGCACACAATTTCTACACAGAGCACCGTTTTAAAACAGCGCATCAGAAACAAACCTCCACCACCCTGTCATTCGTGAATGTATGACGTGGTGAATATATAGAGCATCTTCTTCTGCCATTCTAATCTAATACTCACCAACCAAGGTTCCTGTTTAAGGCAAAACTTACCCGGGTTATGAATGCTCACCCAGCCTTCATGTGACAGGGCTGGAGCTTGATGATTGGCTGCTCAAGCAGCAGGCGCTGTATTGTGGGTGCCGTGTTCCCCCATACCAGGAAGTATCTCTCTGGGCTGAGGGGGCAGACCAGAAAGGGGTCCGTACATTATGGGCAGAGCACAGGTTCACTTTAAAATGGTTATAAACCCTTAACATATACCCAGTGAAGGGACTATCCTCAGATGATAGACAGAGGTGAAACAAATCCTCCTACATCAGTTGTACCTGTTTATCTATAATAGTCTGTCCCCTACAACCAGAATTTACACAGGATCTCTCAGCTCTGAAAAGCAGGGGGCGGAAGCTAATGTTAAATCAGTGAGGAGAGCTCTGAGAGATGATTGGAGGGAAGGGACACCCCCCCCCCCCA
Source organism: Rana muscosa (assembly GCA_029206835.1). NCBI lineage: Eukaryota > Metazoa > Chordata > Amphibia > Anura > Ranidae > Rana > Rana muscosa. The sequence continues at coordinate 78,149,398 of JARGYO010000094.1, forward strand.
TCCACACAGGAACAGAGCTGAGGCTGTCAATCTGCTGGAGCTCCCTCCCGTCATCATTTTTCTCTTGTGTCAGGAAAATTTGTCACAAGCGACTCATGCTGATTGCAGAGGAATGAGGAAGCAGACAGAAATAACACTTAGTGCTAGGGAATGAGACGTGTACAGACTATAGAGAGATATGCTTTGTTCATATTTCATGTCTGAGGTTTACAACCACTTTAACCGCTTAACGACCGCTCACGGCATATATACGTCGGCAGAATCCCTCGTACAGGCACAATCACGTACCTGTACGTGACCCTTTAACTGCCTGCCGTGTGGTCGTGCGCACGCTGACGGCGGCGCGCTTGCGACACTGCAGTCATTCCCGTGAGTCGGACCGCGGGTCCTGCGGACTCGATTGCCGTGGGGATCCCCGCGATCGTCTCACGGAGGGATGGAGCTGGGAGATGTTAGTGTAAACACAACATCTCCCCGCTCGCCTACTGACACTGTCACCGATCTCCGCTCTGTGTAATCAGAGCGGAGATCGGTGACGTGTCACTCGTAGCCACGCCCCCTAACAGTGAGAAGCACTCCCTTAGGCACACTTAACCCATTCAGCGCCCCTAGTGGTTAACCCCTTCACTGCCAGTGTAATTTTTACAGTAACCAGTGCATTTTTATAGCACTGATCGCTGTAAAAATGACAATGGTTCCAAAAATGTGTCAAAAGTGTACGATGTGTCCGCCATAATGTCGCAGTCACGGAAAAAATCGCTGATCGCCGCCATTACTAGTAAAAAAAAAAAAAATTATTAAAATGCCATAAAACTACCCCCTATTTTGTAAACGCTATAACTTTTACGCAAACCAATCAATAAACGCCGATTGCGATTTTTTTTTTACCAAGAATATGTAGAAGAATACGTATCGTCCTAAACTGAGGACATTTTTTTATATATATATATATATATATATATATATATATATTTTTGGGGATATTTATTATAGCAAAAAGTAAAAAATATTGCATTTTTTTCAAAATTGTCGCTCTATTTTTGTTTATAGCGCAAAAAATAAAAACCGCAGAGGTGATCAAATACCACCAAAAGAAAGCTCTATTTATGGGGAAAAAAAGGACGTCAATTTTGTTTGGGAGCCACGGTGCACGACCCTGCAATTGTCAGTTAAAGCGACGCAGTGCCGAATCGTAAAAAGGGGCCTGGTCTTATGCTGCATATTGGTCCGGGGCTTAAGTGGTTAAAGTGGATGTAAACCTGAAAAAAAATATTTAATTAAGGCTTACATCTTGTACAGTATAGGATTTCATGTCATCTGTGCCCAGTCTTGCCATGAAGAGTTAATCCAGCTCTGAGCAATCCTATTATCTTTTTTCAGTGAGATAAAAACTGACACAGAGAGAAATGGGAGTCGTTCTTCCCCCTTGCTGTGAGTGGCAAGTAATTTACATATCTCATGCACAAGCCTGAGAGAGGCATTCTGTGTACTTCAGATCCCCTCCTCCTTTCTTCTCCAGCTCTCCCAGGATTGGCTGCTCCACACCTCAGCATGATTGGGCATGCTGAAGTCATGTGGTGACTTTTCTGGGTTTTGACTGGATGTTGGTGATCATAGCAGAAGTTCAGTGTAAGAAATACACAGGAGAAAATGCATGTTGACAAGGGGAGTGTAGAGGTGGGCGGGGAGTCTACTGACATCATGACTCCACCCACTGAGCTCCCACAGAATCTGCAGTTTTTCGGGTCTCATAACAGACAGAGGGGAGACATATGACATATAAGGATACATGCAGGAGGCATCTATATCCTTATAGATCAGCACTATGGCAGTAGTTTAGAAAGGATGAGAGTGGGTTTATATCCACTTTAAGTCCTACTTTAAATGGCCATTTAGCCTCATACACCGGATTCCAGCGACAAGAATGAGCGGATTCTTGCGTCTGGAATGACAGTGAATAGTGGCGGCTGCTCAACCTATATAGAATGACAGGCTGATGGCAGGCGCCGCTGTTTGCATGTAGCCGCACAACAAGCAGTTACCTGTAGCTAAGGACTTATGACTGAGCCTGGACGTAGCTGACATTTGGCCCTAATCCCCGGTAATCACGTGCTGTGCGGCCACATGCAAACAGCGGCTATTTCCATGCATCTATCATTCCAGCTGCAAGAATCCGCTGATCCTTGTCGGTGGAATCCAGTGTATGCGGCTATGTGAAAGAGAACTTATCTGTGTGTAAAGCCAACACTTAGTTTTGGATAGAGTTTGGATAAAGGGAAAATCCCCTCATAGACAGCTGTCACCTGAGCAGGTGTCCCCATGGGAAGAAATGTTGAATTTCCTGTCCTTTCCAGTACAGTGGTCACCAGGACACATAGAGAGGGGTGAATGTTCCTAGCGGGGACACAGACAGTAATAAAAATGGTACTGAGGTTTCCACTTACACATTGACATACACGGGTCTCCTGGAAACACATGACATTCTATTAACACCAAGTGAACCAGTATTCTCGTTTTAGCTTTGAATGCATTGTGTACAAGACAGAGAACATTGCAGAATGTTTATGACCTGGAGCAGCTACATCTCAGGAACAATACACTAGGAAATAAAATGAAGAAAACTCTTCACAATCCTTACTCCTGTAATAATGTCATACACTATATTACCAAAAGTATTGGGACACCTGCCTTTACACACACATGAACTTTAATGACATCCCAGTCTTAGTCCGTTGGGTTCAATATTGAGTTGGACCACCATTTGCAGCTATAACAGCTTCAACTCTTCTGGGAAGGCCGTCCACAAGGTTTAGAAGTGTCTATGGAGATGTGTGGCCATTCTTCCAGAAGCACATTTGTGAGGTCAGGCACTGATGTTGGACGAGAAGGCCTGGCTCGCAGTCTCCGCTCTAATTCATCCCAAAGATGTTCTATCGGGTTGAGGTCAGGACTCTGTGCAGGCCAGTCAAGTTCCTACACCCAAAACTCGCTCATCCATGTCTTTCTGGACAGTGCTATGTGCTCTGGTCCAAATCATTTGGTGGAGGGGGGGATATGGTGTGGGGTTGTTTTTCAGGGGTTGGGCTTGGCCCCTTAGTTCCAGTGAAGGGAACTCTTAAGGCGTCAGAATACCAAGACATTATGAACAATTTCATGTTCCCAACTTTGTGGGAACAGTTTGGAGATGGCCCCTTCCTGTTCCAACATGACTGCGCACCAGTGCACAAAGCAAGGTCCATAAAGACATGGATGAGCGAGTTTGGGGTGGAAGAACTTGACTGGCCTGCACAGAGTCCTGACCTCAACCCAATAGAAAACCTTTGGGATGAATTAGAGCGGAGACTGCGAGCCAGGCCTTCTCGTCCACATCCACATACTGCTTATTGGGTAAAGCAGCATCATGAATGATGTGAAGACCCGGGGAACTTTACTCAGACAGTACCTGACCTCACAAATGCACTTCTGGAAGAATGGTGAAACATTCCCATAGACACACTGCTAAACCTTTTGGACAGCCTTCCCAGAAGAGTTGAAGCTGTTATAGCTGCAAAGGGTGGACCAACTCAATATTGAACCCTACAGACTAAGACTGGGTACCATTAAAGTTCATGTGCGTGTAAAGGCAGACGTCCCAATACTTTTGGCAATATAGTGTATACTGCAGCTTACCAGTCCTTAGATGTGGTGGCTGCATTTGTTTTCTTTTTTCAGGCTAAGAACATATACAGCATGTACAGGAAGTACAAATGCTGTGTTCGTGTCACTTCTGTGGGGGAACAGATACGTTGTAGATCAATGTATCATTGTAATCTTCCTTCTGTAAACTACCAATCTACTAACTGGCGATGAGGAGAGGAAGACATGATTTTAAGCTGAACTCCGGCCAAAACATATGTTTACAGTTTTTCATTTTAAAAATAAATGAATGCTAATGCAGTCTGTCCCATGTCTGGCTGCTGCATCCTTGTTTACAACGTTTACTTTAATACGCCGCACAGAGCTGTAAGTGCTGAACTTTTGGTGCTGAAACTTACAGTCCTGCCAGGAGTACCAAGACCAATGCAGGTTTCTCGCCTGGCATCCCCACCATTCACAAAAAGTCTTCCATTCTTTTTAATAAATGCAAACCTCTCTGTGATTGGAGGAGGGAAGACTGTGATGTTCATCCAAACTCCAGGTCACTGCAGAGCAACGTGCTACAGTGTAATTGTTCACTCTCAATAAAGTATAAAAAATAAAAAAATGAATACAGTACAATGTGCTTAAAGTGGTTCTAAAGCCTAAATATTTTTTACCATAATGCATGGCTTCCTTTTACTTACCTGAGCCCTCATTCGATCCCGCAATGTGCATGTCTGCAGCTTTTCTCTCCCCTCACTTCCGGGCCTCACTAGCTTTGCTGGGGCACCAGGAGCCATTGGCTCCTGCTGCTGTCAATCAAAGCCAGTGACAAGGAAGCTGTGGGCAGGGCCGACTCAATGGACGCAGCAGCGGGGCCCAGGAGCGAGGACGCACAAGTGCCCCCATGGAAAGTGGCTGGACATAGAGAAGGAGCCAGGAGCATTGGCGGGAGACCCGAGAAGAGGAGGTTTGGGGCCTCTCTGTGCCATTCCATAGCACAGAGCACACAAGTATAGAGATGTTTATTATTATTTTTTTAATTTACCTTTACAATCACTTTAATTAAGGCTGCTTTCACACTGCTCTGTTGCAAAAACGTGGTAAAAATGCGGCTTTGCGCCAAAAATGCAGCATGCGGGACTTTTAAAAACGCAACGGACCCACAACTGACTGGTGTGAAGAGCTCCATAGGATTTAATGATCATGTATTTTTCTTCTGCTTTTGGTAAGGCAAAATCGGAATCAGATCAGTGTGAAAGGGCCCTTAAGCAGAACTTAAAGCGGAGTTCCACCCAAAAATGGAACTTCTGCTTTTCGGAATCTTCCCCCCCTCCGGTGTCACATTTGGCACCTTTCAGGGGGGAGGGGGGAGCAGATACCTGTCTAATACATGTATTTTGCTCCCACTTCCGGGCATAGATAGCCGAGCCACCCGCGGCTATCTACGCCACATCCGGCGCCTCCTCTGCCCCCCCCCCCCCGCTGTCTTCTGGGAGACTCACAGGTCCCATAAGACAGCAGGTGTTCCGTCAGATTAGGCGACCTGTCAGAATTGGTAATGGAAGTGACATTCCATCACCGCCATCTTGCTACACCCCACACTCCTGCATAGTAATGATACACTGAGAAGGGGGCAAGCGGACATCTTGTTACACCCACCGGAGTTTTGCATTTCCGAGTTGTTATTAACAGGAAACAAAGCATATATGCTTAAATACAGTATTTGGAAATCCGACGGACTGTTTACATGTTGAATTTTAAAAGCAGAGGTGTTCCGTCACATTAGCAAACCTGTGAGGTCAGCAGGTTTGCCGCTGCTTTTAAAATTTAACATCTAAACAGCCTGTCGGATTTCCAAATACTGTATTTAAGCATATAAGCTCCGTTTCCCATTAACCACTTAAGCCCCATTATGCAGCTTAAAGACCTGGCCACTTTTTGCGATTCGGCACTGCGTCGCTTTAACTGACAATTGCGCGGTCGTGCGAGGTGGTTTCCAAACAAAATTGGCGTCCTTTTTTTCCCACAAATAGAGCTTTCTTTTGGTGGCATTTGATCACCTCTGCGGTTTTTATTTTTTGCGCTATAAACAAAAATAGAGCGACAATTTTGAAAAAAATTCAATATTTTTTACTTTTTGCTATAATAAATATCCCCAAAAAATATATAAAAAAACGTTTTTTTTTCCTCAGTTTAGGCCGATACGTATTCTTCTACATATTTTTGGTAAAAAAAAAATCGCAATAAGCGTTTATTGATTGGTTTGCACAAAAGTTATAGCGTTTACAAAATAGGCATTTTTATAATTTTTTTTTTTTTTACTAGTAATGGCGGCGATCAGTGATTTTTTTCCGTGACTGCGACATTATGGTGGACACATCGGACACTGTTGACACTATTTTGGGACCATTGTCATTTTTACAGCGATCAGTGCTATAAAAATGCACTGGTTACTGTAAAAATGACACTGGGGTTAACCAGGAGGGGGCGCTGTAGGGGTTAAAACGGAGCTCCACCCTAAAGTGGAATTTCCGCTGATTGGAACCCCCCCCTCCGGTGTCACAATTGACACCTTTCAGGGGGAGGGGGGTGCAGATACCTGTCTAAGACAAGTATTTGCACCCACTTCCAGGAGTCCTCTCTGCAGGAAATCTGTGGAAAGCACGTCACTTCCCGCAGATTCCCTGTAGTGTTCTGGGAAACACTCGGCTCCCAGAGTACAGGGGACCATTCAGAACGGCGCAGCGCGACTCGCGCATGCGCCGTAGGGAACCGGGCATGAAGCCGCAAGGCTTCACTTCCTGGTTCCCTCACCGAGGATGGCGGTGGGGGCAGCAGAATGACGAGCGATTGCTCGTCCTCTGCTGCAGACGTCGCTGGACTCCAGGACAGGTAAGTGTCCATATATTAAAAGTCAGTAGCTGCTGTATTTGCAGCTGCAGGCTTCTAATATTTTTTTTTCCCGCGGCACCTCCGCTTTAAGTGTGCCCTGATTTGTGTTTCATGTGTTTCTTATTGTGGGGGGGCGTGGCTTAGCGTGTGACGTCACTGATCGTCGTTCCCTATGACAGGGAACAGACGATCAGTGACAGGCTCACTAGGAAACACGGGGAGAGGTTTGTTTACACTTACCTCTTACCTCTCCCCGTTCAGCTCTGTGACCCGATCGCGGGACACCAGCGGCGATCGGGTCCGCTGTTCCCGCGGGCATGGTCACGGAGAAGAGGACCGGGTCGCGAGCGCACCGGTGGCGCGCTCGCGACCCACGGCTGGGCTCTTAAAGGGGACGTACCTGTACGCCCATGTGCCCAGCCGTGACATTCTGCCAACGTACATCGGCGTGCGGCGGTCCTCAAGTGGTTAAAAATAACTGTAAAATGCAAAACTCCGGTGGGTGTAACAAGATGTCCGCTTGCCCCCTTCTCAGTGTATCATTACTATGGAGGAGTGTGGGGTGTAGGAAGATGGCGGCGACGGAACGTCACGGCCGTTACCAATTCTGACGGGTCGCCATATCTGACGGAACACAGGCACCAGTAGGATTGCACAGCGCGAGTCGCGAATGCGCAGTAGGGAACCAGGCTGTGAAGCCGCAAGGCTTCACTTCCTGATTCCCTTACCGAAGATGGCGGTGGCAGCACCCGAAAGCCGAGGGACAGATCGGCTTTGGGTGCCGACGTCGTGGGCGCCCTGGACAGGTAAGTGTCAATATTTTAAAAGTCAGCAGCTGCAGTATTTGTAGCTGCTGACTTGAAAAAGTTAAAATAAATTGGCGGAACTCCGCTTTAACCAACCCCAAATGACTCTCCCATGCCCCTGTTCCATGCCACTATTTTTTAAACAAATACAGAGCAAGTACAGATGCACCGCTGGTCTCTTCCAGGCATTTGTGAGCTGGCAGAGACCAACAGCATTTCTGCATATGTTTTTGTGCACACAAATGTCGCTAGCTTCTGGTGGACGGGCACTTTAGCACACTGCAGCATTGTGCTCATGTATGGACATCCGCTATGCATGCGTACATGTACCCCAAACTTGTTCTTACTAACACACTGCCTGCTGGGATAGCTGGGACATAGCAATCCCAGGAGGCAGTGGGGTCTGGCCTAGGCCAGAAACCCAGAAGGGAAGGAAAATTGACCACAAAAAGAAGAATGGTACAGTTTTCACATTTGTGAAAAAGGGAGGGGGAGGGACAAAATAAGGCATTGCGGTGGATTTACTAAAACAGGAGAGTTCAAAATCTGGTGCAGCTCTGCAGAGAAACCAAATCAGCTTCCAGGTTTTATTGTCAAAGCTGAATTGAACAAGCTGCAGTTAGAAGCTTATGGGTTACCATGCACAGTTGCACCAGATTTTGCACTCTCCAGTTTTAGTAAATCAATCCCTATTATTAATATTTAGATGAGTTAAGTTCCACTTAGGCCCTATTCACGTGGGGCGGAATCCGTGATCTTTCCACCTGATCGGGCCACTGGTGTGAAAGGGGCCTTAAACCCCTTAAAGGTGTTGTAAACCCTCACTGTTGTTCACCTTAATGCATTCTATGCATTTAGGTGAAAAACCTCCTGTGCTACAGCAGCGCCCCCGAGCCCCCCATATACTTACCTCAGCCCTGTAATTCCCACGACGGGAACGAGACACCAGCTCCGGCCGGTGTCTCGTGTCCTGATTGGATAGATTGATAGCAGCGCAACCATTGGCTCCCGCTGCTGTCAATCGAATCCAATGACGCCGCCACTGGGATTGCGGAGCCAAGTTCTGCTGTCTGTGTCTATAGACGCAGCAGCAGGACACGGGAGAGCGCCTGCATGGGTGGCCTGTCGGAGAGTGCTTCTCCGGCAGGACACTCGAGAAGAGGAGGAGCCAGGAGCGCCACAGAAGGACCCCAGAAGAGGAGGATCGGGGCCACTCTGTGCAAAACCAACTGCACAGAGAAGGTAAGTATGACATGTTTTTTTTTTTTTTTAAAGCTGAACCTTTACAATCACTTTAAAGTGATCATAAAGGCTTGTTTTTATTTTTACAATAAAATAGCAAACATGTCATACTTACCTGCTCTGTGTAGTGGTTTTGCACAGAGCAGCAGAGCTCCTCCTCTTCTCGGGTTCCCCGGCAGTGCTCCTGGCCCCTTCCTCTTGCTGAGTGCCCCCACAGCAAGCAGCTTGCTGTGGGGGCACCCGAGCAGGCGCACTCCTGAGCTGCTGCTGTGCGTATTCACACACAGAGCTCCGGCTCGGGCCCTACCCCCTCTCTCCCCTCATTGGCTCCCGCTGCTGCCTCAACCATTGAGGAGTGAGAGTCCCTGGAGAGCCAAGGCTGTTGTGCACATTTCTGAATCACGGTGGAATTCCGGTAATTATTAGGGGTCCTGCTGCTCAGAGAGTGTTTAGTACCTTCATGCATAGAATAAAAATTATGAGCCTTTACCAGCACTGTAAGGAGAGTGGAATGGACTTTATGATTACTTTATTTTTTTAACAGAAAGACTTTATGATTACTTTGATTATCTGTCACAGTGATCACATGATAGGAAGCCCCTCCCACCAACTCCCGATCATAACTAGAGACCGGCAGCTGTCTGAGAGCTCGGTCACTGTGCTGGGAGCAAACTGTCAGCACAGAAACCATGGACGCATATGGGCAGAATGCGGGCGTTAAAGCTCACCCTCTGTGCCGCCTCGCATATGGTTGGCAAGAAGTTAAACAGCTCAGCAAAACAGACAACAGTTTGCATGCTAAAATGGTTTGTGTAATGGTGTGACTTATATAAATGGGTCCTTAAATGCAGCGCAACATGCTGCAACGTAACTAGAATGAACGCTGCAGCACGTGATAAAATAAACAATATAAAGTATTTGGCTTCTACTGTGAAAAAAGAAAGGATAAGGGCCCTTTCACAGGGGGCGGATCCCGTGATGATCCGCCCCGTGAACATCCGCTTGCTCAGCGGGGATCGCTCTGTTGATCCCCACTGAGCCGGCAGATGACAGGGCGGTCCCTGCACACTGTGCAGGGACCGCCCTGTCAGATCTCCGCTCTCCCCTATGGGGGGATTGGATGAACACGGACTGTCTGTCCGATTTCATCGGATCCACTTTGCACACGGATGGAAAAATAGGGTTTTCCTCCGTCTGCAGAAACGGAGCATAGCGGAGGCGGATGATATCGGGTGTCAGTGGATGTTCATCCGCTGCCATGCGCAATCCCATAGGGATACATGTATGTCCCTTTTTCATCCGTAAACGGATGGATGAAAAACGGACATACGGTCTGCATGTGTGAAAGGGCCCTTAACGTACGTCAACTCAAGTGTGTTAGGCCTGGGTCACACCTATGCAGGCCTTTTTTTCAGCTGGAACTTGGTGGAACTCAGTTCCTCCACCTCTGGCTCGGGCCTTCTGTTCCCTTCTCACCAGTCACCACTATATCACTTGTAAAAAAAAGAAGTCTGGCTTGTTATCAATGACAGCTTATTTCCCAACAGCTCCCTCAGATCTGATCTCCTAAGCGGCTCCCACTGAGTGCAGGATGGGGACAAGGGATATGCCCGGGGTGCAGTGCAGATTACAAAACCCCTACTGGATGATCTCCCTGCAAGTGATAGCGGCAGAGCCACCTACAGTGTGCTTGGAGGCTCTAGAGCCGGCTGGGTGCTTCAACCTTATACAGCAACACAAGTAAGACATGTGAAAGATGGTGGAGCTTCTAAGGAGGGAGGGAGAAGATGGAGGCAGAGGAAGCGGGGTTGCATGCAGAGGCCAGAGCTAAAGAGGGGTGAAAGTGAGATGTGGATAGGGGATGCAGAAGTAAGCAGCTTTGGAAGAAGGCAAAGTGCACCCCTGAAATCTGCACTCTGTATGCAAAGCACCCCTTAACTAGGGTTGACCATATTTCCAAACTACCATTCAGGGACACCCCCCCCCCTTCCCAAAAATCAGCTTGTGCTGTAACGAATCACAGCACAGTCATTAGACACAATAGTCAGGATTTATGATTTCTCCAATCACAAGCAGGGGGGCAGGATTGTGCTCCTCCAGGCATTCCCGGCCAGGACAAGTACTGTCAGTGAGTAAAGCGGTGATGTGGCGGCCTTTTTTGGGGCCATCAGATCGGCCCGGGGGGGGGGGGGGGGCTGAGTCAGTTTCATTCCGGGACACTGTATTGTCCTGGCATAAAGGTACCCGGGCAATCCGGGACACGTGGTCACCCTACCCTTAACTCTACACAATGTATATAGCACACCCCTGAACTCTGCACATTGTGTGTAACCCCCCCCCCCCCCACTCTGTACGTAATGCACTCCTGGTATTTAATGCCCCTTTAGGACCCTACCACTGTAAGTGAAATTTGACCACACCATTTGATGGAGGTTGGATGGATGGTTTGGAGGGTACATGTGTGTGGGGAGGGGGCGGGGTTTGGAGGGTCGTGGTTGAGTTCCTGCACCTATTTTCTGAGAAAAAAAGCCCTGCACCTATGCATTTTTTTTGTGTGTTTTTCGTTTTGCAGAAACACACTACAGTCCATATAACATGGTTTACTATGGATGTAGTTCACATCTGTGCATTTTATGGAAAGGGCCAGGGGCTTTTTTTCTGGTTTTTGGTTCCATAGACTTCAATGGATCAAAAGCGTGTATTGAAAAACGCAAAATGCACCTGGAATATGCAAACTGCAACCTGCATAAGTATGAATCAGGCCTCAAGGTGTGGTAAAAGCAACACACGTGGTGTGAATCCAGGTGAAATAAGAACATTTATTCAGCTTGTAACATGTGTGGTCATAAATGTTATTAAAAACGAAACTTTTTTTTTTATTTGGTGATAAGGAACTGATGAAGATCCAGAAAAGCCCACACATGCCTCAATCTGCATAACACACACACACGTTGGTGTGCAATATCACATTTATAAAAACTATTTTTTTACTTTTATTACATGCCATGCAAAGATGCACCTTGTCCTGAGCGTTGGTGTGAACTGACACCTTAGGAAAGAAGGCGATTTGCTGCGTCCATGCATTTAACAACGCACCAATGCTGGTAATGCGAACAAGCCCCAAGAGAAGATCTCTTTTGGTATTAAGTACAAAAAGCAAATCAGTTTCCGATTTGTCAGATTTAAGCCCCGTACACACGATCCGAATATCGTACGAAAAATGTCATCCGAGGAAGAATCGTACGATAGTCGGATCGTTAGTACAGAGCTTCGAGAGCCGATCATGACAGTTCATCCGATATTATTTAATCGGACGTGCAGGAAAATTTTCCTCGTACGATAACAAATCGTACGATTTTCGTTTAGTCAGTACAGTTGTCGTCCGAAAATACAATACAAATACATTACAACACATGACATCACTTCCGATTTTTTTTTCTGTCGTACGAGAATTTTCGTGACTTTAATAACCTATTTAATTTTACTTGCGACTATTAAGCGAAAAAAGTCGTACGATCTGTCATACGATATTCGGATCGTGTGTACAGGGCATTAATCTGCAAATGATCAGTCTTCATTCACATGCTCTTCTAAAAATGTCTAATTTCTGGGGGGAAAAAACAGATGAAGTTCATGAAATTTGCTGCAAATCAATAGGAACCCCAAGATGGGTTTTATAATCCTGCCAAGAAGTAGAATAAGCAGTGTGGATTGAGGCACAGCAAGTTGCCCCTTAGAAGAAGAGATATGGGGGCCCCTGCCCCTTTCTCTGACAGTCTCTCTGAGTGGCATTCAGGAAGCACATGGCTGAGTGCTGTGAGTGCAAGGACAGTGTAATCCTGGAAGCTGATTGGCTGAAAAGTTTCCTGCAGGTCGACTAGGAGGAGGAGAAGGTCAGGAGTTGAGCTCTTTGTAGAAGAAGAGGCAAGAGGCCCCCAGACATTGTCCTGATCAGCTCTGCACTGGCACCCAGAACCATGAAGAAGCTGAGGAGGAGGAGGGCAGGGTGCAGGGCCCCTGACAAGGTGAAGTATAGGGGACATGAAGGAGGATGGGTGTGGCTGCATGCCTGATCTGTATACTTAGTCACATTACACTGCCTGCAGCCCTTCTTAGTGTGGCCCTTGGTGTGCAGGAAGGGCCCCAATTCCTGGGATGTGACTGCATGTCTGCAAGGAGGTGATCCTTCTATGCCATCTGCTGAGGAACTACAAGTCTCAGCATGCAGTCATATCAAGAAACATGTCTAGACAGGACTCAGAGGGAGTCGCATTACAGGTGGAGGCTACCTGCAGCCTTTCCTAATAGGGCCCTTGGTGTGCAGGAGGGGCCCCAATTCCTGGGATGTGACTGCATGTCTGCAAGGAGGTGATCCTTCTATGCCATCTGCTGAGGAACTACAAGTCTCAGCATGCAGTCATATCAAGAAACATGTCTAGACAGGGCACAGAGGGAGTCACATTACAGGTGGAGACTACCTGCACCTTTCCTAATAGGGCCCTTGGTGTGCAGGAGGGGCCCCAATTCCTGGGATGTGACTGCATGTCTGCAAGGAGGTGATCCTTCTATGCCATCTGCTGAGGAACTACAAGTCTCAGCATGCAGTCATATCAAGAAACATGTCTAGACAGGGCACAGAGGGAGTCACATTACAGGTGGAGACTACCTGCACCTTTCCTAATAGGGCCCTTGGTGTGCAGGAGGGGCCCCAATTCCTGGGATATGACTATATTATATCTGCAAGGAGGTGATACTTGTATGCTATCTGCTGACGAACTACAAGTCTCAGCATGCATCTGTGGCCTAGACAGGGCACAGAGGGAGTCACATTACAGGTGGGGCCTGCCTGCAGCCCTTCTCAGAGGGGCCCCAGCTGTGTAGGAAGGGCCCCAGCTGTTGGGATCTGACTGTAAAGCTGGCCATACATGGATAGATTTTGTTGGTACAGACCAGTGGTCTCCAAATTGCGGCCCGAGGGCCTGAAGTGGCCCTTTGCTTGCCTTTATCTGGCCCTTGGTGCACTATTTCACCAACTGACACCAATGATGGGGTACCATTCCCCCTACTGACACTATAAATTCTTCCATTGATGCCAACAATGGGGAACTATTACTCCCATTAAAACCAATGATGAATCACTGATGTTGGGGCATTTTCTGCTCCCACTGGCCCCCCTAAAGCCTGAAGGGCAGTAAACTGGACCTTCGCCTAAAAAGTTTGGGGACCCCTGATACAGACCATTCTTTCTTACCATCATAGAGTCCAGTAATTTTGTTTGAAAGCCCTTGAAATGTCATCCAGACCTGCTATTTGAATGGAATCCCTGATTTATTAAACATGTTCCCTCACAAGATATACAATTTTTTCCCCAACAAAAACCCCATTCACAGTTAGATTTTCATTCCAGAAATGTTTTCCATCCTGCTCCTTAGAATGTTCTCATCTCTACGGACAAAAGCAAAGGTTGGTTTAATTCCACTAATCATTAGAAAATTGAATGAACGTTCTGAAAACCAACAAAATTGTTCTGGTGTATAGCCAGCAAGAAGGTGCCTCTGTGTCCGAGGAACTACAGGTTTCAGCATGTGAGCTCTGATGCCAGGGACAGATCTCAGTTACCCAGGTCAGAGAGAATTGACAGCTGACTGTAAGCTCTTGGGCTCAGGCTCCCCCCCCCCCCCTATGTGTACTAGGTTGATCCTTCTGTGTGATGACTTCTTGATTGTACACTGCCATGGAAAAGGTAAGTGCCATATAAATAAAGAGTAAGAATATTTTGGAATTCTTCACCACTCCCAGCTGCTTTCTTTCAGCCCCCTATTCACACTACTGTAGTGCGACATCAGGCTTTGTCTAAATGCGCGTTTTTCGGTCGTCGTCGGCGGGCCCATTTATGACCTACACTAGGCAAAGAAGCCTATGCACCTTTTTGAGCTTCAATCACTTTTTCACCCTGCGCGTGTCGGTGGTCGTGTAAAAACGTGCTTCTTACTTGGCACGTTGGGATGCCTTTACCTATGAACATGTGCAATTTTGCGCATGTTCACACGCTCTAGTATTGTGAATGAGGGCTCAGAGCCAAATCCTCTCTCTAGGTCTGACGTATAGATGTGTATATAAACAGCTGTACTATAGAAAGGACAAATAGACCCGGTTCACACAAGGGCGACTCCGGACGCGACTTCTGGTCGCCCCGAGTTGCCCCAAGTCGTGCTATTTTTAAAACGAATTGAAGTGAATGGAGATGTTTTAATGCACACGACTGCAGTCACTTTGACTTCAAAAAAGGTTCCTGTACTACTTCAATCAGACTTCTAGGCGACCTGTAGGCAACTTGTACCATTGATTTCAATGGAAGTCGCTTAGAAGTCTGATCAGTGTTCATTTTGAAGGCAACTTTACAGGAAGATAACATACATTTCTCAGGCAAACCCCTCCCTCCTCCAGAGCTGATTCTTGTTTTATTGGCCACTGGAATGTCTCCTGTCCTGGAGGCAACTTCAGTCCTATTAATCACCACTTAGTTGCTCTGTGATTCATGCTCAAGTCGTGTCTGAGTAGTGTTGAAGTCGTGTTGCCCCTGTGTGAACCTATGGAGTTTATTTACTAAAGGCAAATAGACTGTGTACTTTGCAAAGTGCAGTTGCTCCAGAGCTTAGGAAATGAGTTCACATGCAAGGGGGAAAAAAAATGCATTTTTGCTTGCACATGATTGGATGATGGAAGTCAGTAGAGCTCCCCCTCATTTACTAAGCTCTAGAGCAACTTCATTTACAGAGTGCAACTGCACTTTGCAAAGTGCACAGTCTATTTGCCTTTAGTAAATTAACCCCTGTGTGTTCTGCTGACCATACAATTGGCAATTTCTTTGTTTTCTATCAACATTGAACTACACTTTTCTAGTTTAAGGCAAACAAATATTAGAAGGAAGGAAATTAATTAAATTTATTATGAGGTTGCTTCAATCTCCACCCAATTGCTGAAAAGCAAGATCTGATAATGATGGAACTGTGATTGGAAACCGCAGAAATGTCTGGTGTGCGGTCGACGTTGCCCCCCCCCCCCCCTTAAGGCTGCATTCAGTTTTTTCAGCCGTTTGTATGGGCGTTTTTGTACATTGTTTTTGAGCTTTGGCATTTTTTTTTTATATTAGCCAATAGAGAAAAATGTCATCTGTTTCACCATTTGTTGCTATGTTTTTCAGCTTTTCATCCACTTTTATTTATTATTATTATTTATTTATTCATTTTTTGTAAGGAATTTAGGGGTTAAAGGTTAGGGTTTAACTTAATTATTTTATTTATCAGTTATTTACTAATTGTTATTTATTTAATATGTTATGTTAGGGTTAATATTAGGGTTAGGATGAGGGGTTAATATTAGGGTTAGGGGTTAGTAATAGGGTTAGGGGTCAATATTAGGGTTGGGAAGAGCGGTTAATATTAGGGTTAGGGGTTAATATTAGGTTTGGGAAGAGGGGTTAATATTAGGGTTAGGAGGAAGGGTTAATATTAGGGTTAGGGGTTAATATTAGGTTTGGGAAGAGGGGTTAATATTAGGGTTAGGAAGAAGGGTTAATATTAGGGTTCCGCTTTTTGGAATCCTCCCCCCCTCCGGTGTCACATTTGGCACCTTTCAGGTGGAGAAGGGTGGATACAGGTATTTGCTCCCACTTCCGGGCATAGATCACTGCAGTGACTGCGGTGACCTACGCCACATCCGGCGCCTACTTCCAAACCAATCCACCCCACCCCCCGCTGTCTTCTGGGAGACACACAGGTCCCAGAAGACAGCAGAGACCAGTGAGGACGCGCAGCGCGACTCGCGCATGCGCAGTAGGAAACCAGGCTGTGAATCACTTCCTGATTCCCTTACCGAAGATGGCGGCGCCTCCACCCGAGAGCCGAGGGACAAATCGGCTTTGGGACCCGACATCGCGGGCGCCTTGGACAGGTAAGTGTCCATATATTAAAAGTCAGCCACTGCAGTATTTGTAGCGTCTGACTTTTAATATTTATTTTTTCGGCGGAACTCCGCTTTAATATTAGAGTTCAATATTTAGGCTTAGGGTTATTTTATTTATTTGTATTATTTATTTATAATTATTATTATTTATGTTTTTTTTGTTTATTAATTATTATTATTTAGTTCTATTTAAATTATAACTAAAGGCAAATTTTTTTTTAGTCTTGGATAAAATGCAGAGGTATTAGAACACCTGTCAGTATTTATTGCTGTCTGTGCCCCCGTTAAAGCGCAAACCGCAAAACTTTTTTTTTTTTTTTAAACCTGCAAGGCAAAGGCATAATGAGCTAGTATGAGTAGCATACTAGCTCATTATCAATCACTTACCTTAGATCGAAGCCCCCGCAGCGGTCCTCGGACACGTCCTCCGTCGCCGCCATGATACCCGGAATGACTTCCGGGTATCGTCGCTCCGGCACTGCGACTGGCCGGAGCGGCGATGACGTCACTCCCGCGCATGCGCAAGGAACAGCACGATCCCCGCGCTTGCGCGCATTCCGGAAAGTGTCCATCAGGCTCCCATTCAAGAGCCACCGCGCTCAGTGCGCCTGCGCCGTTATCTACGGCGCGCATGCGCCGTAGACATCGGTGCTTGCTTTTCTGCTTATGTCTCCTTAACTATGTAGGTTAAGGAGATATTGCAAGCACCTACAGGTAAGCCTTAATGTAGGCTTACCTGTAGGTGCATGTAGTTGGTATATGAGGGTATACAACCGCTTTAAGGAGATTCACCCGCTCTATTTTTCCTATTTGCCATTATCATTGAAAGTGAAAGTAAAATATGTCCCAAATTTTGGGTTGTCCCCAGAAAAGTAATAGAGGGGAAATCTTCCAATGGGGACACTAGTTCTGGGTACATGGGGGTCCCCAAGGAATTCCCTTCATTTGTAGGGATTTTCTCTTGCTTCCTGTTTGGCTAAGGGACAGGAAGTGAAGGGAAATCTCTCCAATGGAAAACAGATGGCTAAAAAAAAATCAGACAGGGATTATAATCCTCCTTACTCTATCCAAAATGAAAAGAAAAAAAGTTTTGCCTATAGTTCTACTTTAATTATTACATTTGAATAGAAAACGTTAAGAAACGCGTGACAAAACACGCTAATACACTCAAAAACGTGCACATTTCTATGGTGCTTAAAACGCTTCAAAAACACACCAAACTGGCCGATTCAAGCTACAAAAAAAAAGCTTCAGAGCTTTTTTGAGCTTCAGCCGTTTGATGTCAGGCGACTTGTAGTAGAGATGTAAACCATCTCCATAGAGAAGAATTGATTTTTTTTCTCTCTCCTCGAGCTTCAAGCTACAAAACGCTGAGGTGTGAATGGGACCTTAATGATTGCATTCCTTATTTTTATACAGGTAGAAGAAGCAGTGGCCCAAAGACTGCCATGTTATTGTCAGATGAATTTGGTTACTGTGGGCAGTGTTTTTTCTCCCATACTATTCACACATTGGTGTCTTGCGGTGTTATGTTGGTGCACGGCAGCGCAAAAGTGTGTGGTCTGTGTTGAGGCGATTTTGTGTTTTTGACGCAACCAGTTTGGCGGATGGCAACTCTACTGTGAGCGCTGACTAAGGTTAGGTTCATGCCTATGCGATTTTTAGTATGTTTGAAGAGCCACAGAAACGCACAACAATCCATTTAGCCATATTTTCTATGGGTCCCATTCACGTTTATGCAGTTTCCTGCAGTGCGTTTTTTGAAAAGGTGCAAGACTTTTTTATACAGGCAGATTGGTGTGTTTTGGCTTCATAGACTTCAATGAAAAGGGTCAGGTGCGGTTTTGGCTGCGATTTAGGCGTGTTGGCAGCTCATTCGATATGAATAAGCTGCCTTAGTTAAACGCATGTTAGCACTGGGCCTAAAGCACAATTTGTTTGAATTTTTTTATGGATCTGAAAGTAGCTCCAGTATAGCCACTGTGTCTATGCACATGCTGGCGTTTAGCTCCATATTGTAGAGATGTATTTAGAGTTGTAAAAAAAAAAAAAGCCCAAATCCCCTGTTCAGAGATGAAATGATTTGCGTATTCTACACATGTTCACATCTAAGGGTTCATGCACATGGAATTTTATATGCTTAGTGTATTTTCCAGGTGCTTTCCTGCACCCAGGGAGCTGCATGTGCTGCGTACAGCCTGCCATACAAGTGAATGGCTACTGTATATGCAGCTATGCTTTTGTGAATGCCGACGCTTGTTTGCATCAGCATTTAAAGTGGTTGTAAACTCACTAAGAAAGTACAAAAAAAAAACAACCTGCAAGACAAAAAGCATAATGAGCTAGTATACATAGCATACTAGCTCATTATAAAATACTCGAAGCCCCCGAAGAGGTCCCAGTACACAGCTCCGGCCGGCGACATCGCTCCCGGGGTATCGTGGACTCCGGCGCTGTGATTGGCCGGAGTCGCGATGACCCGCCGGTAACGCCACACTAGCTGAAGCAACAGCACGAACATGCCATTGCTTCAGTGTGCATGTGCCGATGTCGTCGGCACATGCCGATACAGGGGATATCTCCTAAATAGGGATGAGCCGAAAACCCCCCGGTTCGGTTCGCACCAGAACCTGCGAACCGACCAAAAGTTTGCATGAACTTTAGAACCCTATTAAATACAATGGACTCGAACGTTCAAAATCAAAAGTGCTAATTATCAAGGCTAATATGCAAGTTATTGTCCTAAAAAGGGTTTGGTGACCCGGGTCCTGCCCCAGGAGACATGTATCAATGCAAAAAAGTTTTAAAAACTAAATTTTTTTCGGGAGCAGTGATTTTAATGACGCTTAAAGTGAAAAAAAAAAAGTGACATATTCCTTTAAGTATCGTACCTGGGGGATGTCTAAAGTATGCCTGTG
Source organism: Rana muscosa (assembly GCA_029206835.1). Classification (NCBI taxonomy): domain Eukaryota; kingdom Metazoa; phylum Chordata; class Amphibia; order Anura; family Ranidae; genus Rana; species Rana muscosa. Next base: position 78,168,842 of record JARGYO010000094.1, read on the forward strand.
AAGTGGCACGTGTTTAGAACTGTCCCTGCACAAAATGAGATTTCTAAAGGAAAAAAAGTCATTTAAAATTGCTTGCGGCTTTAATGTAATGTCTGGTCCCGGCAATATGGATGGAAATCATTGAGAAAAATGGCATGGGTACCCCAGCCCACTACCAGCCCCTTTGGGTCTTGTATGGATATTAAGGGGAACCCCGCACCCAAATTAAAAAAAGGCCCTATATACTCTGAACAGCAGTATACAGGCGGTGCAAACAAGACAGGGACTGTAGGTTTGTTCTTAAGTAGAATCTGTTTGTAATTTGGAACAGGTAAATTTTTTAAGTGTAGCTCCAGCCAAAAAATCTATTTTTAAGCTTTTTGGAAAACATAGGGATGGGTTATCACCCCTGTAACATTTGTTTTGCTCTCTGTGCAGTGTGCACCTGTTCAGAACATTTCACCTCACTTTCCGTCCCAATGACAAATGTTTTTTGAAAATTTTTTTTTTTTTTATTGAAACAAGGATTGGTAATAAAGCATCAGTGGAGAGGAGACACCTTTTTCCCATATTAACTCATACAGGAGAGAATTTCCCTTCCTAGGGGTAGATTTTCTCTCACTTCCTGTTGTCTCCTTCCGTTTGCAAGTAGGAGTCGTTTGTAAGTTGGATGTTTGAAAGTAGGGGCCTGCCATATATACCCTGCAGAAATTTGGGCCTTAGGTATTGGTGTTGCCACAACACTGTAAGCCCTCACAGTTACTCTTGGTGGGTGCTGGAACGCCCTGCTGTGAACTATTATATCAGGAATTGTAGTTACATGCCATTGTTGAACAGTGGTAGAAAAAATTGGGCCTTTGGTGGTGGTGCTGGTGCTACAACACTGTAAGTCCTCACAGTTACTCTTGGTGGGCGCAGGAATGGGCCCAGCTGTGAAATATTAGATCAAGAATTGTAATTACATGCCCCTGTTGAACAGGGCCAGAAAAATTGGGCCTTTGGTGGTGGTAGTGGTGTTGCCACAACACTGTAAGCCCTCACAGTTACTCTTGGTGGGCGCATGAATGGGCCCTGCTGTGAATTATTAGATCAAGAATTGTAATTACATGCCCCTGTTAAACAGGGGCATAAAAATTGGGCCTTAGGCACTGGTGCCACAACACTGCAACCCCTCACAGATACTGTACTTGGAGCGCAGCAATGAGCCCTGCTGCAAAGTATTGTATCAAAAATTTTAATTACATGCCCCTGTTAAACAGGGGCAGAAAAATTGGGCCTTAGGCACTGGTGCTGGTGCCCAGAAACAAAAATGTTCTTACATGCTATCAGCATGATCATTGAGGAGGAAGAGGATAGTCACTCAGCATAACAGGATAGTCACTTTGCATCAGCATAGGCAGTCTTGAAGGGATCTGACATTTCAAAGAAAATTATTGTGTTACATCAGCATCAGGTGCTTGGTAGCTGGTGGTGATCCAAGACTGATTCATTTTTATGAAGGTCAGTCGATCGACCGAGTCGGTGGACAGGCGCACCCTGTGATCGGTTACAAAGCCTCCAGCAGCACTGAATGTGCGTTCCGAAAGAACGCTGGATGCAGGACAGGCCAGTAGCTCAATTGCATACTGTGCAAGCTCTGGCCAGTGATCCATCCTCAAGACCCAGTAACCCAGAGGATTTTTGGTGGGAAAGGTGTCCAAGTCTGATCTTGCCCCTAGGTATTCCTGCACCATGTAAACCAGACGCTGGCTAAGGTTGCTGGAACCGATCATACCTTGGGGCTGCGTACTAAAAAATTGTCTGAACGCATCGGTCAGACGGCCACCTTCTCCACCGCTCCTTCTTTGACTGACCGAAGCCTCAGCAACACGTTGTCCAGGATCAGGAATTTGTAACCTCCCAGTCTCTAAGAACGCGTTGCACAGACCTTTCTGCAAGGCCTCCCGAAGATGCTTCATCCTCTGCTCCCTCTGCGACGGCAAGATAAGGTCCGCAACCTTACCCTTGTAACGTGGATCAAGGAGGGTTGCCAGCCAGTAATGATCCCTCTCCTTGATCGCACAAATACGAGGATCCCTCCGCAGGCTTTGCAGGATCAGGGAGGCCATGCAGCGTAGGTTTGCTGAGGCATTTGGTCCAGAGTCCTCTGGGTCACTCAGGATGACATGATCCGCTGCCACCTCCTCGCAGCCACGTACAAGTCCATGGGTGTCTTGGGACTGTAATTGATCCCTTGAAGACTGATGCTGAGTGCTAGACTCCACCTCCATGCTGACACAATCCTCCTCCTCCTCTTCCTGTGTGATAGCCGGGCCAGCAGGAACACTGTCTAAATAAAGGGGGCCTTGAGAGATAAGGAAGTCCTCCTCTTCCTGCCTCTGTTCTGCCTCAAGTGCCCTGTCCATTATTCCACGCAGCGTGTGCTCCAACAGGTAGACAAGAGGGACAGTGTCACTGATGCATGCACTGTCACTGCTCACCATCCTCGTGGCCTCCTCAAATGGTGCCAGGACAGTGCATGCATCCCTGATCATGGCCCACTGGTGTGGGGAAAAAAATCCAAGCTCCCCTGACCCTGTCCTGGTGCCATATTGCAACAGATACTCAATCATGGGCCTCTGCTGCAGCATGGCAAACGTAGAGTTCCACCTGGTGGGCATGTCACAGATTAGGCGGTTCTTGGGCAGGTTGGATTCCTTTTGCAGGTCAGCAAGCCGAGCACTGGCATTATATGACCGGCGGAAATGCCCACAGTTTCCTGGCCTGCTTCAGGACCTCCTATAAGCCTGCCCAAGAACTGCTGCACCACCAAGTTAAGGACGTGAACCAAACAGGGCACATGGGTCAGTTGTCCCTGTCGGAGGGCGGAGAGGAGGTTGGTGCCATTGATGCAAACCACCTTTCCTGGCTTAAGCTGGCGTGGCGTCAAATACCTCTGAGCCTGCCCCTGCAGAGTTGAGTTGACAGAATCTCTGCCCCAGTGTGGCTCCTGTCCCCCAAGCACACCAGCTTAAGCACCGCATGGCATCTTTTTGCCTGCGTACTTGCCTAGCCCATTGAACGCCTACGGAGCACCGCTGGTTCCAAGGACAAAGCACAGGTAGAGGCCATGGAGGAAGAAGAAGAGGAGGGGGTAGAGGAGAGAGGTGTGTCAGAATCACCAGTAGTAACATTTTGGAGGCGTGGTGGCGCGAACAACCTCCAACACTACTGCACCTTGTCCTGCATCCTTCCCAGCTGCCAGCAGAGCCACCCAATGCGCCGTGAAAGATAGGTAACTTCCCTGTCCATGCCTGCTGGACCATGAGTCAGTGGTAATATGCACCTTACCGCTGACTGCCCTGTCCAGCGAGGCCAAGACATTGCCTTCCACTTGCCGGTAGAGAGCCGGAATCGCTTTCCGTGAGAAAAAGTGGCGTTTGGGAACCTGCCACTGAGGAACCGCACATTCCACAAACTCACGGGAGGGGACAGAGTCTACCAACTGAAAAGGCAGCAGTTGAAGTGCTAGCAATTTAGCCAAGCTAGCATTCAACCGCTGGGCATGTGGATGGCTGGGAGCGAACTTCTTTTGGCAGTGCAGCAGCTGGGGCAGGGAAATTTGCCTGGTACAATCGGACGTCGGTGTACCGATAGCAGATTGCCCGCAAATACTTGGCTGTGACACACCTAATTCTACACCTTCATTCCTCTCAGTGCAGGTTTCAGAGAGGACTGAAGGTATAGTGGGGTTGGAGATCCCAGCTTATGAGGAGCAAGGATAGGTCCGCTTTGTTCTTTGGTGTGGGTCTTTTAGGTACGCTTGCCAACGAACTGGATGGCAGGTCGACATATGTCTGGTCAAGCACGTGGTGCCCAAGCGGCTGATGTTTTGGCCACGTGAGATACGCTTCAGACATATGTTGCAAATGGCAACGGTGCGATCTGCTGCACACGTCTGAAAAAAGGCCCACACCAAAGAACTTTTGGAATAACGCGCAGAGACAGCAGCGCCCTGCACATGCGGTGCTCTGCGGTGTGATGCAGTCGCTGTGCTGCCCATAAGCTGGCCCCTGGAGGGCATCCTGCCTCGTTGGAGATGTGCCTCCTCCTCTCTCCTATCAGGCACCCACGTGGAGTCAGTGACCTCATCATCCCCTCCCTCATCACTGGAGCAAATCTGGCAGTATGCTGCAGCTGGGGGAACATGACTGCCAGATAGCTGTCCTTGTTGGGCACCCCCTCTTTCTGGGCTCACGTTACTACCCCCTCTCTCTGGGCTCACGTTACTGCCTTCCCCTAGCTGGGTTCCATCATTGGAGCCTTCAAAACGCTGGGCATCCTCCTGGAGCATGTACACAACATTGTGGTCAAACAGTTCGAGGGACTCCTCAGGAGGACATGGTGGGGCTAGGGAAGGAGTGACTGATGCCATTGAGCCAAGGGAAGAGGCCGCTTTGGCAGCTGCTTTGCCAGACAAAGTACCCTGAGCTTGGGTGAGAGAGGATGAGGACGGATTGGTCATCCACTCTTGGGCATGTTGCGGCTCAACATGGCCAGCTGCCGAAAAGAAGGACAAGCGTGTCCCACGGCCATGTGCTGATGAGGATGCACTGTGTCCACGACCAGCACTGTTGTCTCTAGACCAGTGTTTCTCAACTCCAGTCCTCAAGGCGCCCCAACAGGTCATGTTTTCAGGCTTTCCCTCAGATAAAAGGGCTGTGGTAATTACTAAGGCAGTGAAACTGATAAAATCACCTGTGCAAAATAATGGAAAACCTGAAAACATGACCTGTTGGGGCGCCTTGAGGACTGGAGTTGAGAAACACTGCTCTAGACACAGAGCCTGCTTGCCCTCTTTTATTGCCTCGTGACTGTCTGCCTCTCCTTGTTTGCCTTCCAGACATACTAATGGCCTGCAGTGAGATGTAGCTGCACAAAGGTGGTATGTATTATATATATATATATATATATCTGTACTGATTATAATGCAGCTATCAGAATCAACTGCCTGCTGTGGTATTAGTATGAGAAAAGCAGCAATTGTCTTCAGTTAGTTTTAGGTGAACACTGTGCAGAGGACACAGTACACTAACTGAAAATACTTGCAGCTCTCTGTCTGTGGTTTTATTATGAGAACACCACAAATTGTATTCAGGTTCCTTTAAGTGAACGCTGTGCAAAGGACAGAAGTACTGCAGTTCACTAAATGAAATTAATGCAGCTCCCTGCCTGTGATTTTATTATGAGAACACCACTAATTGTATTCAGGTAAGCTTTAGGTGAACGCTATGCAAAGCACACAGTACACTAAGTGCAGCTAGCACAATCACCTGCCTGCCTGTCACAGTATAGAGAATAACAGGAACGGATCTAGCTAAACTGAATACAGTGTATAAATATATGTAGCACTACCCCCAAAGGAGCTGCTGGTTTAATTTGGGTCAGTACTCTGTTTGCAACCCTCTTAAAATGGCTCAGACCCTCCCTTGGCACAACTGGTGTAACTGGTAATTGTGAGACCCACTGAATGCTGGGAACACAATTTGGCATGTATAACACAATAACATGTATAAGTATTGTTATCTTCCTCTGGTAGCAGTACCTCAGGAAACAAAGATACTTCAAACAGAATGTTTCACTTAATCAAGGGCAAACTTTACTTGGTGTGAGAAAAAAGGAACAGTAATACACATATGCATACAGTTGACTCGGCAGGAGTCAATATGAATAAGGTAAAAAGGTTTTCAAACAAAGTTAAGTCTATTTGCAATTAAGAAGAACAATCTATGCTCGCGAGCTCCCCCTAGTGGGCAATACCACCCCGTGTTCCGTCAATTCTTAGAAGGACAGAGAGGGCAATCTGTAACAAAGACCTGAAGCGCCGAACTGTATGTTGTCTACCGGGCGCTCGGGTTCGGCACATCACGGATCTGGTGGACAGATTACTGGGAGGGGCTGGGGAAGACCCAGCTGTCATGGTGCACGTTGGCACCAATGACAAAGTCAGAGGCAGATGGAGTGTCCTAAAGAACGATTTTAGGGACTTGGGAGCTAAATTGAGGAAAAGGACCTCCAAGGTAGTATTCTCTGGAATACTACCGGTACATCGAGCCACACCAGAAAGGCAGAGGGAGATTAGGGAAGTGAACAAGTGGCTGAAGAGCTGGTGTAGTAAGGAGGGGTTTGGGTTCCTGGAGGACTGGAGGTGCAGATCAGCTGGGAATAAGGATGGCCAAAAAGTTAGAGGGGTTTTTAAACTAGGTGACAGGGGGGAGGGTCCAGAGATAGTGAGAGTCAGCGGGGAACATATTCTAAAGGGTAGTATTAGGGGCATTAGTGGTAGGGTAACCAAAGAACATAAACCCAAGGTAAGTATAGTAGCAAGTCCTAGTTGCAATCTGGGAACACCCAAGAGGATAGTATGTGACCGGTCAAATAATATTAATGCATTAAAGTGTCTGTTCACCAACGCCAGAAGTCTGCCAAGCAAAATAGGTGAGTTGGAAGCTCTGGTGCATGAGGAGAGCTATGATGTAATCGGTATTGCTGAAACTTGGCTTCATTCCTCACACGACTGGGCTATTAATATTCCTGGCTATGCACTCTTTCGGAAAGACAGGGTAAAAAGGAAGGGTGGAGGGGTCTGTCTCTATGTGAGAAGTGATCTCAAAGCGAGTGTGAAAGAGGACCTGGTGGATGGAGAGTGTGATGAGTCTGAAGCATTATGGGTAGGACTGCATACAGATGTGCGTAGTTCAAAGCTAATCATTGGAGTTTGTTATAGACCACCCAATGTTAATGAGGAGTTAGAGACTCAGCTCCTTGCACAGATGGAAAGGGCTGCAAGGGCTGGGACGGTGATAATAATGGGGGATTTTAACTACCCAGAAATTGACTGGAGTAATGGAACTGCTGGGACAGTTAAAGGGCAAAAATTTATAAACCTATTGCAGGACAATTTTATGGTCCAGTTTATTGAGGCCCCAACTAGGAATGATGCTCTGTTGGACCTGGTAATCTCAAACCATGCAGAGCGTATTACTAATGTTCAGATAAAGGAACACCTGGGTAGCAGTGACCATAACATGATTTCATTTGATGTTAGTTGTAAGCAAAAATCACATACAGGAAAGATAAAAACACTTAATTTCAAGAGAGCAAATTTTCCAAGGATGAGTGCTGCTCTCCAGGACTTAGACTGGGAAGGAATATTGGCATCAATGGGCACAGAACAGAAATGGGAATTCTTCAAAAAGACTGTTTGGGAACTCACTGCAAAGTATATTCCCATGGGCAATAAGTTTAAAAGGCTAAAAATAAAACCTATGTGGCTCACTGACAAAGTTAAAAAAGCTATAAACTATAAGAAAAGAGCTTTTAAAAAATATAAAAATGAGGGAACACTAGTGTCATTTAAATGTTACAAAGAATATAACAGGATATGTAAAAAGGAAATCAAGGATGCAAAAATTCAAAACGAACGACAGATTGCAAAAGATAGTAGGACAAACCCCAAAAAATTCTTCAAATATATTAATAGTAAAAAGGTCAAGTCTGAGCATGTAGGCCCTTTACAAAATAATCTAGAGTGGGTGACTGGGGACAAAGAGAAGGCTAATTTATTAAATACTTTCTTCAGTTCTGTGTATACAAAGGAGCATGGGGGAGCTCATGTCCAAAATGGGGGTGGTAGTGACACAGCCCCAAATCCACAATGGCTCAAAAGTGATATGGTCCAGAAATATTTAGATGGAATAAAGGTGGATAAAGCACCTGGACCAGATGGCATACACCCACGGATCCTAAAAGAATTGAGCTCTGTAATTTCAAAGCCATTGTATTTAATTTTTAGGGACTCATTAATGACAGGAATAGTACCACTGGATTGGCGCAGGGCCAATGTGGTGCCTATATTTAAAAAGGGAATTAAGTGTTTACCAAGTAACTATAGACCTGTTAGTTTAACTTCTATAGTTGGGAAAATACTGGAGAGATTAATAAAAGACCACATAGATGAGTTCTTGCTGGAAAAAAACTATTTAAGCAACAGACAGCATGGATTCATGAAAGACAGAAGTTGTCAAACAAACCTGATTTCTTTTTATGAAGAGGTAAGTAAGACCTTGGACAGAGGGGTGGCAGTGGACGTGGTATACTTGGATTTTGCAAAAGCGTTCGATACAGTTCCCCACACACGGCTCATGTGTAAGGTAAAGTCTACAGGATTGGAAATATCAGTTTGTAAATGGATAGAAAACTGGCTAAAAGACAGAATTCAGAGAGTAGTGGTTAATGATTCTTACTCTGAATGGTCCAAGGTTATCAGTGGTGTACCCCAAGGTTCAGTGCTGGGACCCTTACTTTTTAATATGTTTATAAATGATATTGGGTCTGAGATCAAAAGTAACATTTCTGTCTTTGCAGATGACACCAAGCTATGCAGTGGAATAACGTCCTTACAGGATGTCGCCAATTTACAAGCCGACCTCAATGCTCTGTCTAATTGGGCGACTATGTGGCAGATGAGGTTTAATGTTGATAAATGTAAAGTTATGCACTTGGGGGCTAATAATATGAATGCATCATACATACTAGGGGGAGTACAACTGGGGGGATCCGTAGTGGAGAAGGATCTGGGGGTTTTGGTAGATCATAAGCTCAATAATGGCATGCAATGCCAAGCTGCGGTTTCCAAAGCGAGCAAAGTCCTTTCTTGTATTAAGAGAGGTATGGTCTCCAGAGAGAGAGATATCATTTTGCCCCTGTTCAAATCATTAGTAAGACCTCATCTGGAATATGCAGTTCAGTTTTGGGCCCCAGTTCTCAAAAAGGATATTGGGGAACTGGAGAAAGTGCAGAGAAGGGCAACCAAACTGATAAGAGGCATGGAGGAGCTCAGCTATGAGGAGAGATTAGAGGAACTGAATTTATTCTCTCTTGAGAAGAGGAGATTAAGGGGGGATATGATCAACATGTACAAATATATAAGGGGTCCATATAGTGAACTTGGTGTTCAGTTATTCACTTTACGGTCAACACAAAGGACAAGGGGGCACTCTTTGCGTCTAGAGGAAAAGAGATTTCACCTCCAAATACGGAAAGGTTTTTTCACAGTAAGAGCTGTGAAAATGTGGAATAGACTCCCTGCAGAGGTGGTTCTGGCCAGCTCAGTAGATTGCTTTAAGAAGGGCCTGGATTCTTTCTTAAATGTACATAATATAACTGGGTACTGACATTTATAGGTAAAGTTGATCCAGGGAATATCCGATTGCCTCTCGGGGGATCAGGAAGGAATTTTTTCCCCTGCTGTAGCAAATTGGATAATGCTCTTCTGGTTTTTTTTGCCTTCCTCTGGATCAACTGTGGGTATAGAATTGGGTATATGGGATTGTACGATATATGTTTATTTTTATTTTTTTATTTTTATTTTTTACGGTTGAACTGGATGGACTTGTGTCTTTTTTCAACCTGACTAACTATGTAACTATGTAACTATGTAAGTGTCCCGTAAGTGTTAGTTCCAGTCAGGCCTGACAAAGATCACTGTACGAGTTCCACAATGATGGGAGTCTTCGCTAGCAACCGTTGTTGCACTTTAATTTGTAATCCAAGGGAACTTAAAGATGCAACTAAACTTCCGCAGATACAATGTTTGTCGAAGGGAACTCTCCGTTAGTACAACGCCACTTAAACTGCGTAGTTATCACGCGCTGCACTATGTACTTGGTGCGTGCGAGATGCACTACTCTAGTGAGGGTGAGCCCTGAAAAGTCACAGACCTAGAAACAGTTGCAGAACCTGGGCAGGTGCCGCTCACCCGAACAGGCCTAGTCCACCTGAGTTTCCTCGCTGCTGGCACCTCGATCCGTGGCCTCTCCGCAACATGCAGTCTCCGGTCCCTCTCTCGGCAGCAGTAGATGACAGACGACTCCGGTCTCTGGGAAGCGCGAGCTAGACACAGAGAGATCACTCTCCTGGCTTGGTGATCCTCTGGAGGGTTGTAGGCCCAGGCTTCAGGCCTAGTCCCTCTGGCAGTAGGCCTCACACACACGTCTTGCATGGAGGAGGTGAAGATCCCAAGAGGCCGAACAAAGCTCCTCCCCTCCTTTAAGTAGCCTCCCCATAAAGCAGTGCGGGGATGCAATGCACTTTGGGAGGACAATTGCACTGTGGGTACCATAGTCTTATTATCTACTTATGTCAATGGAGTTCCGTTCTCCTGGTACCACAAGTTCCACAATGCATTGCTTCACCAGGTTAATGACAGTCTTATATTACACCACAAACCGCCACCCGCTACATATATATACACACACACAACACCTAGGATGCATATATATCCTCTACACACTGTAGTTGCAGCTAACTGACTCGCCTGCCTGCTCTATCTAACTCAATATATATGACACTGTCTCTCTCTCTCTCTCTGTAAGCTTTCTCTTTAACCAACACCGCAACACACTATAAGGCCGCCTCCATGGCGGCCTTGTGTATAGGGTGGGGCGTGTACTAAACCCCCTGAGACATAATTGGCCAAAGCCACCCTGGCTTTGGCAAATTATGGCTCTCCATTTTTTGCGTGCTGTGATTGGCCAAAGCATGCGGGTCATAGTGCATGCTTGGCCAATCATCAGCCAGAAATGCATTGCGATGTCGCAGTGAATTATGGGCCGTGACGCGCCACTCGAATTTGGCGCGAACGGCCCATAATGTTCGCAATTCGGTGAACATCCGAACAGCCGATGTTCGAGTCGAACATGGGTTCGACTCGAACACGAAGCTCATCCCTACTCCTAAACCGTGCAGGTTTAGGAGATATCCAGGGTAGCTACAGGTAAGCCTTATTATAGGCTTACCTGTAGTAAAAAGTGGTTGTAAAGGGTTTACAACCACTTTAAAGTGTTACTAAACCCACATCAGTAAAATCAGTCAGTATATGCAGTAAAGCATGCTTGTTATACTCACTGTGGAACCTAAAGTGTTAATCCTCTGCATTGTGTAAAAGAGCTGGTTGATCCTGTCTCCTCTGATCTTCACCTTCTTCCAGTGTCTCCAACTACTCTCCGGATATTATAAATGGAAGGAGTCAGGCTGCACATGCTCAGTTTGTTGTGTATTGCTAGAGAGGGTTTTTAGTTCTTGGGAGAGTGCATGTCATCAGCACAGGGCCAATCAGCCCTGTCCAGACAAAGGGTCAGGGGTCCTGAAATGTTATAGGACAGTCAGGGGAGAATTAAAACTCCTCTTACAAGCTTTAACCACACACTGATAGAAGTCACAAGACTGCTATATACTGCTGATAAGAAAAGGTATTTAGGAGTTTATATTTACAAGAATTGCATATCCATGTTCTGTGGACTGTGGGAGACCAGATATAGTGAATGCAATGTTCTGGATTAAGTAACACTTTAACCACACATGCATGGCTGACGTAATAGCATTTACAAGAGCATGGCCACGTACAGCCATTTACTTGTATGGAAGGCTTGTGAGGCACCCTGGGTGCAGGAAAGCACCTCGAAAAAATGCTAGATAGTCAAATTCTGTTGCAGGATGGGGCTGAACCTCGGGGCGCCATTATGGCGCAAGCACAGATGGGTCCACTGGCTTGTGTGAGATTGTGGTTACTCAGCATTCTCAGTATCTTGTCAGTAGGAGGATGACATTACCCCCTGTCCTAAAGAAGTCCGGGGAAAAGGTGATTACGTCACCCCCCCCCCAGATTCTTTTTTGAAGTGTTATGTGACTTTTAAGGAAGCGAAGGATGGGGGCCTCACTGCATATTTGAACCTTGCCTGAGATGCAGGGTTCACTTTAAGAAGTGATGAAGTACTGAGGAAGGTATTTATGAACCAAGCTGTAACTTTAATAAATCTGTCTCAAAAACTCACTGTTCTTGTTTAGCATTGCCTTGCTTTGCAACAGAATTGAAAGGAGTCCGTCACAGTTTATAAAAGGACTCAGTGTGAACCCAGCCAAAGTATTGATGCATTTCTTCGTGTCGATTGGAGGATGTCTTGTGAAGCCCCCATTTTGTCATTTTATTGCTGTAAAATGTCATGTGGGTGCTGTGGTTGGCATGATAGTATTCTTTTAATGTTAATGGTCTTTTTTCTTTCAGTGTTAGGATTGAGATTTAGATTCCCTGTAAGGGTCATCTTAAGGTTAAAGTTTAAGGTTGGTCAAGGGTTGAGGGTCAGGTTGAGTTTGAGTTAAAGTCAAAGGTTAATTTTTACACTCAGGGCCCATTCACACAGGGGCGACTTCGGATCCAACTTGAAGTCTCGCCCCAAGTCGCGCTGTAGAGAAAAGCAATTGAAGTGAATGGAGCCGTCTTAATGTACACTACTGAAGTCGCTCCGACTTCAGAAAAGGTTCCTGTACTACTTTAAACCGACTTCTAGGCGACTTGTATCCATTGATTTCAATGGAAGTCGCCTCAGAAGTCGGATCACTGTCTTTACTGCAGCGACTTTTCAGGAAGTGAAAATAGTTTTTAGGGCAAACCCCTTCCTCCCACAGAGCTGATTTTAGTTTGATTGGCCACTGGAAAGTCGCCTGTCCTGGAGGCGACTTAAAGTCACCTTCTAAGTCGCCCCAAGTCGCGCTGTGGTGCGCGCTCGGGTCGCCTCGCAAAGAGTCGTTTTGCCCCTATGTGAATGGGCCCTTAGGGTAAGGGGGCTTTGGTTCAGGATCATTACAGTTACTTTTCAGGTCTAGCCAACATACGAATGGGAGCAGAAGTGTTATGAGACCTAAAGGTCTCTGAAAGATTGGACCACTTGAACCGTGTTAGACTGGAGCCTCACTAGATATTTTAGTAGGTTAGTCCTGCAACTAAAATCACCAGACATTAATCTCTGGGGTTGGCAATTTATCGCTAAACATGATAAAACAAATGGCTCTCAACTATTATTATGCAGAATTTATATAGCACCAACAGCTTTTCTAGAGCGTTACATTATAAAAGAAGACAGTACAGTTACAGCACAATGCAATACAAGTGGTTTAGGAGGATTGTGCTCCTGAGAGCTTACAACCTAAAGCTGGGCTTGACAAACTTCAGGTGCCAGGTCTCAATGGCAACAAAAAAATTCATCCTGGCGCCTGGGCTGCCACCCGAATGCTGCACACCCTGCGTGCACCCCCTCCCGCTATCCCAGGCTTTGCTTGTCCATCTGTGGGCCCAGGACCAGCATATCGGGTGCCGCTGAGTAGAGGGAGGGAGGTGAGTGGACACATTTCTGCATAACTGCATGTCCCAGGCAAAAATAATTTTTTGGGCTTGGCTATTGAAAAATCATTGTACAGCTCCACATCCCTTTAATAGATACATAAGAAAAAGAGGATTGTGGGACTTTTAAGGCGCACAAGAAACCAAAATATAGAAAAATTGAAATTTAATAAAGTTCAAATTTAGGATTGAATACATAGAACAATTCATATATTGGATCATTGAAATATACAAACAAAGGTGCACATCTGATTAATCTCTACATATTTCGCCATTTGGTGGCTTCTTCAGGAGATCTTTAACAGCAGGCACAGTATATAAGATGATCACTAAAATGAAAAATGTATATTAGTGATCATCTTATATACTGTGCCTGCTGTTAAAGATCTCCTAAAGAAGCCACCAAATGGCCAAATATGTAGAGATTAATCAGATGTGCACCTTTGTATGTATATTTCAATGATCCAATATATGAATTGTTCTATGTAATCAATCCTAAATTTTAACTTTATTAAATTTCTATTTTTCTATATTTTGGTTTCTTGTGTGCCTTAAAAGTCCCACAATCCTCTTTTACTTATTATGCATGTCCCAGGCATTGGGTGATATGATTTGCGCATCCCTGGTCTCACGTAATCACACAATGCTCCAATCATGTGCAGTTGAGTGCTTCAAGATGCTACTGCATACTACTTGTTTAGTTTACTCCATAGAGAGCTATTTATTCTGTTGAGCAATTAGTTGCTACACCTAGCAATTAATTACTAGTAACTTTTTTTTAGCAGGGTTGAACTATTATAAATGTAATGTTTTATAAGAGTTTAAATGTAGCCATATATGCCCACTGGCTCCAAATATCCAGAATTCATGTTATTGAGCATTTTGGCCATGATGCTGTGGGAGACTCGATCGAGGACAAGGGGTCATCAATTTGCCTAGAACGACTTGAATGTCTTAAGCTAGCCATACATAGATTGAAATTCGTCTGGTTTACAGACTGTCTGGTTTTTCCCGATCAATTTGTGCTGCTGGCTTTAGCCGCCAGCACTGATCACTGTGTTCTGACAGAAGGGAAGTCTCCCCGCTGTCAGAGTACAATAACTCAGCATGAAGGATTCCCTCTTCCACCTTGAGTGTGTGGATGGGGGAATCTGGTCTTTTTTTATTTTTAATTCAACCCTCTGAACGAAAAAATTTACTAATGTATTGTCTGCCTTAGGCAGCCTTTGGGTTGGTGCAACATGATGCCGAAAGAACGGCTCCGGAGCGCTCTTTCCTCCCTGGTGTTTGGGTGGATGTTTGCCCATTTTTGTGCTTGTATGTGTGTAGCTATAGTGTAGCCCTGTAAATCACAATTGTTTGAAAGGCCTGTGTGTATATTAAAGGTAAATGGTTCCCCTCCTCCATTTAGGGAGATGGGAAGGTTGGGATTTCTGGCAGCTCCTTCGGAATTAGACAGAGTGGCGGAATTAGCAGACAGTGTGGCCTGAAGGGGTGCTGCTTGTTGGAACCTGAATGTGTAATTAGCACAGGTGAGCCGCTCTGTTATTAGACAGTTATCTGACTTTCTGGGCCTACGACTGACAGGAGCTTATTATTTCAGTTTTATTTATGTTTTTATGTTACAGGGCATCGTTTATATTCCTTTTTGCAGTTTATTAGGCCATGTGAAACATTTGTACAGTGAGTAGCACCCTCAGGTTCGACCATCGCGGAAAACCAGATGATCACTCGTCTGATTTTCTTATAGTGTGTACCCTACTTAAAGGAGAAGTATGGGATGGGTTAAATAACTAGTACATATCACATTAGTCACATATCAGTTAATCTTTTTTTCCTACCTCTTAGTTTTTATAGCATGTGCACATGAAATTTCCTTCTGCTGGCAAAAACGGTCCATTTTCAGTTTGAAAAGTTCTCAGGGGGTGTGAACATCTCCACCAACACACCAACACACCCCCTGCCTCTGTCCCCCCTCCCCTAAGAGACGTGGCTGTGCTGATAGATAGGGAGAGGGAGGAGGGAGGGGGGAGCAGCTACCTCTGTGAAATCTCAGAAACAAGCAGAGGGAAGAGAGCCGACATCAATCAAGCAAAATGACGAAAGGGGGTGTATCCAGACTCTATATTCACACCATTGTCTGGCTGATGCTGTATGAAAGACTGTAGAACCTCCCACAGGTATTTATCTCGATTTTAACAGAATGGGGGCACTTCTGGGAGGGTTTATAGATATCAGCAGCTCACATAGAATAGATGTAAGCAAAAAAAAGGAAACCCATATTTCTCTTTTAAAGGGATTGCAGAGATTTGTGTTTTTTCACCTTAATGCAGGGCTCGACAAACCCCGGGCGCCAGGTCGCCATTGCGACTAGAATTAGCGTCCTGGGGCAGCACAGCTGGGGAATCCTGTCTCTCGGTGCCTCCGCGCCGCGGGATCGCATCGGGCCGCGCCGGCCGGTAATTGAGGCCGCGGCTTTGCAGCCTTTTGCAGGCCTATGCTTCCTTCTGTGATCTAGCGCCATCTTGTGGTGGCCGTTGGTATGACAAGACAAACAGCAATGCTAATGGAGTTTCCCTGTCTGTTTTCACTGCCATCTCCTTCCCTCTAATTAGAACCCCCAAACATTATATATATATTTTATTCTAACACCCTAGAGAATAAAATGGCGGTCGTTGCAATACTTTCTGTCACACCGTATTTGCGCAGCGGTTTTACAAGCGCACTTTTTGGGGAAAAAATACACTTTTCTCTTGTCATCCATGGACTGACACAGCGTGTCTTATACACCTTTACACGTGGGTTATGTCCCTGCTTGCAGGAGAAGACCTAGGCAGAATGTGAGATGTTATACATACATTCTAAACAGCCAGAGCTGAACAGCCCCGCCCAGGGGGGCGGTCCCTCCGGACATAACCCTCCCACTGCAGCCAGCAGACCTCAGTTTTTTTCTGCCTAGCAGAAGGAGAAGACGTGGCTCTCTCAGGAGCCAGTCTCCTGACCTATTTTTATTCTTTTGGGAATTTTTTTCCTATTTTTTTTTTTTTTGAGATCTTCTATCAACTGTCGGCTGGGCAACAGGTTGGGTACAAGATATCCTCGTAGTCTTCCCTGTCCGACCATCGAGCGTGCTGATCCTCGCCTTGTATGCGTGAGACTCAGTTCACGACATGCCCCACGACTCCAGGGGTGGCCGGTGGGCTTCCAGCTCCGCGGTCCTCTCAAGATAGAACAGTCCGGCTGTATCTTTCGCGGTGGACCGGGCCGACAGCTACTCAGTACCGCACTGTGATAGTTCTGTCAGAAACACACCAGCGGGTCCCTCAGGGGACGGGTAAGTAGTCTCTCCTGGCTGCAGGTGAGTACATGCTGTGTGTTTCTTGTGTGGGGGGATTTCCCTGTCTCCCCCTGTGTTTTTAATGTCACTCTCTGTTCACTAGTGCTGGCGCTGTACTATGGGGGGTGCCTGGGGGCCATACTGTCCTGGGGGGGGCTCATGCTGCTCTGCATTCGCTGGGGCTGTTTTGTTTTTGGAGGTGAGGGGCCTGGGCGCCGTTCGGCGCCATGTTTTGTGTGTGTGCTGATTTTTACATTGGCGGCCATCTTGCCGGGGCCCGCCGGTGCACATTGCGGCGGCCATTTTCTTGTAGCCGCACGTCTTTTCTGACACTAGTTTGGCCTCTAGCGCCGCTGGGAACGGCGCAAATCTCCTCACACTCTCTCCTCTCAGCTCACTCACGCTGAGCAGCGCGGCGCAGTGAGACAGAGCGGCGGAACCGAGCGGTCCTGGTCAGGTTGGTGGGTTCCCTGGGCATTCCCCTACTTCAGTCAGCACGGCCTGTGGGTGGTCTGAGAGGGACATTATGGAGTCAGAGTCACCAGCTTCCCCTAACATGCCAGAGGCAGCAGCCAGTGCTCCAGCACCTGCGGTCCCTATGGACCAGTTGTCGGCAGTCCTGGAATCATTTCTGACCAGGATGGAAGCTGTGTGTGAGCGCAAGGGAGCAAAGAAGCGCCCTCTCCCCACTTTATCTCCACAAGGGGAGTGCTCTGCTTCAGATATGGGCCTAGTTATTGCTGCTCAGGACCCTAGCTCTGAATATTTGGATGGTTTTGAACAGGACATTCCTTGTGAGGAAGACTCCGGTTCTGAGTCAGTAAATGACAAGGCGCTTGTTAGTGAACTCATTGATGCTGTGAGGGACACTCTCAAGCTAGATGCTGCGACCGCAGAAACTCAGGCGGATACAGTCTCCTTTGGTTCTTTTAAGACCAAGCCTTCTAAAAAGGTTTTTCCATATGTACCTTTCTTTGACCAGCTCATTGACCAGGTCTGGGAAAAGCCGCAGAAGACTTTTATGGTCCCGCGGCGTTTGTCTATTAGATACCCCTTTGAAGACGCCCTGCTTAAAAAGTGGGCTTCTCCCCCGGTGGTCGACCCTCCAGTCGCCCGTTTAAACAAGGCCACCACTCTCCCGATGGAGGGGACTCCTGCGTTTAAGGACCCCACTGACAGGAGGTCAGAAGTGGTGAGTAGAGCCATGTTCGCCTTGTTGGGATCCGCCCTACGGCCCGTAGTAGCGGCGACCCTTGTGTCTCAGACACTCACGGAATGGGCAAAAATTTTGCACCAAACTGTGCAGGAGTATAACCTTCCTCCAGACACTATTGCTCTGGCCCACCAGATGGTGCAGGGTCTGATATATGTGTGCGACGCCACGTTGGACGCGGCCCCTTTAATATCCAGGGCCTCTGTCTCGGCGGTGGTATTGCGTCGTCTCATCTGGTTGAAATGCTGGTCTGCTGACCTAGCCTCTAAGAAGCTCCTGACGGATCTACCTTTTAAGGGTGGTAGACTTTTTGGTGCTGCTCTGGATGACATCATCAAGGATGTCACGGGAGGTAAAAGCACTCTCCTTCCTCAAACTATCAAGGGTAAGGAGGCCCGACGTAAACCGGGTCCTTCCTTTCCAGCAAAAAAGGGTTTTTTTCGTCCGTCAGAGTCCACGGGTAAGCCATCCCAGACTGACAACAGTGCGGCTGGCGGGCACAAGCGCCCCTGGGTGCGTAAGCCGAACAAGCCGGCTCCCAAGCCCGCCTCCGCGTGAAGTCTTGTCCCCGCCCGTCTCTGGGGTGGGGGGACGACTTCGCAGGTTCACGGATCGGTGGACCTCCCGGATCTCCGACCGGTGGGTGTGCGAGGTGGTCACCTCAGGATACAGAATAGAGTTCCGCTCCTGGCCCCCAGACAGATTCTTTCCCTCAAATCTCCCTCTCCTTCCTGCCCGTCGGGCAGCCCTCTTGGGGGCTGTACAGGATTTGATCGGGTCCGGAGTAATTGTGCCGGTTCCGTCCCAGGAGAGGTTTCAGGGGTTCTACTCAAATCTGTTTGTTGTTCCAAAAAAGGACGGGGTTCGGCCGATCCTGGACCTCAAGGCCCTGAATGCCTTCGTGAAGGTGCAAAAGTTCCGCATGGAATCCATTCGCACGGTGGTCGCTACACTCCGTCAAGGGGATTTTCTGGCATCCTTGGACATCAAGGACGCCTACTTGCATGTTTCGATCTGCGCAAGCCACCAGAAGTTTCTGCGCTTTGCGGTCGGCGAAGTCCACTATCAATTTGTGGCTCTTCCCTTCGGCCTGGCCTCGGCACCGAGGGTGTTCACCAAGGTGCTTGCTCCGGTCCTAGCTTTGCTGAGACAGCGAGGCATTGCTATCGTGGGCTATCTGGACGATTTCCTTCTAAGAGCAGACAGTGGCTCAGAATTGGAAGAAAGTGTGACTATCGTCAGTCAGACCCTCAGGGAGTTTGGGTGGCTCCTGAACGTTCAGAAGTCGGTTCTAGTCCCGACTCAGCGTCTGGAGTATCTAGGTCTGATTCTGGACTCCTTGGAAGCAAGAGTCTTCCTACCTCCAGACAAACTACTGACACTTCAGTCTGCAGTACGGGTGCTGACGTCCCGAAAATGGTCGTCAATCCGCTTTTGCATGAGAGTCCTGGGACTCATGGTGGCCTCCTTCGAGGCCGTTCCTTATGCCCAAGCGCACACCAGGGCTTTACAGAAAGAGATCTTGTCCACTTGGGACAAATCCCAGTTGTCCTTGGATCTTCAGATCCAGGTGAGTCACCTGGTCAGGGCGTCCCTGACGTGGTGGTTGAGGTCCCCGGCTCTTCGGTCCGGGAACTCGTTCCTCCCCATCCAATGGACGGTGATCACGACGGACGCCAGCCTGACGGGCTGGGGGGAGTCTGGGGAGTCCTGTCGGCCCAAGGGCTTTGGACTCCGGACGAAACCCTCTTACCGATCAATGTGCTGGAGATACGGGCAATCAGACTGTGCCTCTCCTCATGGTCGGAGAAACTACAGGGTCACTCCATCAGGATACAATCGGACAATGCCACAGCAGTGGCGTATGTCAACCATCAAGGGGGGACTCGGAGCTCAGCTGCGGCTTCCGAGGTCGCCCGCATCCTGAGGTGGGCCGAAAGAAGCGTGCCGGCTCTGTCGGCCGTCTACATTCCGGGCGTAGACAATTGGCAGGCGGACTATCTAAGTCGCCAGACGCTGGACCAGGGGGAGTGGTCCTTGCACCCGGAGGTCTTTCAACTCCTTTGCAGACGGTGGGGCACGCCGGATGTGGACCTGATGGCTTCTCGACTCAATCGCAAGGTGTCGAGGTTTGTGGCCAGATCCAGGGATCCCTGGGCGGATGCCTCGGATGCGTTGGTGGCCCCATGGGGTCAGTATCGCCTGATATACGTTTATCCTCCGCTGCAGTTGCTCCCACGCCTGCTCCGCAGGGTAGCGACCGAGGGAATTCCGGTGATCCTCATTGCTCCGGATTGGCCTCGGCGTCACTGGTACGCCGATCTGGTACGTCTCATCGCAGACGTTCCCTGGCGGTTACCGATACGGGGGGACCTTCTGTCTCAAGGTCCTATATTTCATCCTGCTTTACAGTCTCTGGTTTTAACGGCATGGTTATTGAAAGCCAGGTGTTGAGAGACCGAGGTCTCTCGGATTCGGTCATTTCGACCATGTTAAGGGCACGGAAGTCTTCCTCCAGAAGGATCTATCACCGTACTTGGAGAGCTTACATCGCCATGTGCGAAGAGCTGGACTGGCGCCCACGAACGTATTCCGTTCCCAGAATCCTGCATTTTCTGCAGCGTGGCGTGACCCAAAAGCTCGCTTTGAGTACCATTAAGGGTCAGATTTCGGCCTTGGCCATCTTCTTTCAGCGACCGCTGGCGTGTCATCCCTTGGTTAGCACCTTTGTGCAGGGGGTTCGCCATGTGCTCCCCCCTGTCAAGCCTCCTCTCCCCCCGTGGGATCTGAATTTGGTGCTCTCGGTCCTCCAGGAACCTCCCTTTGAAAATATTAGAGATATTCCCCTCTTGACTTTGTCTCAGAAGGTGGCCTTCTTGGTGGCCATTACTTCCATTAGACGAGTGTCTGAATTGGCGGCCTTGTCCTGCAAGTCGCCCTTTTTGATCATCCATAAGGATGAGGCGGTGTTACGTCCGCGACCTTCCTTTCTGCCAAAGGTGGTCTCGGCCTTCCACTTAAACGAGGACATTGTCCTCCCGTCCTTGTGTCCTCACCCATCGCATCCCAGAGAGTTTGCGCTACACACTTTGGATGTGGTACGAGCCTTGCGGGTGTACCTGTTTGCTACTGCTTCTATTCGGAAGTCTGACTCACTATTTGTGGCTGTCTCTGGTCCAAAACAGGGCCAAGCGGTTTCGTCTGCCACCATTTCTAGGTGGATCAGACAAACCGTCATTCAAGCTTATGCTCTCAAGGGGCGGGCGCCTCCCTTTCCGGTTACGGCACATTCCACCAGGGCAATTGGTGCTTCCTGGGCTTTCCGACATCAAGCGTCGGTTGCACAAGTGTGCAAGGCGGCGACCTGGTCGTCTGTTCATACCTTTTCTAAGTTTTATAAGGTTGATGTGGCTGCATCTTCGGATGCTTCCTTCGGCCGCAAGGTGTTGCAGGCCGCTGTTTGATGTTGCAACTCCTCCGTTGAGGAGCTCTGCCTTGTTTGGAGTGAAGTTTTTGGTTTTCCATTTATACTGCTCCCATCCCTCTTGACACTGCTTTGGGACATCCCACGTGTAAAGGTGTATAAGACACGCTGTGTCAGTCCATGGATGACAAGAGAAAATAGGATTTTTGTACTCACCGTAAAATCCGTTTCTCTGGCATCCATGGACTGACACAGCACCCACCCTTCCTTTTAAGTTTGTACTGCTTTGTTACGAACTGAGGTCGGTGGCTGCAGTGGGAGGGTTATGTCCGGAGGGACCGCCCCCCTGGGCGGGGCTGTTCAGCTCTGGCTGTTTAGAATGTATGTATAACATCTCACATTCTGCCTAGGTCTTCTCCTGCAAGCAGGGACATAACCCACGTGTAAAGGTGTATAAGACACGCTGTGTCAGTCCATGGATGCCAGAGAAACGGATTTTACGGTGAGTACAAAAATCCTATTTTTTTTATAAAAAAATAAGACAACAGTAAAGTTAGCCCAATTTTTTTTAATATTGTGAAAGATAATATTACGCTGAGTAAATTGATACCCAACATGTCACGCTTCAAAATTGCGTCCGCTCGTGGAATGGCGACTAACTTTTACCCTTTAAAATCTCCATAGGCGACGTTTAAAAAATTCTACAGATTGCATCTTTTGAGTTACAGAGGAGGTCTAGGGCTAGAATTATTGCTCTCGATCTACCGATCGCGGCGATACCTTACGTGTGGTTTGAACACCACTTTCATATGCGGGCGCTACTCACGTATGCGTTCGCTTCTGCGCGCAAGCCCGGCGGGACAGGGCGCGTTCCTGGCTCCTAACTTTTTTAGCTGGCTCCTAGATTCTAAGCAAATTCGTCAAGCCCTGCCTTAATGCATCCTATGCATTAAGGTGAAAAAACACCTTGCACTCTCGGGCCCCCCCGTTTTACTTACCTGAGCCACGAAACTCCGTGGGCGCGATCCCGCGATGCTTTCCCCCAGCTTGAGGCGACTCTTCATTGGACATTGATAGCAGCGCAGCCATTGGCTCCTGCTGCTGTAAATCAAATCAATGACACGGGGGGCGGGGCTGAGTGATACACTTGGCGGCTATGGCCGCCACTGTATCACACGGGAGCGTGCCCGCAAGCTAACCCCCTCAGGAGAGGGCTTCCCAGAAGGAGGTTAGCTCTTGCAGGGAGGAGTCGAGATAGCCGCTGAGGGACCCCAGAAGACAAGGATCGGGGCCACTCTGTGCAAAACTAACTGCACAGTGGAGGTAAGTATGGTATGTTTGTTATTTTAAAAAAAAGCAATTTTAACCCTTACAACCCCTTTAACTCTCGTGTACATTAAACCTAGTGTCCAACTATGAATAATAGATAAATATTGTATCCAACAGGCTTCAGAACCCAAAATGAGCTGGTATTCTTGGCGGCATACTGCTGGACGCTCCAACTATGCAGCTGGGAATGACATCTGCTCTGATATTCGCTGTTGCTCTTGCAGTAGTCTTGTCTTGCAGTAATACAATACATAGCTAAATGGTTGTGGACACTTGACCATCACACGTATATGAGCTTGATGGACATCCCAATCCAAAAGCATTGGCAGGAATATGTACTCCCCCCCCCCTCTTGTTGTGTCTATAACAACCTCCGGCCTTCTGAGAAGTCTTTCCATAAGATTTTGGAGTGCATCTGTGGCAATTTGTGCCCATTAGGCCCCTTGCACACTGGGCTTGAAAAAGCTCAGTACAGCTTATTTTTTTACTGATCTAAAATACAGCCTGTAACGGGAGGGCCCGGGGAACCCAGAATCTCTTAGAAAGTATGAGATACCCTTGCGTCAGCTTCCCCAATGCCTCTTATGTGTAAACCACCCTGTGTCCCTATTAGGTGCACAGGGTGAATGAAAACCCCACCATGCTCTGTGATAGCCATATCCAATACGGTATATACAGGGCATATATTGGGTATATACTGTGTGTGGGCTGTTATGTAATACTTGCTGTGATGATGTGTGATTACATTCTATTGTTGCTTGTGGGAGTTAAGCCTGTAATTATAGGTTGTGGAACTAGCAGACAGACAGGTTAATTGAAGAGATGCTGAGGTGTCACCTGTCTGCTTGTGTAATGTTAATGAACCTCAAATATGCTACAGATCCTTTCATTCGGTGAAGTCTTTTAATAATGTGGATTGGGAGACAAAAGCTAAACACAAAAGGTCATGCATAACCATTTAAACTGAAATGTAAATTGGGTCTGGTCAGAGGTGTATGATGGGAGGAGGGTCAGAAGCTTCTCTCTGTGTGTATAAGAGTTATAGTACTTTTGCAATAAAGAGTCAGTTCATTTTGGAAAGAGAGCGTTTTGTCTCGTTCTTTTGGAAGGAATAATTCCTATGGGAAGTGGTCGCCTGACTGGAGGATCGGCAGCGAATGTGTGTCCAGGAGAGGGAAGATCGTAAACGGCGTTAACCCCTTTCATATTTGGGGTGCCGTTACACAGCCCATTAATTGTAATGTGCCTATGCACACAGGCACGTAAACAAAAGGGTTATTGTTAGTTATTATTTTGAATTTCCGGATTTTAAAGTTCCGATTTTCGAATATACGAACTTTTGAATTTCGGATTTATGAATTTAAGGATTTCGGATTTACAAATTTATGAATTTCGATCATAACGAATGACACGAAAAAACAAACAAACAATGAAACGAAAACGAACAAATTTTTCGGCAGTGCACATGTCTAGTACCGAATAAGACAACGTATACAACGGGAAGATCTTACAGTTCAGCATAAGTCATGGCCAGGTTTACATGTACATGTATTATGTCCAGCATAATAATGAGATCTAAAAGAAGAAAAGCGGTCCAAACATCCATAACTACCCCAGAGAATTCGACTGCCGGATGTCTCTGTACCCTGTGTTAATCATTTAAAGACCTCCAGCCAAGGCACTAGAACTGACCGCACTGGTGTGAACTAGTCCATTGCAACCCATATAATATACTGTCCATGCGTTTTTGATGCAGAAAAAAACACTGGACTGTATCTGGTATTAACCGGCCCTAACAGATAGGTTTTATATTTGTATCTACCTGTAATGACAGATTCTGTACAAGAAGTCAAGGGAGTTCAATTTTATAAAAAAAAGTTATCTGTAATTTTGAATATTTTATGACTATTGGATCCTGTGATTAACCCAGCCCTGAATGTATAATATAATATCATATAATGATTGTAACCATTATATTTACATTTGTTACAGGACTGCAGTAATAAATACATTGTGGAATTTATTAATTTAAACATCAATAAAAACAGTTAGGCCTCGTGCACACTGGACGTTAAAATAGCGTTATAAAAACGCCAGTAGCTTTGCAGTGAGTTTTTCAACTCTTTTCAGCTGTTTTCAACATTTTTGCAATAGCGTTTATTAGCGTTTTTCTGCGTTAGCGTTTTTTAGCGTTTTTTTTTTTTAAGAAAAAAATTAATGTATTAATTTTTTTTCTTTCAATGGATCAAAAGTGTAAAAAAAAAAAAAAAAAGGCTGGTGATCGACGTTTGAGCGTTTATCGACGTTTATCAGCGTTAGAGCGTTTTTACATCTGAAAAACGTCTCTCAGAACCCACTAGTTGGGGTTTTTTTTACTATTGAAAAACGCCACTGTCCAAAACTGCTGATAACAGTCTATGTGTGCATGGACACATAGGATAACATGATGGAGAGTTTAATGACTGTAGAAAAAAACGTCCCCGTCCCCACACACACACACAACCTTCTCTTCTAACAACCATAGACTTACCTCCCCCTGACTGGTGTAAACGTCACTTTTACCCCTATAGAATACTGTTTTTTTCTTTTCTATGTGTCTACTTTTCAATGGATGGGCACAATTTTGGTAATAATAACAGATTACAGGCATACCCCACTTTTAAGTACACAATGGGTTTTATTTACTAAAGCTGGAAAGCGCAAAATCAGGCTCACTTCAGCATAAAAACCAATGAGCTTCTAGGTTTTATTACCAGGCTTAATTGAACAAGCTGGGTTTAGAAGCTCATTGGTTTCTATGCAGAAATGAGCCTGATTTTGGGCTTCCCAGCGATAGTAAATAAAACCCATTGTGTACTTAAAAGTGGGGTATGCCTGTAATATATTCATATTGAGGAGGTCAATTTATATAGATATTTGTAAACCTAGCACTATAATAGAATAATTGCTTAGTCAGCATTGGCACCCCACAGTTCCCCCACTGATGTGCATATTTTTCTTTCTCCAGGCTGAAAAGAAGCAACAGCTGGTGGCCGTCATAAACGCCATGGAGGAAACGGTGTCCAGAGAACCTCAGAAAGAAGAAGAGCCCACCCCACCACCCTCCCAGCAACCCACAGATCCGGCCTCCCCGACTGTGGCCACCACTCCTGAACCTGCTGTTGCTGAAGCTGGAGACAAGCCTGCCTCTAAATCAGCTGATGATGAAGCAGAGTATGAGGTATGAAGAGGGGGTAAAATGTTAGGGCAATTTGTATTGCTTAACAATTATGTTACCGTGTAATAGTATGTGCAAAGTTATAGTTTGATTTTTGTATTTGACCTATATTAAAAGCTCTGCCTAGTTATGGAACTAAGGTAGAATTGGGTAATTGCTAGTAAGCTAAGGTGGAATAGAGTCTTTGTTAGAGAGCTAAGGTGAGATGGAGTCATTGTTCAAGAGCTAGGTGGAATGGAGTCATAGCCATTGAACTAAGGTGAGATGGAGTCATTGTTCAAGAGCTAGGTGGAATGGCATCATAGCCATTGAACTAAGGTGAGATGGAGTCCTTGTTAGTGAGCTAAGGTGGGATGGAGTCATTGTTAGTGACCTAAGGTGAGATGGAGTCATTGAGTTAAGGTGAGATTGAGACATTGTTAGTGAGAGCAAGGTGGACTGGAGTTATTGTCATTGAGCTGAGGTGGGATAGAGACATTGTTAGTGAGCTAAAGTGGAATGGGGTCATTGTCCTAAGGTGGGATGGAGTCATTGTTAGTGAGATAAGGTGAAATGGATTTATTGGCTAAGGTGGGCTGGAGTCATTGCCATTGAGCTAAGGTGGGATGGAGTCATTGTCATTTAGCTAAGGTGGGCTGGAGTCATTGTCATTGAGCTAAGGTGGGATGGAGTCATTGTCATTTAGCTAAGGTGGACTGGAGTCATTGTTAGTGACCTAAGGTGAGATGGAGTCATTGAGCTAAGGTGAGATTGAGACATTGTTAGTGAGAGCAAGGTGAACTGGAGTTATTGTCATTGAGCTAAGGTGGGATGGAGTCATTGTAAGTGACCTAAGGTGAAATGGAGTAATTGAGCTAAGGTGGGATGGAGTCATTGTTAGTGAGAGCATTGTGGACTGGAGTTATTGTCATTGAGCTAAGGTGGGATGGAGACATTGTTAGTGAGCTAAAGTGGAATGGGGTCATTGTCCTAAGGTGGGATGGAGTCATTGTTAGTGAGATAAGGTGAGAAGGAGTCATTGCCATTGAGCTAAGGTGGGATGGAGTCATTGTCATTGAGCTAAGGTGGGATGGAGTCATTGTTAGTGAGATAAGGTGAGATGGAGCCATTGTTATTGAGCTAAGGTGGGATTGAGTCATTGCCATTGAGCTAAGGTGGGATGTAGTCATTGTCATTGAGCTAAGGTGGGATGGAGACATTGTTAGTGAGCTAAAGTGGAATGGGGTCATTGTCCTAAGGTGGGATGGAGTCATTGTTAGTGAGATAAGGTGAGATGGAGTCATTGATAGTGACCTAAGGTGAAATGGATTTATTGGCTAAGGTGGGCTGAAGTCATTGTCATTGAGCTAAGGTGGGCTGGGGTCATTGTCATTGAGCTAAGGTGGGCTGGAGTCATTGTCATTGAGCTAAGGTGGGATGGAGTCATTGTCATTTAGCTAAGGTGGGCTGGAGTCATTGTTAGTGACCTAAGGTGAGATGGAGTCATTGAGCTAAGGTGAGATTGAGACATTGTTAGTAAAAGCAAGGTGGACTGGAGTTATTGTCATTGAGCTAAGGTGGGATGGAGTCATTGTAAGTGACCTAAGGTGAAATGGAGTAATTGAGCTAAGGTGGGATGGAGTCATTGTTAGTGAGAGCAAGGTGGAATGGAGTTATTGTCATTGAGCTAAGGTGGGATGGAGACATTGTTAGTGAGCTAAAGTGGAATGGGGTCATTGTCCTAAGGTGGGATGGAGTCATTGTTAGTGAGATAAGGTGAGATGGAGTCATTGATAGTGACCTAAGGTGAAATGGATTTATTGGCTAAGGTGGGATGGAGTCATTGTCACTGAGCTAAGGTGAAATGGAGTCATTGAGCTAAGGTGGGATGGAGTCATTGCCATTGAGCTAAGGTGGGATGGAGTCATTGTCATTGAGCTAAGGTAGGATGGAGTCATTGTTAGTGAGATAAGGTGAGATGGAGTCATTGTCATTGAGCTAAGGTGGGATGGAGTCATTGAGCTAAGGTAGGATGGAGTCATTGTTAGTGAGATAAGGTGAGATGGAGTCATTGTCATTGAGCTAAGGTGGGATGGAGTCATTGCCATTGAGCTAAGGTGGGATGTAGTCATTGTCATTGAGCTAAGGTGGGATGCAGTCATTGCCATTGAGCTAAGCTGGGCTGTAGTCATTGCCATTGAGCTAAGGTGGGATGGAGTCATTGTCATTTAGCTAAGGTGGGCTGGAGTCATTGTCATTGAGCTAAGGTGGGATGGAGTCATTGCCATTGAGCTAAGGTGGGATGGAGTCATAAGCTCTAACGAGCAGGGCCCCCTGATCCCTCTGTATTGAATTGTATTGTGATTGTACTGTCTTCCCTGATGTTGTAAAGCGCTGCGCAAACTGTTGGCGCTATATAAATCCTGTATAATAATAATAATAATAATTGTCATTGAGCTAAGGTGGGATAGAGTCATTGAGCTAAGGTGGGATGGAGTCATTGTCATTGAGCTAAGGTGAAATGGAGTCAATGTCATTGAGCTAAGGTGGGATGGAGTCATTGCCATAGAGCTAATGTGGGATGGAGTCATTGAGCTAAGGTGGGATGGAGTCATTGCCATAGAGCTAAGGTGGGATGGAGTAATTGAGCTAAGGTGGGATGGAGTCATTGCCATTGAGCTAAGGTGGGATGGAGTCATTGTGCTAAGGTGGGCTGGAGTCATTGTCATTGAGCTAAAGTGGGCTGGAGTCATTGAGCTAAGGTGGGATGGAGTCATTGCCATTGAGCTAAGGTGGGATGGAGTCATTGTCATTGAGCTAAGGTGGGATGGAGTCATTGTCATTGAGCTAAGGTGGGATGGAGTCATTGTCATTGAGCTAAGGTGAAATGGAGTCATTGTCATTGAGCTAAGGTGGGATGGAGTCATTGTGCTAAGGTGGGATGGAGTCATTGCCATTGAGCTAAGGTGGGATGGAGTCATTGTCATTGAGCTAAGGTGAAATGGAGTCATTGTCATTGAGCTAAGGTGGGATGGAGTCATTGTGCTAAGGTGGGATGGAGTCATTGTCATTGAGCTAAGGTGGGATGGGGTCATTGTCATTGAGCTACGGTGGGATGGAGTCATTGTTATTGAGCTATGGTGGGATGGAGTCCATTTAATTCAGCTAAGGTCCTGTCATTGAGCTGAGGTTGGTTGGAGTCATTGTTTATGAAGTAACTGTTGGTAAGTTAATGTGGAATGAATTAATTCATAGTGAGTTATGATGGTATGGAATTTTTGTGGGATGGAGTTAAAAATCAATAAAAAAAAGCATCAAAAATGCACTGCGATTGTGTTATTTGTGCTCTTTTTGAGTCACATATCCATGTTTCACAGGTGCATGCTGGGAGTCAGCAACCAGAAACAGTATTAAAAACACTTTTACCACGTTTTTCAACAAACTGGTGTGAAAGGGCCCTTACATGCGAACAGCAGTGGCGCTGGTTATTCATTTTTACAGAGTACAAATGTGACAGCTGCAGTTATTCGCACACCCTCTCTCATGCAGCATTTACAACCGCAGGAAGGAGCTACAGATTCCTAGTTGCGGCCACCCATGGCTGCGCTGCTCTGCGGCCCTCTAAATGTTGACTTTGATGAATAGCTTGTCATTATAAATGTACGTTAAAGCAGCCATAGTTTAGATACACATGCTCCCAGGATAATTATTGCCCCTTTTACTTAAGCTGGCCATATGTGGCCATTTTTCAATCAGTCTGCAGGCTGAGCAAAAAATAAATCTAACCGATTTCTCCATCCACACTGTACGACAGAGATTGACATACACTATATTGTCAAAAGTATTTGGACACCTGCCTTTACACACACATGAACTTTAATGGTATCCCAGTCTTAGTCCGTAGGGTTCAATATTGAGTTGGCCCACCCTTTGCAGCTATAACAGCTTCAACTCTTATTTTTTTCATATGCAGGCACTATTTACGTATGTGTTCACTTTTGCGCGTGAGCTCGTCGGGACGGTGCACTTTAATTTTATTTATTTATTTTTTATTTATTTTACTTTTCTTTTTTTTTTGGACACTGTCCTTTAAAAAAAAAAATTTGGGTCACTTTTATTTCTATTACAAGAAATGTAAACATTCCTTGTAATAGAAAAAAAGCATGACAGGACCTCTTAAAGTGGAGTTCCACCCTGAATTTTTTTTTTTCCAAAAATCTCCAAAAAAAAAAAAAGAAGAAAAAATTGGAAAAAAAGAAAAAAAATTACTTACCAGAAATAGCGGTTGCTATGCGGAAGTCCCTAATCTGCCTCTTCATCATCCGCGTCTGGTCTTCTTCCGCCGTCCTACTCGCGGTGTCTTCTTGTGAATGGGGCGCGCTGCCTTCTGGGAACTGTGTGTATCCCAGAGAGCAGCCGCCCATTCACAAAGCACCGCGCGGCTCGCACATGCGCAGTAGGAAACGGGCAGTGAAGCCGCACGGCTTCACTGCCTGTTTCCCTTACTGAGGATGGCGGCGCCGGGAGCTGCCAGGATCGAGGGATCAGCCTCGGGGGGGGCTGACATTGCGGGCGAGTAGGACAGGTAAGTGTCCTTATTAAAAGTCAGCAGCTACAGTGTTTGTAGCTGCTGACTTTAAAAAAAAAAAAAAAAGCGGGTAGAATCCCCCTTTAAATATGAGATCTAGGGTCAAAAATGTACACAAAAATGCAATAATAAAAAAAATATGTAATTTGAAAAAAAAAATGTAATTCTCCTTTAACCACCCTGGTGGTATGATTATGTCAGATTTTAGGTGCTCAAAGTGGTACAATGTTTTGCATGGAAATTTGGCGTTTTATATTGTAGGCCTGTAATTCTTAGAAATAATACACTTAAATCTGTCCAAACAAGAGTCTAGTAGACATCCCGGGTATGATAAAGTTTGAAACACAAAATCATAAATTATAATATAATAAATAATTATAACAAATAATAATAATAATAATAATAAAAATTATTCAATAATGTAATCAAATCAAAAACACTGAAATTTGCTCAGTTGCAGAATTGTCGCTGTCATTACTTTCATTGTTTGACGAATTTCCCCACAAATCACTATTGCTCAATTCTGCAAGTGATTCTAATTTATTATCGCTGTTTTCTAGCTGGTCTAAAACCACTTTTGACATAAAGGGACACTTTTTGGTTGCTATGGACAATCTCCAGTTTCCAGGCAGAAAAAACTGTATTTATAATATAAAAGTGCATGCAGGGCACTGGACAAACCACTAGGGACAAATGGGATGTGTAATTATTTGATACAGTACTGTAATCTGTAAGATTACAGTGTACTGTATGTATACTGTGTTTTTAATTTTTTTAATTTGGCGCCGTGCTCCGTCCCCGTGCATCGCAACGCTCGCAGCGAACGGAGCTCGGCACTGTGTGAATAGAGCGGAGGAGGAGACAGCTCGCAGACACAGCGGGGAGACATCTCAGGATCCAGGGGACAAGGTAAGTAACTTTCCCTGGATACTGCGATGTGATCCCGAGTGTGGGGATTACCGCTAAGCAGGTTAAGAGCATGGGGTGGAAGTGACATTTAATTCAATCTTATTTTATTATATTATATGCAAGAGAAAGACAGAAAAAGACACACTTCGTCTTAAACATTACAAACAGTGATAGGATACACCATCGACAGGCATCATGTATGGCAAAACAAAGCAGGGCTAAGTTACACATATAAGGATTGAGCACCTGTGTAGGAGGACCTCCGTGGGATTTTTGTAATATCAGTCCCTGTACAAGAATAAATGAGGTAAGGAAACCTTTATCTGTATTTCTGCAAAGGGGATCCTAGGTCCTCCGTATGCAACTTATCAGATGAGATTATACACAAATCTGTTTGGAGAATATGACGTAGGGTCACTCATTGGGTTATTGGCATTAAGTAGATCGAAGCCCTGGTACGTTTTCTCACTGTATTCCTAGAGGTGTAATTAGATATAGAGAAAAGAAAAAAAGAATCAGGGTCAGGGGCAGATAGAAGGGGACAATTAGGTAGGGGACAGGAATCAGAATCCCAATCACTCCATCACGGTCCCACGGCGGACCCGTCCAGGTCACGTCCCGCCCAGGACACAAACTCAGAGGAGTATCGGAACACGGACCACGAAGTCCATGTGAGAGAGAACTGTTCACTTTTACCACTTTCCTCCGCCAGCAAGCGTTCCAGGTCTCTAATGTGGTCCACCTCAACAGCCCAATCTCCCAGGGAAGGCATGGTTGTCGATCTCCAATGACGGGGAATCACTATTCTGGCCGCCGCCAAGAAGTGTCGCAATACATCATTTCTGATGGATTTAAATGACCCCGGGATTATAGACAGGAGGGCCACCTCAGGTGAAGGCTGGATAGAGGTCGCCATCAGTTTGCAGTAAAGTGTGAAAATTCGCTGCCAGAACCTCCGCACAGGAGGGCACTCCCACCAGATGTGGAGCATGGTTCCCCGGGAGTCGAGACACCGCCAGCAGGCATCCGACACTTCCGGATTGAAGTGATGAATAGATGATGGACATCTGTACCATCTCGTTATTAGTTTAAACCCCTTCTCCTGGGTCTTAGTGGCTAGGGATAATTTGTGAGTGAGGATGAAACATTTTTGCCAGTCAATAGGGGAGATAGGGTGATGCAGATCTGTCTCCCAGGCCACCGTGTACGGTGGAAGGTCAGGGGAGTGGATATCGAGCAGAATGGAGTACAGTTGAGATACAACATGTGTTGGAGGCTCCACCTGCATGAGCAGTTCCTCGAATCTCGTCAGTTCAGCAAGAATGTCTGTAATAGACGGGAAAGTCCGGATGTAGGAGATAGTCTGTTGCCTCTGAAGCCACTGCATGGGGTGACGGGGGGTCGGACCGGCAGGGGTATCTGACCGTAAAGTGGGGTCTGCACGAAGGACCTGGGCAAGTCGTCTATGATCCTCCTTTCGCCATGGTCCGAATCTTGTTACAGACATAGCTGGTGGAAAGGCCGGTGTCCCAAAGAAGGGAGTCATAGGCCCCATGTGGTTTGACAAGCCCCTTCTGGACAACATGCGGTCCCAGATCCGAATCGTTTGACGGGTAAGGTCATTGAGAGGGCCTGAACCCCCCCGGACCGTGGGCAAGGTCCACGGGAGAGTGGAGAGTTCAATTGGGTTCATGTGGCCTTCTAATTGGACCCAAAGTTTGGTGGAAGAGTGGTGAAACCAGTCTAATATGCGGGTAAGCACCGCTGCTTTATGGTATAGGGAGGCAATTGGGGCTCCGGCCCCCCCCCCGAGCCTTTGGGAGAGACAGTGTTTCATACCGTATCCTTGGACGGGCCGCATTCCAAATAAATTTGGAAAACAGCTGGCGTATTTTCTTGAAGTACGAGTTGGGTATGTGAATAGGGATGGTCTGAAACAAATATAAGAACCTAGGGAGAACGTCCATTTTCAGGGCATTCACTCTACCCAGCCAAGAGAGCTGTTTGGACGCATAGTTGGTTAAATCTGCTTGGGTCCTAAGGAGTAGGGGGGCAAAATTCAGGGAAAAAAGTTGGGAAGCATCCGCCGGTATTTGAATTCCGAGATACCTTATGGAGGGGGAACCAGTTTTGAAGGAGAAAGTAGACGCTAGTCGTCGTAGGGCCGATGTGGGCAGAGATATGTTAAGGATTTCTGATTTATTGTAGTTAACCTTGAAGTTGCTAACTTCTCCAAATTTCTGAAACTCCTGCAATACCGAGGGCAAAGATGTGTGTGGATGTGTCACGAACAAGAGCAGATCATCTGCAAAAAGAGCGAGTTTCGTATGTGTGGGCCCGACTGTTATGCCGTGGATAGAGGGATTGTTACGTAGAGCAGTAGCCAAATGTTCCATAGTGAGAACATACAGGAGGGGGGATAGTGGGCATCCCTGTCGTGTCCCGTTGGATACAGAAAAGGCTGGAGAAAGCGAGCCATTCAGTCTAATCCTAGCATACGGAGAGGAGTAAAGGGACATTATTCTCGCCATCATATTAGTTCCCACACCTATTTGTTGCAGGGATAATCGAAGGAACTGCCAGTCGACTCGGTCGAATGCCTTCTCGGCATCGACTGTTAAGAGGCATAGTGGGATATCGTGGGACCGGGCATAGTTGGTTAGAAGAAGGGTCTTCAGGGTGTTATCTCTAGCCTCACGGCCACTCACAAAGCCGACCTGGTCTAAGTGTATTATCCCAGGCAACAACGGTTGTATTCTATTGGCTAGAATTTTAGCAAAGACTTTCAGATCGACCCCAATCAAAGAGATCGGCCTGTAGCTTGCACATAGAGTAGGGTCTTTGCCTGGCTTTGGGATGAGGGATATGTGGGCCTCAAGTGTTTGTGAGGGGAACAAGGAGCCCTCCGACAAAGAGTTGAACATCTTAGTTAGAAAAGGTGTGAGGAGGGCGGCAAAAAGTTTGTAAAACTTAGGAGTGAAGCCGTCTGGGCCCGGGCTCTTTCCACTCGGCGTACCCGCTATGGCTTTGGCAACCTCCTCTTCTGTGATTGAGACTTCCAGATCAGCGATGATGTCATCATCTAATGTGGGGAGCGCGGTTTCTGAGATATATGACACCTGGTCTTCCACCCTGGAAGAAGGGGAACCAGTCCCGTGAGTCTTAGATATATTGTACAGGGACTGGTAGAAGTCTCTGAATTCCTCTGCCATCTTAGTGGGTGAGGAGACCAATTCTCCCTGTGCCCCCCGAATATGAGGCACAAAGGTGGAAGTCGCTTTTGGGTGCAGGGCGCGAGCCAATGGCCTACCACATTTATCTCGAAACTTATATTGATGGAAAGCGAGCTTATCTGCATATGTGCGTGCAGAGGCTTCATAAAGCTCTCTGAGTTGTGATCGCGCCTTAGAAACGTCCGCCAGTGTTGTCACTGTCGGGGATCGCTTGTGTTCAGTTTCTAAGTTCCTAAGCTTTTGGTTTGCTGCCTCAATGGCGGCTGAGCGCTCCTTTTTAAGACGCGTACCCATTTGGATAAAGGCACCTCGTAGAACCGCCTTCAGTGCCTCCCACTGAAAGGGCAACGATGTCGTATCTGAAGCGTGGTCCGCAAAAAAATTAGATATTGTATCCGAAACCCTTTTCACACATTCTGGATTCGTAAGCAACGAATCGTTCAAGCGCCATGACCACTCCCTATTCGGAGTGGAGGGGAGCGAGAACGTCATATGTATAGGAGAGTGGTCAGACCAGACCATTGGGTCTATGGTGCAGTCCGGGGACCAGTCTAGACAGCTCTGGTCACTCATTAGGTAGTCTATGCGACTATAGGTGTGATGGACATGGGAGAAGTGGGTATAGTTGCGGGCCGTGGGGTGCAACACCCTCCAAACATCCACTAGACGCAGATCGTAAAATGCCCGTTTTAGAGCCCTCAGTTTGGGGAAGGAGATACACGATCGCGAGGTGGAGGAATCTAAAAGTGGTTCAAGAGGGGTGTTAAAATCTCCCCCCAGTACGAGCTTACCCTCCATGAATCCCGACAGAACCCTCAAGTATTGTAACGCGGCCGATACTTGGTTAATATTAGGGAGGTAAATGTTGGCTACCGTAAATTTGGTACCCCATAACATGAATTTCACAAAAACATACCTCCCCTGTGGGTCCGAGAGATGATCAAGTACCTCTATAGGGAGCGTCTTATGAAAAGCCACAGACACTCCCCTGGCTTTCTGGGTTGGGCTAGTGCTGTGGAACCACCTGTTGAAATATCTGCTGGAGCAGGAAGGGGTGGAGGCAGAGTGAAAATGTGTCTCCTGGAGAAGAAGCACATTGACCTGGCGTTTGTGCATTTGATACAGGATTTGTCCTCTTTTGGTGGCAATATTAAGCCCATTGACATTGTAGGAACAGAATTGTAGCCTAGGGCGAGAGATCACCGTGTGAGCCATGACGGAGCGACAGGGGGGGAGGGTGAGGGGAGGTGAGAGAGAAATAAGGAAAGAAAGAGAAAAGGGGGAAAACACAGCAGGGGAGGAAGAGAGGAGGTAGAGCGATGTGGGGAAGAGATTGAACAGAGAGAGCACCTGGGGAAGGTGGCTCAAAAATACTAAAGTGTGCGCAAAAACGTAACACTTCGTGAAATATCACGTAGTAGGCACGAACTGTGCCAATCCTATTTAGGGGGAGAGAACGGGATTAGAACAGCTGAGTTGTGTTCCCGACAACCTAGCAGGCATAAATAACATAACTGTAAAGTAACACACCCAATGACCGTGGTATTTAAAGCTTACCTGTCTAGTCACTAAAGAGCAATGTCAGATTAAATACCATTGGTACGCTTGAGTACAATAAACAATCAAAAATGACATAAAAAAGAAAAAAGAACATCAGTGAAGAACAAGGTGTATACA
The DNA here is from genome assembly GCA_029206835.1 of Rana muscosa. NCBI lineage: Eukaryota > Metazoa > Chordata > Amphibia > Anura > Ranidae > Rana > Rana muscosa. The sequence goes on from JARGYO010000094.1 coordinate 78,204,943, forward strand.
AACTGGTGGCAAGATAAAGGCACAGGTATTCCCGCGTAATCATGCGGGGGTAGGAAACATCAATTGCTACATTTATAGCAGCATTAACTATGATTGTCATCACGGCTCAGCTCAGATATCTGTGTAAACGCACAGAAGGTGTCAGTGCCAAGGTCAGCCAGTTTCAAGCCCCCAGGACATAAATGCCCAGAGCCCAAGGGAAGACCCGGAGGTCCCCGGACGAGCCAAAGGGCTATGTCTGGGAAACCCCAAGCCAACCCGCAGAGCCGTGAGAGAACATATCAACATCACTGGCCGCTTTTCCAGAACCCCATCAAGTACAACCGCACCAGCCGAGGGCAGCGAAGTGCTTTTCGAGCCATGTGAGACAACTAAACCGTCAGCAGCATTTAAATAGCAACGTTAGCAAGAGTCAGTGGGCTGAGAGTGCAAGTACACTGTGAAGACATAACAAAACAGGGAAAACAGAAGGTGGACCTGGCCGGAGTCTCATAAAAGAGCTGTATCCACCTAGTAAGTAAAAGGACATAGCAGAAAGAACCATTTCAGGTCTCAGACGACAGAGTCCGGATCAGTCCTCTGGTGACGTGGCTCGCCGCTCTCTAGGACCAGAAGGTACCGATCTAGACTGAGGGCGTCCTCGACGTTGCAGAGGAGGGCCCGGTAGCCGCTGACGGTCATCTGGGGGGTCCAACCAGTTCGGGACGACAACAGGGTCCCGGCTCAGGAACAGGAAGAAGGCAGGAAGCTGGTCCGGGTCTGAGAGGACAAATTTGTGGTTATCTTCCCGGGTCACTTTGATGCTGAATGGGTGACCCCAAGTGTACGTGGCGCCTACTTGGCGAAGCAAGTCCAGCAGAGGGCGGACCATTCGCCGCATGTACAGCGTGTTGCGGGAAAGGTCCGGATAGAGGTGTATAGATGATCCGTGAAAGTCTAGTGGCCCCAGGCGCCAGGCCTTGCGCAAAATCTCCTCCTTTAGGGTATAGTAGTGCACCCGGCAGAGGACGTCACAAGGGCGGTCCCTGCGATCCCCTCCTATGCCTCCCACTCTATGTACTCTGTCCAATTCAATGGGAGATGTAACTTCCCTGCCCAGGACCTGGTTAAGGATAGCAATGACAGTGGGTTTGAGATCAGTACCTGAGGTCGCCTCCGGGACCCCCTGCAGCCGGATGTTGTTCCTGCGACTCCGGTTCTCACTATCTTCTATCCGGAGCTGGTGTTGCCTTAGACGGGAGAGATGAGCCGTAGATGCATTTTCAAGCGCCGTTATGCGGGCTGAGTGGTCTTCTTGGGTGGTGACCATAGCAGAAACCGTGACCTCAGACGCGGAGACCCGTTGTTTGAGGGCATTTAGTTCAACATGGAGAGAAGTTTCCATTTTGGAAGCCCAGGAATCAAAGTCAGCTCGGAAGGCAGACAGTATGGCAGTGGATGTGGCGCCTGGGGAAAGCGTCTCCGCTGAGACAGTGCCCTCGCCAAGGGCAGTGGGATCCATCAGAGGAGTCGGGTGTGTACCCGGGCCGGTCCCACTGGCAGAGGAAGCTGCTGCAGTCGGGGGAGGAGGTTGTGATCTGCCTGAGGCTCGGGTTGACGAAGGTTTATCCTTCCCTGTACGGGAGTCCTGCGATGTTGTGCGTAGCAGGTACCGTTGAATAGTACCTTGTTGCAGTTCAGCGGAGTCAGCAGAGGTAGAGCTGGAAGCCGCCATCAGGCGGTTGGGCGTGATTGGGTGGGAACGTAGCCTGCGGTCGTCGGGAGAGCACAGAGCTCAGCGGTGCATGTCTTCAGCCCTCCATCCTCAGCCACGCATCATCAAAGGTGGAACGGATGAGCAGAGGATGCGACCCGTGTTGCAAATGGGGATCAGTGCTTACTGTGATGTTACTGTCCTTTTGGAGTGCCTGTGCATGTGCTGCAGCACAGCGACACGGCAGTTTAGGCAGTACCGGTGGCCGAGGAGGGAGTGGATGGAGGTCAGTGGTAAGAGTTGAGAGTTAGCACTGAGTCCGGGTGGAGCAAGATGGCCGCTACACTTCTTGGCAGTGTGTGACTGGAGGAGTGCGGGGAGGGCGAGATGGATGAGGTATAGGCTCAGCTGCCCCGTAGGCCAGAATAGCCAGGATTTGATGTATAGGGTGAAGCAGGTTGAAGTGGGCAGGGGGGGGACCCAGCAGCACTATGGTCGGGTGTAGCAAGATGGCCGCCCCTTAAGCCTATGGGATCAGGGCTCCCACCAGGTACTCCCGTCTGCCAGCCAGGGGGGGGATTAGCCTAGGTCTAATGTCCTGTATTTCACCCCTGCCCCGCTTACCCTGTGTGGGATGGTCCTTCCTGCTGGATGCTGCGTTGGGTGTAGTGGGAGCAGCAAGATGGCCGCCGACTTCCAGAGGTAGGCCGGAGCCGCGGACTTTCCTAAGGCTGGCCGCCGCGGGTGTGTGAGGCCGAACGTTCCGGGATCTCTCAGGCAGCTAGCTCCATCCAGTGCAGGCACAGGTGTGGCCGAGCCTCTCGCCGTAAACCCCGCCGACCGCGGCACTCCAGGCCGGAGGATGCAGATGTTATTGTAGGCCGCAAGATGGCTGTCAGGCTCCGGAGCCGACCACGGGCCAGGAAGAAGACCGAGGGGGCTCCTTACTGTACAGACACCCCCATCCAAGCCTGGATGGAGACGCAGGGTGTCCTGTGGGTATCCGTAGACCCCCTGGGAGGTGTTGGAGGCTTTGTGGGCCCCAAGATGGCGTTGGGCCCGAGCTGCATGGAACTGGCCAGGCAAGTTCTGGACGGCCGGCCCAAAGTCAAAAATGTACACCGGATTGCAGGTAGGAGACCCTCAGGAGCAATGGGGGTAGATTTGGAGTATCATCCAAGTAATATGTAGCGAGGATGGCTATGGATGGAAGGTATGGTTGCAGAGCTCAATGTCTGCACGTCTTCCTCAGTCGGCTCCCGGACACGCCCCCGGAAGTGACATTTGACGTCGCTTCTGACAGTCAATGCTATGGAGCCGAGTGGGGGCCATCTTCCCTTCACTCGGCAGCGGGCAGAGAGGACGCGATTGTCTCCGCCCCTCCCTAGCGGTGGGTCCGGTAAGCGGCGGAGACCCCCTGGAGCGGGGCGGGAGGAGGGCCCTCTCCCGCCCCCGATAAAAGTGATATTGCAGCGAATTTGACGCAGAGACCACTTTTATCTGAAAGCGGACCGCCCGCTGAAGAAGAGGATACTGGGGTTATGGCAGCTAGCTTCTGCCATAAAAACGCTTTTCCTCTTTAAAGAGCAGACGTATAACTTGTAAGTGGTTAAAGTTAATGTGTGTGTAAAGGCAGGTGTCCCAATACTTTTGACAATATAGTGTATCTCCTGTTCAATTTTTCAGTTAAGGGATGATGGGCAGGAGGCAACAGACAGGGCCACCAAGAGAGCCAATATTGTGCAATGTATGGGCAGCTTCAGACTGGTTCTTTTCACAGAATAATTGAACACAGTACAGTCTGTATGTGTCTGATCCTGTAATTTTTTTTCTTGTTCTTTGAGTATTACTGCAGACCTTCGTCACATTAGCTCTGGACACTTAGTAGAAAGCTTCATAATTGAGTCTTTTCCTCAGCTGGCCATAGATGGTCCGAATCTCAGCCGGTTCAGCAGGAACCATCTGAGATTCGAACCATGTATGGGCAGGCTGAATGTACCCAAGTTGATTGATCAATCAACTTAAAGCGGAGTTCCACCCAAAAGTGGAACTATTTGCTCCCCCCAGTGTCACATTTGGCACCTTTCAGGGGGAAGGGGGGACCTGTTTTTGACAGGTACCCATCCCCACTTCCGGGAAACGGGGCCGCAGGTCCGTCCCTCGAAAGTTCAGCCCTCCTTCCTCTGCCACCGGGCCAATCAGAAAGTGCAGTGCGCTTCGCACATGCGCAGTAAGGAAACCGGCCGTGAAGCTGAAAGACCAGCGGGGACAGCTTCCACCTCCACCTTGCCAGGAGAGCACAATGGCTCCACGGGAGGGATTCTCCCATCAACACTGACTGTGTTTGATGGGGGAATTGAGTGCTTTACTTCAGTGCAACCCATGGTTGCAGGAAAGAAAATTGCTCTGTCTATGGCTGGCCTTGGGTTCTCTATGTGGTTTATCTTGCATGTTTTCTGTACATTGGGGAATACAGCAGATCTGTAGAGCAGGGGTCTCCAAACTGCGTCCCGAGGGCCGGATGTGGCCCTTTGCTAGCCTTTATCCGGCCCTTGGGGCACTATTCCTCCCACTGATATGAGGCACTATTCCTTCCACTGATACCAACAGTGGGGCACTATTTCTTCCACCGATACCAATGATGGGATACTATATCTCCTACTAACTCCTCCTCCTATTGACCACCAATCCTAAGGCCATATTTATTCTCACTGATGTCAGGCCCGGGACATTTTCTGCCCTCGCTGGCCACAATCTGGCCCTCCTAAAGTCTGAAGGACAATAAACTGGCCCTTTGAAAGGTTTGGAGACCCCTGCTCTAAAGTATTAGCCCTGTCCTTAGGAGGTTTGACACTTAGTAAAAGGTTGTCTGATTTTATAATATCTCAGCTATTCACCTGGATTGCTGATTGCAGTGTCTCACATACAGATAGGTGTTGGTCCAGCTCTGCCCCCTGACATTCTGAGCTTCATGATTGATCTGTGGCTCACCATTAAGGACCAATAAAAATGCTCTAAAGGTGGGTGATGCCAAGTTCAACTTTTACAGGAGATTTACTTGTAACCTCAGCTGTCTGTACCTTTAGATGGGCTGATTCTGGTTTTGATATATGGTTTTCAAGTCTAACTACCTGCAACCCATCTTTATTGTATATTATCTCTCCACAATACCCAGCATAGCAGGTTTCAGCCTTTCTAACATGTTTTAGACACTAGGAGCTGGGGGGGATATTTAGCAAATTTCAGGAAGGGCATCATTAATCTGATGAGGCACATTCATAATACAGTCAGCTAGCCAGACCCAGAGAAGTAGCACAGGTAGTCACGGAGCTGCAAGCACTTAATATTGGAGTCACCCTTCTTTCAAAGGTGTATGAGTCACAAGACTGCCTGAACTAGTAAGTATTGATCTACTAGGCCATAGTTCTGATGTAATATTTGAAAGTGAATGTAGCTGATCCTGTGCCTCTCGTTTTCTAGGATGGCCGAGGCTTTGGCATTGGGGAGCTGGTCTGGGGCAAGCTGCGTGGCTTCTCGTGGTGGCCTGGCCGAATAGTTTCCTGGTGGATGACCGGAAGAAGCCGAGCGGCAGAGGGTACCCGCTGGGTCATGTGGTTTGGAGACGGCAAGTTCTCTGTGGTAAGTAGTTCTGTGATAGACTAGTGGGGCCTAGATTGATGGTATATGGCAAGCATCACTTATGTCTGCTAAGCACTGCTTGTGTCTGTTCTTGTCATGAAGATTTTTGTGCAAGGGGGCATTACTGTTCAAACAGAAATTATATCAAATGTAATAAATAATGTGTTACTAGACCTACTGATTACTAACAATACAGACCTGATCGCGGATGTAGAAATACAGGGCAATTTAGGAAACAGTGACCACAGGGCAATTAGTTTTAGTATAAATCACACAAATAGGAAACATAAGACACTGAATTTCAAAAGAGCCAACTTCCATAAACGACGCTCCTTGCTAGAATGTATTAAATGGGATAAAATCCTAGGAACAAAGAATACAGAGGAAAAATGGGTGTGCTTTAAGAGCATTTAAAATAAGGCTATTAGCCAGTGCATCCCAATGGGAACTAATTTTAAAAGAGCTAATAAAAGTCCTGGGTGGCTTAACTCCAACGTAAAAATGCATATAAATGCAAAGGAGAAGGCCTTAAAAAATACAAGGCTTGAGGGATCATCATCAGCATTCCAACTTTACAAAGAATGCAATAAGAATTGTAAGGGTGCAATCAGGGCAGCTAAGATAGAACACGAAAGGCACATAGCGGAGGAGAGTAAAAAATATCCCAAGAAATTCTTTAAGTATATAAATAGTAAAAGAGGTCAGATCATATTGGGCCGAAAAAGAATGATGAAGGGAATCTGGTTACAAAGGATGGAGAGATGGCCAAGATATTTAATTTATTCTTCTCCTCAGTCTTCACAGGGGAAACAGGGGGCTTCAGTAACCAAAGCTGCAAGGTTTTTCCTCATGACAGGTCACAGGAAGCACCCTCATGGCTAGAATTAGAAATAGACTTGAAAAACGTAATATTAATAAGTCGCCGAAACCAGATAGCTTGCACCCGAAGGTCCTTAAGGGACTAAGTCAAGTAATTGTCAGACCATTGTTACTAATTTTTAAGAACAGTCTATTGACTGGAATGGTACCAGCTGATTGGAGAAAAGCCAGCGTGGTACCAATATTAAAAAAAAGGCGAAGATATATCTCTGGGAACTACAGACCAGTTAGCCTAACGTCAATAGTATGTAAGCTCTTGGAGGGGATGATAAGGGACTATATACAAGATTTTAGTAATGAAAACAGTATCATTAGCAGTAATCAGCATGGATTCATGAAGAATCGTTCTTGCCAAACCAATCTATTAACCTTCTATGAGGAGGTGAGCTGCCACCTAGATAAAGGGAGGCCCGTAGACATGGTGTATCTGCATTTTGCAAAGGCATTTGATATAGTACCCCAGAAACGTTTAGTGTACAAAATAAGGTCCGTTGGCATGGAACACTGGGTGAGTTAGGATTGAAAACTGGCTACAAGGGCGAGTTCAGAGGGTGGTGATTAGGGTTCGATCTATATCGTTTTTTCGGTGCCGATATTTCGGCCACCTCTCAGTCTGGTAGCCGATATTATGTGCCGATATTCTGTACATTTAAAAAAAAAAATTTACACTGTCCTTTTTAAAAAAATATATATATTTTTTTATCACTGTTATTAATAAAAATTATGATCAGCGCAACTTTCTATACATAAGTACCAATTTTTGTGCACTGTGTACACTTTAGGTCTAGCAGCAGTTTTCACTTTATTATATTATATTATTTCGATTTATTCACTTGATAGCGCGAAGGACCACATCTTTCATTTTATTACTGTTATTGCTTTCATAAGGAATGTAAACATCCCTTGTGACAGTAATAGGCAGTGACAGGTCCTCTTTATGGAGAGATCGGGGGTCTATAAAACCCCCAAACCCCTCCTCTGCACTTGAAAGTATTGAAAACGTCAAGATCAGCGTTTTTGAATACTTTATTTTTTAAAACTGGCGCCTTTAAGATGCCAGTAATCTGGGAAATTATGTCATGACATCGCTTCCGGGTTACTAGATCCGAGACCTGAACGAAGCATCAGCTTTTTTCGGGTTTACAGCCAGCCGGTAGATGTGTCGGCTGGTTGCTCGGGCCTCCTGGTGGCATGGGCGAGCGGCGGGGGGGATGTCCCCTCCCACTGCTTGTAATAATAGCCAAGCGACTGCTGAGCCACATCAGTTGTTATTACAATAAAGCTGACTGTCCGCTCTAAAGAATGGTACCGGGGTGATGCATGTATCACCCCGGTAAAACCCCTTGAAGCAATATCGGTCAGTTTTGTGTCAGGTTTAATGTAGAAAAATGTAAAATAATGCATTTGGGTGGCAAAGATACAAATGCAATCTATACACTGAGAGAACCTCTGGGGGAATCTAGGATGGAAAAGGACCTGGGGGTCCTAGTAGATGATAGGCTCAGCAATGGCATGCAATGCCAAGCTGCTGCTGCTAACAAAGCAAACAGAATATTGGCATGCATTAAAAAGGGGATTAACTCCAGAGATAAAACGATAATTCTCCCGCTCTACAAGACTCTGGTCCGGCCGCACCTAGAGTATGCTGTCCAGTTCTGGGCACCAGTCCTCAGGAAGGATGTACTGGGACTAGAGAGAGTCCAGAGAAGGGCAAAAAAGCTAATAAAGTGTCTGGAGGATATTAGTTAAGAGGAAAGATTACGAGCACTGAACTTATTCTCTCTGGAGAAGAGACGCTTAAGAGGGGATATGATTTCAGTGTACAAATACCATACTGGTGACCCCACAATAGGGATAAAACTTTTCCTTGAAAGGAAATTTAAAAAAGACACGTGGCCATTCACTAAAGTTAAACTGCGTAGAGGGTTCTTTACTGTCAGAGTGGTAAGGATGTGGAATTCTCTTCCACAAGCAGTGGTTTCAGCAGGGAGCATAGATCATTTCAAAAAAACTATTAGATAAGCACCTGAATGACCACAACATATAGGGATATACAACATAATACTAACCTAAAAGCACACACAGGTTGGACTTGTGTCTTGATGGAATTGTGTCTTTTTTTCAACCTCACCAACTATGTAACTATGTAATATGTATGTAGTACATAAGTCTCTTCATGATTGCTACATGCCCATGTACCAAATCTGTTCTTTTAAAGATAACTGTATTTTTTTATTTTAGGCAGTATCTTTTTCTCTACTATCCTCCTTTTTCTATTGTTTGCTACCAGTGCTCTTTAAAGAAAACCTGTGCTTTGCTGAAAATTCTAGGTGTCTGACTTTCAAGGTTTTGCAGTTGATTTGTATTTTCTGACTCATTGACCTTCAGCAAGTGATACAGATTGAGTGTCCTGACTTGCCCCTTGATTCTTCCGGGTCATTGTATTCAGAAAGTCTAAAATCAGAGATTTAGCGTGACTGGATAGCAAATGGCTTTTTATGAAGTAGGTCAGAAGTAGCATTCCTTGTGTTTGTTTTTGGCCCCCATTCACTCGTTTAGCTGTGCATTGTTGTGTTTTCCCGGAAGGAGGACGTATCACCATGCAATAGAATCACATAATAATGTGTGAATTGGTGCATCCATTGGTTTTGATGCACAAGTCTAAGAAAAAACGTAAACTTTTGCTTTGAAAAAAATGTGATGTGAACATGACCACCATAATTCCATAAAGGTAAAGGGTGTCTTATTTTGACATTTTTATTAATTTGTTGTTTAATTAGGTGTGTGTGGAGAAATTGCTGCCACTCAGCTCATTCGCCAACACCTTCCACCAGGCGACCTACAGCAAGCAGCCAATGTACAGAAAAGCCATCTATGAGGTGCTACAGGTAAGGAGAACCATTACTGTTCTGCCTACTGCTGCCCTTTCCAATGCTGACCCACTACTGTTTTACCATCTGCTGAAACACTACTGTCCTGTCCAATACTGAGCTACTACCGACCTTCCCAATACTGACCCACTACAGCCCTACCATCTACTGACCTACTACTGTCCTGTCCAATATTGAGCTACTACTGACCTTCCCAATACTGACCCACTACAGCCCTACCATCTACTGACCTACTACTGTCCTGTCCAATACTGAGCTACTACTGCCCTTCCCAATACTGACCCACTACAGCCCTACCATCTACTGACCTACTACTGTTCTGTCCAATACTGAGCTACTACTGCCCTTCCCAATACTGACCCACTACAGCCCTACCATCTACTGACCTACTACTGTCCTATCCAATACTGAGCTACTACTGCCCTTCCCAATACTGACCCACTACAGCCCTACCATCTACTGACCTACTACTGTCCTGTCCAATACTGAGCTACTACTGCCCTTCCCAATACTGACCCACTACAGGCCTACCATCTACTAACCTACTACTGTCCTATCCAATACTGAGCTACTACTGACCTTCCCAATACTGACCCACTACAGCCCTACCATCTACTGACCTACTACTGTCCTGTCCAATACTGAGCTACTACTGCCCTTCCCAATACTGACCCACTACAGGCCTACCATCTACTAACCTACTACTGTCCTATCCAATACTGAGCTACTACTGACCTTCCCAATACTGACCCACTACAGCCCTACCATCTACTGACCTACTACTGTCCTGTCCAATACTGAGCTACTACTGCCCTTCCCAATACTGACCCACTACAGCCCTACCATCTACTGATCCACTACTGTCCTGTCCAATACTGAGCTACTACTTCCCTTCCCAACACTGACCCACTAGTGCCCTTCCGAAAACTGATGCACTACCCAATACTTACTGCTATCCTTCCCAATACTGACACACTACTGATACTATCCCCCTGCTCAGTACAAACCCACTGCTCTACCCAATAGTAACCCACTATTTCCCTTCTTTATAATGACCTACTACTGTCCTCCCCAGTAGTCACCTAATGCCCGTTTTAAGAAAATTGGGTTCATGGAGGGAAATAATGGAACAAAGGAAACCCTGTGTAAACTCGAAGTCACTCTACTTATATATAGCTTTTATATGAGTAGGAACGGTCTCCCTACCTCCATGTGACAGCACTGGACTAAGCACCAGCACTGTCACCTGAGAGAAAGCAGAGGAAGCCACATGCTCCCTGTACCTAGAAGAGTTGTATATTTCTTTACATTCCTGACAGCTAAATGGTTCTGCAGGGGTTGTGGAAAGAAAGGTGCTACTGGAGAGGGAGCATTAATGAGAACATGTTGCTTTCCAGTGCATTGACACAAATTTGCTTTCTCTGGCATAAAATGTTATACGTTGCAATTGTTACTATAATGTTAATTACCAAAGTGCTAAAATCTATTTTTCCTGGAATTAGTTGTCCTCAGTAGACTTAATGTGACCAGCTGAAGATTTATTATCACTCATTCATTTGCGTTTGACATGCCATTTCAAGGACATTATGACTTGCTGTGTCTTGTAGGCGGCCAGCACTCGAGCCGGGAAGGTTTTCCCATCATGCCCTGAAAATGACGAGACCGATTCCTCCAAATCTATAGAACTCCAGAACAAGCAGATGATTGAATGGGCCCTTGGCGGCTTCCAACCATCCGGACCCAAGGGCCTGGAGCCCCCTGAAGGTGAGACAGTGCACTAGGGAGCTCGTAATATGGTTCCAGGCATTAAGGCACTGCTGTTCTTTCTGGATGGACTGCGCAGCATGCATGTAACAATTGGTATGGGAGGGAATTAGATATGTTATCAAACAAGGCTTCTTTTCTGTGTTCCCCTGGTACTGTATGGGATTTGTGAACCAACTCAGAAAGTTATTTCAGTCATTTGTTCTCTTTCACCTACTCCTTGCTTCCTCTGAGCCCTCACTCTGTTGCTGTAATGGACAGTGAGCTGTCAGCAGACACTGTCAATCTGCCCTAATTGGACAGGTGACTGTTTCTCTTTAACCACCTCTCCTTAGGTGGACATCATATGATGTCCTGAAGTTTGAGTGGATATATCTGAATAATGCCTGCAGCTACAGGCATCATCCAGATATCTTTTTTTTTCAGCCGGAAATTCCCTCATATGTAAAAGCCATCGTCCCCTTCTGGTGCTTCTCTGGTCTCTCCCATGTGATCGGGGAGCCGGAGAATGAATCCGCCGGTGGTGGCGATTTACCATAGAGCTGGCTGGGGACCAGATGGTCCCCGGCCAGCTATATGACCCTCAGAGGCCGGAACTCCAGAACAAGCAGATGTACACACTGCCGTTTATTTTGCTCGAAAGCCTGAGATCGAGTTTTCTTTTCTTCCAGCATAGAGAGATGTGGGGGCTTATAGACCCCAGATCTCTCTGTAAACAGGACCTGTCATGCCCTATTCCTATTGCAAGGGATGTTTGCATTCCTTGTAATAGGAATAAAAGTGATTAAAAAAAAGGCAAAGTGTAAAAATAAAAAAATTATTAAACGATGCATTTTTTTTTTAAAAGTGACCCCATCCCCTCGCGCTTTGCACGTAGAAGGGTACGCATACATAGGTTGTGCCCACATATGTAAACAGCGTCCAAACCACACATGTTAGGCGCCTGTGAAACCCTAAACAGGTAACCTGTAAAAAAAAAAAATTAAAACGTCGTCTATGAAGATTTTTAAGTACCAAAGTTTTCAGCCATTTCACGCAATTTTAAGGCCTGACATGTTAGGTATCTATTTACTCTGCGTAATATCATCTTTCACATTATATAAAAACTTGCGGGAAAATTGTGTTTTTTTTTTTTCTTTTTTTCTTTCAATAAAGTGTTTTTTTCCCCCAAAAAATCTTTTATTATTATTATTATAATATATATAAAATGTTTGGGGATTCTGAGTAATTTTCTAGCAAAAAATTATGATTTTTACATGCAGGAAAGGAATGCCAGTATTGGCTTTGGTTGGAAGTGGTTAAATATAATGAAATGTGATGGGCATGATCTCTTAGCTACATACAATCGAAAAGTCACACACTGCTTCCTTTTGAACCAGCAAACTTTATTGCACAAGCAGCTTACAGAGACACTTCGCCCTTATCCTCGTTTGATCGTTTCACCCTTTACTGGGGCTTAGTCATACTGTGCAGCTTGGCTATTGTTTGTATATTTGAGACAAGGGGATTTGCTGGAACTTTGAGTGGGACTTTCACTCACAGCAATAGAGAAAAGCACAGGTTCTGGAGGGGGGATTGGGATCGCTCAGTGGACAGAGAGTGATCTACACTGAATTACCACTTTGCTGTATACACGTGAAAAAGACAAGTGAAAAAGACAGCTCAATGACATGTAAAGCAAACAGCTTTTTATGTGTGTTCTGGTTACACCATGTGGGGCAGTAGAAAAGGCTGTGCTGAGTTTTAAGCCTGTTGCAGGAAGGGAGGACTGTCTGTGTCTTTTATACTAACCATTGCACACAATGCAGTTTGACTCTCTTATCTCTTTATGAAACTGCTGTGATTATTACCTAACTGGAGCCGATCAGATCATTTCAGGTGAATCATTGTTATCTCGAGATTGTCTACTTTACCCAGTTCACCGATACACAGAGATTTGCAGATTTGCATACCTTGGAATCTGATATATAATCTGTGCAGGCACTTCTACTGCTCATGACCAAAAAGGAATTAGTAGACGCATAACTTGATTTGCCTGCTGAGTTTTCTGTATTCTGTAGCGAGTCTGGTGTTTTGTGACACCTAGTGTTCATTTTGAGGTATAACAGCACAAAAAAACATTCCTTCTATCAGGCCATAGCAGTGCATGGTGGGAACTGTCATCAGTGCTGCATTTTATTTATTTATTTATCTTGTGCTGATGTAATGTCAGTGAATTCATACATTGTGTTTGTTATATACAGAGGAACGCAATCCGTACAAGGAGGTTTACACAGAAATATGGGTGGAACCCGAAGCTGCAGCTTATGCCCCTCCTCCTCCTCCTGCCAAGAAACCTCGTAAAAGCACAGTGGAGAAGCCGAAAGTGAAAGAGATCATTGATGAGCGCACGCGAGGTATGTCCTGATGACCGCGGGTGATGGTTCCATGCCTAAGTTGCAGCAATGATTCATCAAGCTGTGATTTCATGTTAGGTATGCTAAAAATGCCACATAATACTATTGTTTGAGAGGCCATTGGCCCTTTGAACCCTAGTTGAACTTTTGGGGAAAATGTGCTGTATAAATTCAGTGTACAGGATAATGGTAAGTCTTCAATATTTTAATATTACTTGTCTTTATAAAGCGCCCCCCTTTTATAGACAAAAATTCTGTGTCCTGCACTGGGCTGCTGAGGACTCTTGTCCTTTGTGTGAGAATGGTGATCTAATGTTCCCCCTTATTATCACAATTTATTATGCATTAATAAAAATATACATATTTGGGATTAGTGATTGGCACATCTTCTATTCATCACTCTGGTTTCCTCCTGCACTTCAAAAACATGCATGTAGGTTAATTGGCTCCTGCCTAAATTGGCTCTAGTGTGTACATGTGAGATAGGGACCTTAGCATAGGCGTGCACAGGGGGGGTGCCGGGTGCGCCTGGGCACATGGGCACACCCTAATCACACAATGCACTAGCGCCATCCAGTGTACAGAAGTGTGCGGGGCAAATGGGACCCAAGGGAAAGGTGGACCCATTGTGCCCTGTCACGCACTACACACCCAGAGTAATCCATATCTCTCTTACCCCCTCTCTCTCTCTTAACCCTCTCACCCCCTCTTCTCTCTCACCCCCTTCTCTCTCACGCCCTTTTTCTCTCTCTCTCTCTCACCCCTTTTTTCTCTCTCACCTCCTTCTCTCTCACTCCCCTCTCTCTTACCCCCCTCTCTCACCCCCTTTTTCCCTCTCTCTCACCCCCCTTCCCCTCTCTCACCCCTTCTCTCTCGCTTACCCCCTTCTCTCTCTCTCTCCCACCCCCTTCTCTCTCTCTCATGCCCTTTTTTTCCTCTCTTCCCTCTTTCACCTTTCCCTCTCTCTCACCCCCTTTTTCCCTCTCTCACCCCCTCTCCTCTCTCATCCCGTTTTCTCTCTCTCATCCCCTTTTCTCTCTCTCTCACGCCCTTTTCTCTCTCTCTCCCACCCCCTTCTCTCTTTCCCCCCTCTCTCACACACCCCTCTCACCCCCTTTTTTTCTCTCTCTCACCTCCTCTCTCTCTCACCCCCTTTTTCCCTTTCTCTCACCCCCCTCCCCTCTCTCACCCTCTTCTCTCTCTCTCTCACCCCCTTATCTCTCTCACCCCTCTCTATCTCCCACCCCCTTCCCTCTCTCTCTCTCATGCCCATTTTTTCCTCTCTCCCCTCTCTCTCACACTTTTCTCTCTCTATCCTTCTCTCTCACCCCCTTTTCTCTCTCTCACCTCCTCTCTCTCTCTCTCATCCCCTTTTCTCTCTCTCTCTCTCCCACCCCCTTTTCTTTCTCTCTCTCTCTCTCATCCCCTTCTCTCTCTCTCTCTCCCCCTCCCCCACCCCTTCTCTCTCTCTCTCTCACACACAGCTTTTTTCCTCTCTCTCTCGCCCCCTCTCTCTCCCTCTGACCAATTCTGCCAGAAGATGTAAAATGTATTAAAAAATAAAAAAACTCTTTAAAAGAGTGTGTGTGTCTGAATATATATATATACACATACACACACATAACCCACACGCATGTGTTTGAGTTGTAGACTGCGCACACCTATGGATCTTAGATTGTAAGCTCCTTTAGGGCAGTGACTGATGAATAGTTTGTAAAGCTCTGCATAAATTGATGGCGCTATATAAATACCTATAATAAATAAACTACAGCTCTCTAGTTAGCGAAGCTCATGTTCCCCATTGCTTTCAGGGCTATAGGGCTGCCTAACCATGGTTGTGTTGGACCTTGCGGAGAGACCACTGTTTCTACACAGGTAGCAAGGATCCCACTCTGCAGCCTAGTGCAGGACACAGGATTTTCTGCTCTGGCTGGGGGTGCTTTACAGAGACCAATAATATTAAATTGTTGAACACGTACCATTTTCCTGCACACCTTCTACAGTATTTTTCCTGGGGCCTTGTACATGTGGACTTCTGCTTGTCTGAGCAGTATCTACTGCAAGCTTTTGCAAAGCTTTCAACAAGTAGCTTTTTTGAAGTCTTTAAAGCAATATTGCGTTTCACTTTGAGAGAGTTAACCTCCCTGGCGGTATGATTATTTCTGATTTTAGGTGCTGAAAGCGGTACCATTATTTTGCATGGAAATTTGCCTTTTTATATTGTAGGCCTGTAATTCTTAGGAAAATCTCTCCAAACAAGAGTCTAGTATACATCCCGGGTATGATAAAGTTTGAAACACAAAATCATAAATTATAATATAATAAATAACTATAAATATTTATAACAAATAATAATGTAATTATGATAAAAATTATTCAATAATGTAATCAAATCAAAAACACTGAAATTTGCTCAGTTGCAGAATTGTCGCTGTCATTACTTACACACTTTTGACGTAAACGGACACTTTTTGGTTGCTATGGACAATCCCCAGTTTCCAGGGAGAAAGAACAGTTTTTATAATTAATAAATAAAACTGCATGCAGGACACTGGACAAACCACTAGGGACAAAGGGGGTGTGCATTTATTTGATACAGCACTGTAAATAGTAAGATTACAGTGTACTGTATGTATACTGTGTTTTTAACTTTTTGAATTTGGCGCCGTGCTCCGTCTCCGTGCGTCGCAACGCTCGCAGGGAATGGAGCTTGGCACTGTGAATCGAGCGAGGAGACAGCTCGCACACACTGCAGGGAGACATCGCAGGGTCCAGGGGACAAGGTAAGTAACTTTCCCTGGAAACTGCGATGCAGCCCCGAGTCTGGCTCGGGGGTTACCGCTTTTGGTATGAAAAAATCACCCGCAGCCAGACTCGGGAATACCGCTAGGCAGGTTAAAATACCCTGTCACCACACCATTTGTTTCAAGGAAAACCTTTCCATAAGATTATGGGGTTGATTTACTAAAGGCAAATAGACTGTGCACTTTGCAAAGTGCAGTTGCACTCTGAAAGTAAAGTTGCTCCAGAGCTTAGTAAATGAGCAGAAGTTCTGCTGACTTCCATCATGCAATCACGTGCAAGCAAAATTGCAGTTTTTTTATTTTCCTTGCATGTGATTGGATATTCTTTGCAAAGTGAAGCTTTATCTCATGTACTAAGATTTTGACAAAGTGCATAGTCTATTTGCCTTTATTAATCAACCCCTACTGTATATGTGCATTTAATGTATTTTATGCCTATTATTTACCTGTAAAAACAGCCCTTGGGAAGACATCCAAAAGCCCTGAGAACTGTTGACGGGCATCTCCACCTTGGATGTGATGTCAGCCCCAGAGGACTCATAGTTGTTATTCCCTTGGAATTTCAAAGGCACATTGCAAGTGAACTAAAAAAAGCATGTTGTAGCCCAGCGAGTGAAGACAGTCTGCATATTGTGTTACCAGTTCTGTTCGGTTTATCCAGCTCCCTTTTCACTATCTTTTTGCTGTTTTCCAGAGAGGCTGGTCTATGAAGTTAGACAGAAGTGCAGACACATTGAAGGTGAGTCTTTCCTTCCTATGACACCATGTTTCCCAGTCCCATCTCTGCCATGAACGGTTACAGTACTAGCTGTATAATGTTTTTAATTTGGGTTTAAATCTTCGCCCTATATATATATCTTCAGTCTATATCATCTATGTTCTTCATCCACCAGTCATGAGACTTTTTCAGGAAGATAACAAATGATTGTCACAGATGGCTCTATGGCCTTGCCAGTTTTATAAAGCCTCATATGGGATTTTCTTTAAAGCAATATGTACTTAACCACTTCCCTACCCAGCCATAGTCAAATGACGTCCACAGATGGGATCTCCCATCCTGGGTGGACGACCATATGACGTCCTGGGATTTGTGGGGGGATATCTGAATGATGCCTGCAGCTAGAGGCATCATTCAGATATCCTTCTGTTCTGCCGGCGATTCTGTGCGCCATAAGAACGATCATAGCGGCGGTTCCGCCGCTTGATCGTTCTTATAGGCGGCGGGAAGGGACACCCCGCCGCCATCCGGTGCTTCTCAGGGCTCTCCCGTGCCATCGGGGGCCCGGAGAATGAATCGCCCGGCGCCGAATAGGAAGCATAGAGATGACTGGTGACCAGTTGGTCACCAGTCATCTCTATGACCGTCGGAGGCCCGGGCGTGACGTTATGACATCATGCCCGGGTTCTCAGATGTAAACAAAGCCGCTATTGCGGCTAGTAAATATGAGATCGTGAAATTTTTTCCACGATCTCATGCTTTCCAGCCTGGAGGAGAGATGTGGGGTCTTATTGACCCCGCATCTCTCCATAAAGAGGACCTGTCACACACCATTCCTATTACAAGGGATGTTTACATTCCTTGTAATAGGAATAAAAGTGATAAAAAAAAAAGTGTAAAAATAACAAAAATTAGGTAAAATAAAAAATAATAAAAATAAAATGTAAAACGCCCCTGTCCCCGGTAGCTCGCGATCAGAAGCGAACGCACACGTAAGTCCCACCCACATATGTAAACGCCGTTCAAACCACATATGTGAGGTATCTCCGCGTGCGTTAGAGCGCATGCAACAATTCTAGCACTAGACCTCCTCTGTAACTCTAACCTGGTAACCTGTAAAAAAAATTAAAGCGTCGCCTATGGAGATTTCTAAGTACCAAAGTTTGGCGCCATTCCATGAGTGTGCGCAATTTTAAAGCATGACATGTTAGGTATCGATTTACTCGGCGTAACATCATCTTTCATATTTTACCAAAAAATTGGGCTAACTTTACTGTTTTGTTATTTTTTGATTCATGAAACCATTTTTTTTCCAAAAAAAAGGCGTTCGAAAAATTATTGCGCAAATACCGTGCAAGAAAAAAAGTTGCAATGACCGTTATTTTATTCCCTAGGGTGTCTGCTAAAAAAAAACATATATAATGTTTGGGGGTTCTGAGTAATTTTCTAGCAAAAGAATGATGATTTGTACATGTAGGAGAGAAGTGCCAGAATAGGCCCGGTATTGAGGTGGTAAAAAAAAAAGCCTGGTGTTGAAGTGGTTAAAAGTAACACACTGCAACTGTATAGGAGGCAGCTGTGGGTGTCACTGTCTACCTTTATAGCCTTCTCTTCCCAAATGCAGCACCTTTGAACACCTCGACCTTCTGACTATGAAGCAAACATTGAACATCCTTCCCAAGCTTTGTGCCTGCACAATCTGTGCCCAGGCCCAAGCACTGTCACCTGGGAATGGCAGAATACAGAACTGCCTGTTCCTAACTGGTCCTCTTTAAAAGGTATGTTTTGAGGTTTAGGCTTCATTCACAAGGGTACCGAGCCCCATACAGCATGAAAAGCCATTTGTTTACCTTTTTGGAGCAGTCTATATAAGCGAATGAAGACGCAATGCCTGTACAGACTTGCCCGCATAGCCAAATTTGACATTAACCACTTGCCGACTGCAGTACGTATATACGTTGTGGTTTACCGGGATTGTGGCTGAAGATATCATCCATAATCCTGGTACCAGTTATTTTCTGCAGGTGGCCGGCTTTCTCATAAAAGCGGTCCGAGCGGCTCATGAGTCCCCTCCGCCACTCAACGGTGTTTCTCGGGTTTTCCGTTTCCACCGGTTCACCCGAGAAACGATCCAAAGGTGCGGCTGGCTGCTCAAATAGGCGATCAAATAATTAGCACTCTTTGATCCCCTCTTTGTCTTGGAGGATCGGAGCAACGTCATGACGCCACTTCTGGTCCAGGCTGGAAGAAAATATATATATTTTTTTGATCTATTGCTTTTCAAAGGTAAAGAAGAGATTTAGGGTCTTTTTGACCCCAGATCTCTTCATAAAGAGGACCTGTCATCCATATTTCTATTACATTTCTATCCTTGTAATAGGATTAAAAGTGATAAAAAACAAAAATTAAAGCGGAGGTCCGCCCACCGCTGCATAAAAATACTGCAGCTGCCGACTTTTAATATCCTGATACTTACCTGTCCTGGAGTACAACGATGTCGGTACCGCAGCTGATGTTTCCATCAGCTGTCGGGCGCATTCTGCCTCCATTGCGAGTAAGGGAACCCAGCAGTGAAGCCTTACGGCTTCACGCCGGGAACCCTACTGCGCATGCACGAGGCTCTGCGCCTCTCTGCTACTGGCTCGTGGCCAGAGGAGGAGGAGAGAGCCCGGGTGGTGACGTCAATACCCACGGCTGAGGCCCCCGAAAGTGGAAACAGGATAACTGTGAAAGACAGGTATCCTGTCTCCCCCCCCCCTGCCAAATGTGGCACCAAAGGAGGGGGGGGGGGGAGTACAACGAGCGGAAGTTACATTTTTGGGTGGAACTCCGCTTTAAACAGACAGTGTAAAGATAAAAAGTAAAATAAATTATAATTAAAATAATTTTTTTTAAAGCGCCCCTATCTCTCTGTGCTTGCACGCAGAAGCGAACGCATACGTAAGTTGCGCACGCATATGTAAACAGTATTTGAACCACACATGTGAGATATCGCCGCGAACGTTAGAGCGGGAGCAATAATTCTAGTGCTAGACCCCCTCTGTAACTAAACCGGTAACCTGTAAAGGCGTTTAAAGCGCTGCCTATGGATATTTTTAAATACCGTAGTTTGTTGCCATTCCACGAGCGTGACCAATTTTGAAGCGTGACGTGTTAGGTATCTGTTTGCTCAGCATAGCATCATCTTTTACATTATACAAAAAATTGGGGTAACTATTGTGTTTTTTTTTTTATTATTATTATTATTCATTAAAGTGTGTTTTTCCCCAAAAAATTATAATGTTTGGGGGTTATAAGTAATTTTCTAGAAAAAAATAATGATTTAAACTTGTAAAAAAAAAGAGCCAGAAAACAGCCTGATCGGCAAATGGTTAACGCAGGGACGAAGTTGCGCATCCCAAACTCAAACTGTCTGCGTTCAGGTTTGTGCACCTATCCCTCCGTACAGATCAATCTCGAATGTGTAGTTGAGCCCATACAGCCGCTGCATCTCCATTCACTTATATAGGCTGCCTGCATGCAGCTACATACTACTTCAAAAAGATGAACAGCTCCTCACACTGTATGGGTCTCAATGCCTAATGAAGCCTTTGTATATATTTTCTTTATTTACTGTGGCCAGGGCACATTTTCTTTATTTTAAAAGCCCAGTTGAAGTCACACAAATAGATATGCAGCCAGATGTTGTAATATCAGCCTCAATCTACCTCCACTGTCCTGTTACAGCAGTTGTGCAGGGAGTCTATAAAATGGAAGGGATGGATTTTGTGTTCCTGCTGTGCAGGGAACAAAATCCATCACTTTCCCTAGTAAAAGCAGAACATGCAGTACACAAAAACACAGGCTAGCAGACAGTTAACCCTTTGATCGCTTTACATGTTTAGTACAGTGACAGTGCATGTTTTTAGCACTGATCACTGTATTATTATCACTGGTTTTCACAAAGTGTCAGTTAGTGTCTGATTTTCCGCCACAATTCACAGTCCCACTATAAGTCGCTGATCACTGCCATTACTAGTATAGAAAAAAATTATAATTCCATAAATATATACCATAGTTTGTAGATGCTATGATGTTCACTTAAACCAATCCAGATACGCTTATTGGTATTTTGTTTTTTACCAAAAATATGTAGCAGAATACATATTGGCCTTAAGTGCCGGTTCACACTTGTGCGAGTTGATGCGTCAAACACAAACTATATTCGCATGTCAATCAAAAAGTAATTGTTTTCAATGATGGTGGTTCACATCTATGCGTTGCGATTCCTCTCCGAAGGCGATGCGATGAAAAAAAGGGTCTTGTGCGAGTTTAGAGCGCTGCGTTGCGAATTTAGTCTCCATAGACATCAATGTAAATCGTTCTGGAATCGCATTTGATGGTTCACATATGTGCGAATTCCACCACACTATTCTCCACAAAAACATTAATCGCAGCTATGTCCCACTCCTGAAATTCGCATTAAAATCGCGGCAAAAACGCGGTAAATTCGCACCTCAGAATGGACTGAAAAAACGGAACAAATTCACAGCGCAGCAGTGTGAACCGGCACTAAAGGGGTTGTAAAGGTTAATTTTTCTATTTTTATTTTTAAAACAACAAACATGTCCTACTTGCCTCCTTTGTGCAAGGGTTTTGCACAGAGCGGCCCCGATCCTCCTCTTCTGGGGTCCCTCAGCAGCACTCCTGGCTCCTCTTCTTCTCGAGTGCCCCCACGTAGAGCCATTTTCCATGGGGGCACTCATGCGGGTGCGCTCCTGAGTCGTGCTGCTGCGTCCATTGACACAGAAAGCAGGACTCGGCTCTGCCCGCCGCCTCCCGTGTGACTTGATTTGATTGACAGCAGTGGGAGCCAATAGCTCCTGCTGCTATCAATCTATCCAATGAGGACGCCGAGACACCGGCTGGAGCTGCTGTGCTCGTCCCCGTCGCTGGAACGATCAGGTTCAGGTAAGTAAAAGGGGGATCTGGGGGGGCAGCTGCGCTACAGAAGGTTTTTCATAGAATGCATTAAGGTGAAAAACCTTGAGGGTTTACAGCCCCTTTAATTTATGAAGAAATTCAATTTTTTTTATTGGATATGTTTTATAGCAAAAAGTAAAAAATACCACCAAAAGAAAGCTCTATTTTGGGGGGGAAAATTACATAAATTTTATTTGGTTACAGTGTTGCATGACCACGCAATTGTCAGTTAAAGTAACGCAGTGCCGTAACGCAAAAAATGACCTGGTTATAAAGGGGGGTAAATCTTCCAAAGGTCAAGTGGTTAAAGATCCACATTGCAAAAAAAGTGTTTGGTAGTGCTTTATTGAAGTCTCCCGTGTGTACTCAGTAATAAGCACTGAGTAACGTGTGAGTAAAGCTGATTTAAAACAAAGTGATTTTCTTTTATTAATACAAATATGCTATATTACTTACTTTATTAATATTATGCAGTCTTTTACTGTATCTGGTTTTTGCTAAAGCAATAACAAAATTGCACAGAGCAAGCTTAAAGCAAAATAACATTTCCACACAAAAAAATAAAATAAAATTGAGCCCAAGGATCTTCTAACCATAATGTGCTAGCATGCACGGCATATACCTGGCTAGTGATCCCCTCCAGTGCTGCTCCCAGTGTTCCATATGGGTTCAGACTCTTCAACTGCAAGGACATTATTCCTGCGCATGTGTACATTGTCATGGCACAGAGCCGCAGCATATAAATGTATGCTGTACTGTGCATGCGTGGCTCAGTGTACACACAGGCAAGGAGAAGGGTTTATGACAAAAGAGACAAGTAGGGTCTTTTCTGTCATAAAAAGCCTGTGTACTTCAGGCCTTGCCTTTGACCTTGCGCCTGTATGTTTACCACGCTGTGGCTGCAGCATGTCTTATTCTAGGCACTGGGGGTACAGTCCCACTGTAGCAGGTGCCCCCAGCACACTTTTCACCAACAGGTCAGAAACTGCTTGCAGCGTGTCAACTGATATTGGCTATGCCTGAAGTCATGTCACCCTCTGACTTTTGAGGTTTTTACCACTGTCATGCAGGACTTTGTGACCCAAGTTACCCAGTCGTGTTTGGACTCTTAATTGCAGAGGCAGCAAGTGAGCTACTGCTCCCTCAAACAGATTACATATCCCACTTACCTGTGGCCTTAGTAGCTTCTGAGCTTCTCGTGTTCTGAAGAATCCTCATGATGGTTGTGCGGGAAGGAGGCACTTTATCAGTGCAAGGGACTTGGTTGTCGGTAGAACCTTGTCTATTGAACAACATTTTGGAGCTTTGGGTGATGTGGCGCACATTCAGCATTGGACAGATCCAGTTGGGCATTCCACTGCAGTGGCATACATCAATCAACTCAGGGGAACAAGAAGTCTGGCTGTGGCAAGAGAGGTAGAGCGGATCCTGTCTTGGGCTGAACTTTGGAGCCCAGCCATGTCAGCTTTTTACACTCTTGGTATAGATGATTGGCCAGCATATTTTCACAGTGTGTGTCGTAGGCGGAGGACTCTAAATGTGGACCTCCTGGGCTCCAGGTTCAGCAATAGACTGTGTACATAATAAAGGTATGGTGCTTGTTTCTACATAGTAATATGTGACAAAAGTATAGTCAAGTGTAATATACTCCCAGCACCAAAAAACGATCTTCCACCGCAATTTTTCTAAATCCTTCACCGCTTGTACTCAAAATATGGATGTGCACTCAACAGAGATGTTTGACCCCTTTTCACAGGTAGGTCAAAAAACGCTTTTTTTTCTCTCAAGAGCAAAGATTCCTCCTGAGATGGACTGCAAGGATGCCTCCAATATTGATATAACTTATGAGTAAGATGACCAAACAGGAAATAGATATAAAGTATCACAGTGCAGTACCTTTATTAAAATTGGTTGGCAGTTTAAAATATATATATTACACTCACATTTACGGGTACCAGCGTGCATGGTAAGAGATGTCGCCGCCACCACCAGCATGAAACTGGTGTGCGTTCCAAGCCTCGTTCTCAGATCCCCGGCCCGGACGTGACGTTACACAGGACCCGGAAGTGACAGTCACACGATCCGACGTACGTTAAGCTGGAATTTGCATCTTCAGGACTGGAGATATAAGTATTCCTGTGATCCTCATTGTTCCAGATTGACCCAAGCAGCTGTGGTAAGCCAACATAGTACAACTTTTCACAGTAACATTGTGTGACCCAACTACCACTGTGCTTCTCAACTTGTTGGCTTTAATGGCATGGCTGTTGAAGGTCAGGTTCTAAGGGATAGGGGCATCTTTGAGTCTGTGATCCCTAAGATGCTCAAGGCTAGGAAGTCCATTTCTGATAAAGTCTACGATCAGCTGTGAAACTTGCTTGGGGAGTGTCTAAGGGCTTGCACCCCAAGGTTTTATCCGGGGGACAGATCCTATCTTATTTGTACTTGGGTCTAAAGCAACATTTGGCTCTTAGTACCATCAATGCCAGGTTTCTTCTCCTTTAATACTATTTCAGAGGCTATTGGCTGGTCTGATCCATTTTGACTCTGTAGGATATACATCTTGTTCTTTTGGCACCTAAAATTATTCTAAAGGTTGCCAATTTTAAAATTGGAGAACATTTTATAAAATGTTTTTTGACTTCCTCTGGCCCACCTACCCAATGTGTACTAAAGGATGCTGAGCTTATTTAATTGTTTCAATACTGGACACTTTTACCCCCTTCCTGCCCAGGCCAATTTCCAGCTTTCAGCGCTGTCACACATTGAAGGACAATTGCGCTGTCATGCAACACTGTACCCATATTAATTTTGTTATCATTTTTTTTTTCTCACACAAAAAGAGTTTTTTTTTTTCAGTGGTATTTAATTATCGCTGTTTTTTTTTTGCTAAATAAGACCGACATTTTTTTAAACAAAACGCATCATTTCTGTTCTAACATTTTGCAAATAAATAATCGCTCTTCATAAATTTAGGCCAAAAGTCAAATCAGTGTATATTATTTAGTCTGTAGGAAAGTTATACTGTAGAGTCCACAAACTATGATATATATATACAGTAGATAGATATATCTATAAAGATATATGAAAATTAATAAATCCTGATGTACTGATCTGTCTCATTTCTTGAGGCCCGAAAATGCCAGAACAGTACAGATATACCCCAAATGACTCCTTTTTGGAAAGTAGACAGTCCTGGTATTTAGTGCGAGGCATGGCGAGTTTTGTGAAGTTGTAATTTTTTGTCACAATATTTTGTAAAATGAAGCAATATATATATTTATTTACAATTTTCTTACATTGTTTTACACACAGTCACCAGTGCAGTACAGGATCATCATATAGCTGGTGTGGCGGTGATCAGGAACACTGACTGGTGACAGTATGTTAAAAAAAACAAAAAACATTACAAATTTGCTATTTTTTTTTCCTTCGTAAATTTTTTCTTTTTTTTTTCTTTTACTTTTTCTTTTTTTTTAGTAGTAACACTGTACGACTATGAGGAGGTGATCGCGATTTTTTTTTTTTTAAACACACACTATGATTGCTTATAGCTATGAATTTTACAGTTATAAGCAACTATTTTTTCTAAATGAAAAGTATCCATTCAGTGTTAACTATTTTGGTTAGCTGTGATTGGCCACAGCTATTCACATGGTACAGATGGGCTTTCATTGACCTTGTCTATACCATGTGATCACTGTAATCACAGAGCTCATTACAATAGTACACAATGAAAGGCATGAATCTAAGCCCTTCATTGTGTACAATTGATATGTGATTGGCCACAGCAATCACATGGTATCAACAGCGGGCTGGTACAGTGATCTGTCATCGGCTGTGTCCGTGACAGATGATGACAGATCGCATCGGAGCGCGACCCGATCCTGGGAGAATGTCAGATGACGTCCTCCCAGGATAATAGTGCTCCCACCTGGCCGCCATATTACAATAGGCTGGGTGGGAAGGGGTTAAGTTAACGGCTTTACAGTCAGTCCACCCATGTTACACCTTTGTATACATATATAATGAAGAAGTATTTCTGTATTGTGTATTTGCAGATATCTGCATATCCTGTGGCAGTCTGAATGTCACCCTAGAACACCCGCTATTTATTGGAGGAATGTGCCAAAACTGCAAGGTAACCAGACGGTGCTGAACTTCGAAACCATATAAAAAATGAAACACTAATAAAGAGACCCTGTCACCTTGCCCTGTCTGTAAAGCCCACCAATGACCAATTTATACACACCTCTCCAGCAGCCTCCTACACACTTTCCTCTGGATCCACTGCTGCAAAATATCTGGTGTTTCTGGGTATGGTGGAGCATAGGACCTCCTCCCATGATGTAGTGCTCAAGACTAGCTGCCAATCACTAGGCCCGACCACTGTCATGTGATAAAGAGGGGGATGTCACTGCTGCCTTTTCTTCTCTGGCGCTTGATGTTTTTGGTGGCTGTGACAAAGGGAAGAGTGATGGGGAGCTCTGGAGACAGAGGTATAAAGTGGCCAGAGGTGAGCATTACAGACACTCTGTCGCTTTGTTGTGATTTCCTTTAAAAATCATGAAATGTATTTGTATGTACACCTTGCATTACTAGCTGAATCTGCCTGTCAGCCTTTCATCCCCTGTACAGCACGACAAAGACAGTAAGGGAGGGGCAACAATATGAGCCAATCAGCTGCATATGTGCTTACAGGAGGAGAGCAAAGTGAGCTGAATTAAAGACTTTAAAGTGTTACTAAACCCACAACAGTAAAATCAGTCTGTATATGCAGTAAAGCATGCTTGTCATACTCACTGTGGAACCTAAGAGGTTAATCCTCTGCATTGTGTAAAAAGGCTGCTTGATCTTGTATGCATAGATCCTCCTCTCCATGCACTGTCCCCCTGGACAAGTCTGGATAACACAGAGCCTTTGGAGTCAGGCTGCACATGCTCAGTTTGGTGTGTATTGCTAGAGAGTTTTTTTTTTTTTTTTGGGCGTGTGCATATGATCAGCACAGGGCCAATCAGCACTGTCCAGACAGAGGGTCAGGAGCCCTGCAGCCTGATAGGACAGCTCTGCAGTATGAAAACTCCTCCTACAAGCTTCACCAGGAACAGATAGAAATCACAAGACTGCTATATACTGCTGATAAGAAAAGGTATTGAGCTGTTTATATTTACTAAAATAATTGCATTTCCATGTTCTGTGTACTGTGGGAGACCAGATATTGTGAATGTAGGGTCCTGGGTTTAGTAACACTTTAAGGCAAACCATAGATTATACACAGTCAGTGTTGATGGGGAAAGTTCTCCTGCAGCATTATTGAACACAGTGATCACTGCTAGCAGCTAAAGCTGCCAGTAGTGATTGCATGCAAAAAGTACAACAGGCTGTTTGTACTGAAGCCGATCGGCAACCAGCCTGCCCATAGATGGATCAAGATTTGATCTATGGCAGGGGTAGGCAAAATCGGCCCTCCAGCTGTTTTGAAACTACAAGTACCATGAGACATTGCAAGACCCTGACAATCACAGGCATGACTCCTAGAGGCAGAGGCATGATGGGATTTGTAGTTTCACCACAGCTGGATTGCCAAAGTTGCCTACCCCTGGACTATGGCCTTCTTAAAGTGGAGTTCCAATCACATTTTTATTTTTTTTAAAGCATGTTATTTCAGCATTCAATACAGTGGTACATATAAGATGACTTACTATTTTAAAAACCGCAGCCGATCTGCCGAGTTACTGCATAAAGAGACTTTAAAAAAATCTTTGCTGAAGTTTTCATTTTGCTTGTGGGCATGTGAAGCCCACAAGCATTTACTTCCTGGATTGTATTGACGAGTGATTCTAGCCATAGGGGAAGCGCACTGCATCCTGGGAAATGATGACACACATTTCCCAGGAGCAGTAGGGAGCTGAGGGAGATGATGTCAGAATCCGAGGTGATTCAGAAGGCAGATTTCGTGGGACCGCAAGGCAACAGGTACTTCCAGGTGAGTAAAAAATTTTTTTCAAATGTTTTTTCTTGTTCATACATCACGGGACACAGAGTCATAGTCATTACTATGTGGGTTATATAGAATTACCTTCAGGTGCTGGCACTGGCAACTTCCAAAACAGGAAGTAGCCTCCCCTATATAAGCCCCTCCCATCCGGGAGCACCTCAGTTTTTTGCCAGTGTCTAAGGTGTTGGCCAAGGTTAACATGTATTCATCTGGGCTTGTGTACAGGTTCTCTGGGCCTTAGCAAGCTATTCCGGATCCGACCAAAAAAGCTTCATAGCTAAACGGTCGGTACCCGGGCCTTGCAGAGAAGAGCAGGGTTTTGCCTGTAATGCCTCTCTTAGGAGGGCTGGACCCTGGGATCCAGAGCTCTGGTCATACCCAAAACCAAGAGGCTATCTGTGCAGGGTGCTATACAGGTCCAGGGGAGTGGAATCCTTGGGAACCCGGTCCCTGAAGGTCTAGTACAATGCCTGCCGTGAGAGGTGAAGTTTGGGCTTCTGTGGACCAAACAAAGTCCTGCGGCGGGGAAAAGGTAAGTGGGGGCTCCTCAGGAACTTGGTTCTATTGAGGGGACCCCAAGCCTAATATGTCTTTCTGCCTGTTACCTAAAGGTATTCCCGCTAATAGCTGTATATGCCTAAGAAATCCTAGAAATGTATTTTCATAAAGGAAGTTTTAAAAACTGTAAACCTAGAAATGTTTTTCATAAAGGAGGTTTTAAAAAAAAAAAAAAGACAAAAGTGCGGTACCTGTGTTTGTCCACTAGAGGCCGCTGTGGAACGTCTTTTTTTCTTGGGACTATTCCTTCCATGGTGAAAGTCCAGGCAGATGAGTGAGCTCTCTATCAGGGAAGCTGCATTCCTCTGTCATGCTGCCAAGTAGTTTCCTTCCATCCCAGAGTCCTGGTGAAACAGGGACCCTGGCTCCTCTCCCTACATGGCGCCAAGAGCGCACACGTGCATGCGCGCGCGCACACACGCTTTCTTTTTATAGATTTAGCTTCAAAAAAGGGGCGGAGCCTGGCGGATGACGCGCTCTGTGCGCCCAGCGCTTCGGCGCATGTGCGGGCGTCCCAGCAAGATAAAAGGACTCAGTCCACGCTGCTTGCTATGGACACAGAGCATGAAAAGGAGCTGGTAGCATGGTATAGGGGCTTACAGCGGGCGGTTGATACAGGCATCCCCAGAAAGACGCATTAGTAGACACCCACTGATGTACATAGCAGCAAATTGCATTAGACTATTTCAGTAAAGGGGTGTATTGCGGCTGGAATACCTCAGCTTTGAACTAAGGAATATGCCGCCTAAAAAACTCCGAGATATACCTCTCAGGAAGTGTAGGGGGTCTCCATCGGGCTCTGAGGATCTGGAGCAGTCATCTGCACCTTCCTCCCCTGAGAAATCAGAGGTTAATACCCATAAGGAACCCCCGGGAGTGCCAGGTACTGCGGCTGTCCTCAGTCCACCTGCTCCTGCATATATAACAGAGGAGGTTTTTGCCTCAACTCTGGAGGGATTGGAGCAGAGATTGGCAGCATTGATCGCTTCTTCTCTACAGGAAAGAAAGCGCGCCAGATCTCCATCACCTCCATTAGAGTGCCTGTTGGCAGAGCAACAGTCCCAGGAAGAGACTGACCTACCTGAAGGGGATCAGGAGGAGGTTAACTCTGTTTTTGAGGAATCGACAGTAGATGAACCATTTTCAGCATCACAGACTGAAAGATTGTGGGTCCAGACCCTAACTGACATGGTTCGATCTGCATTTAAAATGCCTCTTGTTGAACCATCAACTACTGCTGTCTCCTCATTGGGGTCGCTAAAAGCTCCCCAGATTAATTGCTCCTTTCCAATTCATCCATTATTGGAAGGACTTATATACCAGGACTGGGAACATCCTGATAAACTATTTGTTCCGCCTAAGAAATTTCCGGTGATCTATCCCATGGAGGAAAGATTCACCCAGAGATGGAATGTTCCTACGGTGGACGCAGCCATTTCTTCTGTGAACAAATCACTGACATGTCCAGTAGATAATGTTCAAATGTTCAAAGATCCAGTAGATAAAAAATTGGAATCTTTATTAAAATCTGCTTTTTCCGCAGCAGGGGCTGTTACACAGCCAGCAGTGGCAGCTATTGGGGTCTGCCAAGCTTTAAAGGATCAAATGAAAATGGTCCTGAGGGATTTGCCAGACCAGCAGGCCCAGGCTCTGGCTGATCTGCCTAGAGCATTATGCTTTGCGGTTGACGCCATCAAGGATTCTATCCTCAGGCCTCCCGCCTCACGCTGTCTTTGGTACATATGCGTAGGCTTCTGTAGCTCAAGAACTGGTCTGCTGAGGCTCCCTGTAAGAAGCTCTTAGTTAGCTTCCCATTTCATGGAGAACGCCTTTTTGGCGAAGACCTGGATAAATATATCCAGAAGATTTCCAGTGGTAAAGTACTCTCTTACCAATTAAAAAGAGGTCTAGGGGTCCATCTTTTAAGAGGACTACCTCTCCTATCCCTGGGACGTCTGCTACTAAGCAGTTCCGACGGCCTCCTCGGTCAAACTCAGGAGGTAAAAATCAGGGACAGTCACAGGGTAATAAAAAACCCTGGATCCGAAGAGGTACTAAACCAGCCTCCAAGTTAAGCCTATGAAGGGCTGCCCCCACTCAAACGGGTGGGGGGAAGACTTCAGTTGTTCACAGAGACCTGGCGGGAGACGATCAAAGACAGATGGGTGCTCTCCGCAGTAACTCGGGGATACAAGTTGGAGTTAAAAGAGTCTCCTCCTTCCCATTTTATTTGGTCAGGCATGCCAAAAGACCCTCTGAAAAGAAGGTGTCTCCTAGTGGCGTTAGAACAACTATTGCTCCAAGGAGTAATTATGGAGGTTCCTATGGAAGAGTGGGGGTTGAGTTTCTACTCAAACCTTTTCACAGTCCCGAAACCAAACGGGGACATAAGACCCATATTGGACCTAAAGAGTCTAAACAAATTTCTAAACGTCCGGATGGAGTCGATCCGATCGGTCACCGCTGCCTTACAGGGGGAGGAATGGTTAGCCTCGATCGACATCAAAGATGCTTACTTGCATGTTCCCATCTTTCCAGGTCATCAAAAATTCCTACGCTTTGCAGTAGAAGGGCGCCATTTTCAGTTCAGAGCCTTACCATTCGGTCTGGCCACAGCACCACGAGTGTTCACAAAAATTCTGGCCCCACTGTTGGCCGATCTAAGAACACGAGGTGTAACGATAATGGCATACCTAGACGACCTGTTGTTGATGGACCACTCAGTTGCCAAGCTAGAAGTGGTAATTGTCGATACAATCAAGTATCTAGAATCTCACGGTTGGGCCATCAACCTGGACAAGTCAGCCCTACAGCCAGTGAAAAACCTGGTATATCTAGGGCTACGGCTGGATTCAGACCAGAGGAAGATTTTCTTACCTCTAGACAAGGTATCCTCTTTGAGGGGCTTGGTCCGTCTGCTTTGTGCAAAAAGACAGCCGTCCATACGCCTGTGCATGAGGCTGCTAGGAAAGATGGTAGCATCATTCGAAGCTGTGCCATACGCCCAATTCCACTCAAGGATTTTACAGAGGGCCATATTGTCAGCCTGGAACGGAAAAATTCAGGCTCTAGACTTCCCGATGGCTTTGTCCCCTTCCGTTCGGAAGAGTCTCTGCTGGTGGTTGATCCCCCAGAATCTCCAGAAGGGAAAACCCTTCAGTCCGATATCCTGGAAGGTGGTCACTACAGATGCCAGCCTTATAGGCTGGGGGGCAGAACTGGAGCAATGGTCTCTCCAGGGCAGATGGTCAAATGTAGTAAAAACCCTGCCCATCAATCTCTTACAGATACGAGCAGCCCGGTATGCCCTAGTAGCCTGGGCATCCAGACTCCAAGGGTCCCCTGTCAGAATTCAATCAGACAATGCCACAGCAGTGGCATATATCAATCATCAGGGAGGCACCAGGAGTTGTGCAGCCCAGAGGGAAGTAAGTCACATCCTGGAATGAGCAGAAAAGCATGTCCCATGTATGTCAGCTGTCTTCATTCCAGGGGTGGAGAATTGGAAGGCGGACTTTCTAAGTCGCCAACAGTTATGCCCAGGGGAATGGTCCCTTCATCCCGAGGTCTTCCGAGCAATATGTCAGCGGTGGGGAACACCGGATGTAGATCTGCTAGCATCCAGATTCAACGCAAAGGTGGACAGATTTGTCTCCCGGACAAGGGATCCCCTCGCTTGCGGCTCGGATGCTCTGGTGTTCCCTTGGAATCAGTTCAGACTGATATATGCATTCCCTCCGCTACAATTGTTGCCTCGACTCCTTCGCAGAGTCAGGTTGGAAAAGAAGCCGGTGATCTTGGTGGCTCTAGCGTGGCCCCCGAAGGGCCTGGTACGCGGAGATCATCAAAATGTCTGTGGGGAGTCCTTGGACCCTTCCACGTCGTCCGGACCTGCTTTCGCAAGGGCCGATATACCACCCTTCCTTACTAACTCTAAGTTTAACGGCCTGGCTATTGAATCCCACATCCTAAAGAAGAGAGGTCTCTCTAACTCTGTGGTATCAACTATAATCAATGCCAGGAAGCCTGTATCCAGGCAGATCTACTATAGAGTTTGGAAGGCGTACATCACTTGGTGCGAGGCCAGAAAATGGCATCCACGTAAATACGTTATAGGCAGAATTCTGGACTTCCTACAGTGGGCTGTAGACAGGAAGTTTGCCTTAAGTACTATCAGGGGTCAGGTTTCGGCCTTATCAATACTATTTCAAAGGCCCCTGGCTATGCATTCACTTGTCAAATCCTTTATGCAAGGGGTGACTCGTATTATTCCACCGATTAAAGCTCCCATATGTCCATGGGATCTAAATTTGGTTCTGTCGGTTCTGCAGAAGCAGCCATTTGAACCTTTGCGGCACATTTCCTTGGTTCTACTCACCAGAAAATTGATATTTTTAGTAGCCATATGCTCGGCTAGAAGAGTGTCGGAATTAGCCGCCATGTCCTGTAAAGAGCCATATCTGGTTATTCATGAGGACAGAGTAGTATTACGTCCTCACCCAGCCTTTCTTCCTAAGGTGGTATCAAGGTTTCACTTGAACCAGGATGTGGTTCTTCCTTCTTTTTCCCCAAACCGAGCTCGGTAGAGGAAAAGTTATTGCATTCTTTGAATGTAGTAAGAGCAGTTAAAGCTTATCTAAAGGCCACTGCTCAGATTCGTAGAACGGATTCTTTGTTTGTTCTGCCGGAAGGCCCCAGAAAGGGTCAGGCAGCATCAAAATCTACTTTAGCCAAGTGGATTCGACAGGTCATAATACAAGCCTATGGCTTGAGAAGTAGACCGCCTCCGTTCAAAGTTAGGGCGCACTCCACGAGAGCAGTTGGAACTTCATGGGCAGTGCATCACCAGGCCTCCCTGGCTCAAATTTGTAAGGCCGCAACATGGTCTTCAGTACACACGTTTACTAGGTTCTACCAGGTGGACGTTAGAAGTCAGGAGGATGTCGCCTTTGGGCGCAGTGTGTTGCAGGCCGCAAAAGATCCTCATGCCTGATGGCGCCCAGCTTATGTATGGTGTATCCTCCCCCTCATTTGGCATTGCTTTGGGACGTCCCACATAGTAATGACTATGCTGCTCTGTGTCCCGTGATGTATGAACAAGAAAGTAGGATTTTTAAAACAGCTTACCTGTAAAATCCTTTTCTTGGAGTACATCACGGGACACAGAGCTCCCACCCCTCTTTTGGGGACACGTATTGCTTTGCTACAAAACTGAGGTGCTCCCGGATGGGAGGGGCTTATATAGGGGAGGGTACTTCCTGTTTTGGAAGTTGCCAGTGCCAGCACCTGAAGGTAATTCTATATAACCCACATAGTAATGACTATGCCGCTCTGTGTCCCGTGATGTACTCCAAGAAAAGGATTTTACAGGTAAGCTGTTTTAAAAATCCTACTTTTTTTTAGGCTATTATATGCACAATAATGCTATTTTGTATTTTTGGTGGAAACTCCACTTTAAGTGTGTTGCTGCTACTTTGTTGTCCAGGCTAGAAGTAGGGAGATGACAACACTGTATCCCTGTTTTCTAAAAGAGAAATTGGCATCATGCTCCTAGCTGGCGGGAGTGCATAAATCACAAAAGTGTCTGGGGTTAGTCTGATAAGGCTATTTTTAATATGTGAATTTAGAGGTTTACCTGGAGTTCAGCTTTAATTTGGGGCTTACAGAATTTTCTTGCAGAGAGAAGAGCGCCCCGCTGCCTGCAGAATACCATTAGCTATGTGTCTTCTGCCTCTTCACCGAAATGGCCAATAGCCAACCATGTCCTGTCTGCCATTACAGCTGTTCTTCTTTCCTTGCAGAACTGCTTTCTAGAGTGCGCATACCAGTATGATGATGACGGGTACCAGTCCTACTGCACCATCTGCTGTGGAGGGCGGGAGGTGCTCATGTGTGGGAACAATAACTGCTGCAGGTGAGTGCGCCCATTTCTTAGAACATTATTCGGATGATTTGTAAAGATCGACAGAATACCTACTTTGAATTTTCTCCCATTTTGCCAGTATAGTTCAACTGCTCTTTCAGCAGGTCATAAATATTTGATTTGATTTTGAATAGTAGAGTGAAATTTGGCGACCGTCAGACATCATAATAGGAAACAGTACTGCCATCTAGAGGATGATTCTATTTTAATTCCCCTCTCTGACATTTTTTTATGAGAATATCATTGATTGATTAAACTGCCTGGACACGTTTTCCATCGGAGAGATTTCTGCACTAAATTCGACCCATGCAACCGAATGGGGCCACACTGGTGAAGGGTTTAAGGGGTCAAAATAGGAGGTACAGTAATACATGCTATACAAGGTGTCACGTGCTAATCGAAGAGTGTTCCAAACACAGATCGCTCTTCAAAGAGCAAATGTAGTGTAAACAAGCCCTAACAAAACCATTTTTTTCACAGAATGGGGAGCTCCTAAAACAGTGGTTCTCAACCTGGGGGTCGGGACCCCCTCGGGGGTCGAATGTTGATTTGCCAGGGTCACCGAATCCTGGGCTGTTCCTGAAGTCTGTACTGTTCTCCCAGACTTTGCGGCTACCCAGCAGGGCTGTACCTTGAGCCTGTGGCCGCCCAGATGGGCTGTTCCTGGAGCCTGCGGTCGCCCACTCAGCCTCCTTGCAGCCGCCCGTTCATGGCATGGCTCGCCCTATCTCCTGATTTTGACATAGGTGTCACTGCTGCGAGACACCACAAATTTGGAGACTCAGTGAAGCCGGAGACACAGTGAGTAACACTACCTGTGATTATAGTTGTCATTAAAAGTCCCCACTACAGTTCTCAGATCAACAGATGATCTTGATCAAGAGCACCTAAGTTGGCTGATCAGAAATCCTGCAGCACTGCCACTGACCCACCCCCCACCAGCACTGCCATTGATTCCACCCCCCCACCAGCACTGCCACTCATCCCAACTCCCCGCCAGCACTGCCACTCATCCCATTCCCTCCACCCCCACCAAGAAGTAAGAGAAGGAATAAAAATTGAGAATACATTGAAGGGAGAGGAAAAGAGGTGGAGGAACAATGAAAAAGGGAGAGAAAGAATAAGAGAGCAAGAAAGATGGCTAGAGAGAGGGATGGGGGAAAAAAACAAGATATTAGGATAGAGAGAGATAAAAGGGAAATAAAGGAGAAGGAAGAGACAGAGTGGTACATAGCGGAAAATTTATTACCAAATACTTACCGTAATTTTCCTTTCCTGATAGACTCCATGGCAGACTACGTGTGGGTTAACCCCGCCTCCTCTCCACAGCTATAGGACCCCTTACCCATAAATTTGAGCTCACCTCCACAGACAGGTGTTCCGTAACTAGCCGACTCACATTTCAACTCTCATATTTTTAATTCATGGGTGGGAACTCCGTCTGCCATGGAGTCTATCAGGAAAGGAAAATTACGGTAAGTATTTGGTAATAAATTTTCCGTTTTCCTGACAGACTCCATGGCAGACTACGTGTGGGAAATAACTAGCCAAACCACACGGGAGGGTATGCTGAACAAAAATATATTTAATCTTTCCCGTCAACTGACAGGATTTTTCGACCAGAATTAACAGAGGAAAGGGAAGCAGGCTCAATACAATAATGAGACATAAATGTATGAATAGAAGACCACGAGGCTGCCTTGCATATCACTTCAGGAGCCACGTGTCGAGCTGCTGCCCATGAGGCTGCCATGCCCCTGGTGGAATGAGCCGTCACCGCCTCTGGAGGAGCTAAGCCCTTTGCCCTGTAAGCCTGTTGAATAGATTGGACGATCCAGGCTGCTATTGTTCTGGAAGAAGCCCTCTTCCCTTTGTTGCTACCGGTGTGTAACAAGAACAGGTAGTTCAAGCTTCTAAAAGATGAAGTAACTCGCAAGTATTCTTTCAGAGTCTCACCTACATCCAAGGGATGAACATCTACTGAATCTGGAGAATCGAAAGTAGGAAGGACTATTTCTTGGTTTTCGTGAAAAACTGATGTGACCTTTGGTTTTGACCCAAGCATGGGAATAAGGACCACTCGGTCCGGGAAGAAAGTCAGAAAGGGTTCTTGACAACCCAGGAAGCTTATTTCTGAAACCCTTTTGGCTGAAGTAATGGCCACTAGAAAGGCCAGTTTGATTGATAAGTCCTTAACAGAAAGATCCTTGTTGTTGAGTGCTGAAAGAGCATCAAGGACGAGTGGAAGATCCCATTTGGGGAATCTAGGTTTCTTCTGAGGCCTGATTCTCGATGCCCCCCGAAAGAACTGTTGAACCAGGGGATGAGTTGCCCATGACGTTCCCGAAAAAGCTGATAAGGCTGATACTTGTACCCTGAGGGAACTAATCGATAAAGGCAGGTCTAAGCCTGATTGGAGAAAACTCAAGATGTCTTGAACACTAGGGTTTCTAGATGACTTTCCTGCAGTAGTCGTGAAGCTGACAAATCTGGCCCAGATTCTATTGTAAGTTTTATTTGTGTTGGACTTTCTGGAGCTCATAAGGGTAGAGATTACCCCTGAAGCACACCCAAGAGACTCTAGCCTCTCCCTCTCAAAAACCAGACCATCAGTCTCAGCATTGCTGGACAGGGGTGCAGGGTCGTCCCCTGAGAAAGAAGGTCCGGCCTGAGAGGAAGAAGCAGTGGGTCCCTGAAGCTCATTAGATTCAGGAGAGGAAACCAAGGTCTGCTCGGCCAGTATGGTGCTATTGTTACCACCTCGACTTTCTCCAACTGAAGCCGCTGTAGGAATTTTAGCATGATCGGAAGAGGAGGGAAAGCATATGCCCTGTTGAAGTCCCATTGACTCGTTAATGCATCTATTCCGAAGGCTTGATTGTACCGAGCTCGGGTGTAGTATCTGTCGATCTTGTAATTGCAGGGGGATGCAAACAGATCCACCTCTGGATCGAAATCCAACGATAGGATCCACTTGAAGGTTTGTGGATGCAGAGACCATTCGTTGTTGTCTAGCATGCTGCGTGACAGGAAGTCCGCTTGAATGTTCTGCTCCCCTGGAATGAAGACTGCTGTTAAGTTGAGCAGATTCCTCTGAGCCCAGGTCATAATGGGCTCGACCTCTTGGAGAAGGGCAGAGCTCCGAGTGCCCCCTTGTCTCTTCACATATGCCACAGCGGTGGTATTGTCCATTTTGAGTAGGACCGACTTCCCTTTCAGAAGGTGGGAGAAGGCTTGAAGGGCGCACCATGCCGCGCGCAGTTCCAGAATGTTCGAACCTGGAGAGTGGAGACGGGCATCCCATTTGCCCTGAGCCAGTTCTGCCCCACAATGTGCGCCCCAGCCCGCATTGCTGGCATCGGATGTAACAGTCACCCAATGGATGGGGGCAAGGGAGTGGCAAGTTGACAAGTTCTTGGTTTGAAGCCACCAGAGGAGACTGTTGCTCATTGACTGTGTTATCCGGATCCGCTGATTGAGATCGTCTGTCTTCCATTGCTGGAGGAATCCGGATTGAAAAGGACGAAGCCTCCACATCGCCCACTTGACCATGGGGGATGTGGCCACCATCGTGCCGATTATCTTCAGGCACTGTGATGCCCTTAGGTGAGAGAAGTCTAGAGCTAAGGAGATTCTTTTCCGAATGATCGGTATTTTTTCTTCTGGAAGAGAGATGGTGTTCTCTATGGTGTCGAACTGGGCTCCTAGATAGACCAAGCGCTGGGTCGGATCCAACTGACTCTTCTCCCGGTTTAGGAGCCATCCGAACTCCAACAGTGTAGAGATCACCTGATCTTTGTGGACTAGCAGCTGCTGCTTGTCTTGGGACAGTACTAGTAGATCGTCCAGATAATGATACAGGCGCACACCCTGTACTCTGAGAAGGGACACAACTGCTAACAGCACCTTGGAAAAGACTCTTGGAGAAGTCGTTAGCCCGAATGGAAGACAAATAAATTGTAAGTGCTCTTGTTCGACCTGGAACCGCAGATATTTGTGAAAGTTTTCTGCCACCGGAACATGAAAGTACGCGTCTTTTAGATCTATTGAGATCAACCAGTCGCCTGGTTGAACTATTTTTTGGATGGTTGAGAGTGACTCCATTTTGAACTTCTCGTGCTTTATGTACTTGTTCAGGAAAGTGAGATCTATGACTGGACGCCAAGAGCCGTTCTTCTTTTGTACTAGGAAGAGGGGGGAGTATACCCCCTGGAATTCCTCGTCCTTTGGGACGGGCACCACTGCTCCTTGATCTTTCAGGACATTCACATATGAGAGAAGAACTTGTTGTTTCTCCTCTGACCGAGGAAGTGAAGTTTGCATTGGTCTGCATGGATGGATCTTGGTGAAGGACCATGTGTGACCTGTTGAGACCGTCTTGATGGTCCAATAGTCCGAGATCGAGGCCACCCAGACGTGCCGGAAGAGACGTAGGCGAGCCCCTACCCGACCCGCCTGGGCGGGCCCAATCTCAAAAAGACTTGGTTGGTTCACGCCCACCGGGCGTCTGTTTCTTGCCAGACTTTTGAAAAGAAGATTGGCCTCTATTCCAATTCCAGCTTCTCCTAAAATCCCGTCCGGGCTTATAGGAACGTGCCTCTCTCGAGTGCTCAGTACTGCGTCTCTGTTGAGGTTTTCTCTGATTAAACTGGCGCCTGTCCTGGGGAAGAAAACCCGACTTTCCGCCTGTAGCTTTTGAAATGGCGTTGTCAAGTTTGTTCCCAAACAACGAAGTCCCTTCAAAGGGAATTTTGCACCACGCCTGCTTGGAGGCTGGATCAGCAAGCCAGGGACGTAACCACAGTGCTCGTTTGGCCGTGACCGAGGACAACATTGATCTGGCCAGTAAACGGATGAGGTCAATTGAAGCTTCCCCCAAAAAGGCGACTGCCATTTTAAGTTCTTGCACTGCTGAACTTTGAGCCAGTTCTTCCGAGACACCCTTCAGAATGGAGTCTACGTTTTCCACCCAGGCCTCCATTGCTTTGGAGGTCACTGCAAGGGCTAAAGCTGGTTTGCATGCCGTTCCGGCCAGGCTATATATTCTTTTGAGGTCCTGGTCGATCTTCCGATCCAGACCATCTTTAAATGATACGGTGTCATCTAGCGGGAGGGTGACATGCTTCGCTAGGCGCATTACTGCTGCATCTACGAGGGGAGCATTCTCCAGATGCTTGACATCCTCCGATTTAAAGGGATACAGTCTAGAGGTTTTGTTTAGCATAGAAACCTTCTTGTCTCCCTTGCTCCATTCTTCCTCAAACACTCCTTTCAGCTCAGAGGGAAGTGGGAAATTGGAGCGTTCTTTCCCCAGTTGTTTAAACAATTTCCTTTGTTTTTCTGGGGGGGCAGTGGTATCCTCCAACTTCAAAGTTTCCTTCACTGCCTTGATCAGTGGAGAGACTAAGGCGTAGTTGAATCCCACCGTAGAATCATCTCCCTCCATCTCGTCTTGCGAGGAATAATGGGAGGAATCATGGGGCTGGAATTGGCCGGGATCCTCCTGGGCCTCGTCAGCCAAGGAGCCAGACAAGGTGGTGGACTGGCTCCTTGTGTGGGGGGCAACTATTTCTTTCATAGATTGCTGTACCACACGTTTCACAAGAGACTCAAGGTTTTGATTTTCCGTCTCTTTCTCACCAACCGCTCGGGCATAACATGGGTCGCATAGCGATTTGCCCTCCGGGATTCTGGTCTTGCATCCCCAACAGGCTCTGTGGACAGAGCGATCATCGCGGTGGTGGTGGCGGTGACTAGAGGAGGAATGGGAACATCTCCTATGTCTAGAGGGGGTATGTGAACATCCCCTATGATGATGGGTCCTAGACGTAGTGTCGCGTCTAGACCTAGATGATGAGTGATGATGCGGCCTGGCAAGGTCCCTTTCTTGTGACCGATGAACTGAAGTTGCCGGGCTGTAAGAGATAATACAGACAGAGGGAGGGGGGAAGGTGGGCAGGATGTAACCGTTAGCAACCACCAGATAGGCACAAAAGACACCAACCCCCTACCCACTCCGCACATACCTTGTGCGGGAGGGCTGGCCACATGGCGGTGAGGATGAGTCCATGATGAGGGAGACAGGAATCCGTACTACACTGCCTAGACTAAGGATAAGCAAATCAATGCAAAGAAGCATAAGAAAAGAAAAAAAGTTTTTTTTTTTTTTTTTTAAAACTGTCCCTTTAAGAGACACTAAGCATAACAAGCATACATTGCATAATGAAGTGCTTACCCCATCCTAGCAGTAATGAGGCTCCGGGAGGCTGTCGCTCTATGCCCACAGGTTGTCCCACCTGTATAGGGCTCTTCAGCGGTTTAAATAAACCGCCGAAATGACGTCACGGCCGGTCCCGCTGCGCGCATGCGCCGAAGAGACCCGACCCACTGCGCCTGCGCGGCCCCTGACCCCTCCGCCGCATTGCGCATGCACGGAAACCAAGCCTCGGTTTCACGCAGCTCGGCGCATGCGCAGAAGCGCGGCGGACCGGGAACCAGGAAGGGAAATGGCGTCCTGGGACGCAAAAAGCGTTCCACATGCCGCACACAGGAGGAAGGAAAACAGGGGAGACAAAAACAACATACACAAACTTGTCTGCCATGAAAGAAGATATGAAATCAAAATCTTCAGACCTTGCCAGCCGAGGAATCCTGCGACATCCGATCCGGTACTCTGGGGCCACATCCCTTCCACCATAGGGGTATTTTCCAGCCCTGAAACCACTCGCCCGCTCATAGCTGGGCCCTGAGTGCACCGCAGTAACAGTACCGATCGATCCAAGCAATCCACATCCTGGACATCGCACCGAATTGCATGATGAAGGTCCATGTGAGGAGGATAAAAAAGGAACACCTGTCTGTGGAGGTGAGCTCAAATTTATGGGTAAGGGGTCCTATAGCTGTGGAGAGGAGGCGGGGTTAACCCACACGTAGTCTGTCAGGAAAGTAAGATGTACCATAAGGGGTTTTAATACTGTACGAATAGAAGGGACTCGGGGAGCGCTAAATGTCCGTGGGTTAGGGGTGCAAATGACTTGTCTTGCCTTGGGTGCTGACAACCCACGCTATGAAAATAATTTTACTGTTAGGGGTCCCCACAACTTGGGAAAGTTTTATCAAGGGGTCACGGCAGTAGAAAGGTTGAGAACCACTGTCCTAAAAGATCTGTCAGGTTTCCCTTACTTCCTGTCTTTGACACTGAAAAAAAACCTTACAGAAGATATGTCTTCCCCACCAAGGACCTATTCACACCATAACGCAGTACGCTGCAATGCACTTATTTTAGAGTGTCGTGCAGTGCAGCTTGTCTCAGAGGCTACGAGAAACCACGGAATTGTCTGTAATTCATATAATCTCTGCTGGGACATGGGTAAGTCATTACTATCAAGGTAGTGATGTCTTCTCTCCTACTTCTTTAAGGTGTTTCTGTGTGGAATGTGTGGACCTGCTAGTGGGACCAGGCGCAGCTCAGGCAGCTATCAAAGAAGACCCCTGGAATTGCTACATGTGTGGGCACAAAGGGGTGTACGGGTTACTGCGACGCCGGGACGACTGGCCCACCCGTCTACAGCTCTTCTTCGCCAATAATCATGACCAAGAGTTTGTAAGTACCTATCTTGTTATTTATTACAGGTACTTATACAGGCATACCCCACTTTTAAGTACACAATGGGTCTTATTTACTAAAGCTGGAAAGCGCAAAATCTGTCTCACTTCTGCATAAAAACCAATGAGCTTCCAGGTTATATTACCAGGCTTAATTGAACAAGCTGGGGTTAGAAGCTCATTAGTTTCTATGCAGAAATGAGCCTGATTTTGGGCTTTCCAGCTTTAGTAAATAAAACCCATTGTGTACTTAAAAGTGGGGTATGCCTGTATATCACTGTCAATTTATGCAATGCTTTACATATACAGTGGGGAAAATAATTATTTGATCCCCTGCAGATTTTGTAAGTTTGCCCACTTACAAAGAAATGAATGGTCTAAATTTTTTTATCATAGGTGTATTTTAAATGATAGACAGAAAATCAACCAAAAATCCAGAAAAAAGACATGATACA
The DNA here is from genome assembly GCA_029206835.1 of Rana muscosa. Lineage (NCBI taxonomy): Eukaryota > Metazoa > Chordata > Amphibia > Anura > Ranidae > Rana > Rana muscosa. The sequence continues at coordinate 78,247,228 of JARGYO010000094.1, forward strand.
AATGTTGTAAATTTAGTTGCAGTTCAGTGAGTAAAATAAGTATTTGATTCCCAAGCAAACCATGACTTAGTACTTGGTGGAGAAATCCTTGTTGGCGAGCACAGAGGTAAGACGTTTCTTGTAGTTGGTGATCAGGTTTGCACACATCTCAGGAGGGATTTGGTCCACACTTTACAGATCTTCTCTAAATCCTTAAGGTTTCTTGGCTCTCTTGGCAACTCGAAGTTTCAGCTCCCTCCATTAACTTTTTATAGGATTAAGGTCTGGAGACTGGCTAGGCCCCTCCATGACCTTAATGTGCTTCTTCTTGAGCCACTCCTTTGTTGTCTTGGCGGTATGTTTTGTGTAATTGTCATACTGGAAGACCCATCTACGACCCATCTTCAGTGTTCTGGAGGGAAGAAGGTTCCCATCCAAGATTGTACAATACATGGCCCCATCCAGTGGCCCCTCAATGCAGTAAAGTTGGTCTGTACCTTTAGCAGAGAAACAGCCCCAAAGCATAATGTTTCCACCCCCATGATTGACTGTAGGGATGGTGTTCTTAGGGTCATAGTCTGCATTTTTCTTCCTCCAAACACAGCAAGTCCCCCTCCTCAAGAAGGCACATGTACAGTCATGCCAATGAACATCTGAATGATTCAGAGAAGGATCAGGAGAAAGTGCTGTGGTCAGATGAGACCAAAATTAAGCTCTTTGGCATTAACTCGACTCACTGTGTTTGGAGGAAGAAAAATGCGGACTATGACCCTAAGAACACCATCCCTACAGTCAAGCACAGTGGTGGAAACATTATGCTTTGGGACTGTTTCCCTTCTAAAGGTACAGGCCGAGTTTGCACAATTGAGGGGCCAATAGATGGGGCCATGTATTGTAAAATCTTGGATGAGAACTTTCTTTCCTCAGCCAGAACACTGAAGATGGGTGGTGGATAGGTGTTCCAGCATGACAATGACCCAAAACATACTGCCAAGGAGTGACTCAAGAAGAAGCACATTAAGGTCATGGCGTGGCCTAGAAAGTCTCCAGACCTTAATTTTGTAGAAAATTTATGGAGGGAGCTGAAACTTTGAGTTTCCAAGAGACAGCCAAGAAACCTTAAAAGGATAATTCACCTTTATAAAAAAACTGCCTATGCAGATAAGGAATGTTTGTAGATTAAAACAAACTGTGCAGCTCTGACTAAAGATGAATAATACCCTTGCTATAGGTGTAGGCCATTTACATACCTTATGAAGCCTGACTGGAATACTCCCTGGACGTTGCTAAATACTCCCAGGACATTGCTAAGTGAGGCCTAGTTGTCACTGCTCACCTCCACCATTCAAATCCCCTCACATACTCTTTCTCTCCCCTGATGCAGTAGCTCTGAGCTCAGCATTTGAGAGCTCACTCCTGTGATGGTGGAGGCGAGCAGTGATGACTAGGCCTCACTTAGCAACGTCCTGGGAGTACTTAGCAATGTCCTGGGAGTATTCCAGTCAGGCTTCATAACGTATGTAAATGGCCTACACCTATAGCAAGGGCATTATTCATCTTTAGTCAGAGCCGCACAGTTTGTTTTTATCTATAAATGCCCCTTATTGGCATAGGCAGTTTTGTGGTAAAGGGGAACTATCCCTTTAAGGATTTATAGAAGATTTGTACAGAAAAGTGGACCAAAATCCCTCCTGAGATGTGTGCGAACCTGATCACCAACTACAAGAAACGTCTTACCTCTGTGCTTACCAACAAGGCTTTCTCCACCAAGTACTAAGTCATGTTTTGCTTGGGAATCAAATACTTATTTTACTCACTGAACTGCAACTAAATTTATAACATTTGTATCATGTCTTTTTTCTGGATTTTTGGTTGATTTTCTGTCTATCATTTAAAATACACCTATGATAAAAAAATTTAGACCCTAAAATGTATGGCTGATTTTGCATCGCACAGACATCGCATGTGATCTGCACAGCAATGCGGTGCAAATCACATGCAATGTCTGTGATCGCACAAGTGTGAACCCAGCCTTAATCGGATAATGTCTTGAATGATGAACATTCTGCAGTTTAAAGTGGATGTAAACTTCCAACACTGAATTTTACCTATAGGTAAGCCTATAATAAGGCTAACCTATGGGTGGTGTAAATTTCTCCTAAATGTGCACTGTTTAGGAGATATTTACTGTACATGCAGCCAGTGAAATCGCTGGCTCATGCGCTCTGAAGGAATGGCCATCGGGCCGTTCCTTCAGAGCCCTGTGCCGTAAACGGCGGCTCCTGCGCACATGCACGGGAGTGATGTCATCGCAGCTCCGGCCAGTCGCAGAGCCGGAGTTTGCGAACCCGGCAGCAAGACGGATGAAGATGGAAGCGCCTGCAGCTCTGGCATCTCGCCGCTGGAAGGGCTTCATTTTCAGGTAAGTTTAACATAATTTGCTAGCATGTGATGCATACTACCACATTTTAACTTTACCCTGCAGGGTACAAAAAAAAAAACGCTTTAATTTTTTACAATGTTAGTAGTTGTTTATATATTGGGCTTGATTTACTAAGGGCAAATAGACTGTGCACTTTACAGGTGCATTTGCACTCTGCAAAAGCAGTTGCTCCAGCGCTTAGTAAAGGAGGTGAAGCTTCATTTTGCAAAGAATACCCAATTGCATGCAAGGAAAAAAAAAAATGTGTTTTTGCTTGCACCTGATTGGATGATAGAAGTCAGCAGCTCTGTTCTGGAGCAACTGTACTTGCAAAGTTCACAGTCTATTTGCCTTTAGTAAATCAACTCCACTGTGTCTTTAGAACCCCCATTTCTAATATTTTCCTTTTGATTTTTTTTTTTATAAAGGAAAATCCAAAGCTTTATCCTCCGATACAAGCTGACAAGCGGAAGCCTGTCCGTGTACTTTCTTTGTTTGATGGCATTGCTACAGGTGAGTTGACCCCGATCATGTGAAGCATCAATTTTCCGGGTCAGATGTCCCCTCATCATCAACTGCGGCTTGACTTTCAGCTGTCCAATCTTCCCACTAGGTCTATTGGTGCTAAGGGATCTCGGGATCCAGGTAGATCGGTACATTGCCTCCGAGGTGTGTGAAGACTCTATCACAGTGGGGATGGTGCGACATCAGGGCAAGATAATGTACGTGGGAGATGTACGCAACATCACCCATAAGCATGTGAGTTACAGCTGCCTTACCTGACATTCATATCATTTATTTAGGAAATAAAATAATAAGGGCCTTATTCATAGAATCCAGCCATTTAAAAAATAAATAAATAAAGGAGTGGAATGGGAATGTCACTGTTGGATTTGTACCATTCAATAGGTAGGTCATTATGGTTTGGTGTCTTGTTGGGAGAGAGAGAGAGAGTACAGTAAATGATTTCAACTATTTTCCCTTTGAATAATTGGTTTGTCTAAAGATCATTTTTGGTCCTGGGAAAGCTGAGGGAGAGCTAGTGAAGTAAAGACGGTATTAAGGTCAACGTTATGGATGAGGAGAATATCAGTATATACAGTGCCTTGAAAAAGTATTCATACCCCTTGCAATTTTCCACATTTTGTCATGTTACAACCAAAAACGTAAATGTATTTTATTGGGATTTTATGTGATAGACCAATACAAAGTGGCACATAATTGTGAAGTGGAAGGAAAATGATAATTTTTTTACAAATAAATATCTGAAAAGTGTGGCATTTGATGATACCCCTAACTAAAATCTAGACTTTCCTTCAGAAGTCACCTAATTAGTAAATAATATCCACCCGTGTGTAATTTAATCTCAGTATAAATACAGCTGTTCTGTGAATCCCTCAGAGATTTTCTAGAGAATCTTAGTGAACAAACCGCATTGTGAAGGCCAAGGAACACACCAGACAGGTCAGGGATACATTTGTGGAGAAGTTTAAAGCAGAGTTAGGTTGTAAAAAAAAATATCCCAAGCTTTGAACATCTCACAGAGCACTGTTCAATCCATCATCTGAAAATGGAAAGAGTATGGCACAACTGCAAACCTACCAAGACATGGCCATCCACCTAAACTGACCGGCCGGGCAAGGAGAGCATTAATCAGAGAGCAGCCAAGAGGCCCATGGTAACTCTGGAGGAGCTGCAGAGATCCACAGCTCAGGTGGGAGAATCTGTCCACAGGACAACTATTAGTCGTGCACTCCACAAATCTGTCCTTTATGGAAGAGTGGCAAGAAGAAAGCCATAAGAAGTCCTGTTTGCAGTTTGCGAGAAGCCATGTGGGGGACACAGCAAACATGTGGAAGAAGGTGCTCTGGTCAGATAAGACCAAAATTGAACTTTTTGGCCCAAAAGCAAAATGTTATGTGTAGCGGAAAACAAACACTGCACATCACCCCGACCATACCATCCCCACGGTGAAACGTGGTGGCAGCATCATGTTGTCGGGATGCTTTTCTTTAGTAGGGACAGGGAAGCTGTGGGGGACCAGCAGGTAGGAGAAGCCAGGAGCGCCGGCATGGTACCCAAGAAGAGGAGGATCTGGGCTGCTCTGTGCAAAAACATTACACAGAGCAGGTAAGTATAACATGTTTGTTATTTTTTTAAAAAGGCTTTAACTACCTCAATACCAGGCCAATTCTGACACTTCTCATATACATGTAAAAATCTACCTTTTTTTTACTAGAAAATTACTTTATATGTTTTTTTTTAGGCAGAGACCCTCATCAGTGTTGGTCATCTTACTTTAAAAAAGAAATTAGTTACAGTTACAAATTACTTCTCCCAAAAAGTAGTTGCTTTAGTAACTCAGTTACTACATTGAAAAAGTAATTGGTTACTCAGCAAAGTAACTGACTTTTTTTTTTGAGGGCACACAGCACATCGGGGCACATGATAGCACATCAGAACATGGGGCACAGGGCATAGGGCACATCAGGGCATGGGGCACAGGGCACATAGCACATGAGGGAACATCAGGACATGTGGCACATAGCACATCAGGGCGGGGCAGATAGCACATTGTTTACCAGCCATGCAGAGTAGCACAGGAAGCGTGTGTAATAAGGTTCTCTCTCATGTCACGGCACTCAAGCTACTCCCCGGCGGCCCCTCCTCTCTTCTCGTCCATCCCAGATGATGTCACAAGCAAATGGGGATGGACGAGAAGAGAGGAGGGGAAACGGGGACCAGCGTGACTGCCGTCAGTGCCGTGACATGAGAGAGACCCGGTCATAGAGGAGAGGAGGAATTACACTACTGCCATCTCTTGGCGGTAGATGTAATTGGGGTAACGCCGCCCAAGTAATGGTAACTGCATTACCATAAGGGGAAGAGTAATCAGTTAGATTACTCGTTACCCTCTAAAGTAACTGCGTTACGTAACACAGTTTATTCTAACTCAGTTACTTACATCACTGGAGACCCTAGAGCAGGGGTTTCCAAACTTTTTTCAAAGAGGGCCAGATTTGATGAAGTGAACATATGTGAGGGCCGACCATTTTGCCTGACATTCTTTGAACCATTAACCACTTCGCGCCCGGGCTATAAGCAAAAGACGTCCGCAAAGCGGTCGTCAATTGCTGATAGGACGTCTATGGACGTCCTCTTATTTACTTCCGCGATGCGCGCGTCGGGGAAAAACTGTGCCCGCCGTGTCAGGCGAGTGCCGATGCGCGTGCCTGGCTGCCGCGATGTCCACCAGGTACGAGCGATCGGCTGTCACAGAGCCAGGGACGTGGATCTCTGTGTGTAAACACAGAGATCCACGTCCTGTCAGGGAGAGGAGACGGATGGTGTGTCCCTTGTACATAGGGACAACCATCAGTCACCTCCCCCAGTCAGTCCCCTCCCCCCCACAGTAAGAACATCTAGCAGGGAACATATTAACCCCTTGATCGCCCCCTTCCCTGCCAGTCACATTTATACAGTAATCAGTGCATATTTTTAGCACTGTTCGCTGTATAAATGTGAATGGTCCCAAAAATGTGTCAAAAGTGTCCGATGTGTCCACCGTAATGTCACAGTCACAAAAAAAAAATCGCAGATCGACGCCATTACTAGTAAAAAAATAAAAAATAATAAAAAAAAAATCATAATTCTATTCCCTATTTTGTAGGCGCTATAACTTTTGCGCAAACCAATCACTATACGCTTATTGCGATTTTTTTTTTTTACCTAAAATATGTAGAATACGTATCGGCCTAAACTGAGGAAAAAAAAAGTTTAAAAAAAAAAAAAATGGGATATTAATTATAGCAAAAATTTAAAAATATTGTGTTTTTTTCAAAATTGTCGCTCTATTTTTGTTTATAGCACAAAAAATAAAAACCGCAGAAATGATCAAAGACCACCAAAAGAAAGCTCTATTTGTGGGAAAAAAAGGACGTCAATTTTGTTTGGGAGCCACGTCGCACGACCGCGCAATTGTCATTCAAAGCGTGACGGCGCTGAAACCTGAAATTTCGCCTGGGCAGGAAGGGGGTTATGTGCCCAGTTGTCAAGTGGTTAAAAAATTCAGTCTAAGTGTGTTCATTCAAGCACTTATACACTGCCCAACAAGAATTATCTTGTCTTTGTGGCTGTGTGTGGTGAAGAGATGAGCTCGGGCGTGTTATTTGGATATATATATCTTTTGTGGCCCCAACGAAGCGCCGCTCACGACTAAGGATGAGCTTGGGCGTGTTATTTGGATATACCGTATTTATTGGTGTATAACACGCACCTTCAGAGGGAAGTTTCAGGATAAAACTTAAATTTTAAATAAAGAACTGTGAAGCAAAATAAGGGTCAGTGCCCATCAAAGCAACCTAATCAGTGCCCATCTGCAGCCTCACCATTGCCATGAATGCAGCCTCACCATTGCCCTGAATTCAGCCTTACCGTTGCCATGAATGCAGCCTTACCATTGCCATGAATGCAGCCTCATATGTGCCATGAATGCAGCCTTACATGTGCCATGAATGCAGCCTTACCAGCCTTACCATTGCCATGAATGCAGCCTTACATGTGCCATGAATGCAGCCTTACCAGCCTTACCGTTGTCATGAATGCAACCTTACCATTGCCATGAATGCAGCCTTACCATTGCAATCAATGCAGCCTCATATGTGCCATAAATGCAGCCTTACCATTGCCATCAGTGCAGCCTGATCGATGCCCATCTGCTGCCTCCGTAGGGACAGGGAGGGGGCAGGACGAGCGCCGACAGATTACATGCAGGAGAATCTCCTGTTTACTCTGCAACCTCTTTAATACAAAGTCCCACCTCCTATGATAGACATAACAGTCATCCAATGGCAGCCCAGGAGACGGGACTTCCTATTACAGACGCCGCCGAGTAAAAAGGAGATTCTCCTGTAATCGTCCCGCCCCCTCCCTGTCCCCTTCGAGGCAGCGCCAATACGCTATATGTACCTGGGGGCCACAAAAGATATATATATCCAAATCACCAGGGAGCCGTATTAAACAGGAATGCGGGCCGGACTTTGGAAATGCCTGCCCTAGAGAATAAAATGGCGGTTGTTGCAATATTTTATGTCACAGGGTATTTGCGCAGCAGTCTTTCAAACACAATTTTTGGGGAAAAAATCCAATTTAATGAATTAAAAAAAAAAAACAGTAAAGTTACCCCAATTTTATTGTATAATGTGAAAGATGTTATGCCGAGTAAATAGACACCTAACATGTCACGCTTTAAAATTGCGCATACTCATGGAAGGGCGACAAACTACGGTACTTTCAATTATCCATAGGTGACGCTTTAACCACTTGCCCACTGGGCACTTATAGCCCCTTCCTGCCCAGGCCAGCTTTCAGTGCTCTCACATTTTTAATGACCAATAATACTTAGTCATGCAACACTGTACCCATATGAATTTGTTGTCCTTTTTTTTTCATACAAATCAAATAGAGCTTTCTTTTGGTGGTATTTAATCACCACTGGGTTTTAATTTTTTTTGCGCTAGAAATGAAAAAAGACCGAAAATGTTGAAAAAAAAACGAATTATCTTTGATTCTGTTATAAAAATTTAGCAAATTAGTAATTTTTCTTCAGAGATTTTGCCCAAAATTTATACTGCTACATTGCCTTGGTAAAGATAACCCAAATAAGTGTATATTATTTTGTCTGTGTGAAAGTTAGGCCGGGTTCACACTAGTGCGACAGGACAGCCGTCCTTCTTTGGATCCGACTTTGCCCTGCGACATGAAGCCGACATACGTCCGACTTTCAATGAACGGGGATCCGACTTGGATCCCCGCCAATAGCAGGCACTGTGTTTGGTATGAATCTTGAGGGGGAACTCCAGGCCAAATCTTAAATAAAAAACCGGCATGGGTTCCCCCTTCAGGAGCATACCAGACCCTTAGGTCTGGTCTGGATTTTAAGGGAAACCCCTACGCCAAAAAAACGGCGTGGGGGTCCCCCCAAAATCCAAACCGGACCCTTATCCGAGCACGCAACCTGGCAGGCCGCAGGGGAAGAGGGGGGGACGGCCCCCCCTCCCTCCTGAACCGTACCAGGCCACATGCCCTCAACATGGGGGGTTTGGTGCTCTGGGGCAGGGGGGCGACCTGCGGCCCCCCCACCCCAAAGCACCCTGTCCCCATGTTGATGAGGACAGGGCCTCTTCCTGACAACCCTGGCCGTTGGTTGTCGGGGTCTGCAGGCGGGGGGGCTTATCGGAATCCGGGAGCCCCCCTTTAATAAGGGGGCCCCCAGATCCCGGCCCCCCACCCTATGTGAATGAGTATGGGGTACATTGTACCCCTACCCATTAACCTGGTGGGAAAAAATGTCAAGAAAAAAACAACAGGTTTTTAAAGTAATTTATTGCACAGCTCCGGGGGTCTTCTTCCGACTTCGGGGGTCTCCGGTGTCGTCTCCGCGCTCTCCGGTTCTTTCTTCCTTCCGCCGGGCCTCCGCTATCTTCTTCCAGCTAGCGGGGCCCGGTCTTCTCCGTCGCCTTCTTCTTCTCCCGCTCTCCGGTTCTTTCTTCAGCCGGGCCTCCGCTATCTTCTTCCAGCTCTTTTGCTAACGGAGGCCCGGTCTTCCCGTCGTCCCCCGTGCGGCCCCCCCACCCCCAGGGTGCTTTGGGGTGGGGGGGCCGCAGGTCGCCCCAGAGCACCAAACCCTCCATGTTGAGGGCATGCGGCCTGGTACGGTTCAGGAGGGAGGGGGGGCCGCTCTCTCGTCCCCCCCTCTTCCCCTGCGGCCTGCCAGGTTGCATGCTCAGATAAGGGTCTGGTTTGGATTTGGGGGGGACCCCCACGCCATTTTTTCAGCGTAAGGGTTCCCCTTAAAATCCAGACCAGACCCAAGGGTCTGGTATGCTCCTGAAGGGGGAACCCATGCCGTTTTTTTATTTAAAATTTGGCCTGGAGTTCCCCCTTAAGAGCAGCAGAGTAGAAGTCGCATGCCAAAGTCGGATCATGCAAGACTGCGGTCCGACTTTGATCCGACTTCAATGATAGTCAATGGGCTGAAGTCGGATCAAAGTCGGACCAAAGTAGTACAGGGAGCATTTTCAAAGTCGGACCGACATGTGTCGGACCAGTTAAGACGGCTCCCATAGGGAAACATTGATTTTCACACGTCATGCGACATGAGCTCCCAATGTCGGAGCGTTTGTCGCCCCAGTGTGAACCCGGCCTTAGAGAGTCTACAAGCTATGGTGCTAATTATTGAAAATTTATCAGACCTGATGTACCTATCTCATTTCTTGAGACACTAACAAGCCAGGAAAGTACAAATACCCCACAGATGACACCTTTTTGGAAAGTAGACATTCCAAGCTATTGAGTAAGAGGTATGGTGAGTTTTTTTAAGTTGTCATTTTTTCCCACAATTTAAAAAAAAAAAAAGATTTTTTTTTTCACAAAATTGTCATATTAACAGGTTATTTCTCTCACACAGCATATGCATATTTGCAACTACATCCTAAAACACATTCTGCTACTCCTTTTGAGTATGGCGATACCACATCTGTGGGACTTTTTCACAGCCTGGCCACATACAGAGGCCCAACATGCAAGTAGCACCGTCAGGTGTTCTAGGAGCATAAATTACACATCTAACTTGTTGACTACATATTACACTTTTGAAGGCTGTGGAGCACCAGGACAATGAAAACGCCCACAAAATGACCCCATTTTGGAAAGCAAACACCCCAATGTATATTCTATGAGGCATAATGAGTCTTTTGAACGTCTCATTTTTTTCCACAAGTTTTTGGAAAATGTGGGAGAAAAATTAAAACACATTTTTTTTACACAAAGTTTTCTTTTTTCAAGATATTTCCAGTACATAGCATAAATGACAACCCAAAATACATTCTGCTACTCCTCCTGAGTATGCTGATACCACGTGTGTGAGGCCTTTACACAGCATGGCCACATACAGAGGCACAACATTGAAGTAGCACCTTCAGGCATTCTAGGAACATAAATTACACATGTAATTGCTCAACCACCTATCACACTTTTGAAGGCCCTGAAACACCACGACAATGGAAACGCCCACAAAATGACCCCATTTCGGAAAGCAAACACCCCAACGTATATTCTATGAAGCATGATGAGTCTTGAACATAAAGTTTTCCATTTATAAAATATTTCATGTACATAGCAAAAGTGACACCCCAAAATACATTCTGCCACTCCTGAGTGTGGCGATACCACATGTGTGAGACTTTTACACAGTATCCCTGCCTTCTGCCTGTACGGACTATGGACAGTACAGGCCACATACAGAGGTCCAACATGCAAGGAGCACCGTCAGGTGTTCTAGGGTCACATAACATGCACATACAAAGAATTACACCCCAAAATACATTCTGCTGAGCAAATGGTAAACAAAAGATTACCTGTGTTTTTAGTAGCGCAGTTGTTCACAGGAGGAGAGCACTGGTTCAGGCAGCAGGCAGGGACTTGGTCAGCGAATGGAATTGTCCAGGCGGCAGACAGGAATACTGTCCATAGTCAGTACAGGCAGCAGGCAGGGATATTGTCCATATACAATTCAGGGTCAGTGCATGCAGAGATATTGTCAACAGTGCCAAAATATTGGTCCTGGTAGTAGGCAGGAACATGGTCCATAGTACAGGTAGCAGGCAGAGGTGTGGCCAGTTCATGCGTCAGGCATGATGGCAGTAAGTCCTACAGGCAGCAGGCAGAAGTAGGGCCTCAGTCAGGACAGAATGGGGACAGGGGTAGAGGCTTTTCCCACCCAAATCTCTTTGAAGTCTCAGGTCTCCAGACCCTAATCTGGGAATGAGAAAACCAAAAAAATTGTTTTCTTCATTCAGAAAAACAATTCTGGAGCCCCTCACATATGTGAGACCCCTGTGTTATGAATCCCACTACTCTAGTAGCAGGGTAAAACATCAGTCAAAAAACATGGTCAAACAGTCCAGGGTCATTTCCGGAGCAGGCAGAGGTATGTACAGAAGCGGTAGGCAAAGGTGTGGTCGAATAACGGGCCAGGGTCAGTTCAGGAACATGCAGTGGCATATGGGGTGTGAAGGTAAATGGTAGGAATTGAGGATTACGTTTACGATACTTCACTAATAATGTAGATAAGTATGGTAACAGCGGAAACAGTCGCCTACAGTATGCAGAGGCCTGGTTGGGAAGGATACTGGGGTCTCTTCTAACTCCTCAGGAGCACCCCCTAAAAATTCTAAAAAAAATAAGTTTGGGAGGGATTTTGTTGGGAAAATGGCGTGCGTAGAGTCTGCTTATCACATCTGATCGAATGTTTTCTGGTGGGCCATTCGGGAATATAAGGGCAGTGATGATTTCCTCCTGGTAGCCAAAGAAGGATTTGGGTCTTTTGGTGGAGTTGCAGTAGATTATATAAGAATTACATTTGGCCAAATTAAAAAGATAAATTGAGACTTTTTTGGAGAATGGTATGTTTGTCTTGTGGCAAGGTAGGGTTTGAGCCTTTGAGTCACCTCCTGCTCACTGCGTGTGAGCAGGAGGTGACAGGGGCGCTTAATAAAAATATATATTATATTTTTTTTACACTGTTTAAAAATATATATATATATATATATATGTTTTGATCACTTTTTTTGCTGTCAAAAGGAATGTAAACATCCCTTTTGACGGCAATAGGCTCCAGTGCAGCTGATCAGACACAGAACGGTCTGATCGCCTGCTTCACTGGCTGCTATGCGGGCAGTAAACAATGAGCCAGTAGCAGAAGTGATGACATAGTCGACGCTCGCCGGTTTTGACGTCACACAGTGAACAGCTTTAGCTCACCAGTCGCATCGCTTCCAGGCTTTCGATCGCTGGGGAGAGCCTGGTAATGGTGGCAGGACCCCCTTCCGCCACTTGTAAAAGTATTCCAGCGGCTGCCCAGCCTCTCAGGAATACTTTTACATGAAAGAGGATCGCCGTCTGTAAAAATTGACACCGGGATCATGGTTGTAGCCTCAACCATGATCTCGGTACAACCACCTCCCTACCAGGACGTATATATACAGTGGCCAGTAGGGAGTTGGTTAATATCTCTTTAAGCCAGGCATACATGGATCAAAATTTGTCCCATTCAGCAGGGACTGGACGAGATTTGATCCATGTATGGGCAGGCTGATTGTACCCAAGTCTTTCTGATTTTTTTACTATTGAAAGCTGCCAGCAGTAATCAATGTGTTCTGCTGGTCAGGAAGGCTCCCCTTCCCCCCCTGCTGGCAAGACACAATAGCGCTGCCGGAGGCATTCACTGTTAGTGTTGCTGGGGGAATCTAGTGATTTTCTTTCCTTCCACTTGTGGTGGAAGGAAAGAAAATCAAGTCATCTATGGGTTGCTTTATTTAGGGTCTGTCTGCACCACCTGTGCCAGTTTCTACTTCAGAGCGAAATAGAAACTCGCTCAGGTCTGCCCCTAATTAACAGAGGGAATACAGCAATTTTCCATATAGAAAACTGTTGCAGATACCCACCTGGTGTGGCCTTCCTCTGCTTATGCAGTGATTACAGTACACGAGCAGAGCTTTCAGGATTAACAACCCTTCAGCTCTGAGCTGAGTGTTGATGGGGACAGCAGAGAGATGGGAGTATGCATCTCTACGTTTACTGTTCTCCATGCTTCCTGTCACAGACGTGGCAGAACAGAGGGCTGATTGATCCTAACTAACAAAGCTTGCACCCCTTTTGTTAATAAGAGCAGCATTTGCTCTATTTTTATGTATAGGAGATTGATACAAGCTTGTGCTTGCATAACTCTTTGTTAATTCTCCCCAGAGAGTAAACCGGCCTAGCAGGAACACAGATAGCCATAACGACCTTCTTATTTTTGACTATTCTTCAGCAAGTAAGTTGTATACTATATGGCGTGTGCCCACTCCTCCAAATGATGGCGTTCAGGTGTTTCCAATGAAGGGTATGGGTAATGCTACAACCTACAAAGACATTTTAGACTATTGTGCCTTTCCATCCTTGTGGTAACAGTTTGGGGAAGATTATTTTCTGTTCCAGTGTGACTCTACCCTTGTATACAGTGCCAGCTCCATAAAGACATTGTTTGATGAGTTTAGTGTGGAGGAACTCAAGTGGTCTGACCTCAACCCTACTGAAAAACTGGAATGGGAGCCAGGTCGTCTCATTAGTACCTGATCTCACAAATGCTCTTTTGCCTAAACAAGCACACACTCCAAATCCTTCCCAGAAGAGTGGAGGATGGTATCGGTGTAAAGTGTATGTGTGGGGTGGAAGGGGGTTTGGATTGGGATGTCCAACAAGCTCATATAGGTGTGATGTTCAAATGTATTTGTCTTGATATCTTTGTGTGCTCTGCAGGGATTGTCCTTCATCTGGTAATAATTCTCTCTCTCTCTCTTTCTGTCCCCAGATTCAGGAATGGGGTCCATTTGACTTAGTGATCGGGGGAAGCCCGTGTAACGATCTTTCCATCGTGAACCCAGCTCGGAAAGGTCTGTTCGGTATGTTGGTGTTCAGTGCTGCTGAGTGAGAGGTATAGCTTAGTGCTTGAGCATAACCTTTTATGGGAAGAGACAATGGGGTTGATTTACTAAAACTGTAAAGTGCAAAATCTGGTGCAGCTCTGCATGGTAGCCAATCAGCTTTTAACTTCAGCTTGTTCAATTTAGCTGTGACAATAAAACCTGAAAGCTGATTGGTTTCTATGCAGAGCTGCACCAGATTTTGCACACTCCGGTTTTAGTAAATTCCACCCAATACACCTTATGTAAATCTTTACAGAATCTCTGGAATGTGTACCACTTAATCCATTAAATTCACTCCTAGCCCCCTCGCAGTTGATTATACTTACCCTCACTTCTTAGAGGTAGAGCAGCCCTGTGTAAGCTCAGAGTTGATCCTGGTTGGATTTTACACAGGACTACCCCATTAGATGGGCTGGTGTCTGAATGCCAAGTTCCTTTACTGTCACATAAGTTGAAAGGGAGGGAGTCACATGCTCCCCCCATACCCAGAAGTACTGAATATTTCTCTTCACTCTTGGCTGAAAATAATAGGTAAATATAACAGCGGGTGGGTCCATCATAGTGCACCTGAAGGGGGTTGCTTGCTGGCACAGCCAAGGATGCCATCTCCTTACTTCCAGGGGCAGACCATGTGACCTTGTAACACTGAAGAGGTGTGCTCTGCCCTGAAACTAACACCACTTCCAGCAGTCAGACAGCCTTGGCCGTCTCATATAATAGGCACACTTACAGGTTCACTTAGATCGTAGTTGCCAGCAGCTATATTGTGTCTAACCACTTAAGCCCCGGACCATTTTGTTGCTAAAGGACCAGGCCCCTTTTTGTGATTCGGCACTGCGCCGCTTTAACTGACAATTGCACGGTCGTGTGACGTGGCTCCCAAACAAAATTGACGTCCTTTTTTTCCCACAAATAGAGCTTTCTTTTGGTGGTATGTGATCACCTCTGCGGTTTTTATTTTTTGCTCTATAAACAATGATAGAGCGACAATTTTGAAAAAAAATCAATATCTTTTACTTTTTGCTATAATAAATATCCCCAAAAAATATATACAAAAACTTTTTTTTTTCCTCAGTTTAGGCCGATACGTATTCTACATATTTTTGGTAAAAAAAAATCACAATAAGCGTTTATTGATTGGTTTGCGCAAAAGTTATAGCATCTACAAAATAGGGGATAGTTTTAGGGCATTTTTATTAATAATTTTTTTTTTTTTGCGATTTTTATTGTGACTGCGACATTATGGCGGACACGTTTGACACCATTTTGGGACCATTGTCATTTTTACAGCGATCAGTGCTATAAAAATGCACTGATTACTGTGAAAATGACACTGGCAGTGAAGGGGTTAACCTGTAGGGGGCGCTGAAGGGGTTAAGTGTGACCTAATGAGTGATTCTTATTGTGTGGGGGCGTGGCTTGGCGTGTGACGTCACTGATTGTCGTTCCCTATGACAGGGAACAGGCGATCAGTGACACTCACTAGGAAGAACGGGGGAAAGGTTTGTTTACACTTACCTCTCCCCATTCTTCAGCTCTGTGACCCGATCGCGGGACACCGGCGGCGATCGGGTCACGGAGCTCCCGACCGAGTCGCGAGCGTGACGGCCGTGGCGCGCGCGACCCACGGCTGAGCTCTTAAAGGGGAAGTACCTGTACGTGCTTATGCCCAGCCGCGCCATTCTGCCGACGTATATCGGCGTTAGGCGGTCCTTAAGTGGTTAAAGGGATTCCTGACAGTGAAATCAGCAGTGTTGTAGCATTACTATTTTGGGTTGTCTTTATCTTTTTGTTATATATTTTTCTGTACAGCAATTAAAATACAGAACTGTATTATTATTTTATGACTGTTATTGTTATTAATCTGTTAGGAGAATCCCAGACAGCCTATTGCTTTATAGGTGGAATTTCTTTGTATCAAACTAAAACTTTGCTTTTAATGGATCTCTCCTGATAATACTAGTTGCCTGGCTGTATTACCAATCTTTTGGCTTTAGTGCTTTGCATCAGTGACCTGGAACAAAAAATGCAGATAAGGGCTTCAGTTGGTTTCCTGATCTGTAAACTTGTTCTGGGTTAGTGAGTCAGAGATCAGTGTCCATCAGGAGGCTGCCATATTAGTAAAGGGGTGAGAAATCATGAGCAGCTCTTTCTATTTCTAGTCCCTGCATCAAAGCCAATGGAACCAAGAAAGTATCCTGTCAGAAGAGGTGAGCAATGGCAGCCTATTTCTTCTATTACAGATTTACTTTAACAAAGCACGTGTAGATTGAAGGTTATCTTTATGCCTGCTATTTAACCACTTCAAGTCCGGACATTTTCACCCCCTTCCAGTCCAGGCCAATTTTCAGCTTTCAGCGCTGCCACACTTTGAGTAATAATTACTCAGGCATGCAACACTCTACCCAAAATAAAACATTTTGAGACAGATTGAGCTTTCTTTTGGTGATAGTTTATTTTTTGCTATATAAACTAAAAAATACCAACAATTTTTGAAATTTTGAAGAAAAAGTTTTTGTTGTAAAAGTTTGTACATAAATAATTTTTTTTTTTTTTAATAAAATTAGGCCAAAATGTACTCTGCTACATTATTTTAGTAAAAATAATCCAAAACTGTGTGTCTACATGAAAGTTATAAAGTACCCGCACACTCGGGTAACCTTATCCATCAGACAATGTTGGGACATCTGAAAGTCATACAGCACTGCCAGCGGGCATTGTGCAGCTGCTCTTTTGCCCAGACCCACTACTTTCATTCTACAGTGCTGTGTGTCTGTCAGGAGGCTCCCATATTGGGAAAGGTGTGAGCTATCAACAGGCAGCTCTTCTTATTCCTATACACTGTCCCCTAATGACAGTATCACTGTATGCACCCAAACTCTGATTACATGCAAGAACCCCAGCGGAGGATCCTGCGAAACGCTGCGAGAGGGAGCCCCATTGAAAGCAATAGGAGGCTGTCGGTTCTCGCAGCCTTTTGTGGCCACTCATATAATCGCCCTGCATCCAGGCCTGATCACTTGCATGTAATGCACATGTAATCGGAGTGCAGGTGCATGCACCCTAATTTAGTCATCAGAGGCAGAAGTAGGCAAGATATGCTCCTAATGATGTAAAACTCCTGATTGGCCCCTGATTGACTAGATGAACAGAGGGTGCCTGGCAAGGTCACTTGTGGAAGTGCAGTGCTACTTCTGTTACCATTTATTTATTTCAGACATTTGTATAGCGCTGGCAGTTTACACAGCATTTTACATATTGTACCTTCACATCAGTCCTTGTCCGCAAGGAGCACACAATCTAAGGTCCCCTAACTTACATGCAAACATTCACTCACACATATACTAAGGGACAGTTTAGACAGGAGACAAATAACCTACCAGCATGCCTTTTGAGTGTAGGAGGAAATTAGAGGGAGCACAGGGAGAACATGCAAACTCCAAGCAGATAGCGTCTTGGTCAGGATTTGTACTAGGGACCACAGTGTTTCAATTTAGAAGTGGTAACCACTAAGCCGGGATTTGAATGCTGAAAGCACACTCTACTAATCATTTTATCACATCGAACTGTGCTAATGATCCCTGTTAGCCAAACTTTAGATTTTAAAGAGGCCCTGTCATTTTTCAAAGAGATTTCTCACCAAAATAAGGTATGGATACATGCATGGATGGGGGAATTTGCTTTTACAATTAAAAATGAATGAAATTGTGTTTTTTTTTTACATCCGCTTTCAGTGTGCAGCACAGTGGTGTAGTGGGTAGCACTCTCACCTAGCAGTAAAAAGGGTCACTGATTCAAATCCCAACCACAACACTACCTGTCTGGAGTTTGCATGTTCTCTCTGTGCCTGTGTGGGTTTCCTCGGGGTACTCCGGTTTCCTCCCACAGTCCAAAGACATGCTGGTAGGTTAATGGGCTTCTGTCTAAATTGGCCCTAGTATATGAATGTGAGTTAGGGACCTTAGATTGTAAGCTCCTTGAGGGTAGGGACCGATGTGAATGTACAAAGTATATGTAAAGCACTGCATAAATTGGCGGCGCTATATAAGTACCATAAATAATAATAAGTGTATGTCTGATTCACCACCAAAAGCCTTTATCCCCCTTGCATTCTGATGAAAGGATGGTGATACAGTCCTATCTAATGGTCATCATAGACATGGTTAGTTATTTTTGGCCTCAGCCTTTGATATAGGTAGATATAGAGACATCCCTGTGCATTGATTTCAGCATGTTCTAGCCATGACATCCATCTAACCTAGTGACATGACAGAGACCCTCTCTCTCTCCTGCAGAGGGCACCGGACGCCTCTTCTTTGAGTTCTACCGCCTGCTGCACGAAGCGCGGCCGAAAGAAGGAGAGGACCGGCCATTCTTCTGGTTGTTCGAGAATGTGGTGGCCATGGGCATTAGCGACAAAAGGGACATTTCTCGTTTCCTAGAGGTAAGAGCCAGAGGTTCATTGGTGGGGGCTTCAGATGCTTTATAAAAGGTTTTCTGCAGTGTCTTTGCCAGAATAATCAAGAGACAACTTACCACACAGAAACAAATATTTAAACCCATAATATTTGGCCTCGTTGTTACATTTAAGTCTGCATTTTTACATGGGGGGGTTCTCCAAGCTAAGCTAATCAGACTTTATATTTTTATACAGGGTCCACTTTAAGGCTTCAGAGCATTTTGTGTTTGTCAAGGGTGATCTCTGAAGGTGCCATTTCTCATTTCTCTTTCAGTCTAACCCAGTTATGATCGATGCAAGGGAGGTTTCAGCCGCACACAGGGCCCGTTACTTCTGGGGTAACCTTCCCGGTATGAACAGGTTAGTCCAAATAAATGAGGAGTAAATATTATAACATTATTAGCTCTGTAATGCCTTCTGATAAAAACAGGTGCAGCAGCCAAACATAAAAATGTTGCATATGAACAGATACAAGGAACACTCCCTACTGAGTGCTTCTGATTCATACACAACATGCACCTCTGAAAAGGAAAAGGAAGACCGGTGTGCTCCTTGGTTCTAAGCACCTCTCTCTCTCTCTGTCAGAGATGGCAGCTGTACAGAATAACATGTCAAAAAGGACAGAGCGCCATGAAAAGCTTTCTAAATCTGACTGCATTGGGTATTACAGAACTCATCATTAATTGTTCCTTTTAAATTGAACACAATCACTGGATAATGTTTGTTGTGTACTAATTAAAGTGAGCTGAGCCACTGTTATACGAGGTTCCATTGAAGACTTTTTCCCTCTTTTCCTGTCCTGTTGACAAAGGTTTCATCAGTTAGGAAGTGAGAAACAGGGACACAGATAGAAATAAAGAAAACTGGGTTTCTAGCATTTTTATTGTTGTACCGTTGTAGAAGAGTTCCACTCACTTCCTGTTGAATAAACCATTGTCGCCCAAACAAGAAGTCAGGGTACATCTCTCTAATGGGGCCCAGGTAGCAGTAAACACTTGGCAGAGGTTTTAACCCTTTCCCGCTCCTAAAACTAAGAAAAATGTTTTGGTTGATATATGTCTTAACTTGCGTCCAAAGGCAAATCTATATTTTTTTAGTTTTGAATAGAGCAGTGGAAAGTTAGAACACCCGTAAAGATTTTATTGCTGTCTGCATCCCCACAAGGTAGGTTCACCCTCACTATTTGTCCCGGTGACCATCACTTTTGAACATTATTAGAGGGGAAATCATTCACTTGTTCCAGTGACTGTGTTATGCCCTGTACACACGATCGGAATTTCCGATGGGATAAAATCCAATGGAATTCCGTTCAAGCTGTCTTGCATACACACTGTCAGACCAAATTCCGACCGTCCAAAACACGGTGACGTAAAACACTACGACGAGCCGAGAAAAATGAAGTTCAATGCTTTTGAGCATGCGTCGACTTGATTCTGAGCATGCGTGTTATTTTCTCCGTCGGAGTTCCACATAGACGATCGGAATTTCCGATAGGATTTTTTTCAGAAATCAATGATGCCTTTAGAACCCAAGAGTTCCTTTCATAAGCCTTAGACTCTAAGCAAAAGTTTAGTTCCCAGTCCTGTAAGAGGAATTTGACCCTCAAGTCCTCTTGTTGTATAAGCAAATCTTCCTCTCAGTAAAGGGGCTCCCCCACTTGCCTGGATGGGTGGACATCTATCGGCTTAGCAGTAGCCTGGACTCTGGAAGTTACAGACACATGGGTCTTCAGCATGTTTTCCAGAGGCTTCAAACTAGAGTTTTCCTGCTTTTTCCCCTTCATGTTTTATGCACTCGAGGGTATTTCCCAATCCAGAAAAAATAGTGGTTTTCTATGCTGTCCCAAAGGTTCATTGCACCCATACCAGAGGGGGAAGGTCTCCCGGCTTCATTTTACTTTCTAAGCCAAAACTAGATGTTCAGCCTATCTTGGACTTCAAGGTTTAGAAATTCAAGATGGAGTCCACCCAGTTGGTAATGGCTTCACTTCATCAGGAGTACCTCTTGCCATCAGTGGATATCAAGGGTCCTACCTACATTACATATTCCAATTTTCCGGCCTCACCAACACAATTCGCAGTAGAGGATCACCACTACCAGTCTGTGGCATTTCCTTTTGGCCTGTCCATGTGTATACAAAGGTGTTGGCTCAAGTTCTGTAGTTGTTAAGGACCAAGATATCTCCATTGAGGGGTACCTGGATGACAACCAGACAGAAAGGTTCGGTTGGGTCAAGTGTCAGACCTTCAGAAGTCAGCCATAATTCTGACACATCATCTGTGGTACCTAGGCTTAGTCCTTGACACAGCACAGGTGAAGGTACTGCTTCTGTAGTAGAAATGCCTGTCTCTTTGATCCTAGGTAGGAGTCCCTGAGGTTCTTGGAAAGTGCCTTGATTTGGCATGAAGGTACTGGGGAAGATGATATAGGGGACAGTTTGATCTGTTCCCCAATACCCAGTTTAACTCCAGAACTCTTTAGCTCAATATCCTCTGTTTATGAGACAAACATCAGAAATCCTTCAATGGTCCCTTCATCCGGGGATGTTCACAGAGATTTGTCTGCGCTTGGGGATGCCAGATGTGGATCTCTTGGCTTCCACATTCAACTACAAACTGAACTAGGGATCCTCAGACATTTGCCCTGTGTCCCTGGAGACTCCATGGGATTCCCTGATCCATGCCTTCTCTCCACTACAGCTTCTTCCTCGTCTGCTGCACAGGGTAAATGTGGAAGGCCAAGAATGGTATGCAGACCTTGTAAATCTCTTAACAGATTAGTCGTCTGCTCTTCCAGATCAGTCAGATTTTCTGCCACAGGGTTTGATCCTCCATCCTGCTTTACAGTCCCTGGCTTTGATGGCATGGCTTTTGAAGCTCAAGTTCTGAGGGGTGTTTCTGATCTGTGATGCCTACTCTCCTTATGGCAAGAAAGTTGACCCTCTGAAAGATGATGGAAAGTTTTTTCCCCTGGTGTAAGGCTTGTATGGTTCAGTATGTTGTGGGTTGCTTTTTCGGATTTTCTCCGGTCTGGTGTAACTTTAACTGCTTGCCGGCCAGCGCATGACGATATACGTCGACAGCATGGCACGGACAGGCAGAAGGACGTACCTGTACGTCCCCTTTAAGATCGCGGCATTGTGGACTTGTGAGCCAGACCGCGGGTTCCACGGACTCGATCACCGCAAGGGTACCCGTGATCGTCTTACGGTGCGTTAGAACAGGAAGATGCTGATGTAAACAAGCATCTCCACACTCTGCCTAGTGACAATGACAGTGATCACCGCTTCCAGTAATCGGAAGTGGTGATCACTGTCTTGTCACACAGCCCATCCCCCCTACAGTAAGAATCACTCACTAGGGCACACATAACCCCTACAGCGCCACCTAGTGGTTAACCCCTTCACTACCAGTGTCATTTTCACAGTAATCACTGCATTTTTATAGCACTGATCGCTGTAAAAATTACAATGTTCCCAAAAATGTGTCCGATGTGTCCGCCATAATGTCGCAGTCATGATAAAAATCGATGATCGCCGCCATTACTAGGAAAAAAAAATGTATTAATAAAAATGCCATAAAACTATCCCCTATTTTGTAGACGCTATAACTTTTGCGCAAACCGATCAATAAATGCTTATTGCGATTTTTTTTTTTTACCAAAAATATGTAGAAGGATACGTATCGGCCTAAACTGAGGAAAACAAATGTTTTTTTATATATTTTTGGGGGGATATTTATTATAGCAAAAAGTAAAAAAATATTGCTTATTTTTCCAAAATTGTCGCTCTATTTTTGTTTATAGCGCAAAAAATTAAAACGGCAGAGGTGATCAAATACCCCCAAAAGAAAGCTCTATTTGTGGGAAAAAAAGGACGTCAATTTTGTTTGGGAGCCACGTCGCACGATCGCGCAATTGTCAGTTAAAGCGACGCAGTGCCAAATTGTAAAAAGACCTCCGGTCTTTAAGCTGACAATCGGTTCGGGGCTGAAGTGGTTAAGTACCATTATGGGACATATATCAGCCTTGGTTGTTCTGTTTCAGAGACCTGTTGCATCTCATTCCTTGGTAAAAGCCTTTGTGCAGGGTGTCACATGGATTGTTCTGCTCCGTGCAGGGTACCCCCGTGTTTTTGTGGGACCTAAACTTGTCTGTTTTGCAAACTTCTCATTTAGAACGTCTTTGGTAGATTTTCTTGCTGCTTCTTATGTTCAAGGTTGTCTTTTTCGAATCACAAGAGGAGAAGTTGCACCCAACAATGGTTATCCTTTATTGCAAAAACATGTATAACAGCTGTAAAACAGCCCACATGTTTTGTCCGTCAAGCCTTAGTCATGACTAAATGCATTGGCTGTTTTACAGCTGTTATACATGGTTTTGCAATAAAGGATAACCATTGTTGGTTGCCATTCCTAGTGCCAATTTCTCCTCTTGTCATTCGTTTTACCTGAGGCTTCGGCAGCCTGTAGGTCTGAGCACCTGGCGGAGCTGGGATGTGAGAAGGTATAAGCGCTTACAACCTATTCACAAGGTTGTCTTTTTGGTTCCATTGCCTCAGCTTGCAGGGTCTCAGAGTTGGCGGTGCTTTCCTGCAAGAAACCTTTCCTGGTTGTTCACCAGGATAAGTTGGTGTTGAGGCCTCTGATCTCTTTCTCACCTATTGTGGTTTATTGGTTCAACCTGAAACAGGACATTGTGTTGCATTCTTTTTGTCCTAATCCTAAGGATCCAAAGGAGAAAGTGCATCACTGGATATTGTTCAAGCTGTTGGAGTTTATCTGAACCATAACACACCAAGGCAGCCAGTGCCGGCTCATACATCCTTCTTCAATTAGTAAGCAGGCTGTTTCCTTTACAGTACAGCCCACAGCCATTGCATAGCATGTTGCTAATAATAATTTGGGCTTGCATATACATTTTAGAACAGGCACATTATGGGACATCTAGCTTGAGGCTAGCAGTGCATGTGACTGTGATTATACATGCACTTCTCAAGTCTCTGAGCTGGAAATTTAGGGCCAACTTTCACAAGCTCATTCTGCATAATAAACAATGAGGTGAACATTTATAGGCTATTGAGTTGAAAATGTGTTTTGACATAAGAGTTTAGGGTTACTGAAATATCCCCAATTGTAAACAGCTGGCAACCTAACGGGTTTTAAACTGTTAACTCAATATAAACAATATACAAATCCATGTGTATGAAAAGAGTTTGTGAAATAAAATAATAGTCCAAAAATGGATAGCTTGATCACCCACTTGATATATGTCAGATCTGCATCAAGGTAGCAGGGACACACTCCAGCTTCTTCCCAAAATAAAATAGCCATACAGCACATAAGGGGTTAACTTACCCTTGGACTGTGTGTAATAAGACAAGAAAGGTGCTCCCACACCAACATAAAACACTCCAGCTTTAGATTTTGTTGACCATTACTATTAGCAAGTAATCAAAAAGCGTTTAAGGGGTTAATTTTGCCCAAAGACTGCTCCTATCCTGCATGAACCACACAGGAGACACTCCTGTGTGGTTCATGCAGGATAGAAGCCACCACAGTACATTTTAGAAACAAAGGATAAAAGGCAGGATCGTAGCATGCTACCTTATAAACCCATTTGTTTGAAATTCATAGTGCGCACTCACATCAAAAATCCAAAGCAAGTCAAATTGGATAGTGTTCCTCCAGACAGAGCGGACCTGGCCACCAATCAAACTCGGCGTGCATGATGATGTCACCCTCGTAGGCTCCCATTCTACGTGTTTCGTCACAGACTACGTAATCAGGGGGACTGGCTAAGCTACCTTAATGCATGGATCTGATCTATATTACATGGGAGATCAAGCTTTCAATTTTTGGACTATTATTTCAGTTTATTTCATGACTCTTTTCATACACATGGATTTGTATATTATTATACAGCATTTATATTGTGCTAACAGTTTGCGCAGTGCTTTACAACATGATGACAGACAGTACACTTACAATACAGTTATATACAGGAGGAATCCGATTGTTTATATAGAGTATATTGTTTGTATTGTTGCATAATAAGTGTATTGGCAGATACAATTTTTTTTTTATGTTCAGAGCGAGCATTCCTGCTCATGAGTGTCTTTTTTGTGTTATTATATGATTTAGCATTGTTTGATAATATTATCATGTTATGTCAGCTGCTTTTCTTTACCTAAGCGCAGTGATTACTTCTTTTTTATGGGGGTTTTTAAACTCTTCCATACTTAAAAAAAAAAAAGGCTTGTTAATGTATTGCGTTCCATACATAAACTGTATTGCTGTACACATGGCTGTGTCCTGTCATACCCAAGCAGTATATGTCCCTAGACTGATTGCACTTTGTTGTCTTTTAACCAGACCTCTGGCGTCCATGGTAAATGACCGTCTCGATCTACAAGACTGCCTGGAGCATGGCAGAATAGCAAAGGTGAGAGATCACATTTCATCCTTATTCACTCCTAAAACAAGTTGTTGCCTAGCAATTATCAAAAATGTGTTTACAAAATTTACAAAAAAAAATAAAAATGGCGTATATAAAAGTACAAACAGTACAGCCTCACCCCAAAAAAAAAAAAAAAAACACTCATAAACAAACCTACTTTTAAATCATAATGTTAAACCCATAGTAAACCATAACCTGTCACTATAATGCATAAAGTGATGAAAAAATGTATAAGTGAAGTAAGTGAATGCAAACACCAGAGAGGCAAATGGGAGATTTGCAATTCAAAGAGGTAAGTAAACTGACTCCATATTCCCATATTCCACGTGTATTGTGACAGAATCAATTCATTAGCAGTAGCTCTCTAAATGTTTACTGTTACACATTACTGAGCCCGAAGGCGAATATTGGTTTATGTGCAGGAGTAAATATGTAGCGAGTAAAAGAATATCAGTGCTGAGCTAAAGAGATAATCTGCATGAATTAAAGGAGGACTAGCCAAAGAGTTATTTAAACCAACAAACCATTTCAGCAGCAGCAAGCTCTCTACAAGTTTACTATTGTAATTATTATTAAAGTGGTTGTAAACCCACTTTTGCAACTTGCACCTACAGGTAAGCCTAGATTAAGGCTTACCTGTAGGTGCAAGAAATATCTCCTAAACCTACACGGTTTAGGAGATATTTACTAAAATCACAGGCGCCGCTGTCTACGGCGCATGCGCGCCGTAGACAACGGTGCATTCATGGGGTTAATCCCATTCACAAGTTCGGCTAAGTCCCAGCAATGCTTGGGCTTAGCCGAATTTGACGGCTCCCGCGCGCAAGCGTGGAGTCACGTCTTCGCCGCTCCGGCCAATCACAGCGCCGGAGCGGCGATACCCGGAAGTAACATTGCGGCTGGAGAGAGGGACACGGACGGCTTTGGGGGCCCCGATCTAAGGTAAGTGGTACATAATGAGCTAGTATGCTAGTCATACTAGCTCATTATAGCTTTGTCTTGCAGGTGGGCTAGAAAAAAAAAAATATATATGGGTTTACAACCACTTTAAGCCCTAAGGTGAGTATTTTTTGTATCTATTGATTTTGAAACCTCTTTGCACTAAGACTTGAGTTTTTCACAGATACAGTAGAACCTTGGATTACGAGCATAATGCGTTCCAGGAGAATGCTCGTAATCCAAAGCACTCGCATATCAAAGCGAGTTTCCACATAGAAGTCAATGGAAATTAAAATAATTTGTTCTGCATTGACTTCTATGGCATGCAATACGGCATGTGGCCAGAGGTGGGGGGGGCACCGGAGAGCCTCAGAAAGGCTCAGGGACAGCTCGGCTGAACTCGGAAAAGGAGTATTTCCGATCGGCTCCGGCACCTCTGGCCAAATGCGGTACTGCACACCGCTGTGGCTTGAATCCTGCTTGTTTTGCGAGACAACACTCGCAAACCGAGTCAGGATTTAAAAAAAAAAATGCTAGTATTGCGAAACGCTCGTTAATCGCCTTACTCGCAATCCGAGGTTTCACAGATACCAATGTAAGTAATACGAAGGTACAGTAGGTTAGTGTTTATTGCAGGTATACCTTTATAGCATACATGTTAGTTTGTTTTTTTAGGTGTTTTTATGGGCAAGGGTGTGCTTTTATTATTTTTGTATACTCAAATTTTTTGTTATTATATAAATACACTTTTGATAATTGCTGTGCAGCAGTTTATTTGAGGAGTTCTTCTCCTTTTCTGTAGTTGTGTAAAGTTGTTTGAGGTGATTGTAGCCATATTAGTGCACTTGCGACAGAAACAATTGAGTACTGTACGTGATACTTTTTTCATTTGTACTAACATAACATTTTTCAGGACAAGCTTTCGGGGCATGCTTGGACCTTGAAGAAGGGGACATACCTCGAAAGCTTGTTCTGAAAAAACGTATGTTAGTGCAAATAAAGTTGTTTGTACACTTTGTTGGCACGCCAAAGTTGTGCAATCCCCATATGTAGAAATCATCCAGGGGGAAATAAGGCCATGCATGGTCTGAGACCAAATCTGTACAAACATAGTTATAACTTGGTTGAGTTGTGCAGAAGTTGATCTGCGGGTCCCGGGGACTCGATGTCTTTCAGCACCCGCCATCATTAAGGCCCATACGATCTGACTTTTTGACAACGGTTCAGACGGACGTGTTTTATCGGACAATCCGACCGTGTGTATGCTCCATCGGACAATTGTTTTCGGTTTTTCAACGGACAAATGTTCGCTGTGCATGCTCTAAAACTTTCCAGCAACAAATGTCCGATGGAGGATAATCCGATCGTGTGTACACAAGTCCATCGGACTAAAGTCCAAAGTACAAACACGCATGCTCAGAACCAATCCTAAAGATCAGACAACAATAGCAGAAGTTCCCCAAAGGGTGGCGGTAAAGAGCTAAAAAAAACATGTGATTTGGTGAATGTTGGTTGAAAAAGTTCTGCCATGTGTATGCATACCAAGTTCATGGCCAACGCCCCTTCGGACCAAAATCCACGGAAAAGTCAGATGGAAGTCCAATCGTGTGTATGAGGCTTTAGTGAGACACCCAGAACTGAAATATGTATGTAAACTAGGGCCGAAACAACTAATCGATTATGAAATTAATCGATTACAATTCTCATAATCGATTAATCGGCCAGTAACCTAATGGGGTTAAAAAAAAACTAAAATTATCCCTTTATAGTACAAAAAGAGCAAATCGCTACTGTAAATATTACTTTCACTGTCCCACAGTAAAAAATGAACCCCTTTCAGTAGCGATTATTTGCTCTTTTTGTACTAATTTTATTTCTTTTAACCCCATTATGTTACTAAACATCTCAGGCCTGGGTCACTCCTCTGTGTTTTTTGGTGCTTTTTGCAGAGACACACTACAGGTCATTTACATAGTTTCCTATGGGACACGTGCACATCCATGATTTTTTCAGCTGCTGCGTATTTGGAAAAGGCAAGGACTTTTTTTAACGCAAAACTGTGCTATTTTGTTTTTTTGGTTTAATATACTTCAATGGAGAAGCTGCAGAAAAGCATGTAATGCGTTTTTGCGGCAATTTGTGTTTTGTAATCTGCCCAACAACAAATTGGCCAAAAAAAAGAAAAAAATGCAAATCGCAGCAAAATTACCTTTTTTTTTTTTTTTTTACGTTTATTAACTGATTAGTCGATTAATCGAAACAATAATTGGCCAACTAATCGATTATGAAAATAATCGTTAGTTGCAGCCCTAATGTAAACAAGGCTTATTTTAGTTCTAACAGGGACAATCCTAAGTCTCTGCAAAGCAGAGACTAGACTCAATCTCTTCCCCTAATAAAAGCAGCACACCGTGTACACAAAAACATTGGTTAGGCACACGGTTAACCCTTTGATCACCCTAGATGTTTAACCCCTTCCCTGCCAGTTTCATCAGTATGGTGACAGTGCATATTTTTAGCACTGATCACTTGAATAGTGTCCCTGTTTCCCGCAAAAAGTTGCTGATTGCCACCATTACTAGTATAAAAAAAAAAATTAAGAAATAAAAATTCCATAAAAATATCCCATAGTTTGTAGACGCTATAACGTTTGTGTAAACTGATCAATATATACGCTTATTGATTTTTTTTACCAAAAACATGTAGCAGAATACATATTGGCCTACATTTATAAAGAAATTAGATTTTTTCAACTTTTTTATTGGATATGTTTTTATAACAAAAAGTTAAATATATATTTGTTTATAGTGCAAAAAATAAAATCTGCAGTGTGAATCAAATACCACCAAAAGAAAGATCTATTTGTAGGAAAAAATTACACAAATTTTATTTGGGTACAGTGTCGCACGACTGCGCAATCGTCAGTTAAAGTAACACAGTGCCATATCGCAAAAAATGGCCTGGTCATGAAGGGGTAAATCTTCCAGAGGTCAAGTGGTTAAAACAAATGTCAAGTGAACAGGAATTGAGAAACCATACAAAATTTTACCTGTAACTGTAAAAATCAGATCACGAGGATGTCCAACATGTTGTGGTCAGATACAGTGCCTTGCGAAAGTATTCGGCCCCCTTGAACTTTTCATCCTTTTTCCACATTTCAGGCTTCAAACATAAAGATATAAAATTTTTATTTTTTGTGAAGAATCACCAACAAGGGGGACACAATTGTGAAGTGGAACGAAATCTATTGGATTTTTGAAACTTTTTTAACTAAGAAAAAAATGAAAAGTGGGGCGTGCAAAATTATTCGGCCCCCTTGCGTTAATACTTTGTAGAGCCACCTTTTGCTGCGATAACAGCTGCAAGTCGCTTGGGGTATGTCTCTATCAGTTTTGCACATCGAGAGACTGAAATTCTTGCCCATTCTTCCTTGCAAAACAGCTTGAGCTCAGTGAGGTTGGATGGAGAGCGTTTGTGAACAGCAGTTTTCAGCTCTTTCCACAGATTCTCGATTGGATTCAGGTCTGGACTTTGACTTGGCCATTCTAACACCTGGATACGTTTATTTGTGAACCATTCATTTGTAGATTTTGCTGTATGTTTGGGATCATTGTCTTGTTGGAAGATAAATCTCCGTCCCAGTCTCAGGTCTTTTGCAGACTCCAACAGGTTTTCATCCAGAATGGTCCTGTATTTGGCTGCATCCATCTTCCCCTCAATTTTAACCATCTTCCCTGAACCTGCTGAAGAAAAGCAGGCCCAAACCATGATGCTGCCACCACCATGTTTGACAGTGGGGATGGTGTGTTGAGGGTGATGAGCTGTGTTGCTTTTACGCCAAACATATCGTTTTGCATTGTGGCCAAAAAGTTTGATTTTGGTTTCATCGGACCAGAGCACCTTCTGCCACATGTTTGGTGTGTCTCCCAGGTGGCTTGTGGCAAACTTTAGACGAGACTTTTTATGGATATCTTTGAGAAATGGCTTTCTTCTTGCCACTCTTCCATAAAGGCCAGATTTGTGCAGTGTACGACTGATTGTTGTCCTGTGGACAGACTCTCCCACCTCAGCTGTAGTTCTCTGCAGTTCATCCAGAGTGATCATGGGCCTCTTGGCTGCATCTCTGATCAGTCTTCTCCTTGTCTGAGCTGAAAGTTTAGAGGGACAGCCAGGTCTTGGTAGATTTGCAGTGGTCTGATACTCCTTCCATTTCAAAATGATCGCTTGCACAGTGCTCCTTGGGATGTTTAAAGCTTGGGAAATCTTTTTGTATCCAAATCCGGCTTTAAACTTCTCCACAACAGTATTACTGGCCTACCTGGTGTGTTCCTTGGTCTTCATGATGCTCTCTGCGCTTTCAACAGAACCCTGAGACTATCACAGAGCAGGTGCATTTATACAGAGACTTGATTACACACAGGTGGATTCTATTTATCACCATCAGTCATTTAGGACAACATTGGATCATTAAGGCCCCTTTCACACTGGGGCGGTTTGCAGGCGCTATTTAGCTAAAAATAGCGCCTGCAAACCGAGCCTAAACAGCGGCTCCTTTCTCTCCAATGTGAAAGCCCTGAGGGCTTTCACACTGGAGCGGTGCGCTAGCAGGACGGTAAAAAAAGTCCTGCTAGCCGCATCTTTGGAGCGGTGAGAGGAGCGGTGTGTTTACCGCTCCTCCACCGCTCCTTCCCATTGAAATGCATGGGATACCGCGGTAATACCGCCCGGAAACCGCGGCTGTAGCCGCGGTTTGTGGGTGGTATTAACCCTTTATTGGCCGCTAGCGGGGGTTAAAACCGCACCGCTAGCGGCCGAATAGCTCAGCAATCCCGACGTTATAGCGCCGCTAAAAATAGCGGTGCTATACCGCCACCGCCCCAGTGTGAAACCAGCCTTAGAGATCCTCGCTGAACTTCTGGAGTGAGTTTGCTGCACTGAAAGTAAAGGGGCCGAATAATTTTGCACGCACCACTTTTCAGTTTTTTATTTGCTAAAAAAGTTTAAAATATCCAATAGATTTCGTTCCACTTCACAATTGTGTCCCACTTGTTGGTGATTCTTCACAAAAAAATTAAATTTTATATCTTCATGTTTGAAGCCTGAAATGTGGCAAAAGGATGAAAAGTTCAAGGGGGCCGAATACTTTCGCAAGGCACTGTAACATTCAGCAGCTTTGCATTGTAGAAGTATCTGCAGTCACTTATAAAGACTCTGCTGACCTCATTAGCCTGGTGACCTGATTCAGGCCCTGTGACTTCCGAAATGAATTCAGGTCAGATGTACTGAACCTTTACCCTGCCTACATGATGTTATTAAAGTGGTTGTAAACCCACTTTTGAAAAAAAAAAAAAATAACACCTGCAAGACAAAGGCATAATGAGCTAGTATGCTATGCATACTAGCTCATTATGTAATACTCACCTGGGATCGAAGCCTCCGCTGCGGTGCCTGATACAGCACCGGCCGGCGACATGTAATCCCCAAGTTACTTCCGAGTATCGCGGCTCCAGTGCTGTGATTTGCCGGAGCCGTGATGACATAACTCCCGCGCATTGTGCGCAGGTTTCCTTTAAGGTTAGGGGCAGGAAGAGGGTTAAAGCGATTGTAAAGTCTTGTTTTTTTCCTGTAAAAATAACAAACGTGTCATACTTACCTGCTCTGTGTAGTGGATTTGCACAGATCAGTCCTGATCCTCCTCTTCTCTGGTCCCTCTTCGGTGCTCCTGGCCCCTCCACCCTGATGAGTGCCCCATAGCAAGCAGCATGCTATGGGGGCACCCGAGCCGAGTCACAGCTCCGTGTATCCATTCAGACACGGAGCTCTGGCCCTGCCCCTCTCTCCACTGATTGGCTAACTGACTTTGATTGACAGCAACGACAGCCAATGGTGCCGCTGCTGTGTCTCAGCCAATCAGGAGGGGGAATCTCGGACGGCTGAGACACTCATGGACATCGCTTGACACAGAGGGACCTCAGGTAAGTGTTAGGGGGGGGCTGGGGCAGCTGCTGCACACAGAAGGCTTTTTAACTTAATGCATAGAATGCATGAAGATAAAAAACCTTCTGACTTTACAACTCCTTTAAGTGCTAGGGTAAGGTTAAGGGTTGTGGCAAACCTGAAGAAGAGATGATGTTCCCAGCCAAGGTCTGTATAGTTAGCTCTGTGGTCTTCCCAACACATATAGGTTATATTGACATCCCTTTCAAGCATTCAGCTTATCTTCTCAATTCCATACATAGGTGACCTGTAACAAACCAGTGATTTATCATAAAGTTCTGAGTTCATTTTGATTCAATAATGCCAAACTCTGCTTCAGTTTAGCAAAGTCCGAACCATCACCACTAGGTCCAACTCCATCAAGCAGGGCAAAGACCAACACTTCCCTGTCTTCATGAACGAGAAGGAAGACATCCTCTGGTGCACCGAGATGGAACGGTGAGTGTGAATAAAAATGTAATGTGCAAGCCATAGGGATGAAGGCTAGCTGGGATTTCTCAAATTTCAGAAGGGGCACCTTGGTTGGGGGTGCATGTGGTATAAACATTTGGTAAAAATAAAAATCTCCCTAATGTCAGATAAATTCCTGCAGCATAATGAATCCAGCTGCCAGTTGGTTTGTGAATTTTGTCTTAGGTCCATTCATTGTAAGAAGTTTTTGTTTTCCTATGTGTCCATGGTCATTGTGAAGCCGTACAAATCATTGCTTTATGACCCTGGGCCAGCCATGCATCCAGAACCATGTCCATAAGCATACAATGAGGAATAGTCTTATTTTTTGGATTTGTAATTAAATGAGGCACATAGGTATTGGGGTTGATTTACTAAAACTAGAGAGTGCAAAAAAAAGTCTGGTGCAGCTCTGCATGGTAGCCAATCAGCTTCTGACTTCAGCTTGTTTAATTAAGCTTTGACAAAAAAAAACATGAAAGCTGATTGGTTTCTATGCAGAGCTGCACCAGATTTTGCACTCTCCAGTTTTGGTAAATCTCCCCCCATTGTGTGTTCTATGAAGTTGTTACTGTGGTGCTCACTGATACAGTGGAGGATTTTAGGTTCCTTTTGCCCCACTTCACCTTAACAGTAATATTGCCTTGTTCCAAACATTGGGGTTGATTTACTAAAGGCATATAAACTGTGCACTCGCACTCTGCAAATGCAGTTGCTCCAGAGCTTAGTAAATGAGGGGAAGCTCTGCTGACGTCTATCATCCAATCATATGCAAGCAAAAATGCTGTTTTTTTTATTTTCTTGCATGTGGGTATTCTTTGTAAAATTAAGCATTACCTCATTTACTAAGCTCTAGAGCAACTGCACTTGAAGAGTGCAACTTCACTTGTTAAGTGCACAGTTGATTTGCCTTTAGTAAATCAAACCTATTGACAATGAAACTGCCTGTGTCCCCTCTAGGGAGATTTCAACTCCCTAATTGTCCTGATCACCAGTGTCCCAGGGAATTATAGTGATGGTAAATCCAATATTTTGCATTGCCACCAGAACAGAAATGTAATAAGGCGGACCCGCTCGGACCCTCCAGTCTCCTCTAAGGAGCGGTGACTTCCAATCTGATCCTATCTGCTAAAAACAGACATCCATCTGGCGAATCGGATCAGATGGCAGTCGGGTATAAACAGACAGATGGTCCGTTTACATCCGACCACCCATAGAGGAGAGCAGAGCTCACCCCGTGTGTAAAGGGGCTCAAGGCTAGGTGCACACCTTCGCATTTTTGTGCCTGCGTTTCTGGAAAAAAATAAAAATGCTCATGCACCTGTTCAAAAACACAGCCACAGGGAAATCGCATGGTCTTTTTGACCATGTGGATTCCCTGCGGTCCCCGCAAATGCGCTGCGTGCTGAGATGCATAGGGGTGCCATTCAGAATGAATGAAAGCCCTGCACGTCTCCTAAGAGCAACACGATTTGGCTGCAGTTGGGTGTTTGTGCGGGACCCACAAACACACCCATAGGTGTGAACCTATTTTAAGAGGGGATTTCATTTACATTGGAGAGACTGTTAAGTCTGCAGGACAGGAAGTGAGTTCAAATCTGCCTAATAAGCCACAGATGGATGGCATAAATCAGTTTTTACTCTCTCCTACTCTTTTTCAGCTGCAAAAGTTTGGGCTTTAGAAATATTTTAATGTTAAGACTGTAAGCAGAGAAACTCTTTAAGCTCAGTCTTTGTTACAGTAATTCACCTACTTGTCTTCTATGCAGGGTCTTTGGCTTCCCAGTCCACTACACAGATGTTTCTAACATGAGCCGTTTAGCCAGACAAAGGCTTCTGGGAAGATCCTGGAGCGTCCCTGTCATCCGTCACCTCTTCGCCCCTCTAAAGGAATTTTTTGCCTGCGTTTAACTCACAAGGTAAAAGGGACCTGAAGCTGATCACCCTCTCCTCCCACCTACCCCATCCCAACCTTCCAGCTCCCCAGAACCTTTACCAACCCTCACCAAGTCTCACAGCTCTACCAGAAGACGGATTGAAAACTGGGAAAGAATCAATCACCCGGTGGTAAAAACCAGACCACCAGCGACCAGGATCGGCTGGGAGAGTCTGATATCCGAATGGACACTTCTACGTAACTTCTCGTTCCATGTTACACTCTCCTTTACATACGTCTAAGTTTATTTTTTTAAGTTTTTACTTTGATATTTTGTAGGGGGAGGGGGCGAATATTTTAACCCCCCACAGCCCCATGTTTTAGTAACAAAGGAGCCTGTAGGTCTTATTTAAGACGTCACCATGATGCGTGCGCAGGTCCTGGTTTTAAATTTTAGTGCAGTTTAGGCAGGGTCGGGCAACCTCGAGCTGAGGAACTACAGGGTCCACCAGTCATTGGAGGGCTCTTAAGTTCCCCCTAGATTTGTTGTTTTGTTTTTTATATATATATTTTTGTTCTCTTCTGCCCCGGTGCTAAGCGTTTTAGATGTTCATGTTTAGTTTTCTAGGTCTTTTAATGTGCTTTACCCGCTTTCCTGCCGAGGGGTGCCTGGAATAAGTGGCTGCAAAGAGGGTTAAGTCAAAACTACAGCGCAATGCAAACCAGACCGCAGAGCCACAGCTCGCGGACAGGAAACCCAAACGTACCTAGCAGCACAAGTATGGTGGTCTACGTGAGTCGCACATTGTGTAACCTGAGACTTTCCTTCTCTAGCACACCGAGGCCACGTCTTCTAAGCGGAGACAGGTGCACTTTAGCAGACGTAGCCTCCTGATGTCGTCACACGATGTCTGTGTCTTCATAGTCTGGTTCAACATTTCAAGCGATTAGTAGAAAAACAAAAGAAAAGAATACAGATTTTCATTTCAGATATTTTCATGCAGGATAATTGTTACAATTTTGGCAAAAATTAACCAATATATATATATATTTTTTTTTTTTTACAGTATTTCAGGTGCCCCGTGCCTCATGGCCAGGATAAAGCAGTTTTTGCAAACAGCTCAGACCTCTAACACTGTTTACAGATATACTGTATGTGGAATCACAGGATATATAAACTCTGCAAGTGCGTGCATGCCATCCTATTCTGTATTAAGATTAGAGAGGATTTATATAGCCCCAACACTGATTGCGTATATTCCGCTGGCTTCCGGTGGACTTTAAGGTCCTATAACGGTGCTTATATCTTATTATGTTATTTGATCTTCCTCAGTATGCCATCTCCTTGACCAATAACAGCCACTGGAAGGGTTAACAGGCCTCACCTATAATCATCAAAAACACATTGGAATATTAGTCCTGCTGTATAAGTCCCACTCCTAACATACATCTACAGTAGCATTTTTCTCTACAGGCATCCAAGTTGAATTTCATGGCTGTTGCTAGAACATGTCTGGCGCATCCTGAAGCAGTTTAGCCGATGGTGCAAAAGAGGCGGCCATGTTTGTCTGTCTCACTAGGTTAAGTTGTGTGATTATAACTGAACATGTGCGCGTACTTGCAGAGATGACATACACAAATCATGGTACTACTTACTACTACTGTACAACAACTTCACATGGTGCTTTCCAAAAGTGGGATGATTAAAAACATTGGCATCCATGGTGCCTTAGCAAAACACTGTGCGGAGAACTTGTTGCCCCTTCGAACTTGTGCAATGACCTGGTGCTTCTATACAAGACACGTGCCTAAAAACACAGGGAGATCCTCTGGAGCTTCTAAGACAAAAGAGATACAATGTCATCACAGACAATAATATTCCCTAATGTGGTCAGTGTTCAGGCCAATGTCCATACCACAAACCTTTTCTTTCAGGGCACAGAAGGTGAGCAAACCTTAGATGAGTTGCCACAGTCCAGGCAGCATGGAGCTACAACCCCTTAGTACCACAAGAGCTGCAGATGGACATGCTTTAATAATTAAAAGATAATTCCAACCAAAACTGGTATTTAAAGTGACTCTTTGCTACGTCTATGAATAGCAAAGTAAAAGGTTCAATTAGCTACCCCCAGTGATGGAGAACCTTGGCACCCCAGCTGTTTTGGAACTACTTTTCACATGATGCCCATGCACTCTGCAGTGTAGTTGAGCATCATGGGAAATGTAGTCCCAAAACATCTGGGGGGCCAAGGTTCTCCATCACCCGCTCTATTTCAGCAGCATGTATTTACATTTCCTTGCTCTCCTGACACTATGTTAGGCCATAGGAGCAAAGTAAAATACCCGATACCTTTGGGTATAGGGTAGTATGTGACTTCCTTCCCGTCACCTATGTGTCAGTGTTGGTGTCTTGTGATTGGCTCAGCACTGTCACATGAGTGGGGGGGAGTGCATAGCTATGTGTGAGATTCAACAAGTTCGTTTGAGTCTTACACAGGGCTTTCTGTCCCTGTTCCTAATGACTAAATGGAGCAGTGTAGAACCAGTAGTACATGTTGCTGGGGTGGGGGCGGGGGGCGACTAAATCATCCTGCTACTCTGCTCTGCATAGACACAGGAAAAGATTACTTTAAAAGTAATCTCAATTTGAAACCGATATTATAGTTTTGGATTGTCGATTCAGCTGACAAACTATTGTAAATTTTGCAGGCTCCATTGGTAAAATATTTCCTGAAAGTAGTTTGTGGTTCTGTCTCTCCTACAAAAGGAAACTTGTAGTTTTGTTTGGACTGCCCTCCTAAAACTAGAGCATAGGAAACCCCGACACACCCCATCATGCAGAGTTGTATTTAGGGTAGGGCAGAGAAGATATCCTTTTCCGACCATTTCCATGGTGCTTTACAAGAAATAGCCTTACATTTCATTAATACTTCTGTCTGTCTAGCTGAAAAACTGGTGCTATTTCATTATCCATTCATGTATTATGTTTTAGGTGGCCACTCTGCTTAAAAAGTGATATTCCAGTATCTGGTGGAAAATGATATTATCTAGCAGGGCCATTAACCATCAGATCTTACACTATATCTATGACCACCAGCCTGTCTTGGCCATTAACCATCAGATTTTTCTTGTGTTTTTTTAAGTTAGAAAAACATAGGTGGGAGAGAGATTCCAGAAGACAAAGAACAGAATTGGGTGGTTCAGCCCACCTTCCTCTAACTATAACTGAAATATCTTCTTTTTTTTTTTGGTGGACTGGCTCTTTTTAAGCATTTCTGCCATTTACAGCTGGTAGTGCCACATTGAAGTACTAGCTCAAAGTTAGGCATCAGACAGTATGGCTGCCAGTATAGTGAACTGAATCGCTTCCAGATTATCTCTTACCAGCTCCATGTTAGGTACAAGCTGTATATGGTGCCTTATTGCCAACAAGCTCACATTTTACTGGCGCCAACATTCCTTCCATTCTCAGTCCAAGAGATTCTGGTGAGCTGCCAAGCTGACGCCATGGCTAATAAGATGCCAACTTTGCCGTCTCCGGCCTGTATGTTCAAGTGTCTCCAAACTATGCAATAAATGCAGACGTTTAATTCAGATTTGCAAGCCTGTGGCACAATGTAAGGCAGCGGATGATGTAGTCTTTGCTGGTGGTAGCTAATATTACACCATCAGTCTACAAAAAGGTGTAATAGTTACACCACTAAGGACCAGCTCTGGTGCCAGCTGTCAAGAATGACATCCAGTTACTGTATTCCCGTGGTGCTTACTTTTACCAGAGCTTCCATCAGAGCTACTCAGGCGATATCAGCCCTCAAGCACCATTAGCGAGAGGATCAGCCATGTTTTTAGTCATCCCCGAACCGCAAACAACCCAAGCTGCATTTTTTTACAACTATTTATACACAAGTTTTCAGCAGACTCTGGCTACCCCCAACTTCAGAAGGGGAGCTAGTGTTTCTTTTTGGTTTTCAGACTCACTAAACCTGGGATTGTAGAATTTTAGAGTTCAGGAGAAGGCACCTGAGCCTCAAGAGAGAGTCAGAGGCCTTGTCCTTCTATGCTGATATTTTATAGAGTATGTAACCTTATCAGAGCCACCTCTGATTCTTCTCGCTTACAGTAATCTCAATTATCAGTGGTGTTTTGTGTTGTAAGGGGGTCAAAGCCCCTCCACTCTTTTATCCATTGTACATGATGTGAACATTTTTGATTTTGTGTCCAATTACTTGATGTAGACGGGGCTGTGCTCTAAACACTCAGATTCTACTAAATATAACTTTCTTTATACCTATGACCATCCACCATTGTCTTTACTGCCCCAGAGTCCACCATTGATGGCTCTGAGTTGGGGAATAAGTCCTTACTCTTTGGCTGAAAGGATGTACAGGTCTCCTCCACCATTGCTATGGAACTTGTGGAGTCACTTGTGTCTTTTATCTCATGTCAGAACACTCAGGTATATTGTTTTTTTTTTGTCAGTGTTTCTTAAACAGTATGGACAAAGTTTTTGTTTTCATGCTGAACATTATAAAAAACCTTCTTGCATGTTTCCGTATTGGTTCTTAAAATACATTTTGAGTCAGCTTCTTAGATGAAGATTGGCCAATGAAAAAAAAAAATCCATTGAATTGACATAAAGCTAAACAAACTTGGAGGGATCTGACCACCCTTGGTTAAACAATGTACTATTACAGGGAATATTTAAATCTCTTTGAATTACACAAGTTATTTTTTAAACCGCTAGACCCCCTCACAACTTTAGGGAAAGATTAGAATAATTTCATATGAAACAGACAATTCTAAGCCTATTTTATGACAATGCAAAAATGTCCCAAAAGCCAGAGAAGCAAATACAGTGAGGTTACTGGTTGAATCACCATGCTCTATTTCAATGGTCTCCAAACTGTGGCCCTGGGGCCAGATGCTGCCCTTTTTCTGCTTTTATCTGGTCCTTGGGGCATTATTTCCCCCACCGTCAGCAACACTGGGGTATAGTTCCTGCCACTGACACCAACATTGGGGCACTATTCTTTCCACTTGCACTATTGATGGGGCACTATTTCCCTCATTGATACCAGTGATAAGGCACTATATCTCCCACTGACACCAATGATGGGGCACTATTACTGACACCAATTATGGAACACTATTCCTCTCACTGGAACCACTGATGGGGCAATATATCTCTCACTGATACTAACGATGGGGTATTTTTACTCCTCCTAATACCAATGATGGGCCATTGTTCCCTCCCACTGCCCCCCCTAGAGTTTGAAGGACAGTAAACTGGCCCACTGTTCATAAAGTTTGGAAACTCAGGCCTCGTACACACGACCGAGTTTCTCGGCAAGAAACTTGCTGGCAGAGATGTCTTGCCGAGAAATTCGTTCGTGTGTATGGATTCTCGTCAAGAAAACCGACAAGTAATCTCGACGAGAAAATAGAGAACCTGCTCTCTATTTTCTCGTCGAGATTCTCGTCGGC
The DNA here is from genome assembly GCA_029206835.1 of Rana muscosa. NCBI lineage: Eukaryota > Metazoa > Chordata > Amphibia > Anura > Ranidae > Rana > Rana muscosa. The sequence continues at coordinate 78,286,818 of JARGYO010000094.1, forward strand.
ATGTTTCTCGACGAGAAAAATGAGTGTGTGTACACTTACCTGTCCTCCCGGAAGCCCGCGCATGTTCGAAATGAATTTGACGCATGCGCGGTAGTTTCCTAGGCATAGGTAGGGTATACCAAGATGGCGGCGACGGCATCGAATGTGACGAGCGCATGCTCGTCGTAGTCGATGACGTCACCGCGTACGCTCCATTCAAAGAACCGCGGGTTCTTTGAATCGAGCGTGTGTACACTCGGCCGGGACAAGTTTCTTGTCCAAGAATCTCGTCGAAAAAAACGACATGTTTTTTTCGACGAGAATCTCGGCCGTGTGTACGAGGCTTCATGCTCTATATGGTATTTGTCCCTAGTATCTAATATTAGAATGATCATGGTCTCCCACAGAGCTGACCTGCTTACATGCCCTGTGCAATACCATGACCATGTTTTTTTTTTACAGAGCTGTCCTGCTTACCTTTTCTGAGTTTTACCACCTACAAAGGGCAGGTTTAGCACCTATTCATTAAACCTTGGCAGATACTGCCTCAGATAACAGTTTTTTTATTTTATTGAGACATTGAATAAAACATGGCAACATGACCCAGTGGTTACCAAATAGTGCTTAATCACTTTAGATGCCAGGAAATGTCTTTAGAATGCCACAGAACTGTGTTCAGCTCCAACTCTGATACACACAAGGCACCTCCCAGTGTAATGAAGATAATGTGGCCAACAGAGAGTCACCTTGGGTGGGGTGTGCTGTGGAGAAAGTTAAAGAATGTGGCCACAGCAGGTCTAGGTTTTGGGGCTCTCCAGGCATTCCGTATACAGTTGGAGATTTGTGGGCACTTGTTTCACCAACTCAGAGGTAGGGTCCTTTCACACGGGTGGTTACGCCCTGCGGACTCTGCTTTGCTCAAGCGGATGACAGGTCTGTCTCCGCTCACTGTGCTGAGATGGACCTGTCCGAGTCCCGCTCTCCTCTATGGGGGGGGGGGGGTCGGATTAAAATGGACCGCCTGTCCGTTTTCATCCGATCTGCCAGACAGATGGAAAATAGGGTCACCATCCGTCTGGATTTCACTGGTTTTCACCTCTGACATCCGCTGCTCCATGGGAGATAATGGCGGACCCCAATCGCAAAGCCTGTGTGAAAGGGGCCGTAATGTTACTTTTGTAATTATGCTAAGGCTTTGTGTAAACACTATGTGGCTCTCGTGCAGTTTTAGCTCTTACCTTCTGAAGCACATCACAGACATCCAAAATCATATAATCCAGAATAGTTAAACTCAGTGGTGTCAAGACATTTAATCTCAAATCCCAAAATGTTATTCTATTTCTGCTTAAATTCTTTCTGGATAAATAAAAAAAAAAACGCACATTGAAAAGAGGTTTCTCTAATATGATAAAAAGCACATCAGTGTCTGAAATTGTTGATACTTCTGCATAATAAGGGAGGGGGGGCAGACCACTAGTATGATAAAGGGGGTTTAGTAATTGTCCATCAGTTCAATATTTTGGAATATTACAAAATGCTCTTTATATAATTGGCTTTCTCGATTTCAGATATGCTGTGTCTTGAAATAAATTCATCCGTTCACTTGACAGCAGTAATGTTGGAGCTCCGTTTTCTTTGCTGTGGCTGCATTAGCTGACAGGCAGCCTAAACATCCGATCACTGTTTTCATTCAGGAGAGAAATGTAACTGAACAACTGGGAGCATATAGTCATAGGCAGACCGTGTGCTTCCATGCTAAAATGGCACTCTTCAAGTTAGAAAAGTATCACCTGCACTGAATGGCATTATACAAGGCTGATGCTGCTTTTACTACAATATCATATGTAGGGGTGAAGCCTGTGCTGGACTAGCCTGACGCTGGTCATACATCCCTATCAGACAATGCCAGAGACATATTAGTAACACGACCGTGACGTTTGGCAGCACATGGTGCCCAGTGTTCACAATTGTACCATTGTCCTGTAACAGTTCATTTGGAATCATGGATACGTAAATCCTTAAATATAGTAAGTACATATTGTATATGTCAAATGAGATGTAGACAAAATTTAATGTCTAAAATTGTGTAAATATGTTTAGTCAGATGTGATAGGGATTCAAACTTTTACCTGAACAGTCTGCAAAAGACAATTCAGACTTTAAAAGCTCCATAGTTGGGCTTTTACGTGTCTTCTATTTGTCCGCAGACGGACCAGATATCTCAATAATCATCCAGGGTGTGCTTTAATATTTTTATGCATCTAGAAAATGGTAAATTAATTCAGTAAAAAAAGTATAAATCACAGGGTGCATAAAAAAAATGAAGCTTTTGATGATCATTTAATAATATATGGAAAAAAATAATTATCGCTGTGCCTGGTACGTGTCATAATGATTACAAATAGCGCTCGCTATCACTTTTTATGTAGATATAAAGACTATATGCAGTAGTAGGAGTTGCCAGGATTTAGTCTGGTTCAAAAAAAGCAGAGCAGTTCTGTGTAATCTATTGAACCTCTTTAGATAAAATTTAGATTTGTGAGACAGACAAAAGGGTTTATGGGGTATATATTCACTATATGCTCCACAGTGTCATTCCTAGGTACTGAGATATAAGACGTGTTACTGTATATGATTCAGATGAGTCATGAACCTGAGCTGGTGTCACCTCTCAGGTAATCACTAATCCAGGGATTTAGTAAAACCTTGTAAACCCAAATCAGAGGTCTAACAGGTTATAAAGACACAAACACTGAGACAGCAAATAATTATTATGTGATTAAAAAAAGAAAAAAAAACATTTATACTCATATCGGCCAAAAATGTATAAGTGCAATGTGAGAATACCCCCTGCTCTGGCCTCAAGGCCGGATGTTCTTCACTGGAGCCTGTAGGCACACAACTCAAAGGAAGACTACTAGGATCCTCTCTTCTACACAGAACATCACTTGGTCCTATCCTGGCTTAGAAGAATTGATGTAGTTGGCCAAATTCATCAAGTGGCAGTGGTGCCTAAGGCATGCTGCATGTTAAACTGGTTATTTAAGCTTTGCTGTCAATGTTCAACTATTGCATGAGAGACACTTTTTTCATTCCTTAAGTGCTATCACAGCTTAACGAATGAGGTGCAGTGTGTACAAAGCCAAAAAAAAAAAACATTTATGACATGGCTATTTCTATTAATGATGGGGGGAATGCATGCCTGTACAGAAACTGCTGCCTTTTTCCCTGCCACCTGTAGGCAATGCCTGCTGTGGCTACTGGTAAGTCCTACTTTGTCTGGTCTTGTAATAGGAGAACGATGATCAGATTCTCTTTGCCTAGCCATTGATTCTAGCTTTTCCTAAAGAATTCAAAGACCTTGCCAGGCCAGCTAAAAGGTATATTTCCATCAGCTGCTCTGGTGTTCTCTATTAGAGTGTGCCTGATTCATCCCGTGTAGCATCTGCATAACACGTTCATCTCCGTTGGACCCCCAAGCAACCAAACATCAGATGCAGCAGTGGTTCTCAATGTTTTTTAAAGAAGATGCTAGATTCCTGTCCGATATGCTGAAGGATTGACTTCAGTCCTTTCTGAGTCATTGACCTAGAAAAAGCATACAGTTCATAAAAGTCTGAGAAAAGGCCTAATCTGCATAATTTTTTCTTGTCAATGACTCAAAGCATTGAGGGTTATCCCCAGGGGCTATCCCATAAAAGGCTATGTAGATCAATGACATCAGTGGATAGCAACACTGGCCGTAGGATGCAGATAAGTATACATCTGGGGTGGGTCTCAAGGTCAGATGGTTGGGTGCAGAAAGGATATCCACACACTTATCAAGAGTGCCAACTATGCCTGCCCTTTCTGCCTGTATTATAGCTCCCATGAATAAAAAGCACTGTATGAATGGAGGATAGGCAGATGATTCCTCCCCACCTTTCGTAGATCACTTTTCCATTTATAGAAGCTGTGCTATAGCTTCCATTAATGAAAAGTACTCTATGAATGGAGGAGGCAGACCTGTTTCATCTGGTTGTCATCCATTTGTAGACTGCTTTTTATTCATGGAATCTATAGTACAGCTTCTATGAATAAGGAGGGGGGCTGAAAGGGCGGACATATTTGGCACTCTTAATGTTTGCCTGTGACAGGTTCCTCAGCTTTATTAATCCATGCAGCACCAGCAGATTACAGATGAGGGGTGCAGAGGACAGAGCATTTCAATTACAATAGCCGGCACCATCACAAGGGACACTTCGGATTAAATGTAAATACAGTCTCTCTGCTGATAATTTTTTTTAGGTTTTTCCTGAAGTTAGGCTTTAATGCAACACATATCCAAACTCTGTGATGCACATGAACCCATGGAACCTTTGTAAAACAGTGGTTGGAGAAGATTGCATCACAAAGTTTACACACCAAGAGAAAAACTTTATGGTGGTAGCACCTCTGGTATATTCTGAAACCAAATGCAGGTTCCAAACTGTCAACAAATTTTTTTGGAGATTGAAGTGGAAGAATAATTCTCAAGGAGATGAAAGGTTACATTAGGGAGGCAGTGGTATATACAGATAGGCCTCTGTGGAAGAAGTTTCTGGGTTAATGCCACAACAAACTTCCAATGTTCACGGAGGCAGATACACTATAAGTTTGTGAAAACATGACCATTACCCCACATAGGCTTGTTGGATATCCTATTCCAAAGCAATGGCCACTAATATGCTGAACCAGCCTCCACTCTTCAGGGGAGGCTTTCCACAAGATTTTGGAGTGTGTCTATGGCAAAAGAGCATTAGTAAGGTCAAGTGGTGATCTAAGACAAGAGAACCTGGCTTGCAATCCACATTCCAATTCATCCCATAAGTGTTCAGTAATGTTGAGATCAGGACGGATTTCCTCCACATCAAACTGTTTATTTGGAACTGGATTTGTACATGGGGTCAAATGTAACAGAAAAGGGCCTTCCCCAAACTGGGTGGAAGAATGCAATAAAAATTCCTTGTATTCTGCTGCATTCATAAGACAAGTGGAGACAACTGAACGCAGTCACCTGGAGGAGTCTCCACATACATTTGACCATATAGTAGGTGTGATTGTCAGGTGTCCACAAACATTTAGCCATATAGTGAATACACTAGAGCAGGGGTCTCCACACATTCTAAACAAAGGGCCGGTTTATTTTGTCCTTCAGACTCTTGGAGGGCCGGACTACGGGGGTCAGAATTTTCCTGGCATCAGTGGGACTAAACATATGGTATTAGGGGGAGAAATAGTGCCCCATCATTGGTATCATAGGGAGGAATAGTGGCCCATTAGTGGTGTCAGTGGGAGAAATAGTTCTCCATGGTCGGTGTCAGAATAGTGTCTCGTATCAGAGGGAGGGATACTGCCCCAAGGGCCGGATAAAGGCAAACAAAGGGCTGCATCCGGCCCTCGGGCCGCAGTTTGGAGACCACTGCACTAGAGGAAGAATTGATGGAGAGAGAAGCTGTTGCAAAATCTCATTCACAATGAATCTCCAGTGAGGTTTGCAGAGCCTGGGGTGGAGGAGGGCGGGTCATAGTCTGGTGAGTCACGTGCCAGGTGTAAAGCCAATAGAGCACACACTGGGGCTGCTACAACACGTATTCTTTCCAACACACTTTGCATTGTAACATTTTTATATTCCTATGGTTATGAATCCCATCAGGACAAAGCAAACACTTTGCTGTATTACCTTTTACACGTACTATTACAGCTGTCGTGGACTTTGGGATCTAGGAAGTTAGCCCCGACTACAACGTTACCTGCAGCATACATGACTTAATTACTGAGGTGAGTCAATGACTTCTCATGTTGAATGCTGTGGTGCTTACAGGATACGTTGTCACTTGTCCGTTATTGCTAAGAATTTATTTTTCAAGCCATGGCAGAATCGAGCATTTTGTAATACCCTGAAATATTTGTGTTCTCTGGACTTTTAGATGTTGAAAGTTGTGCCATCATTGTGTAAAAGGAAACCTCTCTTGTGAAAAACACAGGCAGTCTTTGCTCTCATTCTGAAAATGTAGGTTTCCTGACTGCCATGCTGATCCAGTGGCTTCAATACTATTTGTCACTGACCCAGGACAAGTATGAAGACAAGGATTTCAGACTTTTCTTTGGCTTTCTGGATCTGCATACTTGTCCTGGGTCACTGACCCAAAGTATTGAAGCCATCAGATTAGGAAGACAGACCAACAATTACCATTTTCAGAAGGAGGTCAGCAATGGCAGCCCCCAAAAACTTCTCTTAGGAAAAGTTTACTTTACAAATTTCTCTCAAATTTGTCTCTAATAAAAAATGATATATTTACTAATAGCTGGAGCATGGGTAGTTAGAGTAACAGTACTTTTAGTATAGTTATTCTTTAAAGCGGTAGTTAACCGCCCCAACGAAAAATAAAAATTGGACCCCCTGCAACTGTTTGCCATAATGTGCTAGTATGCATCGCACACTAGCACATTATGATAGACTTACTTGCAAATGGAGCCCGCCAGTGTAGCGCTGTCATGACTTTTCCAGCGCTTCCACATTCACCCGGTCACTTCCGGGCTCCAGCTTTATAAATGTGCGGGACTGCAATGATGTAATTTCCGCTCGTGCACGGGAACCCTGTCACGGAGCTCTGAAGTTACAGTACAGACATGCCGTCCCTTGAGAGCGCATGCCCCGTTGACGTCACCGGCTGCATCCTGTATCCTCTTAAACAGTGCAAGTTTAGGAGATATTTACTGTACCTACAGGTAAGCCTTGCTATAGGCTTACCTGTAGGTACAAGATAAAAAGTGGAGTTTACTTCCACTTTGAATGACCCCCTTCAGCTCTCGGGACCCCCGACAAGGATCTAATACTCACGTGTCCGAATTCTTTAAGATCTTTACAGAGTGATGCACAGCTGCCGCTGAAAAGTCTACAGATTAAATATCTACATCTATTACTATGGAAAGGTCATTTATTATGCATTTCATCACTAAACGGCCTTTCTATAGAAATTAATGAAGCTTCTTCCATGAAAGAAGCCAGTGTGGAACCTTTGATAGAGAACTTACTTTCATGTCCTAAAAATAAATAAGTTTAGATTCCTCCAATTATGTGAAATCAATTGCCCAACCATTCTATAGGCAGTGCAATCCAAACCTGATACAAGTAGCAGCAAGACTTACTTCTAGCTCTCAGGGCAGTACTTTTATGATTTAGTAAGCATGCAGAAGGAAAGAAAGATAATATTTTAAGTATGCATGCCCTCCATCGTAGAGGAATATAGTGGCAACTTCCAATCAGGTCACTGTAAACCATGCACATTTCTCAGCACAGTCAGCCAACCAGCAACAGGGCATTGGATGACATCATCTGTTGAATAAAAAGGTATCTATTGTTTGTAGCCCTGACGGCATCAGAGCCTTTCTGAAATTCATCAGGATTTTCATGTGGGTGTGTTGAAATGTTACAACTGGAGTTCTATGTTAAGTGTGTAGTGATGTGCGAGAGAAAAACACTACCAAGCCTTGCAGCTGTATCACGTAGGCCAGTTTCACAGCTATGCATTGTGGCAATGTGTTGTGGTGTGATACCTTTTGAATGACATCCCAAAACACTATAGAAACTCACCTCTGACCCATCTGAATGGGCTGACTTAATGTAATGCACGTTAGCATGGGCCCTTAGGGTTTATCTATAACTCAACATCACGTACATAATTATATTAGGCTTACTGTAGTTTTGGTATGTCTAGAGAAGATTGTACTATCAGATTGTAATGTATATGGCCAACTTTAATTATCCATATGTCTATACATTATTGTGCATGGCCAAACCAAATGTAACCTTCTCCCCGATGTGGGTGATACATGGATTTGGCACATGTGCATTAACAGTGGGAGAATGTCTATACCTTATTCTGCATGGCCAAACCCAAGTGTAACCTCCCCGATGTGGGTGATAGGTGGATTTGGCACACGTGCACTGAGAGTGGGAGGGAAGGGAAATATCAACGTACATAAACACAATCTTCCCATTTCCCAAAGATCAGGTGTGTTCTTGATATCCTTGAAGAACTTCTCACCCAAGATTGCTTTTTAGCAAATGCTTGTATCACTCTATTCTTAGTATCACTGTATCCTTAGTTTCACTTAGTCTGAATATCACCTTTGTGTTCGGCATGTAAAAAGACTCCAGTGTTGATGCAAGAAACCTGTACTCCTACCCAATTATTGTATCCGTTTTGTGTTTTGCTGGAGGAAGATCTTGACAATAAGCTATGTAGCCAGATTCCTATGGTCATTAGTACCATGACCTGTGGATAATAGTAAACAGTGTGGCCTTAGCTCCCCAAAAGATGGGCAGATATTAGCGGTCTTCACAAAATCTGCCTGTAAATTCAACCCAGTGTTGGACTAATTTGTTGTTTTCAGGGTCTTCACCTCAGCTACAGAGCTAGTTTGTCAACATTAAAATAAGGTGCAACTTTAACATTATACATTGACATGATCCAGAATATGTACAAAAAAATTCTTCCTACCGTGAAACACTGCCTTTGTACAAAAACATTAATTCTCTTGTAATATAGTCTTGTCAATCTTTTTTTACTTTTACAAATTGACAAAACACCAAAATCCCACCAGTATGAAAGAGTCACGTTCCTTAGGATGGTCTGCAACTCAGCCCCAATCTTGAGCCCAAAGTCCCTCATTAGACAGGCCATTGGGAATCTGAATGGTGCTGAAAAAATACTGTTTTTCACATTCTTTACTTTATTTTTCCTTTGGCACAGTCCTGAGTGAAAAAAAAAACTAGAAAAACCATAAAAAAATAAAATGCCTAAGTTCCTTAATATAAGCAGAAGGTGGGCGGTGATTTTAAAAGGTGCTAAACATTTTATGAGAAATATATATTGTTAAATTAAATCTACTATCTGGTTGACGACTGTTTTTTTTTTCTTTCTCTTATTTTTTTTCTTTATCTTGGTTATATATTTTTCTCTTTAATTTTCTGGGGGGGGAATTCTTCTAGTGCTATTCCAAGAAGGCACTGTTATTTTACTCTTCTATATTATTATTAGGGGAAAAATAAAAAGGCATTTTAACTTTGTACTTGAAATAAATACACAAAAAATCTTAAAAAAAAGAGCAAGCAAAAGATTTTATGTGTTTTAGCCTAGACATTGAAATAGTTGGTGCTTTAACTCTTTGTGACAATGATGTATACTGAACTGAAAATTAAACTATGTAGAGCATTTGATAACTTTTACTGTTACATATGACAAATGTATCATGTTTTATCCATGTTAGAAGCTGGTTTCTGTTTTTTTATACCCCACATTCCATGCACACAAAGATACATACGTGTGTTTACTTTCCTTTTTACCATATTATGTCCTCTCATCCCTGTTTTAACCCGCCCATGTTATGACTGTGACTTCTATATGTGCGTCATGCTTACTCCAATTGCTTGACAGGTGATGACACCGAAAAAATATAAAAAAAATGTAAAAAAAATAAAAATTAGTCAAACTGTGGTAGTCTGGCTGGAGATAAAAGCTGTTTCTTGTGCGTGTTGCTGAACAGATCGTATTTCCACGTGTGAAGTTAGAATGTTTTAAGTGTCGAAGGCCAGAGTCTGAATCTCCGGTCTGCTATTATATAAAGCTACAGGTTTAAAGCTTGAGCATTTGCCTGGTAAGCCTGGGGAGGTGAGTGACACAGGTGAACAACTGTCCAAAGAGTGTAGAATTTTAGTAAGAGTCAGCTGTGGGGTAAAAACATGCAGTGGTGGCTTTGAATGTCGTCAATATATCTTGATTATCATAAAATAATTGCATCTGTTGGCGCTTAATTTTTGCCTGGCAGAAGAATGTGTTTTGGACTTAAGGATCATATCCTTGTTTGTCCTTCATTAGCTACATAGGAGGATCTGGTACGCTTTTGTAAGTGAAACCATTAAAAGGACATTATACCTAATATCTACTAACTCCTGTTTTAAAAATATACAGACATTTCAAGTGAGGGTTCTTAAATAAACACATTTACAGGGGATTCAAAATATGGCATCTGGTGCATCCCCATTAGCCATCTCCAAAGATATGAAATTTCAAGTGCTATAGGGGCCAGTTCACACCAGAATGCAGTATGGGAAACCCGCATTCCATGTGCGATTCCCGCACTATGTTCAAAATGCACTGCACTTGGAATCTGCAGCAGGTGTCAGTGCAACACTAACGAAACCCCAAGCGGAGTGCGTTTGTCTGCACCAGATCACATGGAACAGAGGAACCATGCAATCTGGTTGCTCTGGGTTTTGTAAAGTAGCATAGTAGCATATGAACTACTTTTGCTGGGGTCCAGCTCAATTTCAGCCCATTTAAATAAATAGGCTTAATTTGCACTGCACCTGGATCGCATGTGAAATGCACAGCATGATAAATTTACGGAATTACTTATTTAATACAACTGTATAAAACCTTGCCTTGTACTGTTTGCACAGTGTGGTAAAAGGGCCAACAGGATCAAGGACCTTCAAAAAACACAAACTATAGCTTGGTTATCACTTTTTAACAGACAGAAGTTTGAAATGTAACTATGCTAAATATCTAGTTTTACTCTTTATCTATATACAGATCCTCCCAATAACCATATTTGGTTGTCTAGTCTACCAAAGAGGCATATGTCCATCAAGTCTCACCAATAGTTTTGGTCTAAAAGAGGGCACAAAAGGCAAGGCAGTAGTGGCCAGTTTTGTTTTAAGGAAAAATAAATAAATCCTTACTTACATTAAGACATAATGTTAAATGGGAGGAGCATTGGCAACACCTCCTGACCATATTGTACAGGGCTGGACAGTTTCCTTGGAGTGTTGTAATTGAAGTCCCACTAAAGTAAGAAACATTGCATTTTGGTAACTGTATGGGGTTAATACCTATAATAGTATTCAGTATATGAATTCCTTTTTTAATATGTTATAGGCTGTTATAGTTTTCTCCACTTTTACATGCAGATCACACCGTTCAGCCAATGTTGGGACGAACAATATTATACTGCCGGGGGTTTTTAACGATCCGCTTTTTATTCATGTGGTTGAAACCTTTTTTTTTTTTCAAAAGAAAACTGTTGTTGTAATTGCTTAAAACATGTTAGCTGGAATTGTAAAGTCAAACTAAACCCATTGATTAAGGTTGCATTCACACCTGATCGTTTCAAAGTCCTGCGATTTTGTTCAGGTCACCAATGTAAAAGGCATAAAAACGCCTGTAATCTGCCCCAAAGATGCTCATGTTCTTTTTTTGAGGGCGTTTTTCAGGCGTTTTGCTTCAGGTGACAAAACGCTCAGATGTGAACAGGTGCCATTGAAATGAATGGGATTTTTCTTGTTGGGCGTTTTACGAGCGTTTTTATGAGCTGAAAACGCTCAGGTGTAAATGCAGCCTTAACAGTTTCAAAAAAACGTTAGATTCCCATCACACTGGGAATGCTAACTGTCACATTTGCTTGTGCCCCCAACCAAACTGTCAAGCCATCACATAACTGGTGTCATAAATGATCAAATGTGCAGCCACATTGCAGTTGCAGATCAACAGAGGCTAAGATGGCAGCTTCCTTGGCTGAAAAGGATATGAGGGTTTAGGTCTACTTCAAAGCAAAACTAAACTCACCGATTTAAACTTTTTCCTAAAACAGGCGTGCTTTTAATGATAACTGTCAGCTCTGAACCGAACTGTCAACCTATCAAATGGCTGGTGTCATAGCTGATTGCATGTGCAGCACCAAGACAACCACAGATCAAACAGAAACTAAGATGGCTTTCTTTGGCTTTAAAGGATAGAAGGAGTTTTGTTCCACTTTAATAGCTTTTCTTCTTACTAAAAGTCCATTTTGTAATAGGGTGACTACAGCAAAACTGACATTTACAAAACAAAACACAAAAAGCTATTTTTTTAACATAATGCACAAAAAGCCAATTAAACTGATTTCATTGCAGAAGAAGAAGGTTTCATGCTATTTATGGAAGTGAATAATAGCATATCTACTGGCCGGATCAATAGATAATAAAACTATGATTTGGGGTGGACTCAGAAAAACAAAACATGTGATGTTAATGCATATATTTACATTTTAAAAATTTTGCCCATAGTTTTAATTTAACTTAAATATCAAAAAAATTCTACTAGTAGTTAGTCACATGGACTTGTTCTGTAATGTTGAAGACATTTCAAAGCTTATGGGCCGAATATCGGGCAGCATTGGCAAGTTCAACAGAAACTGGACGACATTTAGCCTGTGTGTACAGCAGCCGGTCTGACAGAAGCGGCCGTTCGACCTGACCAAAAAAGGTCTGCCGATTGGCATCCAATCAGTGCTCTCAGCCAATGGCTCTTCATTTTTTTTTTGTTCAGTTCGCTGGGTTGAACGGAAAAAAAAAACGTACAGTAGCTTTATCCAAGTGACTTACTTAAGCCGGCCATAGATAATACTATTTTCTTAAGAAAATCGCTTGATTCCCCCATCAACACAGTCAAGGTTGATGGGAGAATCCCTCCTGCTGAGCTATTGTGTTCTCCCGGTGGGGGGGGGGGGGGGGTGCGGGGAGCCATTCCTGCAAGGAGAACACAGTGACTATTGCTAGCAGGGAGAACACAGTGACTATTGCTAGCAGCTATAGCTGCTGGCAGTAATCGCATGTAAAAACCTGACATGCTGGTTGTACTCAAGTCGATCGATGGATTGACTTGGGTTTAATCAGCCTGCCAATACATGGTTCGAATCTCAGTCAATGCCTAATGAGTGCCAGGAAAATACACCAGCACTTATATCCACACAGGTTGCACAGACCTTAAAGCGGTGTTCTATCCCAAAAAAAAAAATTAAAAGCCAGCAGCTACTCATACTGCAGCTGCTGGTTTTTTAATAATGACACTTACCTGTCCTGGAGTCCAGCGATGTTGGCACCGCAGCTGATGTTTCCATCAGCTGTCGGGTGCTGCTGCCGCCATTGCGGGTAAGGGAACCTGGCAGTGTAGCCTTTTTCGGCTTCAGGCCGGGAACCCTACTGCGCATGCACGAGGCCCCGCTCCTCTCTCCTATTGGCCTGGGGGAGGAGGAGGGAGCCACGTGGTGACATCACGGGCCGCGGAAGTGGGAAAGGATACCAGGTATTCTGTCCCCCCTTCCCCCCAAAAGGTGCCAAATTGTGGCACCGGAGGGGGGGGAGAATCAGATGAGCGGAAGTTCCACTTTAGGGTGGAATTCCACTTTAATACAATCATTATGGAAGGTCAGATGTTATTGTCCAAGAACAGAATGAGAAGTAATGGAAGCACCCTGTTCTAGTCTTCGATACCATCTTTAACATCATCTGTCTTCCACATATAAGCATATCCTTAACATCTCTTCATCCCAGCAATTTGACAACAATTTACACCTTTAACCAGGTAAATTGAAGGATTGACACTTATGAAACCTTCCAGACACCAATTATGGAATTATGTATCTAGAACTAGGTGGTTCTTTTCACACCTCCCATCCAGTTTTTGGACAAAAATGCCGCGTACACACGATCGGAAATTCCGTCAAGAAAACTGTGGATATTTTTCTGATGGAATTTCTGCTCAAACTTGTGTTGCATACACACGGTCACACAAATCTTGTCGGAAATTCTGAAGGTCAAGAACGCGGTGACGTACAAGACGTACGAGCCGAGATCAATGAAGTTCAATAGCCAGTTCGGCTCTTCTGCTTGATTCTGAGCATGCACGGTTTTTATGCACGTCGGAATTGCATACAGACGATCGAGACTTTTTCCGTCGAAAAATAGAGAACCTGCTCTCAATCTTTTGTTGGCGGAAATTCCAACAGCAAAAGTCCGATGGAGCCTACACACAGTCGGAATTTCCGCCCAAAAAAACACATAAGACTTTTCTTGTCGGAATTTCCAATCATGTGTACGCAGCATAACAACTGTCTTTCCATATTAATTGGATTAAGGTGTCTGTGCTACCTGTGTGGATATAAAGGCTGGAGTGTTTTCCTGACACTCATTATGACTAAAGAAGTGTTTTTGAGAAACTAAAAAATGTCTTCAACATTACAGAACAAGTCTGGTTGAATGTGGCTTACTATTCATAGATATTCATAAATATCAATAAAGTTTGTTAATAGGTTTGTAGAACTTATTGACCTAGAAAAGCATGGTTGACTACAAATAGAAAGGGAAAAATTATTTGAAAGCAAAACTGGAGTTACTCTTCAAAGCCACCCTGGTATATGTTGGAGTGTCCCCACAGGTGTGTTCTTCCAGGAATGTAGAAGACAGTAAGTGAGCCTGTGTACTCTCTCCCGCATTGATGCTTTAGTCCTTTTAATAAGGAAACCCGTTCCGTCATAGAACAGCGTTAGTTCTCGTTTTTTTGTACCAGATCTGCTATTTATTGACATTAATAATGTACATTTCACCAAGTGGTTGCTGGAAAGTGGCGTGCAGGTGGAGAGAGGAGAAATTCAGTGGGGACGTTGGCATTTTTTATTAAGAGATGTGTTTTAGGATACGGAGCCTTCTTTTACTGGCATTCTGTTGTTTCTCTGTGTACTTGATGCTCGTGGTATAGCTGTATATGACATATGGGGGCTCTCTGCCTGCAGCAGATGGTCCAGTCTGTATCTTCACCTCATTATTATTTTTTGGTGCCCAGAAAAATAAAGAAAAATAAAACAGTTGAATATATGTGTCTTTCTGTCATCCTTTTGTTTTTTTTTGTTTTTTTGTGAACTCCTAATGGTCAGTTGCTGTCAGTTTTCATGACAACTGCATCATCATCTTTTCACCATGGGATATATACATACACCTCGATGGAAAAATATCACACAAATTCATTTCTTTTAATCCTTGTATAAAGAATACTAACTACTGTTTTATTTTATGTACTTTCTTTTATTTCTTTAGATAATTGATGGAAGAACCCATGAAGGAACAGAAAACGGTGTCATGTCAAGAGTAGGGATGAGCTTCGTGTTCAAGTCGAACCCATGTTCGACTCGAACATCGGCTGTTCGATCGTTCGACGAAGATCGAACATTATGGGCCGTTCGCGCCAAATTCGAGTGGCGCGTCATGGCCCATAATTCACTGCGGCATCGCAGTGCATTGCTGGCTGATGACCCGCATGCTTTGGCCAATCACAGCGCGGTAATAACGGAGAGCCGTAATTGGCCAAAGCCAGGGTGGCTTTGGCCAATCATGGCTCAGATGAGTAGGTACACGCCCCACACTATATAAGGCCGCCTGGAAGTTGGCCTTGTGTAGTGTGTTGGCGTTTGTGAAAGAGAGAGTTACAGAGAGAGAGACAGTGTCATTTATATTGAGTTAGAGCAGGCAGGCGAGTCAGTTAGCTGCTGTTACAGTGTGTAGAGGATATATATGCATCCTAGGTGTTGTATATATATTTATACACTGTATTTAGTTTAGCTAGATCCGTTACTGCTGTTCTCTATACTGTGACAGGCAGGCAGGTGATTGTGCTAGCTGCAGCAGAGTTTCACTTAGTGTACTGTGTGCTTTGCATAGCGTTCACCTAAAGATTGCAGTTACAGTTAGTGGTGTTCTCATAATAAAACCACAGGCAGAGTGCTGCATTAATTTCATGTAGTGTACTTCTGTCCTTTGCAGAGCGTTCACTTAAAGGAACCTGAATAAAATTTGTGGTGTTCTTGTATTAAAAACACAGGCAGAGAGCTGCTAGAATTTTCAGTTAGTGTACTGTGTCCTCTGCACAGTGTTCACCTAAAACTAACTGAAGACCTTTGCTGCTTTTCTCATACTAATACCACAGCAGGCAGTGGAGTCTGATAGCTGCATTATATATATATATATATATATATATATATATATACAGATATATATATATATATATATATAATATTACATCCCACCTTTGTGCAGCTACATCTCACTGCAGGCCATTAGTATGTCTGGAAGGCAAACAAAGAGAGGCAGACAGTCACAAGGCAATAAAAGAGGGCAAGCAGGCTCTGTGTGTGTCTAGAGGCAACAGTGCTGGTCGTGGACACGGTGCATCCTCATCAGCACATGGCCGTAGGACACGCTTGTCCTTCTTTTCGGCAGCTGGCCGTGTTGAGCCGCAACATGCCCATGATTTGGTAGAGGGGATAACCAAGCCGTCCTCATCCTCCTCATCCTCTCTCTCCCAGGCTCAGGGTACTTTGTCTGGCAAAGCAGCTGCCAAAGCGGCCTCTTCCCTCAGCTCAATGGCATCAGTCACTCCTTCCCTAGCCCCATCATGTCCTCCTGAAGAGTCCCCCGAACTGTTTGACCACAGTGTTGGGTACATGCTCCAGGAGGATGCCCAGCGTTTTGAAGGGTCCGATGATGGAATCCAGCTAGAGGAAGGCAGTAACGTGAGCCCAGAGAGAGGGGGTGCCCAACAAGGACAGCTATCTGGCAGTCATGTTCCCCCAGCTGCAGCATACTACCAGATTTGCTCCAGTGATGAGGAGGAAGGGGATGATGAGGTCACTGACTCCACATGGGTGCCTGATAGGAGAGAGGAGGAGGAGGCACATCTCCAATGAGGCAGGATGCCCTCCAGGGGCCAGCTTAAGGGCATCACACCGACTGCATCACACCGCAGAGCTCCGCATGTGCAGGGCGCTGCTGTCTCTGCACGTTATACCAAAAGTTCTTTGATGTGGGCCTTTTTTCAGACATGTGCAGCAGATCGCACCGTTGCCATTTGCAACATATGTCTGAAGCGTATCTCACGTGGCCAAAACATCAGCCGCTTGGGCAGCACGTGCTTGACCAGACATATGTTGACCTGCCATGCAGTCCGTTGGCAGGCGTACCTATAAGACCCACACCAAAGAACAAAGCGGACCTCTCCTTGCTCCTCATCAGCTGGGATCTCTAAACCCACTATACCTTCAGTCCTCTCTGAAACCTGCACTGAGAGGAATGAAGGTGTAGAATTAGGTGTGTCACAGTCACAGCCAAGTACTTGCGCGCAATTTCGGTACACCGACGTCTGATTGTACCAGGCAAATTTCCCTGCCCCAGCTTCTGCACCGCCGAAAGAAGTTCTCTCCCAGCCATCCACATGCCCAGCGGTTGAATGCTAGCTTGGCTAAATTGCTAGCACTTCAACTACTGCCTTTTCAGTTGGTAGACTCTGCCCCCTTCCGTGAGTTTGTTGAATGTGCGGTTCCTCAGTGGCAGGTTCCCAAACGCCACTTTTTCTCACGGAAGGCGATTCCGGCTCTCTACCGGCATGTGGAAGGCAATGTCTTGGCCTCACTGGACAGGGCGGTCAGTGGTAAGGTGCAGATTACCGCTGACTCATGGTCCAGAAGGCATGGACAGGGACGTTACCTATCTTTCTATCTTTCACGGCGCATTGGGTGACTCTACTGGCAGCTGGGAAGGATGCAGGACAAGGTGCAGTAGTGTTGGAGGTTGTTCCACCACCACGCCTCCAAAATGTTACTACTGGTGATTCTGACACACCTCTCTCCTCCACCCCTCCTCTTCTTCCTCCATGGCCTCTACCTGTGCTTTGTCCTCGGAACCAACGGTGCTCCGTAGACGTTCAAGGGGCTACGCAAGTACGCAGGAAAAAATATGCCATGCGTTGCTTGAGCTGGTGTGCTTGGGGGACAGGAGCCACACTGGGGCAGAGATTCTTTCAGCTCTGAAGGGGCAGGCTTAGAGGTGGTTGACGCCACGCCAGCTTAAGCCAGGAAAGGTGGTTTCCGACAAAGGCACCAACCTCCTCTCTGCCCTCCGACAGGGACAACTGACCCATGTGCCCTGTTTGGCTCATGTCCTTAACTTGGTGGTGCAGTGGTTCTTGGGCAGGTACCCGGGCTTACAGGAGGTCCTGAAGCAGGCCAGGAAACTCTGTGGGCATTTCCGCCAGTCATATAATGCCAGTGCTCGGCTGGCTGACCTGCAAAAGGATTACAACCTGCCCAAGAACTGCCTAATCTGTGACATGCCGACCAGGTGGAACTCTACGTTGGCCATGCTGCAGTGGCTACACATGCAGCAGAGGGCCATCAATGAGTATCTGTTGCAATATGGCACCAGGACAGGGTCAGGGGAGCTTGGATTTTCTTCCCCACGCCAGTGGGCCATGATCAGGGATGCATGCACTGTCCTGACACCATTTGAGGAGGCCACAAGGATGGTGAGCAGTGACAGTGCATGCATCAGTGACACTGTCCCACTTGTCCACCTGTTGGAGCACAAGCTGCGTGGAATAATGGACAGGGCACTTGAGGCAGAACAGAGGCAGGAAGAGGAGGACTTCCTTACCTCTCAAGGCCCCCTTTATCCAGACAGTGTTCCTGCTGGCCCGGCTATCACACCAGAAGAGGACGAGGAGGAGGAAGATTATTGTGTCAGCATGGAGGTGGAGCCTAGCACTCAGCATCAGCAGCAGTCTTCAAGGGATCAACTACAGTCCCAAGACACCCATGGACTTGTACGTGGCTGGGAGGAGGTGGCTGTGGATCATATCGTCCTCAGTGACCCAGAGGACTCTACACCGAATGCCTCAGCAAACCTACGCTGCATGGCCTCCCTGATCCTGCAAAGCCTGCACAAGGATCCTCGTTTTCTTGCGATCAAGGAGAGGGATCATTACTGGCTGGCAACCCTCCTTGATCCACGTTACAAGGGTAAGGTTGCGGACCTTATCTTGCCGTCGCAGAGGGAGCAGAGGATGAAGCATCTTCGGGAGGCCTTGCAGAAAGGTCTGTGCAACGCGTTCCCAGAGACTGGGAGGTTACAAATTCCTGGTCCTGAACAACGTGTTGCTGAGGCTCCGTCAGTCAAAGAAGGAGCCGGTGGAGAAGGTAGCCGTCTGACCGATGCATTCAGACAATTTTTTAGTACGCAGCCCCAAGGTATGATCGCTTCCAGCAACCATCGCCAGCGCCTGGTTTTCATGGTGCAGGAATACCTAGGGGCAAGATCAGACTTGGACACCTTTCCCAACGAAAATCCTCTGGGTTACTGGGTCTTGAGGATGGATCACTGGCCAGAGCTTGCATAGTATGCAATTGAGGTACTGGCCTGTCCTGCATCCAGCGTTCTTTCGGAACGCACATTCAGTGCTGCTGGAGGCTTTGTAACCAATCACAGGTTGCGCCTGTCCACCGACTCGGTCGATCGACTGACCTTCATAAAAATGAATCAGTCTTGGATCACCACCAGCTACCAAGCACCTGATGCTGATGTAACCGAATAATTTTTTGGGATTATAGATCCCTTCAAGACTGCCTATGCTGATGCTGACTGACTATCCTGTTATGCAGAGTGACTATCCTCTTCCTCCTCAATAATCATGCTGATAGCTTGAAAGAACATTTTTGGTTCTGGGCACCGCACCAGTGGCTAAGGCCCAATTTTTCTTTAACAGGGGCGAGTATTTACAACTTTTGATGCAATGCTTTGCAGCAGGGCTCATTCCTGCACTCCAACTAGAGTATCTGGGAGAGGTTGCAGTGTTGTGGCACCAGCACCAGTGCCTAAGGCCCAATTTTTCTGCCCCTGTTTAACAGGGGCGTGTAATTACAATTTTTGATGCAATACTTTGCAACAGGGCTCATTTCTGCGCTCCAAGTAGAGTATCTGTGAGGGGTTGCAGTGTTGTGGCACCAGTGCCTAAGGCACAATTTTTATGCCCCTGTTCAACAGGGGCATGTAATTACAATTCTTGATCTAATAATTCACAGCAGGGTCCATTCCTGCGGCCACCAAGAGTAACTGTGAGGGCTTACAGTGTTGTGGCACCAGCACCACCTCCACCACCACCACCAAAGGCCCAATTTTTCCTACCACTGTTCAACAATGTCATGTAATTACAATTCTTGATCTAATATTTAACAGCTGGGTCCATTCCTGCGCCCACCAAGAGTAACTGAGGGCTTACAGTGTTGTGGCAACACCACCACCACCACCACCACCAAAAGCCCAATTTTTCTGCCCCTGTTAAACAGGGGCATGTAATTACAATTCTTGATCTAATGATTCACAGCAGGGCCCATTCCTGCACCCACCAAGAGTAACTGTGAGGGCTTACAGTGTTGTGGCAACACCAACACCTAAGGGCCAAATTTCTACAGAGTATATATGGCAGGCCTGTACTTTCAAACATCCAACTTACAAACGACTCCTACTTGCAAACGGAAGGAGACAACAGGAAGTGAGAGGAAATCTACCCCTAGGAAGGGTAATTCTCTCCTGTAAGAGTTAATATGGGAAAAGGGTGTCTCCTCTCCACTGATGCTTTATCACCAATCCTTGTTTCAATAAAAACCCCAAATTTTCCAAAAACATTTGTCATTGGGACGGAAAGTGAGGTGAAATGTTCTGAACAGGTGCACGCTGCACAGACAGCAAAACAAATGTTACAGGGGTGATAACCCTTCCCTATGTTTTCCAAAAAGCTTAAAAATAGATTTTTTGCCTGGAGCTACACTTAAAAAATGTACTACTTAAGAACAAACCTACAGTCCCTGTCTTGTTTGCACCGCCTGTATACTGCTGTTCAGAGTATCTAGGGCCTTTTTTAAATTTGGGTGCGGGGTTCCCCTTAACCACTTCGCGCCCAAGGACGTCCATGGATGTCCTTGACTTTGAGCCGGGATATCTGAATGATGCCTGCAGCTACAGGCATCATTCAGATATCGTTTTTTAGAGCCGGCGATTCTCTGTACCGTAAGAATGATCATAGCGGCTGTTCCACCGCTTGATCGTTCTTACAGGCGGCGAGAGGGGACGTCCCCCCCTCCCGCCGCCCTTCGGTGCTTCTACCGACTCACCTGAGCGATCGGTGAGTCGGTGACAGGATCCGCCGGCCCCAGCTTCTTACAATAGAGATTTCCGGCGGACCAGATGGTCGCCGGAGTCTCTATGATTGTTCGGAGGCCGGGCGCGATGTTATGACGTCACGCCCGGCCTCTGCATTCAAAAAAACGGCGCCGCTTCAGCTAGGAAGCGGTGATCTTTTTTTTTTTTTTTTTCATTTCAGGCTTCCCAGCCTAGAGGTGAGATGTGGGGTCTTATTGACCCCATATCTCACTGTAAAGAGGACCTGTCATGCTTATTCCTATTACAAGGGATGTTTACATTCCTTGTAATAGGAATAAAAGTGATCATTTTTTTTTCTTCTAACTGTCAAAGTAAAAAGTTAAGTGTAAAATGAACAATAAATAAAAATAAAAAAAATTGTAAAGCGCCCCTGTCCCCGGTAGCTCGTACGCAGAAGCGAACGCATACGTAAGTCCCGCCCACATATTAAAACGGTGTTCAGAACACACATGTGAGGTATCGTAGCGAACGTTAGAGCGAGAGCAATAATTCTAGCCCTAGACCTCCTCTGTAACTCAAAACATGTAACCAATAAAAAAATTTAAAGCGTCGCCCATGAGGATTTTTAAGTACCGAAGTTTGGCGCCATTCCACGAGCGTGTACAATTTTGAAGGGTGACATGTTAGGTATCTATTTACTCGGCGTAACTTCATCTTTCACATTATGCAAACAAATTGGGCTAACTTTAATGTTTTAATATTTTTTAATTCATTAAACCGTTTTTTTTCCCAAAAAAATGCGTTTGAAAAATTATTGCGCAAATACCATGCGAGATAAAAAGTTGCAATGACCGCCATTGTATTCTCTAGGGTCTTTGCTAAAAAAACATATATCTTGTTTGGGGGTTATATGTAATTTTCTAGCAAAAAAATTAGGCTTTTTACATGTAGGAGCGAAGTGTCAGAATTGGCCCGGATGCGAAGTGGTTAATATCCATACAAGACCCAAAGGGGCTGGTAGTGGGCTGGGGGTGGGGGGGTACCCATGCCATTTTTCTCAATGATTTTCATCCATATTGCCGGGACCAGACATTACATTAAAGCCGAAAGCAGTTTTAAATGACTTTTTTTCCTTTAGAAATGTCATTTTGTGCAGGGACAGTTCTAAACACGGAAAACACGTGCCACTTCACAAGCATACTTTAGACACCCCCCAGGTGCGATATTTAAAGGAATATTTCACTTTTTTTTTCCACTTTATGCATCATTAAAATCACTGCTCCCGAAAAAACGCCCGTTTTTAAAACTTCTTTTTGCATTGATACATGTCCCCTGAGGCAGGACCCGGGTCCCCAGACCCTTTTTAGGACAATAACTTGCATTCTTAGCCGTTATATTTAGCACTTTTGATTTCGAACGTTCGTGTCCATTGTATTTAATAGGGTTCTAAAGTTCGCGCAAACTTTCGGTCCGCTCGCAGGTTCTGGTGCGAACCGAACCGGGGGGTGTTCAGCTCACCACTAGTCAAGAGTACATAATGCACAGATTGCAGGGGTCAGGTGTGTGCAATGTAAATAGTGTGGGGTTCAGGAGTGGGTAGTGCAGGTGTCACCTGTGTGTAATGTACCTAGTGCAGGAGTGGGTAACTCCTAGAGTGCAGGGGTCATCTGTGTGTATTGTACCTAGTGCAGGAGTCAGAATTGGGTAACTGTGCAGGGGTCAGCTGCAGGAGGGATTTTGCTGCCTTTTTCCCAGTGTGTGCACAAGCTTTTGCTGGGGCTCAGCCTCCCTCCCATGTTCTATAAAAGGGAAGAGGCCCAGAGCCTAAAGGGGGCTTCAGGAAACACTTGGGAAAACGCATTGGAAACCTACAGGGAGGGAAAAAAGTATTTGATCCCCTACTGATTTTGTACGTTTGCCCACTGAAAAATAAATGATCAGTCTATCATTTTTTGGTAGGTTTATTTTAACAGGGAACTCACACGGCCAGGAGGCCATTCTGGAACTCTCTGGGGCATCTCCTAGTGGAAACTCTGGTAAAAAGTATCCAATGTCTACACACAATAAATTGGTGATTATGTTATTTATATATATATATATATATATATATATATATATACTTTTGAATTTTTGTACAACTCAGGTGGAAACCTTTGAAATTTACCATGTATACTTCTTTATAGCAACACCAAAACCTCTGAAGAAGACCCGTGAAAAGGGTCGAAACGCATTAGCAATTGCTACATGCTTCCATATACAATGTGATTAGCTGTATGACAATTTTTAGTGTTTGCAATTGTGTAGAACTTTTATTACATGTGTGACAGCAGGAAGGTAAAGTCACCTGGTTGCATCCAGGGGGGTAGATATATTTCGCCCAGATTCAGGCTTTACGCCGACTTATACAACTAGGTGGAGAGTTGTATAAGGCTAGTGGGCTCATGGATGACTCATACCTCTAGGGAGAGGGCTGGGCGTCGTACAGACAGGGAGTTGATGAGGCCAGCTGAAGCTTGTCAGCTCATTTAGGCCTCTATAAGAACTCCCAGCTTCATTAGATGTTAGCTCATGCCTGGACCCAGACCTGTGTGGACTGTCTAGGGAGAGTGAACCCCTGTGCGGTGAGACAAAAGCCTGTGTGGCTATTTGCTTGGACATTTAAAACCAGGGACTTAGGGACTAGGACAGCACTAGGCTGATCCCAGTTGTTAGTTAGGAAACCTGTATGTTTAGTCAGAGGTCAAGTTGACCAGGATTTATTTTGTTTATATGTTTCTTTTGGCTTTGCTGTGTTTTGTCACTGTAAATAGAAAATAAACCGCACCTTTTTTTTTGATTTTGAAAACCACAACCTCCGTTTGCTGGGCCTGTTTTTGTGTGGGGAGCCCATCCCGGGGGTCACACACACCCGCTGCCGAGCTAACCCCCACACAGTTGGTGGAGAACCAGTGGCAGTTTTTTTTAAGCCAGCATGGAGGAGATACTGAAGCAGCTGGCTCTAGCAAATGCCAATCAACAGCAGACAAATGCAGGTTTGCAAAAGAGCCTTGCAGCTCAACAACAGAACTTCGCAGCCCAGCAGCAAGCTCATCAACAGAGCCTTGCAGCCCAGCAGCAAGCTCACCAACAGAGTCTGGAAGCTCAGCAACAAGCCCAGCAGCAATCTGAGGCCCGCTTCATAGACCTGTTACAGAAGCAAGAGCAGAGACTACAACAAATGGAAGCAGTAATGCAGCAACGTCCGCAGACCAGTGAGGAAAGCCGTCCCACTAATACCGCGTCCTTTGGGGTGAGTCGTTTATTGACAAAAATGACTGGAGAGGATGATCCAGAGGTATTTTTGACCACATTTGAAAGGACTGCTGAAAGAGAAAAGTGGCCTGAGGAGCAGTGGGCTGGACTGGTGGCTCCTCTGTTAACTGGTGAATCGCAGAAGGCTTACTATGACCTAGAGCCTGACCAAGCAAAAGACTATGTGATGCTAAAAGCTGAGATATTGGCAAGGCTGGGTGTCACCCAGGCTGTCCGGGCTCAGCGTGTGCATAACTGGACTTTCCAGCTTGGAAAACCCCCCAGGTCTCAAATGTATGATCTCATTCACCTGAGCAGAAAGTGGCTACAGCCAGAGACTTTGTCCGCACCAAAGATTGTGGAACGTGTTGTAATGGATCGGTTTTTGAGAGCTCTTCCTACTGCCATCCAAAAGTGGGTAAGCCATGGAGACCCAGAGACGGCCGATGGTCTTGTGGATCGTGTGGAGAAATACTTGGCTACAGAGAACCTGACGGCCTCTTCCAGAGACACTCGGACTTTCCACCCTAAGACCAGACCATCCCCAGGGGCGGATAAGAGGATTCCAAGGGGTAAGGGTGGAGAGAGTGAGAGGGTGGGAGCTCTACCCCAAGTTTGGCGAGAACAGCCTGGGAAATCAGCGGCTCAAGAGGCGGCAAGAAGGATCGTTTGCTACCGCTGCCGGCAAGCGGGACATATTGCAGCCAATTGCCCGGTTGTGGAGGAACCCATGCAGTGTGACTTTCTGACGGGCAGACGTCAGTCGCTGTGTGCGACAGTCGCATGCACTGCCATTCGAGGAATTGAGAAACATTTATGCAAAATGTGTGTTAATGGTAGAAATGTTGTGGTATTGCTGGATTCAGGTAGCCTTGTGACCCTGATAAAGGCTGAGTTAGTTAAAACAGAGGTCTCTGGGAATAGCAAGGTAGCTGTTATTTGTGTGCATGGGGACACCCGAGAGTATCCAGTGACTACAGTGTGTTTCGAGACCCCCAAAGGTACCCTCTCTCATCCAGTGGGCTTAGTATCTCAGTTACCGTATGACGCCATTGTGGGAAGGGATTTTCCGAAGTTCTGGGAACTGTGGGATGATCCTGAGCCCCCCACTGGTGCCCCTATGTACCAGGAATGTGATAGCCAGAACTCCCCTGAGAGTGGTGAGGACTCTCCGGAATTTCCCTTATCAGTATTGGCAGGGGAGACTCAAGAAACTGGAGAGGAGCCCACCTCCTCAGACGAAAACCTACCGTCTGTGGAGTTTTCTGATCTTGAGGTTCACAGGGAAAACTTTGCCACAGAACAGTTGAAAGACCCCGCCCTAATAAAGGCACGCGAAAACGTAGTGAAAATAGATGGCGAGTTAGTGAACCCAGATAATACCTGCACTTACCCATACTTCAGCGTAGAGAAGGACCTACTGTATCGGGTGGCAAAAAGGGCAGAAGAAACCGTTGAGCAGCTTGTGGTGCCCAAACCTTACAGGAAGTTGGTGTTGGAGTTGGCCCATGGGCACATTCTTGGAGGTCATCTGGGGACAGAGAAAACCCGAGAGAGGGTATTACAGAGATTCTATTGGCCGGGGGTGATGAAGGACATAGAAAATTATTGTTCCTCCTGCCCTGTGTGTCAGAGGTCGGCCCCGATGCCACATTTCCGTAGCCCGCTGGTCCCTCTACCCATCATATGAGGTCCCGTTTGAGAGGATCGCCATGGATTTGGTAGGTCCTATAATCAAGTCCGCTAGGGGGCACCAGTACATATTAGTTATAATGGACTATGCCACCCGTTATCCAGAAGCGATCCCTCTCCGAAATACCTCGGCCAAAACCATAGCCAAAGAGCTATCTCTTGTGTTTAGCCGGGTGGGTATTTGTAAAGAACTGCTTACGGACCAAGGTACACCCTTTATGTCCCGGGTTATGAAGGAGCTGTGTAAATTGTTCAAAGTGACGCAATTACGTACATCTGTGTATCACCCCCAAACCGATGGGCTGGTTGAAAGATTCAACAAAACCCTAAAACAAATGTTGAAGAAAGTGGTGGATAGAGATGGAAAGGATTGGGACTGTCTACTTCCTTATCTGATGTTTGCTATTAGGGAGGTGCCCCAATCCTCTACGGGATTCTCCCCCTTTGAGTTACTGTATGGGAGACACCCAAGAGGGCTGTTGGATATTGCCAAGGAAACTTGGGAAAGTGAGAGTTCTCCCCACAGGAGTGTGATTGAGCATGTCGCCCTGATGCAAGACCGAATTGCACAGGTAATGCCCATCGTGAAGGAACATTTGGCCCAAGCGCAGTTAGCACAGCAGAGAGTGTACAACCGTGGAGCCAAGACCCGTACCTTTTCCCCGGGGGATAGGATACTGGTACTTGTCCCTACGGTTGAAAGTAAATTCCTTGCCAAATGGCAAGGCCCCTACGAGATAATGGAAAAAGTGAGCGAAGTGAATTACAAGGTCAGACAACCAGGAAGGCGAAAGCCCGAACAGATCTATCACGTTAATCTGTTGAAAGCCTGGAGGGATAGAGAGTCCCTAGTCGCAGACACTTGGTCACCAGCTCAAACTGGTTGCGTGATTCCTGAGGTTGGAATAGCAGCCACCTTGTCACAACCCCAACAACAGGAGGTTAAGGAGTTTGTGCTTCGCAACAAGGAGGTATTCTCTGAGCTGCCGGGACAAACATTTGGGGTAGAGCATGACATCATTACCCCGCCCGGTGAAAGGGTGAAGTTAAAACCCTATCGGATCCCAGAGGCCCGACGGGAGGCAATACGGGAGGAAGTACAGAAAATGCTGAACTTAGGGGTGATAGAGGAGTCCCAAAGTGATTGGTCTAGTCCCATTGTGTTGGTGCCTAAACCGGATGGGAGCTGGCGATTTTGTAACGATTTTCGTCAGTTGAACAAAGTTACAAAATTTGACACCTACCCCATGCCACGTATAGATGAGTTGATCGACCGGCTGGGAACAGCCCGATACATGACGACTCTTGACCTCACAAAAGGGTATTGGCAAATCCCCCTGGCCAAATTGGCCAAAGAGAAAACCGCATTTGTAACCCCAGACGGGGCGTTCCAATATAAAAGAATGCCGTTCGGGTTACAGAATGCGCCGGCCACATTCCAGCGGAAAATGGACCAGATGCTGAGGCCCCATCGGAAGTATGCTGCGGCTTACCTGGATGACGTAATTGTCCATAGCACAGATTGGGCCTCACATCTGCCAAAAGTGCAAGCAGTCCTGGACTCTGTTCGGGAAGCGGGGTTTACGGCTAACCCCAAGAAGTGTACCATTGGGCAGGAGGAGGCCAAATATCTTGGGTACACCATTGGGAGGGGAGTAATAAAACCCCAACTCAACAAAGTCGAGGCCATCCAGAGTTGGCCACGTCCCAACAGCAAGAAGCAGGTACGAGCCTTTCTGGGAATCGCTGGGTATTATCGGCGATTCATTCCCCACTTTGCTTCTAAGGCTGTGCCCCTAACCAACCTAACGAAGGGGAAAGGGTCGGTCATGATTAAATGGACCCCCGAGGCTGAGGCAGCATTCCAATTCTTGAAACAAGCCTTATGTAGCCAGCCAGTGTTGTACTCACCCGACTTCTCTAAAGACTTTGTCGTACAAAGTGATGCGTCAGATGTGGGGTTAGGAGCAGTATTGTCCCAGGTCTGGAACGGGGAAGAGCACCCAGTCATTTACCTCAGCAGGAAGTTGAAGTCCCATGAGGTAAATTACGCCACCGTTGAAAAGGAGTGTTTAGCGGTGAAGTGGGCTCTAGATTCCCTTCGGTACTACCTGCTAGGTAGGCACTTTGACATGGTTACGGATCACGCTCCGTTAAAGTGGATGGCTCAAAACAAGGAAACAAATAGAAGAGTGAATAGGTGGTTCCTGGCCCTCCAGGAATTCAACTTCACAGTAAAGCATCGCCCTGGCGTTCAAATGGGGAATGTGGATGCTTTGTCTCGAGTACATGAATGCCTGATTGCTGGTGTTCCAACCCCGAGGTTAAAACAAGAGGGGGGGGTATGTGACAGCAGGAAGGTAAAGTCACCTGGTTGCATCCAGGGGGGTAGATATATTTCGCCCAGATTCAGGCTTTACGCCGACTTATACAACTAGGTGGAGAGTTGTATAAGGCTAGTGGGCTCATGGATGACTCATACCTCTAGGGAGAGGGCTGGGCGTCGTACAGACAGGGAGTTGATGAGGCCAGCTGAAGCTTGTCAGCTCATTTAGGCCTCTATAAGAACTCCCAGCTTCATTAGATGTTAGCTCATGCCTGGACCCAGACCTGTGTGGACTGTCTAGGGAGAGTGAACCCCTGTGCGGTGAGACAAAAGCCTGTGTGGCTATTTGCTTGGACATTTAAAACCAGGGACTTAGGGACTAGGACAGCACTAGGCTGATCCCAGTTGTTAGTTAGGAAACCTGTATGTTTAGTCAGAGGTCAAGTTGACCAGGATTTATTTTGTTTATATGTTTCTTTTGGCTTTGCTGTGTTTTGTCACTGTAAATAGAAAATAAACAGCACCTTTTTTTTGATTTTGAAAACCACAACCTCCGTTTGCTGGGCCTGTTTTTGTGTGGGGAGCCCATCCCGGGGGTCACACACACCCGCTGCCGAGCTAACCCCCTCACACATGTTACCAGAGCTTATATCTTAACTTGTACCGATTTTCCTTCTTTTGAATTTTATTAAACAAACCTTTTTAAAACATACACTGCTATCAATTTTTGAATTCAGCTGCCCAAAAAAACCCCACTGGGGGAACATCCCATTCTTCTGACTACCAGGGTGAGCAGCAACATCCCTCTCCTATATGTGTCTTTCCCATTCCACATATTTTAACAGGGAGAGACAGAATAACAACAAAAATATCCAGAAAACGCATTTAAAAAACTTATAAATTATGGGCCAATCAGTGCCCATCAGTAATGGCTGTCAGTACCTCATCATCAGTGTTGCCTATCAGTGCCATCTATTAGTGCCTATCAGTGCCACCTATCAGTGCCCTGTATCCTGGCACTGTGCCCTGTATCCTGAGTGAAATACGAATTTGATCCCCTATCAATCAGCAAGATTTCTGGCTCCCAGGTGTCTTCTATATAGGTAATGATCTGAGATTAGGAGCACTCTCTTAAAGGGAGTGTTCCTAATCTCAGTTTGTTCAAAAAAACTAGAGAATTATCCCATGCTCCCTAATCTACTCAAAGCATAAACAAGATTTTTTTTATTTAATCTCAGCTTGTTACCTCTATAAAAGACACTGGTCCACAGAAGCAATCAATCAGATTCCAATCTCTCCACCATGGCCAAGACAAAAGAGCTGTCCAAGGATGTCAGGGACAAGATTGTAGACCTACACAAGGCTGGAATGGAGTACAAGACCATCGCCAAGTAGCTTGGTGAGAGGGTGACAACAGTTGGTACGATTATTCGCAAATGGAAGTGTAGCGCTACCCCCGGAGAAGTTGCTTACGTTTTTTCAGTCCGTTACTCTGCCTCTCAACCGCAGTAACCTTCTCAGCCCCCTCTGGCACACCTGGCAATAGTGTAAGTGCAATAACCAATGAGAAACACACACGTTATGATAAAACACAGAAATTGTCTTTACTGCAATATTTCTGTGGAAAGGTAACAAACAGTAACAATATATATATTCAAGGAATGCAATGGGAGAGCAGTAACTGAGGTTATGAGCAATGTAGCTCAATACTATATTCAGGCTGCTTTCAGGGGATTCAAAATCTTATGCCCTGTACACATGGTCGGAATTTCCGATGATAAAAAAATGTCCGATGAGAGCTTTCCATCGGATATTCCGACCGTGTGTATGCCCCATCTGTCTTTTTCCATCGGAAATTCCGACGGACTTAGATAGAGAACATGTTCTCTATTTTTCCGACGAAAAATCCGTTCGTCTGTATGCAATTCCGACCCACTAAAAACAATGCATGCACAGAATCAAGTCTACGCATGCTCAGAAGCATTGAACTTCATTTTTCTCGGCTCGTCGTAGTGTTGTACGTCACCGCGTTCTTGACGGTCGGAATTTGGTGTGACAGTGTGTATGCAAACCAAGCTTGAGCGGAATTCCGTTGGAAAAACCATCCGATTTTTTTCCAACGGAAAATCCGACCGTGTGTACAAGGCATAAGAGTACCCTTCTACCAGTTAAGAGAAAGAGTAACCGTCCTTCATTCAAACGTGCTTCCTCTCCGGTGCCAGGGGCATCAGCCTCCAGGCAGTCGCTACGGCCTCCGCTGTCAGGGTCAAGCGGTAAGCCTCAGGCCCAAGCACAAGACTAGAAGAAGCCCTGGGGGCAGAAGCTTACAAAACAGAGTCCCAAAGCCTCCTTATGAAGGGGCGCCCCCGCTCGATCGATCGGGTGGGGGAAGACTTCTGTGGTTTTCAGGAGCTTGGCAAGAAGAGATCCTAGACAGATGGGTCATCTCGGTGGTTGCCCTAGGCTACAAACTAGAGTTTCAGAAGTTCCCTCCGGTTCGCTTTCTAAGCTCGAACGTCCCCAAAGACCCGGTGAAAAGAAGGTCTTTATTTCTGGCGCTAGACCGGTTGATGTCTCAGGGTGTAATCATAGAGACCCCCTTGGAAGAGCAGGGCATGGGGTTTTATTCAAACCTCTTCACAGTACCAAAACCGAATGGAGATGTCAGACCCATTCTAGATCTCAAAGATCTGAATCTGTTCTAAAACATCCGCTCCTTTCGCATGGAGTCAGTCGTTTCCACTTTGCGGGGAGGAAAATTTCTAGTATCCATAGACATCAAAGATGCATATCTGCATCTGCATGAGCACCGCCACTTTTAGTTTGTGGCCTAACCCTTCGGGTTGGCCACCGCTCCCCGGGTGTTTACAAAGGTTCTGGCCCCAGTACTAGCAAAACTAAGGGGCCACGGTATAGCAGTAATGGCATACCTAGACGACCTGCTGCTGGTAGATCAGTCAGTAGCACGGTTAAACCAGGGTTTGTCCAGCATGGTCAAGTATCTGGAACACCTGGGTTGGATTCTCAACCTAGAAAAATCATTTTTGCATCCGGTAAGGTGGCTGGAGTATTTAGGTCTGGTTATAGACACAGCCCAAAGAAGGGTGTTTTTGCCTCAGACAAAGGTCAACACTATAAGAGAGCTGGTCCAGGTGGTCAGGGCAAGGAAGGGTCCTTCCATTCTCCTTTGCATGAGGTTGCTGGGGAAGATGGTGGCTTCATTTGAAGCGGTTCCCTATGCCCAGTTTCATTCAAGGCTGTTACAAAACAGCATTCTGTCCGCCTGGAACAAAGAGACCCAAGCCTTGGATTACCCAATGTGTCTGACCCTAATGGCCCGTACACACGATCCAAATATCTGAAGAAAACTGTCGTCCGAGGAATAATCGTACGATTTTCGGGTCGTGTGTACACTACTTTCGAGAGCCGATCAAGACAGTTCATCCGATATTATTTGATCGGACAAGCACGAAAATTTTCCTCGTATGATGCAATTTTTGTTTAGTCAGTATAGTTGTCATCCGAAAATACAATACAAATACATTACAACACATGACATCACTTCCGATTTTTTTTCTGTCGTACGACAATTTTCGTGACTTTAGTAACCTATTCAATTTCTACTTGCGACTATTAAGCGAAAAAAGTTGTACGATCTGTCGTACGATATTCGGATCGTGTGTATGGGCCATTAGGTTGTGCCAGAATCTCAATTGGTGGTTGACAACCAAGAATTTGCAGAAGGGGAAATCCTTCATGCCAGTCACCTGGAAGGTAGTAACAACAGATGCCAGCCTCTTGGGCTGGGGTGCAGTCCTAGAAGAAACTACTGTCCAAGGGAAGTGGTCAGACTCCGAGAAGACCTTGCCCATCAACATCCTAGAGATTCGGGCGGCACGTCTAGCTCTAATAGCCTGGACGTTCAGGTTGCGGATTGTCCCGTCAGGATACAATCCGACAATGCCCCAGAAGTGACTTACTGTATATCAATCACCAAGGGGGCACCAGATGCCATGCAGCTCAGAAGAAGGTGAATCATATTTTAGCCTGGGTAGAGGAGCATGTACCTTGCCTATCGGCAGTCTTCATTCCAGGGGTGGAGAAAGTTGGACAACTTTGTGTCAAGGACAAGGGATCCACTCGCTTACGGGACAGATGCGTTAGTGACCCTGTGGGATCAGTTTTCACTGATTTATGCATTCCCCCCAGTTCAGCTGCTAGTGCGGCTTCTCCGCAGAATCAAAGAAGAACGGAAGTCGGTGATTCTAGTTGCCTCGGCGTGGCCCAGAAGATCCTGGTATGCAAAGATCGTAAGGATGACAGTAGGGAGTCCATGGACTCTTCCATATCGTCCGGACCTGCTGTCGCATGGGCCGATGTTCCATCCTGCCTTACAATCGCTAAATTTAAAGCGGTTATATACTTTTTTTTTTACTTTTACCTACAGGTAAGCCTATACTAAGGCTTACCCGTAGGTAAAAAAAAATCTCCTAAACCTTTACGGTTTAGGAGATATTCCCCTTGCACTGCGCCGCTGACTGCATCGGCGCATGCGCACAAGGGATTCTCGGCTGAAGGCCCGGCGGACGCCGGACCTTGCCGGAAAGAAGTCTCCCGCTCGCATGCACGGGAGTGACGAGATCGCGGCTCCAGCCACTCACAGCACTGGAGCAGCAATACCCGGAAGACACACCGAGGCATAATGTCAGCTGCCTCGGCATGGACCGGGAGGGACACCGACACCTCGTTCTAAGGTAAGTATTTCATAATAAGCTAGTATGCGGTGCATACTAGCTCATTATGCCTTTTCCTTTAGAGGTTTAAAAAAAAAAAATCAGCGGGTATACAACCGCTTTAAAGGTTTGGCTATTGAAGCCCACATTCTAAAGTAATGCAGGCTTTCAGGTTCAGTGGTAAATACCCAGATTAATGCAAGGAAGCCAGCTTCCAGGACAATTTATTATAGGGTCTGGAGGGCCTATATTTCTTGGTGTCAAACCAAAAGATGTCATCCTCGGAAGTATGTCATAGGTAGAATTCTTGCCTTCCTACACATGGGGGTAGAAATGAAGCTGGCCTTGAGTACAATTAAGGGTCAGATTTCAGCCTTGCCAGTGTTTTTTCAAAGACCGCTTGCTTTGCATTCTTTGGTCCGGGCCTTTATACAAGGAGTAACACATATAACTCCGCCAGTTAGGTCACCCTTGTGCCCATGGGATTTGAATTTGGTTCTGTCGGTTTTACAAAGATAGCCTTTTGAGCTGATGCACAGCATTCCTTTGCTTCTTTTGACAAGGAAATTGGTGTTCTTAGTTGCGTATCAGAATTGGCTGCTTTTTCCTGTAAAGAGCCATACTTAGTTATTCATAAGGACAAGGTGGTGTTGCGTCCTCACCCAACCTTTCTGCCTAAGGTAGTGTCAGGTTTTCATCTAAATCAAGATGTTGCCCTACCTTCCTTTTTTCCAGAACCTCGCTCTGCGGAAGAAAAATTGTTACACTCTCTTGATGTATTGAGAGCAGTGAAAGCCTATCTGAAGGCGACAGATGTTTTGTTTGTGCTGCCAGATGGCCCCAGGAAAGGGCAGGCAGCATCAAAATCGACTAATTCAAAATGGATTCATCAGGTTAATATTCAGGCTTACGGCCTGAAAAGGAATGGTTCCGACTTTTCAAGTTAAGGTGCACTCTACCAGGGTAGTCAGTGCTTCCTGGGCAGTGCATCACCAGGCTTCTATGACTCAGATTTGCAAGGCCGCAACTTGGTCGCCAGTGCATATGTTCACAAAGTTCTATCAGGTGGATGTAAGATGGCAAGAGGATGCCGCCTTTGGGCGCAGTGTGCTGCAGGCAGCAGTATAGGTCCGAGCTTTTTATACAAGTGGCTTAACAACCACTCAGTGCCGGTGCTAGTAATAGGCAGGTCGGGCAGCTGTCTAGGGTGCCAGGGTAGGGGGGGGGGCAAAATCCGGATCCCCAGACACTCGCTGGTCATTCGGATTTTTAAAATACCTGCAGAGCCTGTGTCGCCTTATGGCACCAGGCTAGGGGGGCGGTAAAATGCGCCTGTGAAGATATTCCCGCACAAACAATTCACCCTTTTCAACCCCATTCCATCAGCCTCCTTTTCTGGTGCTCTTCGGGACGGGTTCCCTGGGCTCCCTGTATGATCAATGCGCTCACCTGCCAGGACTGCACTCTATACATAGTCTGCAGTGCCGCCCCAGCAGCAGCAGTGATAAGAGGAGGGGAGAGAGCCGGGACAAAGAACCCCCCTGCCGGAAGTGCCTGCAGGATACATGGAACCCGGCCGGGGCAGGTGAGATGGAAGCCCTGCATGTAGTTGCTGCAATTTCCTCTACCTCCTCCTGGTCCTTTTATGGGAGGACAGGCAGAAGCGCCGCTCTCCTCGAGGTGAGGCCACCACCCCTGTTCGCTCACTAAGTGCTGCCTTCACCCAGTCACATGAAATAGAAAAAAACTTTGAACAGAGGTGGGGGGGGATTGGGGGTACAGAGGGGAAGAGGTGCAGGGGGTTGGGGGGTACAGAGGGGAACAGATATGTGGGGGGTACAGAGGGGAACAGATTTGTAGGGGGGTACAGAGGGGAAAAGATTTGTAGGGGGTACAGAGAGGAACATATGTGTGGGATACAGTGGGGAACAGAGATGGGGGGGTACAGAGGGAAACAGAGGTGCAGGGGGGAGAGTACAGAGGTGGGGGAGTACAGAGGGAAACAGAGGTGCAGGGGGGAGAGTACAGAGGTGTGGGTGGTGGGGTGGAGAGGGAAACAGAGGTGCAGGGGGGGAGAGGGTTGCCACCTTTTTTTCAAGCCAAACCCGAACACTTTAGCGACGCATGACATGGCACCCCAACCATGGTGCAATTTTGACGCGATTGTCACCTGACAAATCATGCCAAAATCACGTAAACAGAATCGTGGGATGCCTGTCACCCAAAATAAGTTTTGCTTTGCGATTGAGATGCCATTATTCCCATCCCCTCCTTATACAAATCTTATTCCCCTACCAGCACAAATCCTCCTCCCTCCAATACCCCTATGGCAGCCGACAGGGGGTACCATGGGGCCCCAGCACACAGGGGTGCCTGGACAAAAGGGGGATCGGTGCGGCGGGCAATTACAGAGGAGGGGGAGCAATTACAGAGGAGAGGGGGCAATTACAGAGATGGGGGAAATTACAGAGATGGGGGGAATTACAGAGGAGGGGGGACAATTACAGAGGAGGGGGGCAATTACAGAGATGGGGGGCAATTACAGAGGAGGGGGGTCAATTACAGAGGAGGTGGAGAATTACAGAGATGGGGGGGAAATTACAGAGGGGGGGTGGGCAAATACAGAGGAGTCAAAACATAAGGGAGAGAGAGAGGCGACAGGCAGCTGCTGGTGCGAACGTTTCTAATAAAATAAATGTTTGAAAACAATCCACTCAGAACTAGAATAGTAGTCTCAATAGATATTGAGAAAGCGTTTGACTCAGTTGACTGGACGTATACGTTCAAAGTCCTGGAAGCCATGGGGTTTGGGCCACAGTTTAGGAAATGGATATCCATGCTTTATAGACATCCTAGGGTGGCGGTATGGCTGGGATCTTGCGTTTCTGAATTTTTTGAGTTAGGAAGGGGCACTAGGCAGGGATGCCCATTATCTTCCTTCCTGTTTGCCCTCGCCATGGAGCCTCTAGCAGTCGCACTTAGGTCATCGGGGGAGATATAGGCTATTAGAGTGGGTACGATAAATGAGTCCCTAGCGTTATACGCTGATGACATGCTGCTGTTCCTTAGTGACCCGGGAGATTCACTGCAGGCGGCTTTAGGTATTCTTGATCACTTTGCTAAATTTTTAGGGGTAAAGGTGAACTGGAGCAAGTCCTCTACTCTTCCTCTAGACGCAGAGGCCAAAGAAAGGGCGGATCCTACTCTAACGCTGCAATGGGTCACATAAGTACTTAGGAGTTAAGCTCACAGCAAATGTGCATGACTATATGCCTCTTAATTTACTCCTGTTGCTGACGTTGCTTAAGCAAAAGATCCAGGCATGGAATAAATTGCCGCTGTCCTTGATAGGTAGGATCAGCCTGCTTAAGATGAAGATTCTCCCTGTAATCCTCTACTTCCTAAGGCATGCACCCGTATGGGTACCTAAATCATATTTTAAAAAGATTAATAGTATTGTTTGACAAAGTATGGCAGACGTGGTATAATTCCAGTACTACTGTAGGATAATGAGTGGAGCTTAAAATACAATAAGGAAAAATCTGGGAAGAGCATAACGCCTCAGGAGAGGAAATAGCTGACTTATGTAATCGCAAGCCAAATGACATGTAGGATGAATAGTGAATAAAGCAATAAACTGTCCGTTGTTGTCCGTAGTGAGTTACTTGATTAGATTTCTATTAACTACTGAACGTTGAAGGAAAAACTGAAGGATCCTTCTTATTTGAGCTGTGACTAAAGGGTTTAAGTGATGGGGATGGGAGGGGTTATTTTGCAGCATACATGTTAGAAAGTTGGACTATGTTAGTCAGCTAAGATAACCTTGGGCCATGTTGGCCGCGTGTGGATAGTGTCCGTTGACACGTCCAAGTGTTGTATGATGTACTGTTAAAAAAAACAATAAACAGAATTAAAAAAAAAACAAAAAACAATCCACTCCCTCTTATGTCAGAGCTGTAGGCATGTCAGTCAGTGAAGTCGGCTGTCCCATTCTCCCCTCCGATCCACGCTGCTGTTTCACTGAATTGCTGGAGGACACATAGAGCCGCGAGAAACTCGTGTGAACTGTCAGCCTCTGATGATGGAGGCATGGTTAAGCCTCCGGAACGCTCTGATTGGTCACAGCGTCCCAGGCTGACAGCTCACTGCGTTTTACCCGTGGCTCTGTATCCTTGGCTTCCTCCAGTGATTCAGTGAAACAGCAGCGTGGTTCGGAGGTGATCTGAGACCTAAAATACAGGAATTAGGGTGATTTGAGGTGTGTAGGTTCAAGTTCACCTTCATAAAAAAAAAAAAAAATGCAGAGCCTTTGGCGGGTAAAAAAATGTGCATTTATTATTATTTTTACTAGGACTGTGTAAGGCATTGTCAGTGTATCTATCTGCTCGTACGGACAGGTAGTTACACAGTTAGCCTGTTCATATACTACCCTAAACTTTCCATATACTACCCTAGCATGTCCATATACTACCCTAGTCTGTTCGTATACTACCCTAGCCTCTCTATATACTACTCTAACCTGTCCATATACCTGCGGACCACAGCTGGCGTGAGGAAAGCGAGCTGGTGCCGCCACTATTTGTCTTCAGGCGCAGGTGCAGGCCTGTGGACCACGGCTGAAGAAATAGGTGGAGAGGTGCTGCAAAATCTCCACCTCCACCATATACATGGGCAGGGCAAAGGGGGTGGAGTCAGGGGCGGAGCTAATGGGGCCGCCAAAATGAGGTTTCGCTTAGGGTGTCAAAAACCCTTGCACAAGATCCGCAACCACTTTAAGGTCCTGGAGTGGCCTAGCCAGTCTCCAGACCTTAATTCCATAGAAAATATGTGGTGGGAGCTGAAGGTTCGAGTTACCAAACGTCATACTTGAAACCTTAATGACTTGCAGAGGATTTGCAAAGAGGAGTGGGACAAAATCCTTCCTTAGAGGTGTGCTAACCTGGTGGAATGCTGCCTATTAGGGATAAGCTTCGAATTCGAATCAAACTCATGTTCGACTCGAACATTGCCTGTTCGCCCGTTCGCCGAACAGCGAACAATTTGGGGTGTTCGCGGCAAATTCGAAAAGTCTATGTAAGAAATCTAAAGTGCTGATTATAAAGGCTTATATGCAAGTTATTGTCATAAAAAGTGTTTAGGGACCCGGGTCCTGCCCCAGGGGACATGTATCAATGCAAAAAAAAGTTTTAAAAACGGCCGTTTTTTCGGGAGCAGTGATTTTAATAATGCTTAAAGTGAAACAATAAAAGTGAAATATTCCTTTAAATTTCGTACCTGGGGGGTGTGTATGATATGCATGTGAAGTGGCGCATGTTTCCCGTGCTTAGAACTGTCCCTGCATAAAATGTCATTTATGAAGGAAAAAAAGTCATTTAAAACTCACTCGCGGCTATTAATGAATTGTCGGCTCCCGGCAATACATACAAAAGTCACTGATAAAAAAAAAAAAAAAAAAAGCGTGGGGTCCCCCCAAATTCAATTACCAGGCCCTTCAGGTCTGGTATAGATATTAAGAGGAACCCCGCCGCAAATTTAAAAAAAAAATGCGTGCGGTTCCCCCCAAATATCCATACCAGGCCCTTCAGGTCTGGCATGGATTTTAAGGGGAACTCCACCCCAAATAAAAAAAAAATGGCGTGGAGTCCCCCCAAAAATCCATACCAGACCCTTATCCGAGCACGCAACCTAGCAGGCCGCAGGAAAAGAGGGGGGGACGAGAGAGCGCCCCCCCCCTCCTGAACCGTACCAGGCCACATGCCCTCAACATGGGCCTCTTCCCCACAACCCTTGCCCGGTGGTTGTGGGGGTCTGCGGGCAGGAGGCTTATCGGAATCTGGAAGACCCCTTTAACAAAGGGGACCCCCAGATCCCGGCCCCCCCTATGTGAATTGGTAAGGGGTACATTGTACCCCTACCATTTCACGAAGAAAGTGTAAAAAAATGTAAAAAAAATCACACAAACACCTTGGAAAAGTCCTTTATTAAAAGAAAAAAAAAAAAAAACATTCCAGCGGAGAAATCCAGTGTCACGCGGCGATCCGATGTCCAGCACTGTCTGTCATTGGCTGAGCCTGAGCGGACCTGATGGGGAACTTCCTCCGCAGTCTATTAAATGTATAGACCCGCCCCTTCTAAAGGTCCCCATCAGGTCCGCTCAGCCAATGACTAGGTGTAAGGCTAAGCGGACCAGATGCGGAACGTGAGAAGGGGCGGGTCTATTCATTTATTACACAGTGGAGGAAGTTCCCCATCAGGTCCGCACAGGCCAATGACGTAGGCGGGGTCTGACATACGAGGGGGCTGACCTGATGGGGAACTTCCTCCACTGTGTAATAAATGAATAGACCCGCCCCTTCTCACGTTCCGCATCTGGTCCGCTTAGCCTTACACCTAGTCATTGGCTGAGCGGACCTGATGGGGAACTTTAGAAGGGGCGGGTCTATACATTTAATTGACTGCGGAGGAAGTTCCCCATCAGGTCCACTCAGGCTTAGCCAATGACGGACAGAGCTGGACATCGGATCGCCGCGGGACACTGGATTTCTCCTCTGGAATGTTTTTTTTTTTTTAAATAAAGGACTTTCCCAAAGGTGTTTGTGTGGTTTTTTTTACATTTTTTTACACTTTCTTCGTGAAATGGTAGGGGTACAATGTACCCCTTACCAATTCACAT
Source organism: Rana muscosa (assembly GCA_029206835.1). Lineage (NCBI taxonomy): Eukaryota > Metazoa > Chordata > Amphibia > Anura > Ranidae > Rana > Rana muscosa. Next base: position 78,326,336 of record JARGYO010000094.1, read on the forward strand.
AGGGGGGGCCGGGATCTGGGGGTCCCCTTTGTTAAAGGGGTCTTCCAGATTCCGATAAGCCCCCTGCCCGCAGACCCCCACAACCACCTGGCAAGGGTTGTGGGGATGAGGCCCTTGTCCCCATCAACATAGGGACATCCTCCCCATGTTGAGGGCATGTGGCTTGGTACGGTTCAGGAGGGGGGGCGCTCTCTCGTCCCCCCCTCTTCCCCTGCGGCCGGCCAGGTTGCGTGCTCGGATAAGGGTCTGGTGTGGATTTTTGGGGGGACTCCACGCCATTTTTTTTAAAATTTGGGGTGGAGTTCCCCTTAAAATCCATTTTTTAATATCTATACCAGACCTGAAGGGCCTGGTAATTGAATTCTGGGGGACCCCCACGCTTTTTTTTTTTTATCAATGACTTTTCTATGTATTGCCGGGAGCCGACAATTCATTAATAGCCGCGAGAAATGACATTTTATGCAGGGACAGTTCTAAGCACGGGAAACATGCGCCACTTTACATGCATATTATACACCCCCCCCCCAGGTACAAAATTTAAAGGAATATTTCACTTTTATTTTTTCATTTTAAGCATTATTAAAATCACTGCTCCTAAAAAAAGTCAGTTTTTAAAACTTATTTTTGCATTGATACATGTCCCCTGGGGCAGGACCCGGGTCCCCAAACACTTTTTAGGACAATAACTTGCATACAAGCCTTTATAATTAGCACTTTAGATTTCGAACGTTCGAGTCCATTGTATTTAATAGGGTTCTAAAGTTCACACGAACATTCTGTCTGTTCGCAGGTTCTGGTGCGAACCGAACAGGGGGGTGTTCGGCTCATCCCTACTGCCTATGATCACAGGGAACACCATCCCCACCGTCAAACATGAAGGTGGAAACATTATGCTTTGGGGGTGCTTTTCTGCTAAGGGGACAGGACAACTTCATCGCATCAAAGGGACGATGGACAGGGCCATGTCCCGTCAAATCTTGGGTGAGAATATCCTTCCCTCAGCCAGGGCATTGAAAATGGGTCATGGATGGGTATTCCAGCATGACAATGACCCAAAACACATGGCCAAGGCAACAAAGAAGTGGCTCATAAATAAGCACATTAAGGTCCTGGAATGGCCTAGCCAGTCTCCAGACCTTAATCCCATAGAAAATATGTGGAGGGAGCTAAAGGTTTAAGGTACCAAACGTCAGCCTCAAAACCTTAAAGGGGTTGTAAACCCTTGTGTTTTTTCACCTTAATGCATCCTATGACTAAATACAACTAAAACGAAAACACTTGCAGAGCACTAAAATGCCATTTTAGTCCTAAGACTAAAACTAAATTGAAATTTGCTGCCAAAATAACACTGGCGACAGTTCACTTAGTGTGACAGCCTGGTCATGTGCTGGTGACAAACAGCCTTGGAGCGCCATGAACACATATGTAAGGCAGATGGGTATTAAGGTCCACCCTGTCTGCCATGGCATATATATGTTACACTGCCATGAAGGGGTTAAATCCGCTAAATACATTCCAGGTGCATTAAAAAGTGTTCAAAGTTTTACAGCTTGCTTTCTTTAGAAATCAGCTACAACTTGTCCTGTCCTCCACAAGTATAATGCAGAGAGAGATCCTTGTTTTTTTTTTGTGGAAGCAGTAGTTCCTCTGTAGAGGTCTGACACACCACCGGCTGAGTCAGAGCCAGAGCTCTTCAATCAGCAAAGCTAATGCTGTCAGACCTCTGCATAGAGACCACTGCTTCCACCAAGAGAGTAACGGGTTGATTTACTAAAGGCAGACTGTGCTCTCTGCAAAGGTAAAGCTTCACTTTGAAAAGAGTACCCAATCGCGTGTAAGGAAAATTAAAAAGATGCATTTTTGCTTGCACATGATTGGACTATAGAAGTCAGCAGAGCTTCTGCACATTTACTAAGCTCTGGAGCAACTGCACAGTCTATTTGCCTTTAGTAAATCAATCAGGGTCTTTGCTGCATGCTGGCAGGGAAGCAGGCTTTTCTACTCAGACTGTGGCTTCTTTCTAAAGAAAAAAAATTGTAAGACTTTACGAAACAAAAAAAAGGATCAAAATAACATGCTTCAGATATTTAAAAAAATAGCAAACTTGAAGGCATAGCACATAAATATAAGAGAGAGAAAAAATAATAAATGAGAGAATGAAAGAGTGAAAGAAACAGAAAGGGTTCAAGGATCAGTCATTTCCTTATTTTACCTGTTGGGGGCAGTACACCCTAGCGGCTGACAGAACATCATTCTACTAGCCACCAGCAGGTGTCTCCCCACAGCAAAAGGATTTTGCCATCAGCAACAGCCTGATCCTGTCTGCTATGTTGTTGTTTTTGTTTTACTTGCTTGTTGTATTATTTGTGGCATTGTTGTTTCTTTAATCACTTATATTGTGAATAATCCAGACTCTTGGTTTCTCTGAAATATACAAGTCCAGTCATACCAGTTAGAATAAGATTCCATCATTGGTTTCCCAACACAATAAGAACACCTCCCTGGCATAATGGAACAGGCAGGTAAATCCGAAATGAGGTTCCTCCTGCACTGCAAGGGTTAAATGCTTGTGTTTGTCTAGGGGTACCATTAAAAATATGTTTTACTTACCTTATACCTCACTCCTCCGGCATCTGGTTTTCTCTTCTCTCTGGTGCTCCAGGTTGTGGGTGGGTCCTCAACGTCCTTACTTACAGGACTGCTTTATACGTGATCTGTGACTAATGGCTTTGAGGGATCAGGTGCATGGAGAGAAGGAAGCAAGGTAAGTAAAACTGCTTTTCAGGCCCCGTTTACCCATGTGGCGGTGTTCACCACCCCTCTGAAAAGCGATCCACAGTGAATTGCTGTTTAGAGGCATCTGGCAAATAGTTTGGAGTTGTCACCTCCTTACCACCTGTTTTAATCCTTGAAAATCCACAGCACCATTCCGGACTACCTGCATTATACGTGGTTGCAGGGCTGTCACGGGAAGACCTTATTCCCTTTATTAGGAGAGGTACTGCCCGCCAAACCCAAACTGTGATATAACATTTGTAGCACTGTGATCATTGCAGTGTGTACTAACATGGCCACATGGCTAAATTCTGGCTGGACCGTCAGGGGGTGGTAATATAGTGTCTCAACCACCTAGTTTTACTGTCCCGACTGTCCGTGTGATCAAAGCCTTAGACCACTTTCACACTGAGGCGCTTTTCAGGTGCTTTCACGCTAAAAAAAGCGCCTGAAAACATATTTCCATTAAAATCAATGAATGCTTTCACACTGAGGCAGTGTGCTGAAAAAACGCCCCTCTCCATTGAAATGAATTGAAAGCGCTTCAAAAGCGCCTGAAAAGCGCTTCAAAAGCGCTCAGTGTTTTACTGGCAGTTTTTTAAGCGCCTCAGTGTGAAAGTGGCCTAAATGTCATTGAAAAAAACTGCATTTTTCTCGACATGATTTTTTGTGTTTCCTCTCAAGCCTGCCTTGCCTACACACAATCGTGGTAAAAAATGTTCGAGTAAAGCGCGGTGACGTACAACACGTACGACGGCACTATAAAGGGGAAGTTCCATTCGGATGGCGCCACCCTTCATGTTAGTAAAGTTTATTGAGCGACGATTCGCACTTTTCAGCCTCGTGCTTTTCAGTCCGTTACAGCGTGACGAATGTGCTATCTCCATTACGAACGCTAGTTTTACCAGAACGAGCGCTCCCGTCTCATACTTGATTCTGAGCATGCGCATTTTTTTTCAAAAAATTAGAGCATGTTGCAATTTTTTCATGGCCGTTTTTCATGTCGTGAAAAATGCTCTGAAGCCCACACACAATCATTTTTAATGACCATTTTAAAAAATGTAATTTTTCTCGGCATTAAAATCCACTTTATGCTACAGGTAAGCCTATAATAAGGCTTAACTGTAGCTACCCCAGATATCTCCTAAACCTGCACGGTTAAAGAAGTAGTAAAGGTTCATGTTTTTTCACCTTAATGCATCCTATGCATTAAGGTGAAAAAACATCCGACAATACCGCCCCCCCCCCCCGAGCCCCCGTTTTACCTACCTGGCCCCTCGAAAGTCCCGCGCTCGTTCCCGTCATCCTCTTCGGTTCTCAGCCTGGCCGCCGATTGGCTACACTGGATGGATTGAAAGCAGCACAGCCATTGGCTGGCGCTGCTGTCAATCACATCCAATGACGCGGCGCGCCAGGGGGCGGGGCCGAGTGATACAGTCGGCGGCTATGGCCGCCGCTGTATCACGGGAGCATGCCCGCAATAACTCAACACCATGCGAGCTCGCATTATGGTGTTGAGTCCTTGCGGGGAGGAGCCAAGACAGCCGCCGAGGGACCCCAGAAGACCAGGATCGGGGCCACTGTGTGCAAAACGAGCTGCACAGTGGAGGTAAGTATAAACTGTTTGTTATTTTTTGGCAAAAAAAGGGAAGCTTTAGTGTCCCTTTAACCACTTAAGCCCCGGACCATTTGGTAGCTAAAGGACCAGAGGTGAATTCAGAATTTTGCACTGCGCTGCTTTAACTGTAAATTGTGCGGACATGCAATGTTGTACCCAAACAAAATTTGCGTCCTTTTCTTCCCACAAATAGAGCTTTCTTTTAATGGTATTTGATTGCCTCTGCGATTTTTATTTTTTGCGATATAAATGGAAAAAGACCGAAAATTTTGAAAAAAAATGATATTTTCTACTTTTTGTTATAAGAAAAATCGAATAAACTCAATTTTAGTCATACATTTAGGCCAAAATGTATTCAGTCACATGTCTTTAGTAAAAAAAATGTCAATAAGCGTATATTTATTGGTTTGCGCAAAAGTTATAGCGTCTACAAACTAGGGTACATTTTCTGAAATTTACACAGCTTTAAATTTATGACTGCCTATCTCATTTCTTGAGATGCTAAAATGGCAGGGCAGTACAAAACCCCCCCAAATGACCCCATTTTAGAAAGTAGACACCCCAAGGAAATTGCTGAGAGGCCTGTTGAGCCCATTGAATATTTTTTTTTTCGTCCCAAGTGATTGAATAATGACAAAAAAAAAAAAAAATTTACAAAAAGTTGTCACTAAATGATATATTGCTCACACATGCCATGGTTATATGTGGAATTGCACCCCAAATTACATTTTGCTGCTTCTCCTGAGTACGGGGATACCACATGTGTGGGACTTTTTAGGAGCCTAGCCACGTACGGGACCCCGAAAACCAAGCACCGCCTTCAGGATTTCTAGGCAGAAATTTTTGATTTGACTCCTCACTACCTATCACAGTTTCGAAGGCCATAAAATGCCAAAATAGCACAAAACCCCCCCAAATGACCCCATTTTGGAAAGTAGACACCCCAAGCTGTTTGCTGAGAGGCATGGTGAGTATTTTACAGCTCTCATTTGTTTTTGAAAATGAAGAAAGTCATTTTTATTTATTTTTTTCAATTTTCAAAACTTTGTGACAAAAAGCGAGATCTGCAAAATACTCACCATACCTGTCAGCAAATAGCTTGGGGTGTCTACTTTCCAAAATGGGGTCATTTGGGGGGGTCTTGTGCCATCTGGGCATTCCATGGCCTCCGAAACTGTGATAGGCAGTGAGAAGTGAAATCAAAAATTTACACCCTTAGAAAGCCTGAAGGCGGTGCTTGGTTTTTGGGGTCCCGTACGCGGCTAGGCTCCCAAAAAGTCTCACACATGTGGTATCCCCGTACTCAGGAGAAGCAACAGAATGTATTTTGGGGTGTAATTCCACATTTGCCCATGGCATGTTTGAGCAATATATCATTTAGTGCCAAAAAAAAAAAAATCTTTTTTCCGCAACTTGTGTCAACATATAAAATATTCCATGGACTCGACATGCCTCTCAGTATATAGCTTGGGGTGTCTACTTTCCAAAATGGGGTCATTTGGGGGGGTTTTGAACTGTTCTGGCATTTTATACACAACATTAGGAAGCTTACATCCACTCTTCTAACCACTTAAAGACAAAGCCCTTTCTGACACTTTTTGTTTACATGAAAACATATTTTTTTTGCAAGAAAATTACGTTGAACCCCCAAACATTATATATATTTTTAAAGCAAAGGCCCTACAGAATAAAATGGTGGGTGTTGCATTTTTTTTTCTACACAGTATTTGCGCAGCGATTTTTCAAACACATTTTTTGGGGAAAAAATACACTTTTTTTAATTTTAATGCACTAAAACACACTATATTGCCCAAATGTTTGATGAAATAAAAAAGATGATCTTAGGCCGAGTACATAGATACCAAACACGACATGCTTTAAAATTTCGCACAAACGCGCATTGGCGACAAACTACATACATTTTTAAAAGCCTTTAAAAGCCTTTACAGGTTACCCCGTTAGATTTACAGAGGAGGTCTACTACTAAAATTACTGCCCTCGATCTGACCTTCGCGGTGATACCTCACATGCATGGTGCAATTGCTGTTTACATATGACGCCAGACCGACGCTTGCGTTCGCCATTGGGCAAGAGCAGGGCAGGACAGGGGTGCTTTTTATTTTATTTTTTTATTATTAATTTTGCTTTTTTATTTTATTTTTAAATTGTTCCTTCCATATTTTTTTTTTTTTTTTTTTATAATTTTTATTGTTATCTCAGGTTATGTAAATATCCCCTATGATAGCAATAGGTAGTGACAGGTACTCTTTTTTTGAAAAAACTGGGGTCTAGACCCTAGATCTGTCCTCTGCCCTCAAAGCATCTGACCACACCAAGATCGGTGTGATAAAATGCTTTTCCAATTTCCCAATGGCACTTTTTATATCCGGGGGGGGGGGGGGGACATTCCCTCCCACTGCTTGTAATAGCAGTCCAGAGGCTAATTAGCCACTAGGATTGCTTTTACATGAAACCGGCCGCTGGCTGAAAAGAATGATACCAAGATGATACCTAAACCGGCAGGCATCATTCTGGTATAAACATTCAAAGTCCAGCAACATACCAGTACGTTGCTGGTCCTTGTTGGACATGTATTGTAATCTTTTTTATTCATGCAGCCAGTTGGCTGAACGAAAAAAGAGATTGATCGGGTGGGTATGCCCACCATTAGAATACCGCCCTTCATCCACCCACTTCTAATGATGGGCATACATGCACCATTTATATATGCTGAAGCATGGGGGCATCCTCCCGCAAAAAAGTTATGCTGCACACACATGGTCGGACTTTTCCACGGGCAAGCCTCCGTCGGAATTTCGACCGTATGTACGCGGCATTAGGAGCAAAATCACTCCTCCGCCCCTGCTGCCCCAATGCTTCGGCATATTTGCTTTTTTTTTTTAACTGTGGTGGTGAAATCACCTCCTACAGCGCTGGAGTCGCAGGGATCAGGCCTGTCTCTGCGAACGCTGCAGTTATGTGTGTTGTGTTTTGCAAGTGATCGATCGACACTGCACTTGGGTGGCCTGGGCTGGACAGAGGGGCAAAACGCAGGTGCCAGCAGGTATCTGGGCTGATCCCGCTAATATTGCGTTTTTGGGAACCCTAAACTGCTGGGGACGCTAGTATAGATCTGATCAGATCAGATATTGATCTGTTCAGATACTATACCACTAAGGAGGGTGTATGCTTCACGCGTGGGTGTTAGCGGTACTGGCACTAACCTGACGCTGCCTGGGGTGTGACGCAGACCCTCTCTGACGCTAAAACCTAATTGATATCACCCGCCGGGCGATCAGGGGGTTAAACCTTTATTGGGTTATATACGGCGGGTGCCCTGACACTATAAAAAGCAAACTAACTAACCAGCGTCACCCGTAACACTTATATGATGATCACTGGTGAAAGGGTTAACTAGGGGCAATTAGGGGGTTAAAACCTTTATTAGATAATATATGGGGGTACCTGACGCTATAAAAACCTGCGGCGAACCTAAAAAAAATTACTGGCTACCGATCTGCATCACCGACGCTAAGACAGCGATCAGAAAAATGATCGCTTAGCGACAGTGGTGATAGGGGGTGAAAGGGTTACCTGGGGGGCAATCAAGGGGGTTAAATCTTTATTAGATAATTTATGGGGGTACCTGACGCTATAAAAACCTGCGGCAAACCTAAAAAAAATTACTGGCTACCGATCTGCATCACCGACGCTAAGACAGCGATCAGAAAAATGATCGCTTAGCGACAGTGGTGATAGGGGGTGAAAGGGTTACCTGGGGGGCGATCAAGGGGGTTAAACCTTTATTAGATAATTTATGGGGGTACCTGACGCTATAAAAACCTGCAGCGAACATAAAAAAAAATACTGGCTACCGATCTGCATCACCGACGCTAAGACAGCGATCAGAAAAATGATCGCTTAGCGACAGTGGTGATAGGGGGTGAAAGGGTTACCTGGGGGCGATCAAGGGGGTTAAACCTTTATTAGATCATTTATGGGGGTACCTGACGCTATAAAAACCTGCGGCGAACCTAAAAAAAATTACTGGCTACCGATCTGCATCACCGACGCTAAGACAGCGATCAGAAAAATGATCGCTTAGCGACAGTGGTGATAGGGGGTGAAAGGGTTACCTGGGGGGTGATCAAGGGGGTTAAACCTTTATTAGATAATTTATGGGGGTACCTGACGCTATAAAAACCTGCGGCGAACCTAAAAAAAAAATACTGGCTACCGATCTGCATCACCGACGCTAAGACAGCGATCAGAAAAATGATCGCTTAGCGACAGTGGTGATAGGGGGTGAAAGGGTTACCTGGGGGGCGATCAAGGGGGTTAAACCTTTATTAGATAATTTATGGGGGTACCTGACGCTATAAAAACCTGCGGCGAACCTAAAAAAAATTACTGGCTACCGATCTGCATCACCGACGCTAAGACAGCGATCAGAAAAATGATCGCTTAGCGACGGCGGTGCTAGGGTGTGAAAGGGTTATCTGGGGGGTGATCAAGGGGTTAAACCTTTATATGGGGGGGTTAGGGGGCTACACTGGACCTAAAACTAAATGTAGTGACACTTTTACAGTCACAAATGTCACTGATTGCAGTGATCAGTAAATAAATGGTCACTGCAATCAGTGACACTGTGACTGGGGGCTGGGGGGTGATCTGGGGGGGCCTGGGGGGGGCGATTTATGTGCCTATGTGTGCTGGTGTTAGTGTAGTGTTTGTGCACTAACCTTGATGTCTTCTCTTGTACGGCGCTCGGTATATGTGAGCGCCGCACAAGAGATGACATCACTTCCTCCTGCTTCCTCTGCCTGTGTTTACATTACACAGGCAGAGGGAGCATTCTCATTCGCCAGGAGCGATCGCGGGGGGGTGGCCGGAATCGAACGGCCGCCCCCCCATCTCGGAACGCTCCCAGACGAATTCCGACCGCTCACTGTACAGAAGGGGGGTCCGATTGGACCCCCCAACTGTACAAAGGCAATCACGTACACTCTACGTGATTGTGCCTGTCGGTGCCATTGTGCCGACGTATATATACAGTGAGCGGTCGTTAAGTGGTTAAGGAGATATCCCCTGTATCTGCATGTGCCAACATCATCGGCATATGCGAACTGAAGCATTTTTTTTAAATTAACAAACATGTTTTACTTACCTGCTCTGTGTAATGGTTTTGCAGGGAGCAGCCCCAATCCTCCTCTTCTGGGGTCCCTCGCCGGCCCTCCTGGCTCCTCCCCTTCAATGTGTGCCCCCATAGAAAGCTGCTTGCTATGGGGGCACTCATGTGTGTTTTTTTTTTTATTGACACACAGAGCAGGGCTCAGTCCTGCCCCCTGAATCCCTCCTCTCTGGCTGTAATTGCCAGATGGTTTAAAGGTTAGTTCACCTTTATAGTAAATTTTGAAGTACAGTCAAGGGGCCCCAGTCGGTTAGAATGTATGAAGCATTGCAGAGAATTTCATCTTTAAATTTCATACCTGAAGGCCAACTTGGGTTGCCACCTTTTCTTCAAGTCAAACCCGAACACTTTAGCGGCACACAGCAATTATTTTTCTTTATAGTATAAACTATACATATATTTTGCTATTAAATAACATTTCTAGTCAAGTAAAGTTATTAACAAGTCCACAGAGTCCCCAGAGTCCCCCCTTTAAATCAGAGTCCACAGAGTTCCCCCTTTACATCAGAGTGCCCCTTTACATCAGAGTCCACAGAGTCCCCCCTTTACATCAGAGTCCACAGTGTCCCCCCTTTACATCAGAGTCCACAGTGTCCCCCATTTACATCAGAGTCCACAGAGTTCCCCCTTTACATCAGATTCCACAGAGTCCCCCTTTACATCAGAACTCCACAGAGTCCCCCCTTTACATCAGAGTCCACAGAGTCCCCCCTTTACATCAGAGTCCACAGAGTCCCCAATTTACATCAGAGTCCACAGAGTTCCCCCTTTACATAAGAGTCCACAGAGTTCCCCCTTTACATCACAGTCCACAGAGTTCCCTCTTTACATCAGAGTCCACAGAGTTCCCCTTTTATATCTGAACTCGCAGAGTTCCCTTTCAGTGTAAGGGGAGACTCTGCAGACTCCGATGTAAGGGAGAACTCTGGGGACTCTAACACAAGGAATGCTCTGGGAACCTTGATTTAAGGGGGGATACAAGAACTCTGATGTACAGAGAGGACTCTGATGTAAGGGAGAACACTGCGGCCTCTGGTATAAAGGGGAACTCTGGTGTAAAGGGTGTTCTGAGAACCCTGCTTTACCTTAGTTTACTCGGAGTCAGGGGAGAGAAGAAGGGAGACTTTAGCCACAGATAGGGATGGATGGTGAGCTCACTCACCCCTTGGCAGTCAGCACCCCCCATCCAGATGAATCTGAAAGCCATAGTCCTGTCTGAATAATGTATCCGGGTTTCAGGCAGTCTGAAACCTGGACGCATGATTCCAAACCCGAACTGTCCGGGTGAATCCTGGACAGGTGGCAACCCCTAAGGCCAACTGTGGCTTCCTCAAATCCTCGCCCGAAAAAAAAAAAACATGTGATCATTGGCATCCTGCATATGAGCTAGGCCAGATAGTACAGTTAGAGTGCCCCCATGATCACAGGGACAAGTGTGGAGTTGCTGTATTTCTCATTCACAAATCTGCACATGCGCAGCGTGCCCTCCCTTGTTCACAAATCCCCACATGGGCATGGAAGACAGGGTACCCGTGCTTCTTTCCACATGTCCGACACATGCAGCTGGGCCCTACTTACATACAGGGATTTTAGGTCCTCAAGCGTACTCTCTGCCCAAACCCACTCACTGTTCATATGCACAGATGCAGAGTACTCTTAAAAAAGTTATCCGTGGTCCAAATAGAAGCTCCAAAAGTCCAACTGGCTACCCAGGGTCCATGAGACACGGAGATCCCTGGGCCACATGATGCTTGATACATAAGGGGTTTTCTCTCACTACCAGGCGAGGGACTCCTTTTCCTCTATCAACACGCACTCCTGAGCCGACCAGGTTTGCAAGCCTCGGCTGTGCTCAACACATCTCTATCAGTAGAACATCATGTCATACCTCCCAACCGTCCCGGATTCGCTAAAAGGAGGGAGGTCAGATATAAAGTTCGACCTCCCCAACCCTTACCTCCTTCTAGCACAAGTCCTCTGTGGTCCCAAAGTGCCCCATCAGCGCATTGTTTTCTAACTCCCCTAAGAGATGCCAGCTGCCATAGAGGGGGTCATTATGGCATCTGGGACCAGGAGCACCCCACAAGCGATGCTGAGCATGTGCTTTGGGTGCCTACACTAGCGCACCCCTGCCAAGCAGGTTAGTGGAGCCAAGTGATGGAAATTGTTCTGGTATCTGGCTCTGGCCCAGATATCTAGGACAATAGGATTTTGTTCAAATATCAGGAAGGCGCCACCAAATCCGGGAAGGTTGAGGGGCTATGCTAGAAGTGCAGAGAGTATTTGTGCTGGGAGAAGGAACTAGGGGAAGGAGGATTTGTGCTGGGCGGAGGGATTAGGGGAAGAAGGGTTTGTGCTGGGGGAATTTGAAGAGGGGGGAGAAAGGTTTGTGCTGGGATGAGAAGGGGGGTAAGATTTGTGCTAGAAGTGGGGAGAGGATTTGTACTAGGAAGGGGGATTTGCAGGAAGGAGATTTGTGCTGGGGAGATTTGTTCTGGGATGCGAGTTCTGTGATAGGTTAATGGGGGGGGGGGGGTCGAAGTAGATTCGTGCTGTGAGGGGGGATTTGGGGGAAAGGATTTGTGCTAGAACTGTGGAATGGATTTAGTGTATGCTGATAGAGGTGGGTGGGGGGTTGTGCTTGAAGAGAATGTTTGCTTGAAGAAGGAGTTGGGGAATGGGGTTGTGGGAGGTGGTATTGGGGGGGGGTAAGGAGGATTTGTGCTGAGGGGATTTGGAGAGGGGAACAGGTGGGGGAGGATTTGTACTGGAATGGAGGATTGTGATGGGAGGGAGGATTTAGGAGTGGAAGAGTATTTATTTTGGGTGGGGCGATTAAAAGGAACAGTTTTTAAGTTGGGAGGGGGAAATGAGGGGGGTAGGGATTTACGCTGGGATGGTGAACAATGGGAATTGAGCTGTGAGGGGAAATCTTGGGCTAAGATTATGCTAGGATGGAGATGATTTGTTCTGGGAGGGGGAGAGAGGATTTGTGCTGGGGGGGGGGATATTTGCTGTGGGAGGAGTGAGTATTTAAGTTTTTTCTCGGTGGGAGAGAGTGGAAACTTTTGCTAAAGGGGTAAAGTGGGGGATACACTGTATTGTACATTACATACTTCTCATCAAACTGTTCATTGTCTCAACAGTCACTGTTTTTTAAGCAGTCCCTGACTATTGTAATGCTATTATAAAGTTTTTCTGAAAGGTAGGCTCAGACAAAGTGTTATGCCGCGTACACACGATCATTATTCACGGCGGTTAAAAAACCGCCATGAATAATGACATTTAAAACGAGGGAACGGCTTGTTCCCCACACGGTCGTTTTTCACGTCATTTTTTCTCTCGACGAGAAAAACGACCGTCTGTGAGCTCCGCGGCAGTGTTTCCCTATGGGAAAACATGTCGAAAAAAACGACGAGAAAAATTAGAACATGTTCTGATTTTTCTCGTCGTTTTTAATGCCGTTTTTCTCGTCGAAAAAAACGGCAAAAAGACCACAGACGATCGTTTTTCTCGTCGAAAGGAAAAAAATTTGTTTTTCTCGACGAGAAAAACGGCCGTGTGTACGTGGCATTAGCTCGCCATCTATTTTCAGTGTGTGCAAAACCATATAATATGGAAGCGTGTGTTTTTTTTTTTTAATGATTATGCTGGAGTTTATATGTGTCTGTGAGACTCTTGCTTGTGGCACAGCAATCTACGCATATTTTATGGGTACAAGAAAGCCTGGGTTTTGTCTAACAATGCCCCTTAAGCCCCTCCCACTGTAAACAGTTTGGCCACACCCACTTTTTGCAGCAGGGCACATAGTGCACCGCAGGTTGCTGCCTCCCTCAAGTGTCCCTCATTCTCAGGTTCAAAAGTTGGGAGGTATGCTGATGTAAGGAGGGACTCCACTGGGGGCACCTGATGTAAGGAGGGACTCCGCTGGGGGCACCTGATGTAAGGAGGAACTCTACTGGGGGCACCTGATGTAAGGAGAGACTCCGCTGGGGGCACCTGATGTAAGGAGGGACTCTTCTGGGGGCACCTGATGTAAGGAGGGACTCCGCTGGGGGCACCTGATGTAAGGAGGGACTCTACTGTGGGCACCTTATGTAAGGAGAGACTCTACTGGGGGCACCTGATGTAAGGAGGGACTCTGCTGGGGGAACCTGATGTAGGAAGGGACTCTGCTGGGAATGCCTGATGTAAGGAGGGACTCTACTGGGGGCACCCGATGTAAGGTGGGACTCTACTGGGGGCCCCTGATATAAGGAGGGACGCTACTGGGAATGCCTGATGAAAGGAGGGACTCTACTGGGAATGCCTGGTGTAAGGAGAGACTCTACTGGGAATGCCTGGTGTAAGGAGGGACTCTGCTGGGGACACCTGATGGCATCTGGTGGTAGCTGACGGTGGCAAGTGACACGCTCAGGGCTCCCACTGATTCTGCATTATGGTGAGTTGAACTATTTCAATTTATATTACAATGTAATAAAAGAAATAATACGCTTCAATAATCCTGACAACATATCAACCATGGTGCCGTGATGATTGGAGCGCCAACACCAGGTGTTTGGAGTATCTTTATCTGCTGATTGTTAAACTTTCTGTAATACACATATTTATTTTGTGGTGTAGGATCTGGGCCTGCTGTTCCTCTATCCCTCTTTCTTTCCTTCCTTCTCTCTCCTTCCCTCCCTATCTCTTTCTTTCTCTCTCCCTCCCTCTCTCTTTCTCCCTTACTTTCTCCCTCCATCCCTCGTTCATCTCAGACTTTACCCACACCCCCTTTGAGCCACACCAGCTTTAAGCCACGCCTAATATTTAGTTTAAACCATGGCCACTTTTCGCCATGACGCGCTTAGAGCGCCACGGTTTTCTTTCCCCGCTACGTCACACCTACAAACAAATGCCCTGCCCCCTAATTATAATAAGACTCCACCTACAGACAAAAAAAGTGTCCCTATACATTTTTTTACAATGTTGCCAACTATGCCTTTCTTATATGAAGTTGCCTAGCATGGAAAATTTGAAAAATGTTTAATTACAACAGAGATGTAAGGCGATTAATTAAAAATACATCCTAGAAGTAAGAGTTCGACTGTAGAAAAGAAACTTTCTAAGCTTCAGGTACCTCCTGCCTACATTTACTGAGGCTATGGAAAAATGCATAACTACGGTAAAATCGCACCACGATTTTGCCGCGGTTTTGCGTTTTCCCACGGCTGGCGGTCAAAACATTCCTATCCTGAATGTGATTCTTCCGCGTTCAGGAGAGGGAGGTTGAAGCTCAACTATCCACAGCAGCTCCTAAACACTGCTAAAAGCCTATGGGTAAATTGACACATATGCTTTAATGGAGTTGAGGAGCTGCTAGTGTACATGAAGCCTTAAAGCCGAGTTCCACTGAAAAGTGGAAGCTCCGCTTGTTTGCTTCCTCCCCCCTCCGGCGTCACATTTGGCACCTTTGGGGGGGAGACCTGGCTGCAGCAAGATGCAGCGAGGTCCCCTGGAAAATTGGCCTCCTTCCTCCGCCGCCAGGCCAGTAAGAAAGCGCAGCGCGCTTTGCGCATGCGCAGTAGGGAACCGGCCGTGAAGCGGTTTCCCTTACCACGAATGGTGGTGGCAGCACCCGAAAGCTGATCAGAAAATCAACTGGGGTGCCTACATCGCTGGATCCCTGGACAGGTAAGTGTCCTAATATACAGTCATGGTGGAAATTGTTGGCACCCCAGAAATTTTTCCAAAAAATCAAGTATTTCTCACAGAAAAGCATTGCAGTAACACATGTTTTGCTATACACATGTTTATTCCCTTTGTGTGCATTGAAACAAAACAAAAAAAGGGAGTAAAAAAAGCAAATTGGACATAATGCCACACAAAACTCCAAAAATGGGCTGCTCAAAATTCTTGGCACCCTTTCAAAATTGTGGATAAATAAGATTGTTTCAAGCACGTGATGCTCCTTTAAACTCACCTGGGGCAAGTAACAGGTGTGGGCAATATAAAAATCACACCTGAAAGTAGATAAAAAGGAGAGAAGTTCACTTAGTCTTTGCATTGTGTGTCTGTGTGTGCCACACTAAGCATGGACAACAGAAAGAGGAGAAGATAACTGTCTGAGGATTTGAGAACCAAAATTGTGGAAAAATATCAACAATCTCAAGTAGGGATGAGCTTCGTGTTCGAGTCGAGCCCATGTTCGACTCGAACATCGTCTGTTTGGCCGTTCGCCGAATTGCGAACATTATGGGCCGTTCGAGCCAAATTTAAGTGGCACGTCACGGCCCATAATTCACTGCGGCATCACAGTGCATTGCTGGCTGATGATTCACAGCGCGCAAAAAACGGAGAGCCATAATTGGTCAAAGCCAGGGTGGCTTTGGCCAATTATGTCTCAGGGGGTTTAGTACACGCCCCACCCTATATAAGGCCGCCTCCGTGACGGCCTTGTGTAGTGTGTTGCAGTGTTGGTTAAAGAGAGAGGTTACAGAGAGAGAGAGAGAGAGAGAGACAGTGTCATTTATATTGAATTAGATAGAGCAGGCAGACGAGTCAGTTAGCTGCAGTTACAGTGTGTAGAGGATATATATGCATCCTAGGTGTTGTATATATATTTATACACTGTATTCAGTTTAGCTAGATCCGTTCCTGTTATTCTCTATACTGTGACAGGCAGGCAGGTGATTGTGCTAGCTGCAGTGTTTCATTTAGTGTACTGTGTCCTTTGCATAGCGTTCACCTAAAACTTACCTGAATACAATTAGTGGTGCTCTCATAATAAAACCATAGGCAGGGAGCTGCATTAATTTCATTTAGTGTACTGCAGTACTTCTGTCCTTTGCACAGCGTTCACTTAAAGGAACCTGAATACAATTTGTGGTGTTCTCATAATAAAGCCACAGGCAGAGAGCTGCAAGTATTTTCAGTTAGTGTACTGTGTCCTCTACACAGTGTTCACCTAAAACTAACTGAAGACAATTGCTGCTTTTCTCATACTAATACCACAGCAGGCAGTTGATTCTGATAGCTGCATTGTAATCAGTACAGATATATATATATATATATATATATTGTGACAGCAGGAAGGTAAAGTCACCTGGTTGCATCCAGGGGGGTAGATATATTTCGCCCAGATTCAGGCTTTACGCCGATTTATACAGCTAGGTGGAGAGTTGTATAAGCCCAGCTGAGACTAGTGGGCTCATTGATGACTCATACCTCTAGGGAGAGGGCTGGGCGTCGTGCAGACAGGGAGTTGATGAGTCCAGCTGAACCTTGTCAGCTCATTTAGGCCTCTATAAGGAACTCCCAGCTTCATTAGATGTTGGCTCATGCCTGGAAGCAGACCTGTGTGGACTGTCTAGGGAGAGTGAACCCCTGTGCGGTGAGAGAAAGCCTGTGTGGCTATATTTTGCTTGGACATTTAAAACCAGGGACTAGGACAGCACTAGGCTGATCCCAGTCGTTAGTTAGGAAACCTGTAAGTTTAGTCAGAGGTCAAGTTGACCAGGATTTATTTTGTGTTTGTTTTTTTTGCCTTGCTGTGTTTTTGTCACTGTAAATAGAAAATAAACCGCACGTTTTTTTGATTTTGAAAACCACAACCTCCGTCTGCTGGGCCTGTTTTTGGGTGGGGAGCCCATCCCGGGGGTCACACATACCCGCTGCCGAGCTAGCCCCCTCACAGTTGGTGGAGAACCAGTGGCAGTTTTTTTTAAGCCAGCATGGAGGAGATACTGAAACAGCTGGCTCTAGCAAATGCCAATCAACAGCAGACAAATGCAGGTTTGCAAAGGAGCCTTGCAGCCCAGCAGCAAGCTCATCAACAGAGCCTTGCAACTTTACAACAGAGTCTGGAGGCTCAGCAACAAGCCCAACAGCAATCTGAGGCCCGCTTCATAGACCTGTTGCAGAAGCAAGAGCAGAGACTACAACAACAGATGGAAGCAGTAATGCAGCAACGTCCGCAGACCGGTGAGGAAAGCCGTCCCACTAATACCGCGTCCTTTGGGGTGAGTCGTTTATTGACAAAAATGACTGGAGAGGATGATCCAGAGGTATTTTTGACCACATTTGAAAGGACCGCTGAAAGAGAAAAGTGGCCTGAGGAGCAGTGGGCTGGACTGGTGGCTCCTCTGTTAACGGGTGAATCGCAGAAAGCTTACTATGACCTAGAGCCTGACCAAGCAAAAGACTATGTGATGCTAAAAGCTGAAATATTGGCAAGGCTGGGTGTCACCCTGGCTGTCCGGGCTCAGCGTGTGCATAACTGGACTTTCCAGCTTGGAAAACCCCCCAGGTCTCAAATGTATGATCTCATTCACCTGAGCAGAAAGTGGCTACAGCCAGAGACTTTGTCCGCACCAAAGATTGTGGAACGTGTTGTAATGGATCGGTTTTTGAGAGCTCTTCCTACTGCCATCCAAAAGTGGGTAAGCCATGGAGACCCAGAGACGGCCGATGGTCTTGTGGATCGTGTGGAGAAATACTTGGCTACAGAGAACCTGACGGCCTCTTCCAGAGACACTCGGACTTTCCACCCTAAGACCAGACCATCCCCAGGGGCGGATAAGATGATTCCAAGGGGTAAGGGTGGAGAGAGTGAGAGGGTGGGAGCTCTACCCCAAGTTTGGCGAGAACAGCCTGGGAAATCAGCGGCTCAAGAGGCGGCAAGAAGGATCATTTGCTACCGCTGCCGGCAAGCGGGACATATTGCAGCAAATTGCCCGGTTTTGGAGGAACCCATGCAGTGTGACTTTCTGACGGGCAGACGTCAGTCGCTGTGTGCGACAGTCGCATGCACTGCCATTCGGGGAACTGAGAAACATTTATGCAAAATGTGTATTAATGGTAGAAATGTTGTGGTATTGCTGGATTCAGGTAGCCTTGTGACCCTGATAAAGGCTGAGTTAGTTAAAACAGAGGTCTCTGGGAATAGCAAGGTAGCCGTTATTTGTGTGCATGGGGACACCCGAGAGTATCCAGTGACTACAGTGTGTTTCGAGACCCCCAAAGGTACCCTTTCTCATCCAGTGGGCTTAGTGTCTCAGTTACCGCATGACGCCATTGTGGGAAGGGATTTTCCGAAGTTCTGGGAACTGTGGGATGATCATGAGCCCCCCACTGGTGCCCCTATGTACCAGGAATATGATAGCCAGAACTCCTCTGAGAGTGGTGAGGACTCTCCCGAATTTCCCTTGTCAGTATTGGCAGGGGAGACTCAAGAAACTGGAGAGGAGCCCACCTCCTCAGACGAAAACCTACCGTCTGTGGAGTTTTCTGATCTTGAGGTTCACAGGGAAAACTTTGCCACAGAACAGTTGAAAGACCCCGCCCTAATAAAGGCACGGGAAAACGTAGTGAAAATAGATGGCGAGTTAGTGAACCCAGATAATACCTGCACTTACCCATACTTCAGCGTAGAGAAGGACCTACTGTATCGGGTGGCAAAAAGGGCAGAAGAAACCGTTGAGCAGCTGGTGGTGCCCAAACCTTACAGGAAGTTGGTGTTGGAGTTGGCCCATGGGCACATTCTTGGAGGTCATCTGGGGACAGAGAAAACCCGAGAGAGGGTATTACAGAGATTCTATTGGCCTGGGGTGATGAAGGACATAGAAAATTATTGTTCCTCCTGCCCTGTGTGTCAGAGGTCGGCCCCGATGCCACACTTCCGTAGCCCGCTGGTCCCTCTACCCATCATTGAGGTCCCGTTTGAGAGAATCGCAATGGATTTGGTAGGTCCTATAATCAAGTCCGCTAGGGGGCACCAGTACATATTGGTTATAATGGACTATGCCACCCGTTATCCAGAAGCGATCCCTCTCAGAAATACCTCGGCCAAAACCATAGCCAAAGAGCTATCTCTTGTTTTTAGCCGGGTGGGTATTTGTAAAGAACTGCTTACGGACCAAGGTACACCCTTTATGTCCCGGGTTATGAAGGAGCTGTGTAAATTGTTCAAAGTGACGCAATTACGTACATCTGTGTATCACCCCCAAACCGATGGGCTGGTTGAAAGATTCAACAAAACCCTAAAACAAATGTTGAAGAAAGTGGTGGATAGGGATGGAAAGGATTGGGACTGTCTACTTCCTTATTTGATGTTTGCTATTAGGGAGGTGCCCCAATCCTCTACGGGATTCTCCCCCTTTGAGTTACTGTATGGGAGACACCCAAGAGGGCTGTTGGATATTGCCAAGGAAACTTGGGAAAGTGAGAGTTCTCCCCACAGGAGTGTGATTGAGCATGTCGCCCTGATGCAAGATCGAATTGCACAGGTAATGCCCATCGTGAAGGAACATTTGGCCCAAGCGCAGTTGGCATAGCAGAGAGTGTACAACCGTGGAGCCAAGATCCGTACCTTTTCCCCGGGGGATAGGATATTGGTACTTGTCCCTACGGTTGAAAGTAAATTCCTTGCCAAATGGCAAGGCCCCTACGAGATAATGGAAAAAGTGAGCGAAGTGAATTACAAGGTCAGACAACCAGGAAGGCGAAAGCCCGAACAGATCTATCACGTTAATCTGTTGAAAGCCTGGAGGGATAGAGAGTCCCTAGTCGCAGACACTTGGTCACCAGCTCAAACTGGTTGCGTGATTCCTGAGGTTGGAATCGCAGCCACCTTGTCACAACCCCAACAACAGGAGGTTAAGGAGTTTGTGCTTCGCAACAAGGAGGTATTCTCTGAGCTGCCGGGACAAACATCTGGGGTAGAGCATGACATTATTACCCCGCCCGGTGAAAGGGTGAAGTTAAAACCCTATCGGATCCCAGAGGCCCGACGGGAGGCAATACGGGAGGAAGTACAGAAAATGCTGAACTTAGGGGTGATAGAGGAGTCCCAAAGTGATTGGTCTAGTCCCATTGTGTTGGTGCCTAAACCGGATGGGAGCTGGCGATTTTGTAACGATTTTCGTCAGTTGAACAAAGTTACAAAATTTGACACCTACCCCATGCCACGTATAGATGAGTTGATCGACCGGCTGGGAACAGCCCGATACATGACGACTCTTGACCTCACAAAAGGGTATTGGCAAATCCCCCTGGCCAAGTCAGCCAAAGAGAAAACCGCATTTGTAACCCCAGACGGGGCGTTCCAATATAAAAGAATGCCGTTCGGGTTACAGAATGCGCCGGCCACATTCCAGCGGAAAATGGACCAGATGCTGAGGCCCCATCGGAAGTATGCTGCGGCTTACCTGGATGACGTAATTGTCCATAGCACAGATTGGGCCTCACATCTGCCAAAAGTGCAAGCAGTCCTGGACTCTGTTCGGGAAGCAGGGTTTACGGCTAACCCCAAGAAGTGTACCATTGGGCAGGAGGAGGCCAAATATCTTGGGTACACCATTGGGAGGGGAGTAATAAAACCCCAACTCAACAAAGTCGAGGCCATCCAGAGTTGGCCACGTCCCAACAGCAAGAAGCAGGTACGAGCCTTTCTGGGAATCGCTGGGTATTATCGGCGATTCATTCCCCACTTTGCTTCTAAGGCTGTGCCCCTAACCAACCTGACGAAGGGGAAAGGGTCGGTCATGATTAAATGGACCCCCGAGGCTGAGGCAGCATTCCAATTCTTGAAACAAGCCTTATGTAGCCAGCCAGTGTTGTACTCACCCGACTTCTCTAAAGACTTTGTCGTACAAAGTGATGCGTCAGATGTGGGGTTAGGAGCAGTATTGTCCCAGGTCTGGAACGGGGAAGAGCACCCAGTCATTTACCTCAGCAGGAAGTTGAAGTCCCATGAGGTAAATTACGCCACCGTTGAAAAGGAGTGTTTAGCGGTGAAGTGGGCTCTAGATTCCCTTCGGTACTACCTGCTAGGTAGGCACTTTGACATGGTTACGGATCACGCTCCGTTAAAGTGGATGGCTCAAAACAAGGAAACAAATAGAAGAGTGAATAGGTGGTTCCTGGCCCTCCAGGAATTCAACTTCACAGTAAAGCATCGCCCTGGCGTTCAAATGGGGAATGTGGATGCTTTGTCTCGAGTACATGAATGCCTGATTGCTGGTGTTCCAACCCCGAGGTTAAAACAAGAGGGGGGGGTATGTGACAGCAGGAAGGTAAAGTCACCTGGTTGCATCCAGGGGGGTAGATATATTTCGCCCAGATTCAGGCTTTACGCCGATTTATACAGCTAGGTGGAGAGTTGTATAAGCCCAGCTGAGACTAGTGGGCTCATTGATGACTCATACCTCTAGGGAGAGGGCTGGGCGTCGTGCAGACAGGGAGTTGATGAGTCCAGCTGAACCTTGTCAGCTCATTTAGGCCTCTATAAGGAACTCCCAGCTTCATTAGATGTTGGCTCATGCCTGGAAGCAGACCTGTGTGGACTGTCTAGGGAGAGTGAACCCCTGTGCGGTGAGAGAAAGCCTGTGTGGCTATATTTTGCTTGGACATTTAAAACCAGGGACTAGGACAGCACTAGGCTGATCCCAGTCGTTAGTTAGGAAACCTGTAAGTTTAGTCAGAGGTCAAGTTGACCAGGATTTATTTTGTGTTTGTTTTTTTTGCCTTGCTGTGTTTTTGTCACTGTAAATAGAAAATAAACCGCACGTTTTTTTGATTTTGAAAACCACAACCTCCGTCTGCTGGGCCTGTTTTTGGGTGGGGAGCCCATCCCGGGGGTCACACATACCCGCTGCCGAGCTAGCCCCCTCACAATATATACATCCCACCTTTGTGCAGCTACATCTCACTGCAGGCCATTAGTATGTCTGGAAGGCAAACAAGGAGAGGCAGACAGTCACGAGGCAATAAAAGAGGGCAAGCAGGCTCTGTGTGTGTCTAGAGGCAACAGTGCTGGTCGTGGACACGGTGCATCCTCATCAGCACGTGGCCGCGGGACACGCTTGTCCTTCTTTTCGGCAGCTGGCCATGTTGAGCCGCAACATGCCCAAGACTTGGTAGAGTGGATGACCAAGCCGTCCTCATCCTCCTCATCCTTTCTCACCCAGGCTCAGGGTACTTTGTCTGACAAAGCAGCTGCCAAAGCGGCCTTTTCCCTCGGCTCAATGGCATCAGTCACTCCTTTCCTAGCCTCACCATGTCCTCCTGAGGAGTCCCCCGAACTGTTTGACTACAGTGTTGGGTACATGCTCCAGGAGGATGCCCAGCGTTTTGAAGGCTTCGATGATGGAATCCAACTAGAGGAAGGCAGTAACATGAGCCCAGAGAGAGGGGGTAGTAATGTGAGCCCAGAGAGAGGGGGTGCCCAACAAGGACAGCTATCTGGCAGTCATGCTCCCCCAGCTGCAGCATACTGCCAGATTTGCTCCAGTGATGACGAGGGAGTGGATGATGAGGTCACTGACGCCATGTGGGTGCCTGATAGGAGAGAGGAGGAGGTGGCACATCTCCAATGAGGCAGGATGCCCTCCAGGGGCCAGCTTAAGGGCAGCACACCGACTGCATTACAACCCAGAGCTCTGAATCTGCAGGGCGCTGCTGTCTCTGCGCGTTATTCCAAAAGTTCTTTGGTGTAGGCCTTTTTTCAGACGTGTGCAGCAGATCACACCGTTGCCATTTGCAACATATGCCTGAAGCGTATCTCATGTGGCCAAAACATCAGCCGCTTGGGCACCACGTGCTTAACCAGACTTATGTCGACCTGCCATGCAGTTCGTTGACAAGCGTACCTAAAAGACCCACACCAAAGAACAAAGCGGACCTCTCCTTGCTCCTCATCAGCTGGGATCTCCAACCCCACTATACCTTTTGTCCTCTCTGAAACCTGCACTGAGAGGAATGAAGGTGTAGAATTAGGTGTGTCACAGCCAAGTACTTGCAGGCAATCTGCTATTGGTACACCGACGTCAGATTGTACCAGGCAAATTTCCCTGTCCCAGCTGCTGCACCACCGAAAGAAGTTCGCTCCCAGCCATCCACATGCCCAGCGGTTGAATGCTAGCTTGGCTAAATTGCTAGCACTTCAACTTCTGCCTTTTCAGTTGGTAGACTCTGCCCCCTTCCGTGAGTTTGTGGAATGTGCGGTTCCTCAGTGGCAGGTTCCCAAACGCCACTTTTTCTCAAGGAAGGCGATTCTGGCTCTCTACCGGCATGTGGAAAGCAATGTCTTGGCCTCGCTGGACAGGGCAGTCAGCGGTAAGGTGCATATTACCGCTGACTCCTGGTCCAGCAGGCATGGACAGGGACATTACCTATCTTTCACGGCGCATTGGGTGACTCTGCTGGCAGCTGGGAAGGATGCAGGACAAGGTGCAGTAGTGTTGGAAGTTGTTCCCCCACCACGCCTTCAAAATGTTACTACTGGTGATTCTGACACACCTCTCTCCTCCACCCCCTCCTCTTCTTCTTCCTTCATGGCCTCTACCTGTGCTTTGTCCTCGGAACCAGCGGTGCTCCGTAGGCGTTCAAGGGGCTACGCAAGTACACAGGCAAAAAGATGCCATGCGGTGCTTGAGCTGGTGTGCTTGGGGGACAGGAGCCACACTGGGGCAGAGATTCTGTCAGCTCTGCAGGGGCAGGCTCAGAGGTGGTTAACGCCACGCCAGCTTAAGCCAGGAAAGGTGGTTTGCGACAATGGCACCAACCTCCTCTCCACCCTCGGACAGGGACAACTGGCCCATGTGCCCTGTTTGGCTCACATCCTTAACTTGGTGGTGCAGCGGTTCTTGGGCAGGTACCCGGGCTTACAGGAGGTCCTGAAGCAGGCCAGGAAACTCTGTGGGCATTTCCGCCGGTCATATAATGCCAGTGCTCGGCTGGCTGACCTGCAAAAGGATTACAACCTGCCCAAGAACCGCCTAATCTGTGACATGCCCACCAGGTGGAACTCTACGTTGGTCATGCTGCAGCAGCTGCACACGCAGCAGAGGGCCATCAATGAGTATCTGTTGCAATATGGCACGAGGACAGGGTCAGGGGAGCTTGGATTTTTTTCCCCACGCCAGTGGGCCATGATCAGGGATGCATGCACTGTCCTGGCACCATTTGAGGAGGCCACGAGGATGGTGAGCAGTGACAGTGCATGCATCAGTGACACTGTCCCTCTTGTCCACCTGTTGGAGCACACGCTGCGTAGAATAATGGACAGGGCACTTGAGGCAGAACAGAGGCAGGAAGAGGAGGACTTCGTTACCTCTCAAGGCCCCCTTTATCCAGACAGTGTTCCTGCTGGGCCGCCTATCACACAGGAAGAGGAAGAGGAGGTGGAGGTGGAGGAGGAGGAGGAGGATTGTGTCAGCATGGAGCTGGAGCCTAGCACTCAGCATCAGCAGCAGTCTTCAATGGATCAATTACAGTCCCAAGACACCCATGGGCTTGTACGTGGCTGGGAGGAGGTGGCTGCGCATCATGTCGTCCTGAGTGACCCAGAGGACTCCGGACCAAATGCCTCAGCAAACCTACGCTGCATGGCCTCCTTGATTCTGCAAAGCCTGCGGAAGGATCCTCGTATTCGTACGATCAAGGAGAGGGATCATTACTGGCTGGCAACCCTCTTTGATCCACGTTACAAGGGTAAGGTTGCGGACCTTATCTTGCCGTCGCAGAGGGAGCAGAGGATGAAGCATCTTCGGGAGGCCTTGCAGAAAGGTCTGTGTAACGCGTTCCCAGAGACTGGGAGGTTACAAATTCCTGGTCCTGGACAACGTTGCTGAGGCTTCGGTCAGTCAAAGAAGGAGCGGTGGAGAAGGTGGCCGTCTGACCGATGCGACAATTTTTTAGTACGCAGCCCCAAGGTATGATCGGTTCCAGCAACCATCGCCAGCGTCTAGTTTACATGGTACAGGAATACCTAGGGGCAAGATCAGAGACTTGGACACCTTTCCCACCAAAAATCTTCTGGGTTACTGGGGGATGGATCATTGGCCAGAGCTTGCACAGTATGCAATTGAGCTACTGGCCTGTCCTGCATCCAGCGTTCTTTCGGAACGCACATTCAGTGCTGCTGGAGGCTTTGTAACCGATCACAGGGTGCGCCTGTCCACCAACTCGGTCGATCGACTGACCTTCATAAAAATTAATCAGTCCTGGATCACCACCAGCTACCAAGCACCTGATGCTGATGTAACCGAATATTTTTTGGGGAAATGTCAGATCCCTTCAAGACTGCCTATGCTGATGCTGAGTGACTATCCTGTTATGCTGAGAGACTATCCTCTTCCTCCTCAATGATCATGCTGATAGCTTGTAAGAACATTTTTGGTTCTGGGCACCGCCACCAGTGGCTAAGGCCCTATTTTTCAGCCCCTGTTTAACAGGGGCGTGTATTTACAATTTTTGATGCAATACTTTGCAGCCGGGCTTATTGCTGCGCTCCAACTACAGTATCTGTGAGGGGTTGCAGTGTTGTGGCACCAGTGCCTAAGGCTCAATTTTTCTGCTCTGCCCCTGTTTAACAGGGGTGTGTAATTACAATTTTTGATGCAATACTTTGCAACAGGACTCATTGCTGCGCTCCAAGTAGAGTATCTGTGAGGGGTTGCAGTGTTGTGGCACCAGTGCCTAAGGCCCAATTTTTATGCCCCTGTTCAACAGGGGCATGTAATTACAATTCTTGATCTAATAATTCACAGCTGGGCCCATTCCTGCACTCACCAAGAGTAACTGTGAGGACTTACAGTGTTGTGGCAACACCACCACCACCAAAGGCCCAATTTTTCTGCCCCTGTTCAACAGGGGCATGTAATTACAATTCTTGATCTAATATTTCACAGCTGGGCCCATTCCTGTGCCCACCAAGAGTAACTGTGAGGACTTACAGTGTTGTGGCAACACCACCACCACCACCAAAGGCACAATTTTTATGCCCCTGTTCAACAGGGGCATGAAATTACAATTCTTGATCTAATAATTCACTCAGGGACCATTCCTGCGCCCACCAAGAGTAACCGTGAGGGCTTACAGTGTTGTGGCAACACCACCACAACCAAAGGCCCAATTTTTCTGCTCCTGTTCAACAGGGGCATGTAATTACAATTCTTGATCTAATATTTCACAGCTTGGCCCATTCCTGTGCCCACCAAGAGTAACTGCGAGGACTTACAGTGTTGTGGCACCAGCACCACCACCAAAGGCCCAATTTTTCTTACCACTGTTCAACAATGGCATGTAATTACAATTCTTGATATAATAGTTCACAGCAGGGCGTTCCAGCGCCCACCGAGAGTAACTGTGAGGGCTTACAGTGTTGTGGCAACACCAACACCTAAGGGACAAATTTTTGCAGAGTATATACGGCAGGCCTCTACTTTCAAACATCCAACTTACAAACGACTCATACTTGCAAACGGAAGGAGACAACAGGAAGTGAGAGGAAATCTACCCCTAGGAAGGGAAATTCTCTCCTGTAAGAGTTAATATGGGAAAAAGGTGTCTCCTCGCCACTGATGCTTTATCACCAATCCTTGTTTCAATAAAAACCCCAAATTTTCAAAAAAACATTTGTCATTGGGACGGAAAGTGAGGTGAAATGTTCTGAACAGGTGCACACTGCACAGACAGCAAAACAAATGTTACAGTGGTTGTAACCCTTCCCTATGTTTTCCAAAAAGCTTAAAAATAGATTTTTTGGCTGGAGCTACACTTAAAAAATGTACCTGTTACAAATTACAAACAGATTCTACTTAAGAACAAACCTACAGTCCCTGTCTTGTTTGCACTGCCTGTATACTGCTGTTCAGAGTATATAGGGCCTTTTTTTATTTTGGGTGCAGGGTTCCCCTTAATATCCATACAAGATCCAAAGGGGCTGGTAGTGGGCTGCGGGGGAGGGTGGCGGCTGTACCCATGCCATTTTTCTCAATGATTTTCTTTCAAAATATTTTATTTTTCAATAATCATAAAATAAATCTTAAAATAAAACAAATAATATACAGTATAACATAAGAATAATTAATACAGGAGAATAATAATATAGACAGCATAAATAATATTCCATATTCAAAAAATTTAATAAAAATAAATAAATAAAAGAGCAATACGTATCTTTACTTTCAATAGAAGATTTATCCGATAAAGGCCAGAAAGCCTAAATTTTTTTATATAGATTTACTTTAGCTAAACCAGAATAAAAAGAAAAAAATAATTAATCGAGATTCACGCCCCTCCATGGCACCCCTATAGGGATCATGCTGTGCCAGAAGAGGGGATCCCACGTGTATTTAAATAGGCTCTTAATAAAGCCCTCTAACCCTACAAATCATGAGATAAAACCAATGAAATAGGATGAAGGGTCATCCACACTATAACCTTTCAATCAAAAAATGTTGTAAAGACCCTAGGAATATCATAAGAATATGTTTCTTATAAGGATCTCCAAGATTCATATCAGAAAAAATAAAGATAAAAATAAAAATAGAAGACAAAAGCACAATAAAAGATGGAAGGAGGGGGGGGGAAGGAGAGGGGTGTATTTCATCCATATTGCCGGGACCAGACATTACATTGGCGGCACAGTGGTGTAGTGGATAGCACTCTCACCTAGCAGTAAAAAGGGTTGCTGGTTCAAATCCCAACCATGACACTGGAGTTTGCATGTTTTCCCTGTACCTGTGTGGGTTTTCTCCAGGTGCTCCAGTTTCCTCCCACACTCCAAAGACATGCTGGTAGGTTAATTGGCTTCAGTCTGAATTGGCCCTAGTATATGAATATGAGGGTAAAATTGATGAAAGGTTGCAATGCAGGATAGTCTGGTTGGTGGATAAGCAGTTCCAAAGAAATTCAAGCTGTCCTGCAGGCTCAGGGAGCATCAGTGTCAGTGCAAACTATCCATTGACATTTAAATTAAATGAAACGCTATGGCAGGAGACCCAGGAGGATCCCACTGCTGACACAGAGACATAAAAAAGCAAGACTACAGTTTGCCAAAATGTACTTGAGTAAGCCAAAATCCTTCTGGGAAAACGTCTTGTGGACAGATGAGACCAAGATAGAGCTTTTTGGTAAAGCACATCATTCTACTGTTTACCTAAAACGGAATGAGGCCTACAAAGAAAAGAACACAGTACCTACAGTGAAATATGGTGGAGGTTCAATGATGTTTTGGGGTTGTTTTGCTGCCTCTGGCACTGGGTGCCTTGAATGTGTGCAAGGCATCATGAAATCTGAGGATTACCAAAGGATTTTGGGTCGCACTGTAGAGTGTCAGAAAGCTGGGTTTGCGTCTGAGATCTTGGGTCTTCCAGCAGGACAATGACCCCAAACATACATCAAAAAGCACCCAGAAATGGATGGCAACAAAGCACTGGAGAGTTCTAAAGTGGCCAGCAATGAGTCCAGATCTAAATCCCATTGAACACCTGTGGAGAGATCTTAAAATTGCTGTTGGGAAAAGGCGCCCTTCCAATAAGAGAGACCTGGAGCAGTTTGCAAAGTAAGAGTGGTCCAAAGTTCCGGGTGAGAGGTGTAAGAAGCTTATTGATGGTTATAGGAAGCGACTGTATTCAGTTATTTTTTCCAAAGGGTGTGCAACCAAATATTAAGTTAAAGGTGCCAAAAATTTTGACCAGCCCATTTTTGGAGTTTTGTGTGACATTATGTCCAATTTGCTTTTTTTCCTCCTTTTTTTTGTTTTGTTCCAATACACACAAAGGGAATAAACATGTGTATAGCAAAACATGTGTTACTGCAATATTTTTCTGTGAGAAATACTTGATTTTCTGGAAAAATTTCTGGGGTGCCAACAATTTCGGCCATGACTGTACAGTATTTGTAGCTGCTGACTTTTCATTTTTGGAGGGGGGCTGGAGCTCCGCTTTAAGGTATTGGAGGATAATGTCATGGAACAGGCGGTGGTGGAAGCGCCCTCAAGGAAAAATGTTCTGTTGTATCTACTAATTCCAAACACCACAAAGCTTATTACAGATGTGCAAGTTAGAGATAACTTGGGTACTAGTGCTCATGGTGGTATGATAAGAACTCTAAATTTCAAACAAGGTAAATTTTATGCAAAATACAAAACAAAAGCACACAAGGCAAGTGGGATGAATTAAACAAGTGTATTAGTCATTGTACTCCATTGGGTAGCAAGCATAAAAGAGCAAAATTAAAACCTATGTGGCTAAATTCTAGTGTAAAAGAACAAATAAATGAGAAAAAAATGGACTTAATGTAAACAAATCACCAGGTCCAGATGGCTTACACCTGTGTGTCCTTAGTCAACGTAAAGGAATTATAGCCAAGCTACTTTTTCTATTTTTAATGTACACTGGAATGGTACGAACTGATGGGATTAGAGCAAATATGGTACCAGTTTACAAAAAAGGATAAAGATATATACCAAGAAGCTACAGGCCAGTCAGCCTAACATCAATAGTATGTAAGGTGTTTGAGGGAATGGTAAGGAGCTTTTATAGAAGGATTCTGCAGGACTGTCCTGAGAGTTTAAAAATATCCTAGCAACCCATGAACCTGGGTGGTTGAAGGTACTGCAAGTAAAGCCTAGTACACACGGGCTGAATGTCAGGCGGCATAGGCCGATTCAATAGAAACCGGCCGACATCTGGCCCATGTGTACTGAAGTCGGTCCGACAGAAGTCGGTGGGGCATGACCGAAACAGGTCTGCCGGTCGGCTCCCGATCATCGCTTTCAGACAATGACTGAGAGCGCTGACCAAAGTGTTCTGGTGGGAGGGCCGTTCCCCTGTCAGAAGACAATAGAACAACAGGGGAGATCACTGTACTAACATCAGTTAGTACAGTTAGTACAGCAGCTCCTCCTGAGCTGTCAATTTTTTTCATTCAGCCCTGCTACTGGTGTTTAGGCTTTAAGGCATTAATGCTGATTCAGAGCAATGAGCCACCCATGCCCCCAGTCATTGTGTGCTGATTGGTCAGTGACTGCAGCAGTAGGTGCACATCCCTTGGTGTGACCTGCGGTATGTACAGTCTGATGGGTCATACTGGGTAGGGGGTGACTACTGACCGGAAGCCGGTCACCCACAGTTGTGACAGCCCTGCTTCCAAGCAACAGCCACTGATAAGAGAACGCCGCTGATTGCCTGTGTTGTCACGCCCAATATCCAGCGCAATTTAGCCACAACCACTTTATGCCATGGCACTCCAAGCACAATGTTATCCTCTTTCCAAGTTGCCATTTTTTCTCAAGTACTCCTTTTTTGAGTGGGAAAGTGTTGAAAGATTATGTGGAGTGAAATATGTTTGGTTCAATTCACTGTTTAATTATTATTATTATACAGGATTTATATAGAGCCAACAGTCGGCACAGCGCTTTACAAAATGGAGAAAGTTTGCACAGTAACAATACAGGTAAAATACTGTGTTTTATATGTATGTGCTTTTCCTTTTTTTTCCATAAAGGTTAATAAAAGAATAAAAAATATAAAACATGTCTGGCAGCTCCGGTATGCAGTGATGGAGGTGCAGCTGTTGGGGCGTGTGCTGGGGGCTGAGTGCCTTTTATTGTTATGATAAGCATGCACCATACGTACTGTATACTATAGAACACCCACTGAAAATAATGACATAGTATGTGCACTTGGCTCTCCGATGACTGATGTATGGGATGAAGGGTGCTGATGGGGTACAGCGGGGGGGAGTGTATTCTATTGTATCATATACTTTAACTGGTACATGATACAGTATCTCACAAAAGTGAGTACACCCCTCACATTTTTGAAAATATTTTATTATATCTTTTCATGTAACAACACTGAAGAAATGACACTTTGCTACAATGTAAAGTAGTGAGTGTACAGCTTGTATAACAGTATAATTTGCTGTCCCCTCAAAATAACTCAACACACAGCCATTAATGTCTAAACCGCTGGCAACAAAAGTGAGTACACACCTAAGTGAAAATGTCTAAATTGGGCCCAATTAGCCATTTTCCCTCCCCAGTGTCATGTGACTCATTAGTGTTACAAGGTCTCAGGTGTGAATGGGGAGCAGGTGTGGTAAATTTGGTGTTATCGCTCTCACTCATACTGGTCACTGGAAGTTCAACGTGGCACCTCATGACAAAAAACTCTGAGGATCTGAAAAAAAGAATTGTTGCTCTACATAAAGATAGTCTAGGCTATAAGAAGATTGCCAAAACATTGAAACTGAGCTGCAGCACGGTGGCCAAGACCATACAGCGGTTTAACAGGACAGGTTCCACTCAGAACAGGCCTTGCCATGGTCGACCAAAGAAGTTGAGTGCACATGCTCAGCGTCCTATCCAGAGGTTGTCTTTGGGAAATAGACGTATGAGTGCTGCCAGCATTGCTGCAGAGGTTGAAGGGGTGGGGGGTCAGCCTGTCAGTGCTCACACCATAAGCCGCACACTGCATCAAATTGGTCTGCATGGCTGTCGTTCCACAAGGAAGCCTCTTCTAAAGATGATGCACAAGAAAGCCCACAAACAGTTTGCTGAAGACAAGCAGACTAAGGACATGGATTACTGGAACCATGTCCTGTGTTCTGATGAGACCAAGATAAACTTATTTGGTTCAGATGGTGTCAAGCGTGTGTGGTGGCAACCAGGTGAGGAGTACAAAGACAAGTGTGTCTTGCCTACAGTCAAGCATGGTGGTGGGACCATGATGGTCTGGGGCTGCATGAGTGCTTCCGGCACTGTGGGGCAGTGTTGCCAACCCCCTGAAGTGAAATTTACTGGCAAGGATGCCAAAATTTCTGTACGGCACCAATTTCTTACTGGCAAAAATAATGAAGATTACTGGCAGAGCCGCATTTTTTACTGACGCTGCAAAAAAGGACCTACAATTACTGTTTTTAGTGCTAAACAGTGCAAATATCAATATTTCAACTATAAACACACAGCTAATGCTAATATCAATGTGTTTAAGTTAAACAAAAGTAAAAAAACATATTTCTCAATTTACATGAAGGTTAGGTTACTATAACCCAGCCAGCACAGAGTTCCCACTTACATCAGAGTCTGCAGGATGCCCCCTTACAATGCAAGGGGACTCTTATGTAAAGAGGAACACTGCAGATCATGATGTAAGGGGGAACTCTGATGTGGAGGGGGGCTCTGGTGAATAGAGACCACCTTCCACAGAGTGAATACACTAAGGTAAGGGGGGGGGGTACTAATATAAGGGGGAAACCTTTATATCAGTGCCCCCTTACATTATTGTATTCATTCACCTCCTTACATCAGTGACCCCCCCCCCCCCCCAGAATGGCTTGGCGGCACTGTCACTTACCTCCTCTCGGGTGCACAGTGTGGGGCTCAGTCAGATGGCTCCAGCTTGGTGGCTCTGATCTCCTCTCCCCAGTCCACACGTCTGTTTCTTCCTGGGCCGTAACCCCCATCCCGGCGGCACTCCCACTCTTGACTCCTTTCTAGGATCCCCTCAGAGACTGTAGACATGACAAGAGATGGTCAGAGGCTGCGGACACAATACAGGAAGTGGACAGAGACTGCAGACACAATACAGGAAGTGGACAGAGACTGCAGACACGATACAGGAGATGGACAGAGGCTGCAGACATACTACAGGAGATGGACAGAGGCTGCAGACATGCTACAGGAGATGGACAGAGGCTGCAGACATACTACAGGAGGTGGACAGAGGCTGCAGACATACTACAGGAGGTGGATAGAGGCTGCGGACACACTACAGGAGGTGGACAGAGGCTGCGGATACACTACAGGAGGTGGACAGAGGCTGCGGACACAATACAGGAGGTGGACAGAGGCTGCGGACATACTACAGGAAGGGGAACAGAGACTGCGGACATACTACAGGAGGTGGACAGAGACTGCGGACACACTACAGGAGGTGGACAGAGGCTGCGGACACACTACAGGAGGTGGACAGAGGCTGCGGACATACTACAGGAAGGGGAACAGAGACTGCGGACATACTACTATAGGTGGACAGAGACTGCGGACACACTAAAGGAGGGGGACAGAGACTGCAGACACACTACAGGAGGGGGACAGAGGCTGCGGACATACTACAGGGAGGTGGACACTGGAGAGACTGCGGACACACTACAGGAGGTGCCGGTGGTGGAGACACTCTGCGGACATGATGGTGCCCTCCTCACCCCCTCACAGTAGCCTCCTCCTCTGTCCACCACCATATTAATTCTCCACATCATCAGTGTGCTGTGTCCTCCTCCTGTGCCCCTTTCACCTCTCCACAGGTCAGGGCAGCACAGTGCTGCCCTGACCTGTGGAAAGGTGCACAGGAGCCAGAGGAGGACACAGCACACTGATGATTTCGAGAAGTAATATGGTGGACAGAGAGCACATCAGTCTCTGTGTCCCCTGCATGGCACCATTGGCCCGGCTTCACGCTCCAGGCTCACTCACTGACCCCCCCAGTTTCACTCACCTCGAGTCTGTCTGTCCTCCACCCTGTCAGTGCTCCGCTCGCTCCTCCACCGGCACCTATGATGATGATGAGTGCTCACTGCAGGACTGAGGACTCGAGTCGCGCGGCTCGCGCCAGCCGCTGTGGTCACGCCGGTGTATTCAAAAATGGCGCCAGTGGCGCCATCACGTTACTGCGCGTGTGCCGCCCGGCCAAGTTTCCCTGTGCTCGGCCGGCTTCGGAACGGCGGATGCGCAGTTGTATGGCCGGCTCGTGGCCATCTTTTTACTGGGCGCCAGTGCCCATAGCGGACATTAACGTACACCCCGAAAAAGGGGTTAAATTCACGTACCGTACGTAAATCTACGTACGGTTGGCAACACTGCTGGGGAGCTACAGTTCATTGAGGGAACCATGAATGCCAACATGTACTGTGACATACTGAAGCAGAGCACGATCCCCTCCCTTTGGAGACTGGGCCGCAGGGCAGTATTCCAACATGATAATGACCACAACACACCTCCAAGACGACCACTGCCTTGCTAAAGAAGCCGAGGGTAAAGGTAATGGACTGGCCAAGCATGTCTCCAGAACTAAACCCTATTGAGCATCTGTGGGGCATTCTCAAACTGTAGGTGGAGGAGCGCAAGGTCTCTAACATCCACCAGCTCCGTGATATCGTCATGGAGGAGTGGAAGAGGACTCCAGTGGCAACCTGTGAAGCTCTGGTGAACTCCATGCCCAAGAGGGTTAAGGCAGTGCTGGAAAATAATGGTGGCCACACAAAATATTGACACTTTGGGCCCAATTTGGATATTTTCACTTAGGGGTGTACTCACTTTTGTTGCCAGCGGTTTAGACATTAAAGTGGTTGTAAACCCCTTGCAAAACAAAGACATAATGAGCTAGTATGCATAGCATACTAGCTCATTATGAATCACTTACCTGAGATCGAAGCCCCCCGCAGCGGTGCTCGGACACCTCCATCGCCGATGCCATCTTGCTCCCCTCTGCCTTCCGTGTATCGCCGCTCCGGCGCTGTTATTGGCCCAGGAGCAGCGATGACGTCACACGCATGCACGCTCGGGCTGGCTAACTATATTCAGAAATCCCAAGTGCTTCCAGTGTGCCCCAAGTGCTGCCACTGTGCCCCCCGCCCGCCCCCGTCTGCCCGGCACTTACTGGCACTTACTGCTCGGCAGGCAGCGAACGGTGTCCTCCATTTCTTCCTCGATGTCTTTTGTTCTCCCACTCCTCCTCTCGTCCTCTCCTATGATTGGACACCTGATAGGCATAGAAATCACAGTGCCTGTCGTTTCAGCCAATCAGGTGACAGGTAACACAGACCCGAGAACCTGATTGGCTGAGAGGCGGTTCAGTGTTAGCAAAGTGAATTCCTTTCTCTAAGGCCCCTTTCACACTGAGGCGTTTTTCATGCGGTTTAGCGCTAATATTAGCGCTATTATACCGCATGAAAAAATCATGCCCTTTAGCCTTCAATGTGAAAGCCTGAAGGCTTTCAAACTGTAGCGGTGCGCTAGCAGGAACGCTCCAAAAGTCCTGCTAGCCGCTTCTTTACAGCGGTAAAGGAGCGGTGTGTTCACTGCTCCTTTACCGCGGTCTCCCATTGAAATCAATGGGACACCGCGGTAATACCGCCCGCAAACCGCGGCAATAGCCGCGGTTTGCGGGCGGTATTAACCCTTTTTCGCCCGCTAGCGGGGGTTAAATTCACCCCCCTAGCGACCGCATACCGCGGTAAGAACGACGGTATAGCAGCGCTGAAAATCGCGCTGCTATACCGCCACCGCTCCTGCCCGCCCCATTGTGAAAGGGGCCTAACGCACAGTGAGTGAATAGCGAACACATAGCGGTGCGCCCGCTATTCACATTTTTGGGCGCCTATTAGAGCCTTTGGCTTTAATCAGGTGCTTCCAAAAAACACCCCCGCCGCTGTAATTCAGGTGCCCGGCGCTCGAGACGGGGCCGGGACACCTGAATAGGGGGTGTCAGCAGCGACCATAGATAGATTCATAAAACAGACAGATTTGTTGCGCTTAATATACAATGAAACAATAAAAATAGCTGCTGATACGATATTGCTGGA
The DNA here is from genome assembly GCA_029206835.1 of Rana muscosa. NCBI lineage: Eukaryota > Metazoa > Chordata > Amphibia > Anura > Ranidae > Rana > Rana muscosa. The sequence goes on from JARGYO010000094.1 coordinate 78,362,272, forward strand.
CACAAGGAGGAAATTGAAAATAAAGGCGTAGCGCTAAAAAAATAATGGTATTGAACGTAAAAGTTCATCAATAAACAGCTGGGACGATCTAAACAAAGTCCACATCTGAAATGACTTCATAGAAGTAAGGATAGAATGACCATCACCATCATCCGATAGTACTGACTCTTATGTCGTGTACACACGACCGTTTTTAATGACGAGAAAAATTTAATTTTTTAAAATGGTCATTAAAAGTGATTGTGTGTGGGCTTAAGAGCATTTTTCACAAAGTGAAAAATGGCCATGAAAAAATTGGAACATGCTCTAATTTTTCAAAATTACAAAAAATGTGCATGCTCAGAATCAAGTGTAGCGGCCTCACCTCTGCCTCCCTCTTCTCTTCTCGGTCAATGGCTCTTGTCTAGGGGACCAGGGAGGAGAGTGTGGTGCACCACCAGGCTCCCCATTTTTGTACTAAATTTTAGGGCACTCTGTTACCAGATCAGTGTGTGAAGTGATAATGACAAGATGCAACGCTCACAAGTCCCTCCTGGAATAGAAAACTGGATACTGGCATTGGGTATGAAAAGATATCAGAGTACACTCATTGTAAGTTCTAAAGAGTGCAAGTGACCCTTTGTATACCTTTTGGCCTAATGTGAAGAGGATCAGTGTAACTTTATGTGGAGTGGATCGTTTTGTGCAGGAGGGATCGGTGGTGTCACTACCTAGTTCTTTCAATGTGTATACCCTATACACTGATGGTAAGAATCAGTACTATCGGGTGATGGTGATGGTCATTCTATCCTTACTTCTATGAAGTCATTTCAGATGTGGACTTTGTTTTGATCGTCCCAGCAGTTTATTGATGAACTTTTACGTTCAATACCATTATTTTTTTAGCGCTACACCTTTATTTTCAATAGATAGATTCATGCAATGCATGAATCTATCTATGGTGATTAGAGCAGTGACAGGAGAGGGAGGGCGGCGCTCCTGCGCCCTTTATGGACGCACCACCACTGGACTGACACATCCACTGTCCTACTGACACCAGCCTCTGCCCTACTGACATGTCCACTGCTCTACTGACTGATTCGGTCCACTTTTTTTACCCCACTGACATTCAAGCTGGTGGGTGATTCTACTGATGCTAATGTTTTCCTCCCAGTGAAGTCAGGGCATTTGTTCCTCTCACTGACACTGAGGCTGACCAGTAATATAAGGTGTGCAAATACTCCTGGCTACTGCACTCTGTAAGCTGTGCCATACATTACATACTCTTTCCCAGCAATGCAGCCTCACCAGTGCCCATCTGAGCAGCTTCACCAGTGCCCGTCTATGCAGCTTCACCAGTGCCCATCCAATGCAGCCTCACCAGTGCCCATCTATGCAGCCTCATCTGTGCAGGGGATCAGAGAGGAAAGCCGTCATCGCCCGCCATAACAGCTTTAATTTGATTGGCCGGGTAACCCGCAGTCACACAAGTCCCGCCTCCTGGGTTGGCTCCTACCTATGATAGACAGCACACGTCCCGGCATTGGACAAGTGTGCTGTCTATCAAAGAAGACAAACTAGGAGGCAGGACTTGTGTGACCGCGGGCACCCGCCGATTCAAATTAAAGCTGTTACAGCAGGCGACACCAGCCTGACACTCCTCAGTGTGTGGCAGCCGGGGCAGACCACCCCCCTTTGCCTCTGTGACAGGCTCAGCCGGGATATCGCGCGGCACCAGTGGGTGTCGGAGCCGCAGTCAAAGGCGGGAGACTCCGGGACCTCACAGGAGACTTGGGATGTCTGTATATACTGTGTGCAGAAAAGCACAGTGTAGTGAAGAGTTTAATTTTCAAAGAATTATCCTCTGTGCAGAGGTTTGTGTGTGTCTGTGAGACTGTCAAACCTGACTCAATAATTGAGTATTTTGTGGGTACAAGGACTGACATATGTTTGCTGTGTATGCACTGGCTTAGCTAAAACCTTATCATTTCCAGTAGAATTTACTCTGTACAGCACTATAGTATATGTCAGAGGTATATAAATGTACAATAATAATAATTTTTGCACCACTTTGTTGCTCTCGGCTGAGAGTGAACAAACTTCACTTATGTACATATTGCACTGTATTGCTATAGGAATAGGATGTGTTTCTATGCTCTCTGTTTTCTTCTCTTTCAGGTGGCTAAGGAGAGACAATGACCACAGCTTGTATAACAATGCTAAACTTTCTGTTCTTTACAGGTGTATATAGTAGATAGATAGTTAGGTTATTAGGCTACTGTTATTGTATTTTTCCCCCATTTGTTCGGGTGGTACGCCACACGTAAAACTGTAAATACTGTCCTCTATTTATCTGCCCTTGTGTGAAATGCCACTTGCCTGTGAACTGAACATATGTTAATTATACCTACTTCCAGGCCTGGATTTACTCCCTTTGCCACCTCAAGGCCGGGTCCTTCAATGCCGCCCCCCCCACACACACACACACCACCGTTCTCGTCCTTTAATAATACACATCCTCTTGCAGATTTTTTTTATTAGCTTTAAAACACTTGGCACAAGTTTAGAAATTAATTTTAGCATAGATCTCCCCCCCACATCGCCAAAAAATAATATAAATAAAGAAATAAAAAAAAATGCATCTCACTTTCTTTCAACTGGAACACAAGATAAATAAATTGGAACAATTATTGAATTAGTGACACATAAATTACCACTTATTCCCACACAACATTCCATAATAATCAACAAGGTGCACCAAAAAAAAAAAACTTTCACCCCCCAACCCCAGACACTTCTCACCAAAATATTTGAAGCAATGTCATCATCATACAAAGTTCAGACAACGATAAAAAATACAAATAATTTTATAACCTTGTTAGGTTGAGTTCTTTTTTTATTTTTATTAAATAAGTCTATAATATTTCAAGTGTTTTCCTGGCTCAAAAACATTATCAAGTGCCCTTTTTTGTTTTTATTTCTAATTTCTCAGAAGTGTCAGTTATAAAGGAAATAGGCTTTGCAATCATTAGCAGTTTTTTTTTTTTCAATGAGCAGCGATTTTGTAACATAAATAATGGAAATTTCCCGCACAGGCTGTTGCCATTTGTCACCACCAGTGCGATGGGGACATGGAGAACTGAATTGTCTGGTTTTGTCTATCAAGGTTAGAGAAAAGTAAAAAATCAAATGCAAGGTGGGGATGACTTGGTGGGAATTGTCCCTGTGCTGCCAGCTGATGTCAGCTCCTTGGCTAAAGGCTTCTAAGGCTTATCTGTACACTGCTTGCACAGACTGGAACAGATGCTGTTAAAGAGGGTACATTTGTCTAGGCAGGAGCTGGCAGCTTGGAGCCAGGTGCTGAACGGGTAGGCAGCAGCGCTTGCAGCCACCTGCTCGTAGGCGCCCAGTGCAGGGTGCAGGGCCGCAGCAGTGGCAGCAGTATCAGGGTTAGGGATGGAGGCGGCAGAGATGGCTTGGCCTTGGTTGAGATAAGCCACCCGCCTCCTCATCTCCTCCAGTGCCTGGGCTTGCATGAGGATGTAATTCTTGGCCAGGAGCAGGGTGGCAATCTTGGAGAGTTTCCGGAATGAGGGCCTGTGGGCATAGGTGATGACAGCTCGGAGCTCATCCAGGGCATTGTTCAGGTCGTGCATGCGCCTCCTCTCCCAGGTGGTAATGTTCAGCCTTAGGGCTTTCTGTTCTTTCGACTTCTTGCCTGTCACGGGACCGCAGGGGCCGTCCGACTTCATGCCCGCCTGGGAGGACCTGTGATCTCCCGGACTCAGCACCCGATCACAGCGCCCATCACTATCATCATCTGGGCTCTGATTCTCTCCTCCACTGCTCTCCGCCACGACACCCTCCCGGCACTCTCCCTGTACTTAGCGCACATGCTGAGCGCCAGAGACTCCCCCGCTCCCCTGATCATCCCTCCACCCGCTGACAGCGAGGAGCCCGAGCCCTGGTGGTGTCGGAGCAGATTGGAGGGATCGGGTCCATCGTAGTAATGTAGGGGGGAGTGATCTCCCGGCTGGGATAAGTCCAGGCCCTGGGGGGTGCGGAAGGCGGACTCCATCCTCTTAGAAGGACACACTCAGACTCTTCTGTCATGTTCAGAGCCCTCTCCATGGCCAGTCCTCACTTTACACTTGACCTGTCAGCTGCCCCTCTGTTGCCGCGGCGCCGCCCCTGCACCCACTGCCGCCCCGAGGCCTGGCCTCGGTGGCCTTGTCAGAAATCCGCCCCTGCCTACTTCATGTGGTATGCCACATGTATTGTTACTTTGTTTGTCCTTCCCTGTTACCCCACCTATCCCAGTTTTTGCCTGGACATTCACTCTCAGGCTTGAGAGTATTTCTTTTTCCTGCAAACTCTGAGACATAGTTTCCCTTGGCAGGGGGAGGATGTCGTACCCTGGTATTAGCACCCTGGTATTAGGCAGGGTTGCTAACAAATTTAGTTATGCTAGGCGGTTTTTAGCCTGGCTAATTGGTAGTTGTATCCTCTGACTTTTTTTGCCGTAAGCCTGAATCTGGTGCATTTCTCTCTTCTGTCAATAGGTGGCACTGCTGCCTTTGGCATTAGAATGACTTGACCACAGTGAGCTCAGGTTGTGAATAGACATAATTTCTCAGCCAATCATATTTGTTGCCAAGAATGCTAGGAGAGTCTATTTAAGGGGAATGAGTCAGGTGATCAGTGTTATTTTAGCCCCAGGCTGAGGCCTTGGGGCTGTATGTGAAGCAGCAGCTGAAGGTTAGGCCTAAGCCTGAGGCCTAGCCACGTGTGTAGAGGCTCAGCCCGAGGGGAGCCTGATCGCTGCAGAGGTTCAGCTGGACGGTGAACCGAGTGTTGCCGGAGGTGAAGGAGAAGCAGTTGCTACATGGGATGACCACTCCTGTTACCAGAGGCAAGTGAGAACCAGAGGTCAGAGATAAAGGGAACACCATCGCCAGTAAGGGACAACTACTCCTGTTATCAGAGGCCAGGTTTGTGAAGTCTGAAGAAGTACCAGAGCAGCCTTTTTTTCACTAGCTGAGGCCGGTGAACAAGTTGGGAAAGCTTCAGCGTTTAAGTCAGGGACCCAGCGGGTGAGCGTGGGTGACACTTGAAGAGGATTCAGTGGGTTAGCTGAGAGCCAAGCCAGGGACCCAGCAGGTAGCGTGGGTGACGCTTGGAGTGTACAGAGGGTTAGCTGTGGAAGAGCTCAGGGGATCCAGCGGGCGGCTGGGATCTGAAGGTCTGGTGAGAAGACTGGGAGCTCAATGAGAAAAGCTACAGTGGTAGGCTGTGAGATGGAGGCCAGGTCCTACACAATGGGGATACCAACTCTGGTATGTGTACAGATCTGTGTTGAAGTCAACCTACAAGTTCAGTTGCCATAGGAGACAGCAATTTCTACAAATACATTGCTGCAACCAGCTTAAAGGCCCTCAACCCGTATAGCTGTCTGCCTATTTTGTCTCGGAGTCTGCCAGTTGCTATTGCATTTGCCTAAGGGCAGACATCTCAAGTCTCCCGCGAGTTACGGGAGAATACTGCATCTGGCTCCTTGTTCCCGGACACCCTCGAGCGCCAGGCGAACTCCCGGCTGGGGCTGTTTTCTAGGGCCAGTCCTTCATTCAGCAGGGACGGCTGGCGATTGGAGGCTGGCCGCCGTCAGTCGCGGCTGTCTAGTCCTCTTCGTTATTTTCCGTCGCAGTCAGGCTGGGGATGCTGTGCAGCCTCCAAAGTGTCTGCGGGGATCCGCCGCCGCTGAGCTCTGCGCACGGAGAGGGAGCGGAGGCGGCTTGAGGGCTCACTGGAGGCGTCCTGGGGGCTCTGGCTGGGCCTAGGGAATCGCCTGTGATGTGAGGAGGGCAAGGGGAGCCGAGGCAGGAGGAGGAGGCCGCACTGTGCCGGGGATGTGTGCGCCGCTCAGCCAGGGTATGTGTGCTGTGCTATCCCCGTGCTTCATCCACACCGAGACCAGTCAACCCCATCCCTGCCCAGTGTTATTATACTGAAAGGAGTCACCCCCATCCCCACCCCCCCAGAGAAAAGTAGTCACCCCATCCCTCCCCCCCCCAGAGCAAAGGAGTCACCCCCATCCCTGACCCCCCAGAGCAAAGGAGTCCATCCATCCCTGCCCCCCCAGAGCAAAGTAGTCACCCCATCCCTGCCCCCCCCCCCAGAGCAAAGGAGTCACCCCATCCCTGCCCCCCCAGAGCAAAGGAATCCATCCATCCCTGCCCCCCCCAGAGCAAAGGAGTCACCCCCATCCCTGCCCCCCCCAGAGCAAAGGAGTCCATCAATCCCTGCCCCCTCCCAGAGCAAAGGAGTCACCCCCATCCCTGCCCCCCCAGAACAAGGGAGTCACCCCCATCCCTGCCCCCTCCCAGAGCAAAGGAGTCACCCCCATCCCTTCCCGCCAGAGCAAAGGAGTCACCCCCATCCCTGCCCCCCCCAGAGAAAAGGAGTCCATCCATTCCTGCCCCCTCCCAGAGCAAAGGAGTCACCCCCATCCCTGATTGTTGTTGTATAACACTTTGAGTTGCAGCTTGTTATATTTAGGTTACAATTAGGTTAAATAGAGCAGTTTTTTTCTTTATATGCATATCATGGGCACTAGTGTGGCTGCATTTCTTGGGCACTGGTTTGGCTGCATTTCATGGACACTGGTTTGGCTGCATTTTATTGGGGGGGGGGGGGTTCGGCGCCGGCGTGAAGCGTCACCTCCTGAAATGAGTTTGCCACCTCCCTGAAATTCGTTTTTGCAGGTTTAGATGTCTGTAAGGGTGTTCAGGCCCTAACCCTCTCTCCCCCAGTTCTTGTTAAGAGACAATAAATCTCTTTTGTTCTCATTCAAAAAGTGACGGGTGTCCAACCATTCTATCTTGCATTACACCTACTATGCCTAGTAACCCCCCCTACAAAGAAGGATGTCAGCTCTCCCTGACTCTGGAGGTCACCATTAGGCTTTTGGAGGTCCGGGACCTTGCTACACTAATGTAGCGGGGTCTTCAGATTTAGTGGGATACACCTGGGGGTAGTGTGACCCAGGTGTGTAATTGTGACAGGGTTTAGACCCCTTTTTGTTATTCGTGGAGGATTGGGTGGTGCAATATTCTCCTTGGCCTGTGGGTGGTGGGGTACCTACAGGCTCCAGGCAGAATCACTACCGCAGTGCTACCCTTTTTGTCCCTTTCCGGAGATGGTACGGCTGGGGCGGGGAACCCGCCGTGGTGTCGATGGGAGGAGATAAAAGGGGGAGACGCCCTCACCACGAGGTCTTCGAGGATCATCTCTTCCCGCACCCAGGCACCTTAGGCCTGGGTGCGGGCAGTTCGGGGTTCCGGCCCAGGCCCCTAGGCTTGGCCGGAATGGAGTTGGAGTCCATCCCAGGCACCTTCAGCCTGGGGTGAGGTACTATGTCGTGGGCCTGGGACCTGGTGACTTCGACTGGGTCCCGTGAGGGTGAAGTGATTCCAGGGTGCCCCTTGCGAGGGGACCCGCATCTGAGGTGAGGAGGCCGGGGAGGTCACCCTTCTGAAGATTCCGGAGCAGCGTCAACCCGGTGACGGACGGGCCTCCGGTAACTCCCTTGGAGGGTCATCTTCCCCTGATAGGGGCCCCAGCGCAGCGAAGTTGTTCTAATCAAGACTCCTGCAACCCTTGGTCATAGCACAGGGGGTGTAGGGACTACAATCAGGATAGTGCCTCGGCCTGCTCATCCCACCGTATCCTGCCATTACCCTGTTGTTGTGGAGCTACGAAATAAAACTGAGAGTTGGACGGTGATCGGTGTATGGACTCTGTTAATGGGAGCAAAGGGAGATTCCAGCATAGCAGGGCTAAGTTCCGCAACCCAATGCACGTTTGGCCCGAGGAAGATATTGAAATTGGCCTTCACCTCAACCACAGCCATGGGGAGGACATGGGCCGTGGCGCACCTCACTCTCGAAACCCAGGTACCCCTAGACGAGAGCCATCGGATGACCGATAAACATGTAGAGGGAGTGAGGCCGCTACACTAATAATAATAGTGCATGACTGTGGAGGGACTATAGAGCGTAAGCTTCTCTGGTATAGAGACTGAAGTGACTGGCTCTGTGTTCTCTGTACAGCACTGCAGTATATGTCAGAGCTATAGGAATGTATAATAGTAACGTAGCGCCCTACTCCTGTTGGGTAGGCACTATGTGTTAAATTTAGTTATCGGAGCTGTAGTTCAGCTCAGAAAGAATTATGCTAAATTGTTGGCTCTGTTTCAGTCTAGCTGTGTTGCGCGTTTTTCACCTGACAGTAGGTGTCACTGCTACCACAGGTCAGGGTTGGAAATGCAGCAGGCTAGGTGTATTGGGTATTCCTTTCCCAAAAGTGGCTCAGGGGGCGTGGTCAACCCGCTGTGCATTCTGGGAGGGGGTACTTAAGAGACAGAGACCGCTCTATTGGGGTTCGTTGCTGTCCCCTGACCTGAGGGCCCTCCTGGCCTCAGGGATGCGCGAGCCATTTTCGGACTCTGTACCTGCTGGCCCGAGGCTCTGCAACTGAGAAGTAGGCCCAGGAGTTGCTGGGGCCTACTAGTCCAGGGATGGTCCTACGCGGTCTTGCCTGCGGGAAGAAGTGGAACAATTGGGAACTCAATTAAAGGACGCATCCTGGCCAGTTTGTCTCACGGTGCTGCCGGACGGCTGAAAGATTCTGGCACCGTGAGCTATGTACTTCTGAAGGAACTTTTTGCAAAGTGTCAGTGTGGTTACACGATCTTGTGGCAGAAGGTTGTGGAATGACTTGACGGCACTCATCAAGTCTGTGGCAGAGACTTTGAAAGAGCTTCGCACCGGTTGCTAGGCCAGGGAGAGTAGGCCTATCCGGTGGTTGCTGAATCCAGCGTGGAACTGATTTGTCCTCTGGATCCGAGATTGTGCCTGATCCGCAAAGTAAAGTGCCTGAACCTCCCCTTTACCTCTATCCCTCTGTTGGAACTGGTAAAATAAAGCTCTTGAAGAAAAGTAACCAAGTGTTGGTGTGAACATTCATAAAGGCTCTTCAAGAGGGACCCCTGACAGGAGTGCGGTGAACAGAAAAAGGTAACGGTAGGCCCAAACTTTAAACCAGCAGCTCCTACGGGGGTAGTGCTACAGTAATAATAGTGTGTGTGTGTGGAGGCTACATTAGAGTGTAAGCTCCTCTGGTACAGAGACTGATGTGACTGAGTCAGTATTCTCTGTACAACCCTACAGTATATGTCAGAGCTATATAAATGTATAATATTAATAGTGTGTGTGTGTGGAGGCTACATTAGACTGTAAGCTCCTCTGGTACAGAGACTGATGTGACTGAGTCAGTATTCTCTGTACAACCCTACAGTATATGTCAGAGCTATATAAATGTATAATTTTAATAGTGTGTGTGTGTGGAGGCTACATTAGAGTGTAAGCTCCTCTGGTACAGAGACTGATGTGACTGAGTCAGTATTCTCTGTACAACCCTACAGTATATGTCAGAGCTATATAAATGTATAATATTAATAGTGTGTGTGTGTGTGGAGGGTACATTGGAGTGTAAGCTCCTCTGGTACAGAGACTGATGTGACTCTCTGTACAACCCCACAGTATATGTCAGTGCTATATAAATGTTTAATAATAATACTACTAATAATAGTGTGTGACTGTGGGGGCTTTAGAGTGTAAGCTCCTTTGGTACAGAGACTGAAGTGACTGGCTCAGTGATGGGATCGTATTCAGAACAATTACAATTACATTAATAATCAATAATAAACCAATATAGTACTATTTAAAATGTTTTTATTTAAAACTTTAACAATGGATTTGGATGGCCGGGGCCCTTTATTTTTGGTATCATATTTATTTACCAATGTATAAAAAACACTTCAATTTATATCACATAAACTCCTTTACTTTTGTACTATAAATCACTTTAACTCAGCCATGACAGCTCGAGTTAATACTATAACACTGTACAAAATAGCTCTATAACTGTCCCTTTCGCATGAGAAAGGACCAAAACCACATAATAAGGGCCTCGACGATGGGAGGGAGGGCGGGATGTTCTTTCTTCTTCTGTTGATCCGCCGCTGTCTGCTTCTCCTACGCAGCTGTAAATCCTTATATAAGGGCTAGCTCGTGCCACATTAACATGTGACCAGCCTTTAGCCAATCATATTACAACAATTTACTTTCAAAACTTCAAATTCTAACGGTCCTTTTAGCCTGTAGTCTGCCCCGACCCCATAGGTGGGAGGAGCAAATTCTTTGGCTCCTCCCCTTTCCTTCTCTGTACAGCACTGCAGTATATGTCAGAGCTATATTAGGGTATAATAATAATAATAGTGTGTTGTGTCTGGAGACTACATTAGAGTGTAAGCTTCTGTGGTATTTCCACATACACTGGCTGAGATGTATACACAGGAATGTCTTATTATATCCTCTGGCCTTGCCCTTGCAGACTATGTGTGGCATACAGTAGCAGTGTGGGCACATATATATGGGTACAGCTGGTGTCAGGGTGTGTGGTGGCCCCAGCAGGAACCATGTCTCCTCTCCCCGGGGTGTAACACATGGCTGGGCCTCTCCCTCATTGTCAGGTACCTCAGGGGTATCCATGGCAACCGGTAAGGCGATTCTCCCCATCCCAGGGATGCGCGGACTCCTCCCAGTCTCGCCAGACGTTCGACGAGGTGTATGCCGGGACACGTAGTCCCGGAGGTGGCAATCTCATTGGATGTACAGAACCAAAGAACTACTGCCCCTCCTGGCCTATCAGCGTCTCCTGTTTGCGCTCACTCTAGCCTGCTTGTCATCTTCAGGTCGGGCTAGTGGAAGAAGCAGACGTCAATCAGCCGGGGACGCCCGCCCCCCTGTGTCTCTCCCGTTTCAGGGTGCTGTGAGAGGCGCACGCAGAGGAGCCCAGCCCAGCCAGTCAGTGCCAGAGCTGCGGAGCTGCACCGAGCCCAGACACAGCAGGTGAGTGGTACCCACCGCACACAATGCCAGCCGGGATAGGGGGTGTCCGTTCTTCTCTGTGTACTGCCTGTCTCCCCCATTCATTGCAGGCTATGAGATTACTGCACTGCCTTCTGTATCAGTCCATATCAGCGAGCCAATCACCGGCTGTGTCAAGATTGCTGTGTATTCATAGAGATGGGAGCTCCCAGGATCCCCTGATCACTGCACTCTTCAAATATATTATATATATATATATATATATATATATATATATATATATATATATATATATTTATATTTATACTGGCAGTATAGTGCTGCCTACCCCATGCAGTGCTCGTACTCTATTATGGGGTAACTTTATCTATGTGAATACAGTGTGTAGTGATGATATCATTGTGTACTGAGGGACATGCATGCTGGATGTGTGCTCCCAGTATCCCCTCATCACTGATCATCCCTATAGAGTGACACCATCACTGATCACCCCTATAGAGTGACACCATCACTGATCACCCCTATAGAGTGACACCATCACTGATCACCCCTATAGAGTGACACCATCACTGATCACCCCTATAGAGTGACACCATCACTGATCACCCCTATAGAGTGACACCATCACTGATCATCCCTATAGAGTGACACCATCACTGATCACCCCTATAGAGTGACACCATCACTGATCACCCCTATAGAGTGACACCATCACTGATCACCCCTATAGAGTGACACCATCACTGATCACCCCTATAGAGTGACACCATCACTGATCACCCCTATAGAGTGACACCATCACTGATCATCCCTATAGAGTGACACCATCACTGATCACCCCTATAGAGTGACACCATCACTGATCACCCCTATAGAGTGACACCATCACTGATCACCCCTATAGAGTGACACCATCACTGATCACCCCTATAGAGTGACACCATCACTGATCACCCCTATAGAGTGACACCATCACTGATCACCCCTATAGAGTGACACCATCACTGATCACCCCTATAGAGTGACACCATCACTGATCACCCCTATAGAGTGACAGCATCACTGATCACCCCTATAGAGTGACACCATCACTGATCACCCCTATAGAGTGACACCATCACTGATCACCCCTATAGAGTGACACCATCACTGATCATCCCTATAGAGTGACACCATCACTGATCATCCCTATAGAGTGACACCATCACTGATCACCCCTATAGAGTGACACCATCACTGATCACCCCTATAGAGTGACACCATCACTGATCATCCCTATGGAGTGACACCATCACTGATCACCCCTATGGAGTGACACCATCACTGATCACCCCTATGGAGTGACACCATCACTGATCACCCCTATAGAGTGACACCATCACTGATCACCCTTATAGAGTGACACCATCACTGATCACCCCTATGGAGTGACACCATCACTGATCACCCCTATAGAGTGACACCATCACTGATCACCCCTATAGAGTGACACCATCACTGATCACCCCTATAGAGTGACACCATCACTGATCACCCCTATAGAGTGACACCATCACTGATCACCCCTATAGAGTGACACCATCACTGATCATCCCTATGGAGTGACATCATCACTGATCACCCCTATAGAGTGACACCATCACTGATCACCCCTATAGAGTGACACCATCACTGATCACCCCTATAGAGTGACACCATCACTGATCATCCCTATAGAGTGACACCATCACTGATCACCCCTATGGAGTGACACCATCACTGATCATCCCTATGGAGTGACATCATCACTGATCACCCCTATGGAGTGACACCATCACTGATCACCCCTATGGAGTGACACCATCACTGATCACCCCTATGGAGTGACACCATCACTGATCACCCCTATAGAGTGACACCATCACTGATCACCCCTATGGAGTGACACCATCACTGATCACCCCTATAGAGTGACACCATCACTGATCACCCCTATAGAGTGACACCATCACTGATCACCCCTATAGAGTGACACCATCACTGATCACCCCTATAGAGTGACACCATCACTGATCACCCCTATGGAGTGACACCATCACTGATCATCCCTATGGAGTGACACCATCACTGATCACCCCTATAGAGTGACACCATCACTGATCATCCCTATGGAGTGACATCTTTACTGATCACCCCTATAGAGTGACACCATCACTGATCACCCCTATAGAGTGACACCATCACTGATCACCCCTATAGAGTGACACCATCACTGATCACCCCTATAGAGTGACACCATCACTGATCATCCCTATGGAGTGACACCATCACTGATCACCCCTATGGAGTGAAACTATCACTGATCATCCCTATAGAGTGACACCATTACTGATCACCCCTATGGAGTGACACCATCACTGATCACCCCTATAGAGTGACACCATCACTGATCACCCCTATGGAGTGACACCATCACTGATCACCCCTATAGAGTGACACCATCACTGATCATCCCTATGGAGTGACACCATCACTGATCATCCCTATAGAGTGACACCATCACTGATCACCCCTATAGAGTGACACCATCACTGATCATCCCTATGGAGTGACACCATCACTGATCACCCCTATAGAGTGACACCATCACTGATCATCCCTATAGAGTGACACCATCACTGATCATCCCTATAGAGTGACACCATCACTGATCACCCCTATAGAGTGACACCATCACTGATCATCCCTATGGAGTGACACCATCACTGATCACCCCTATGGAGTGAAACTATCACTGATCATCCCTATGGAGTGAAACTATCACTGATCATCCCTATAGAGTGACACCATCACTGATCACCCCTATAGAGTGACACCATCACTGATCACCCCTATAGAGTGACACCATCACTGATCACCCCTATGGAGTGAAACTATCACTGATCATCCCTATAGAGTGACACCATCACTGATCACCCCTATAGAGTGACACCATCACTGATCATCCCTATAGAGTGACACCATCACTGATCATCCCTATGGAGTGACACCATCACTGATCACCCCTATGGAGTGAAACTATCACTGATCATCCCTATAGAGTGACACCATCACTGATCACCCCTATAGAGTGACACCATTACTGATCATCCCTATGGAGTGACACCATCACTGATCATCCCTATAGAGTGACACCATCACTGATCACCCCTATAGAGTGACACCATCACTGATCACCCCTATGGAGTGACACCATCACTGATCACCCCTATGGAGTGAAACTATCACTGATCATCCCTATAGAGTGACACCATCACTGATCATCCCTATGGAGTGACACCATCACTGATCACCCCTATAGAGTGACACCATCACTGATCATCCCTATGGAGTGACACCATCACTGATCACCCCTATGGAGTGAAACTATCACTGATCATCCCTATAGAGTGACACCATCACTGATCATCCCTATGGAGTGACACCATCACTGATCACCCCTATAGAGTGACACCATCACTGATCATCCCTATGGAGTGACACCATCACTGATCACCCCTATGGAGTGAAACTATCACTGATCATCCCTATAGAGTGACACCATTACTGATCACCCCTATGGAGTGACACCATCACTGATCACCCCTATAGAGTGACACCATCACTGATCACCCCTATGGAGTGACACCATCACTGATCACCCCTATAGAGTGACACCATCACTGATCATCCCTATGGAGTGACACCATCACTGATCATCCCTATAGAGTGACACCATCACTGATCACCCCTATAGAGTGACACCATCACTGATCATCCCTATGGAGTGACACCATCACTGATCACCCCTATAGAGTGACACCATCACTGATCATCCCTATAGAGTGACACCATCACTGATCATCCCTATAGAGTGACACCATCACTGATCACCCCTATAGAGTGACACCATCACTGATCATCCCTATGGAGTGACACCATCACTGATCACCCCTATGGAGTGAAACTATCACTGATCATCCCTATAGAGTGACACCATCACTGATCACCCCTATAGAGTGACACCATCACTGATCACCCCTATGGAGTGACACCATCACTGATCACCCCTATGGAGTGAAACTATCACTGATCATCCCTATAGAGTGACGCCATCACTGATCACCCCTATAGAGTGACACCATCACTGATCACCCCTATGGAGTGAAACTATCACTGATCATCCCTATAGAGTGACACCATCACTGATCACCCCTATAGAGTGACACCATCACTGATCATCCCTATGGAGTGACACCATCACTGATCATCCCTGTAGAGTGACACCATCACTGATCACCCCTATAGAGTGACACCATCACTGATTACCCCTATGGAGTGACACCATCACTGATCATCCCTATAGAGTGACACCATCACTGATCACCCCTATAGAGTGACACCATCACTGATCACCCCTATAGAGTGACACCATCACTGATCACCCCTATAGAGTGACACCATCACTGATCACCCCTATAGAGTGACACCATCACTGATCATCCCTATAGAGTGACACCATCACTGATCATCCATATAGAGTGACACCATCACTGATCACCCCTATAGAGTGACACCATCACTGATCACCCCTATGGAGTGACACCATCACTGATCATCCCTATGGAGTGACACCATCACTGATCACCCCTATGGAGTGACACCATCACTGATCATCCCTATGGAGTGACACCATCACTGATCATCCCTATGGAGTGACACCATCACTGATCATCCCTATAGAGTGACACCATCACTGATCACCCCTATGGAGTGACACCATCACTGATCACCCCTATAGAGTGACACCACACAATCAGTGGAGATCCAGGCAGTGATCAGATCTTAGTCAGGGTGATGTTTGCTGACTGCTTTCCATCACTATGCTGACTGTATATGCCATGCTGCTGCATGCTAGCAGTATAGTGCTGCCTAACCCATGCAGTGCTGGTACTCCTTGCTGCAGTATGTGGTAATCAACAATAGATGCACTATTTCTGCCACTGATACCAATGATGGGGACACTATTCCTCCCACTGACACCAACATTGGGGCACTATTCCTCCCACTGACACCAACATTGGGGCACTATTCCTCCCACTGACACCAAAAATAGGACACTATTCCTCCTACTGACACCAACATTGGGGCACTATTCCTCCCACTGACACCAAAAATAGGACACTATTCCTCCTACTGACACCAACATTGGGGCACTATTGATCTTTTATTGAAAAGAATCAAGCAACCAATTTTATACAAAAGTAAAAAACAAAACCATAGTACAAAACTTCAACAGAAAACAAAGGAATACACATCCATGTTCAGAATATATACAATATATACATAATCCACTACCAAAACATCCCTAGAAAACTATCTACATAAAGCAGCAGAGAGGGCCTAAGAGGCACAACCCATCACCTATGTACGCAGCCATTTATCAAAAATGAATCAAAAATACTGATAATCTAGGGTGATAAGAGACAGACAGCCACACCCGGGAAAGAGACTCCTGGTAGTCAGGGAGGCTTGAAACCCCTCCACGCCTTCAACCAAGCCCCCTGACCCCGCTTGTCTCTCTCAAGCTCCCGAATCTTCCCCACCTCATGCAAAATGTCATACACCACCACCTCAACAGGAAGGAGTTTTTGCCGAATGCTGACCTGACACCGTGCGTTCCAGGTGAAATAACGGACTACTAGGCTAACTAAAAAAAGTGTATCCAAACAAAAAACTCCACCGGTATTGAATGCTCCGTACACCCACTCAGCATAACCCAGCCTGGAGAGGAAAGGGACACCGAGGGCCCGCCCCACCTGTTTATACACCTCTATGTTAAAAGGGCAATGAAGCAGAAAATGATCCATAGTCTCCTCCTCATCTGCACACTCCTCCCGAGGACAGCTACGATCCATCCCACTGCGGAATTTCAAATTGCCCCGAACATAGAGCTTCCCATGGAAGCACAACCAGGCCAGATCCCTAAATTTAGGGGGTACTCTATCCAAATTAATCAGTCTTAACCCCGCCCTCAAAACTGGGCCCGGGCAATCCCTTAAGGCCAGTGGGTCATGAAAGACTTCGCTCAAGACTCGACTCATAAGGACTTTCCTTGGAACCGATCTGAGATCTTCAGCCGACAATCGCCACTGCCGCAGTAACTTCAGGCACGGAGCAACATAGGTTGGTAGCTGACCACGATGACCCCTGCGATTCTTCACTTGGCCACCTTCTTCCCAAAGTCGTAGAAAAGGCCTAAACCAAGATCTAAATATGCCTACCCATCCAGGAGGTTCCACTGCAAGCATATTACCAATGTTAAACTTTAGAAATAGCAGTGAAAAGAAAAGAACTGGGTTGACCATACCTAAGCCACCCTCCCTCCTGGATAGGTAGGTGACATTCCTCTTGATGGGGTTCAGTCTGTTCCCCCACAGCATCTGGAAGAACACACTACTGACCCTAGCATAGAGAAACACTGGCAAGATGCAGACAAAGCTGACATACAAGAAGATCGGAATCAGGTAAGTCTTAATCAGATCAACCCTTTCCCTCATAGATAACTTCCATCTCTTCCAGCTGACCACCTTAGTATTGGCAATTTCCAGTCTGCCTTCCCAGTTTTTGAGGCCATAATCGCCGGGTCCAAATTCAATGCCTAGTATCTTAATTCTTTCCTGGGGCACTGGAAAGGTGTCCGGGAGATCAAAACCCTCACCATCCTTTCCCATCCAGAAAACTTCAGTCTTTTCCTGATTGATCTTGGAGCCTGATGCTTCAGAATACCGTGATGTCAGAGAGACCACCTCCTCCGCTTCATCCGTCCCAGTGACAATCACCGACACATCATCCGCATAGGCAACAACCCTCAATGGCGGCTCACCCGGGAGCCCCACTGGTACCCCACACAACATGCCGCTCTCTAGCCTCCTGATGAAGGGGTCGATTGCAAACACATAGAGCAGGGGACTCAGGGGACAACCCTGGCGCACCCCGGAGCCAACCCCAAAGGACTGTCCAACCCAACCATTAACAAGAGGGAAGCTTTCTGCCCCCTTATACAAGACTTTCAGCCAATCGACAAAACCACCCGGCAGACCGTACTTACTAAGGAGCAACCACAGGTACTCATGGTTAACACGATCAAAAGCCTTTGCCTGATCCAATGTCAGCAAATACTTTCCCCAGCCTGCAGCCCTGCACCGCTCCAAGGCCTCCCGGACAGCTAAAACCGCTGTGAAGGTGCTCCTACCCTGGACCGAACAGTGCTGATGGCGAGAAAGCAAAGACTCTGCCACTGACGATAGGCGCCAGAAAAATATCTTTGCCAGTATCTTTCTATCGACATTAAGAAGGCTGATGGGGCGCCAATTCTCAATCATCAAAGGATCTTTACCCTTTGAAAGAAGAATCACAGCCGAGTGCCTCATGGAAGGGGAAAGCACCCCCTCAGCAAGGCAACTGTTAAAAACCTCTACCAAATGCGGGGCCAGAATAGACTTAAAGGCTTTGTAAAACTCAGCCGTCAAGCCATCCGGTCCAGGCGACTTTTTGATGGCAAGCTGTTCAATTGCCCTCATCACCTCTTCGACTGTGATCTCCTCTGTCAAATTCATCAATGGAACATCTCCACCATTTAGACCTGGAGTAGAGTCCAAAAAGCTTTCCATCTTGTCACGATCAAGCTCTTTCCTCCCAAGAAGGTCGGCATAAAAGGACCTCACGACCTCCAGAATCCCTGACCTGGACTTTGTCAAGGAACCTGTACTGTCCTTAAGGCCAACGACCGTTTTAACAGCTACACCTTGTTTGCAGTTCTGGTAAGGGTCAGGCGAGTGGTACTTCCCATAGTCCCTCTCCAGAACCAAAGAGGCATGCCGGTCATATTGACACTTCCTGAGAAGGAGTTTCACTTCGGAGATTGCCCCAGGATCTCCTCCTCTCGAAACAAGAATATCCAGCTTCCTCCGTAAACGTTGGTAGGTCATGTATTTATTAAACTGATTTCTATTGGCTAGGCCCCTGAAGAATCCAGCGATCCTCTTTTTGGTCAGCTCCCACCACTCAGCCTTGCTGCTACAAAAGTCCAGGATGGTCACCTGTGCCTGAAAGAATTCCTCAAAGGATTGTCTAACATGTTCTTCCTTGAGTAGTGTCGAATTTAATCTCCAGATGCCCTTGCCCCTCTGAGGGGCGTCTGAAGCATTCAGTACCACAGATAGCATACAGTGATCAGAGAACTCTACTGCCTGCACCACTGGGGGCGAGAAAGCAGAGGCCTCCTTCAAAAAAAACCTATCTATCCTACTCTGACTATTACCACGATGAAAAGTGAACCCGGTGTCATCTGGGAGGTGCTTAATGTGCACATCCACAAGACCAGCATCCCTAACCATACTATTTAAAAAAACGCTATCATATCCCAGCCTGTCCTTGAAGTCCTTCCTGTCCTTGGGCCTAGTTATTGTATTAAAGTCACCTCCAAAGACCACTTGCCGGGATGTAAAAAGAAATGGCTTGATCCTTGTAAAAAGGCATTTCCT
Source organism: Rana muscosa (assembly GCA_029206835.1). Classification (NCBI taxonomy): domain Eukaryota; kingdom Metazoa; phylum Chordata; class Amphibia; order Anura; family Ranidae; genus Rana; species Rana muscosa. The sequence goes on from JARGYO010000094.1 coordinate 78,381,764, forward strand.
GTCCCACTTTGTGTGCGGCCCATAAACATTGATTAGGCGCAGGTCCTGCCCTCCCACAAGGACGTCTAAGACCATACATCTCCCGATCTCCACCTCAATAACCCGCCGGATAGTTACCATGCCGGTTTTAAACAACACCGCCACACCGCCGTAAGGCTCAGCCGCAAGAGACCAGTAAGATGGACCATACCTCCACTCTCTCTTGGCCATATGAATATCTGCCAAGGAGGTGAGCCTAGTCTCTTGCAAAAATAAAATTTCAGCATCTAATTGGCTGAACAAAAAGAAGGCCATAGAACGAGCTCTTACTGACTTAATGCTGGCGACATTAATTGTCACCACTTTTAACGGAGGGGGAACCGCCATTTGGGTTATTGGGTGGATTGCTTCTTAGCTCCCCTCTGCTGCTCATCACCAGAAGCCTCTCTCTTTCTAGAGGCCGCCTCAAAGTCCATTTCAGAATCGGAACTTCTTTCAGAAGAAGCTCCAGATGAAGAAATATCCCACTTGGAGGACCTATGACGGCTGGAGACAGAAACCGGAGCTTCTCGTCCCCGTTCCGTCCTCACCGCCTGCCTCTTCCGCCTCCCAACCTTCCTTCTCTCCTCCAGGTACCGCAGGTCAGCCTCAGAGATGCCCTCATCTCTTATTTTTTTCTTTAAAGTCTTTCCACAAGACTTCTTTACAGAGGAAGGGGCGCCCTTTTTAGTACACGCTGGCAGGGGGGGTGATCCCTTTAAGTCAGACTCGGGAGGGGTAGACTCCTGGGGGGTAACAGACTCGGGGGGCACAGACTTGGAAGGTTCCGACACAAGAGGAGAGGGTACAATAGGCTGGGGGGACACAGAGACAGAAACAGAAGGAGTACTTACAGACACAGGAGGGGTCGCCACAGGAACTGGAGAGGGATCCTGAGCAGGACCAGGGGAGGGGGTCACCGCAGAGGAGGATGGTACACCAGGGGTCTCACCCTCCATCCTGTCCAGCCTTGACATGTCCTCTACTACCTCCTTCTCCATATTGTGCCAGGCTTCAGGACATCTGCTGTAGGGGTGGCCAAGGCGCAGGCACAGGTTGCACCTGATCATCTTAGTGCAGTCCTTAGCCATATGACCCTGACCCCGACACACTGAACACATCAAGGCTGAACAGGAGGAGCTCAAGTGCCCCTTTTCTCCACAGCGGTGACACAGCTTCGGCTGACCAGGGTAGAAAACAGTCATCCTATCCCTCCCTATGAAAGCTGAGGAGGGCAAGTGACGGACAACATTCCCATCCCTGGCCAACCTGACTGTTACCGACCATCCCCCAGTCCAGATGTTACGCTCATCATGGATTTTATTAGGTTTGGTCAAAACCTCCCCATAGTTCCTTAACCAGACCTCTAGATCCCGAGCAGGAACACTCTCATTGGTCAGGATAATGGTTATTTTTTTTACTGTTGACCTCTGAGACACCGCAACTGGGACCAGACCTTCCCATTCAGGTCTTGACCTGCACCGAGCCTCATATCGCTCCCAGAACAGGTCAAGACCCTCTGGCCTGGTGAAGCTAACCGTATAGTCCCTTGTCCCAGCTACATGTATAAAGGCATACAGGTCATTTGCACCAAAACCCATCTCCAATATCAAGTCCACCACTGCACGCCGTGCTGGAGGGATGGCACCACCTTCCCATTTCAGGATAACTACATTACGTCTTGGACCCCCAGCAGAAGCCAGAGACCCAAGACCAGATCTTGGGGTGCTCAAGGTGGCAGCTTGCAGTGGAAAACCCCGCTTGGGAGCGGGACTACCAGGAGCAGAGTGTGCCACCTGTGCAAAAGTAGGTTTATCAGGGCCAAGGGCTGACACTGAAGCCACATCACTCTGTATATTATTATTATTATCAACTGTATGAACTGAAATGGCAGGATCTGTAGCAGGATTGTTCATCACACTGGTACTGGGGTGATTGTTATCAGTCACAGAACTATTCAAATTCCCATCAGGAATAGTCACAGTGGCTGCAATACCAGCTGTCTCCTGATGCTGCACTGTAGAGTCCTCAGCAGCAGTGGGGCAAACAGCTTTGGACTCAGCCAAAGAAGGGTTAATGGGCTGTGCTGACACTTGCAGTCCATCCACAGAAATGACATTCTTTAAATGTAACTCTTGCTGCATTGCAGCCTCAGCAGGCACAACATTGCTGCACACAGGACTAGCAGCCTGATTGTCATTAGGCACATTGTCAGTCATGATGCTAGATGGTACAAAAACAGTTTTATCCACAACATGGGACTTAGCAGGCTTCACTTTATCAGGCACATCATCAGTAATGTCTTCCTCGTTAAACACCATCTGATCCCCCCGCATAGGAGACTCCATTACCTGGATGGCCCTCAGCATACCTCCTGAATCTTGGGAAGGCATGGGGCTGCTTACCTCTCCCTGGGGGGGCAGGGGGTCAGAACTGGGGGTCTCCTCCTCCTCCACCTCCATCTTTGTCACCCTTCCAAACCTTTTGTCGTTACAAAATTTTTCTTTAAAGGGCCCATCTCTGCCTTCCATCATGGCCACGATGGTCTCCTGATGATCCACACGGACCTTGGCCAGCTGGATTTCCGGATCCATGGATCCCCGCTTCTGGCTGTGTAAGCCCTCACGTTGCCTTCGCAGGCGCTTCAACTCCGCTCTCAGCTTGTACAGCTTGTCTCTCTCCCTATTCAGGACCTTAATCCCGGCTACCACTCGCTCCCGAATGGCCTCCGAGCCTTCATCCTCACCAGGGGCAGAGAGATCGGCTTGTGCAGAGGCAGGCAGTTCACCTGATGGCCCAGGAGATGGCTGGGAGCCTCCAGCAGGAGAGGCCCTGCTGGTCTCCATGGCCTCCCCAGAAAGGGGGCCAGGGAGCTGGGATAGATTTCACCACCACTCCCTTCTCACAGAGCAGCTTCAGAGGCACCTTCCTCCTGACACACCTGTGCTCCAATGATGGGCGGGGCACTATTGATCTTTTATTGAAAAGAATCAAGCAACCAATTTTATACAAAAGTAAAAAACAAAACCATGGTACAAAACTTCAACAGAAAACAAAGGAATACACATCCATGTTCAGAATATATACAATATATACATAATCCACGACCAAAACATCCCTAGAAAACTATCTACATAAAGCAGCAGAGAGGGCCTAAGAGGCACAACCCATCACCTATGTACGCAGCCATTTATCAAAAATTCATCAAAAATACTGATAATCTAGGGTGATAAGAGACAGACAGCCACACCCGGGAAAGAGACTCCTGGCAGTCAGGGAGGCTTGAAACCCCTCCACGCCTTCAACCAAGCCCCCTGACCCCGCTTGTCTCTCTCAAGCTCCCGAATCTTCCCCACCTCATGCAAAATGTCATACACCACCACCTCAACAGGAAGGAGTTTTTGCCGAATGCTGACCTGACACCGTGCATTCCAGGTGAAATAACGGACTACTAGGCTAACTAAAAAAAGTGTATCCAAACAAAAAACTCCACCGGTATTGAATGCTCCGTACACCCACTCAGCATAACCCAGCCTGGAGAGGAAAGGGACACCGAGGGCCCGCCCCACCTGTTTGTACACCTCTATGTTAAAAGGGCAATGAAGCAGAAAATGGTCCATAGTCTCCTCCTCATCTGCACACTCCTCCCGAGGACAGCTACGATCCATCCCACTGCGGAATTTCAAATTGCCCCGAACATAGAGCTTCCCATGGAAGCACAACCAGGCCAGATCCCTAAATTTAGGGGGTACTCTATCCAAATTAATCAGTCTTAACCCCGCCCTCAAAACTGGGCCCGGGCAATCCCTTAAGGCCAGTGGGTCATGAAAGACTTCGCTCAAGACTCGACTCATAAGGACTTTCCTTGGAACCGATCTGAGATCTTCAGCCGACAATCGCCACTGCCGCAGTAACTTCAGGCACGGAGCGACATAGGCTGGTAGCTGACCACGATGACCCCTGCGATTCTTCACTTGGCCACCTTCTTCCCAAAGTCGTAGAAAAGGCCTAAACCAAGATCTAAATATGCCTACCCATCCAGGAGGTTCCACTGCAAGCATATTACCAATGTTAAACTTTAGAAATAGCAGTGAAAAGAAAAGAACTGGGTTGACCATACCTAAGCCACCCTCCCTCCTGGATAGGTAGGTGACATTCCTCTTGATGGGGTTCAGTCTGTTCCCCCACAGCATCTGGAAGAACACACTACTGACCCTAGCATAGAGAGACACTGGCAAGATGCAGACAAAGCTGACATACAAGAAGATCGGAATCAGGTAAGTCTTAATCAGATCAACCCTTTCCCTCATAGATAACTTCCATCTCTTCCAGCTGACCACCTTAGTATTGGCAATTTCCAGTCTGCCTTCCCAGTTTTTGAGGCCATAATCGCCGGGTCCAAATTCAATGCCTAGTATCTTAATTCTTTCCTGGGGCACTGGAAAGGTGTCCGGGAGATCAAAACCCTCACCATCCTTTCCCATCCAGAAAACTTCAGTCTTTTCCTGATTGATCTTGGAGCCTGATGCTTCAGAATACCGTGATGTCAGAGAGACCACCTCCTCCGCTTCATCCGTCCCAGTGACAATCACCGACACATCATCCGCATAGGCAACAACCCTCAATGGCGGCTCACCCGGGAGCCCCACTGGTACCCCACACAACATGCCGCTCTCTAGCCTCCTGATGAAGGGGTCGATTGCAAACACATAGAGCAGGGGACTCAGGGGACAACCCTGGCGCACCCCGGAGCCAACCCCAAAGGACTGTCCAACCCAACCATTAACAAGAGGGAAGCTTTCTGCCCCCTTATACAAGACTTTCAGCCAATCGACAAAACCACCCGGCAGACCGTACTTACTAAGGAGCAACCACAGGTACTCATGGTTAACACGATCAAAAGCCTTTGCCTGATCCAATGTCAGCAAATACTTTCCCCAGCCTGCAGCCCTGCACCGCTCCAAGGCCTCCCGGGCAGCTAAAACCGCTGAGAAGGTGCTCCTACCCTGGACCGAACAGTGCTGATGGCGAGAAAGCAAAGACTCTGCCACTGACGATAGGCGCCAGAAAAATATCTTTGCCAGTATCTTTCTATCGACATTAAGAAGGCTGATGGGGCGCCAATTCTCAATCATCGAAGGATCTTTACCCTTTGAAAGAAGAATCACAGCCGAGTGCCTCATGGAAGGGGAAAGCACCCCCTCAGCAAGGCAACTGTTAAAAACCTCTACCAAATGCGGGGCCAGAATAGACTTAAAGGCTTTGTAAAACTCAGCCGTCAAGCCATCCGGTCCAGGCGACTTTTTGATGGCAAGCTGTTCAATTGCCCTCATCACCTCTTCGACTGTGATCTCCTCTGTCAAATTCATCAATGGAACATCCCCACCATTTAGACCTGGAGTAGAGTCCAAAAAGCTTTCCATCTTGTCACGATCAAGCTCTTTCCTCCCAAGAAGGTCGGCATAAAAGGACCTCACGACCTCCAGAATCCCTGACCTGGACTTTGTCAAGGAACCTGTACTGTCCTTAAGGCCAACGACCGTTTTAACAGCTACACCTTGTTTGCAGTTCTGGTAAGGGTCAGGCGAGTGGTACTTCCCATAGTCCCTCTCCAGAACCAAAGAGGCATGCCGGTCATATTGACACTTCCTGAGAAGGAGTTTCACTTCGGAGATTGCCCCAGGATCTCCTCCTCTCGAAACAAGAATATCCAGCTTCCTCCGTAAACGTTGGTAGGTCATGTATTTATTAAACTGATTTCTATTGGCTAGGCCCCTGAAGAATCCAGCGATCCTCTTTTTGGTCAGCTCCCACCACTCAGCCTTGCTGCTACAAAAGTCCAGGATGGTCACCTGTGCCTGAAAGAATTCCTCAAAGGATTGTCTAACATGTTCTTCCTTGAGTAGTGTCGAATTTAATCTCCAGATGCCCTTGCCCCTCTGAGGGGCGTCTGAAGCATTCAGTACCACAGATAGCATACAGTGATCAGAGAACTCTACTGCCTGCACCACTGGGGGCGAGAAAGCAGAGGCCTCCTTCAAAAAAAACCTATCTATCCTACTCTGACTATTACCACGATGAAAAGTGAACCCGGTGTCATCTGGGAGGTGCTTAATGTGCACATCCACAAGACCAGCATCCCTAACCATACTATTTAAAAAAACGCTATCATATCCCAGCCTGTCCTTGAAGTCCTTCCTGTCCTTGGGCCTAGTTACTGTATTAAAGTCACCTCCAAAGACCACTTGCCGGGATGTAAAAAGAAATGGCTTGATCCTTGTAAAAAGGCATTTCCTGTCCCACTTTGTGTGCGGCCCATAAACATTGATTAGGCGCAGGTCCTGCCCTCCCACAAGGACGTCTAAGACCATACATCTCCCAATCTCCACCTCAATAACCCGCCGGACAGTTACCATGCCGGTTTTAAACAACACCGCCACACCGCCGTAAGGCTCGGCCGCAAGAGACCAGTAAGATGGACCATACCTCCACTCTCTCTTGGCCATATGAATATCTGCCAAGGAGGTGAGCCTAGTCTCTTGCAAAAATAAAATTTCAGCATCTAATTGGCTGAACAAAAAGAAGGCCATAGAACGAGCTCTTACTGACTTAATGCTGGCGACATTAATTGTCACCACTTTTAACGGAGGGGGAACCGCCATTTGAGTTATTGGGTGGATTGCTTCTTAGCTCCCCTCTGCTGCTCATCACCAGAAGCCTCTCTCTTTCTAGAGGCCGCCTCAAAGTCCATTTCGGAATCAGAACTTCTCTCCGAAGAAACTCCGGATGAAGAAATATCCCACTTGGAGGACCTATGACGGCTGGAGACAGGAACCGGAGCTTCCCGTCCCCGTTCCGTCCTCACCGCCTGCCTCTTCCGCCTCCCAACCTTCCTTCTCTCCTCCAGGTACCGCAGGTCAGCCTCAGAGATGCCCTCATCTCTTACTTTTTTCTTTAAAGTTTTTCCACAAGACTTATTTACAGAGGAAGGGGCGCCCTTTTTAGTACACGCTGGTGGGGGGGGTGATCCCTTTAAGTCAGACTCAGGAGGGGTAGACTCCTGGGGGGTAACTGACTTGGGGGGCACAGACTTTGAAGGTTCTGACACAAGAGGAGAGGGTACAGTAGGCTGGGGGGACACAGAGACAGAAACAGAAGGAGTACTTACAGACACAGGAGGGGTGGCCACAGGAACTGGAGAGGGATCCTGAGCAGGACCGGGGGAGGGGGTCACCGCAGAGGAGGATGGTACACCAGGGGTCTCACCCTCCATACCGTCCAGCCTTGACATGTCATCTACTACCTCCTTCTCCATATTGTGCCAGGCTTCAGGACACCTGCTGTAGGGGTGGCCAAGGCGCAGGCACAGGTTGCACCTGATCTTCCTGGTACAGTCCTTAGCCATATGACCCTGCCCCCGACACACTGAACACATCAAGGCTGAACAGGAGGAGCTCAAGTGCCCCTTTTCTCCACAGCGGTGACACAGCTTCGGCTGACCAGGGTAGAAAACAGTCATCCTATCCCTCCCTATGAAAGCTGAGGAGGGCAGGTGACGGACAACATTCCCATCCCTGGCCAACCTGACTGTTACCGACCATCCCCCAGTCCAGATGTTACGCTCATCATGGATTTTATTAGGTTTGGTCAAAACTTCCCCATAGTTCCTTAACCAGACCTCTAGATCCCGAGCAGGAACACTCTCATTGGTCAGGATAATGGTAATTTTTTTTACTGTTGACCTCTGAGAAACCGCAACTGGGACCAGACCTTCCCATTCAGGTCTTGACCTGCACTGAGCCTCATATCGCTCCCAGAACAGGTCAAGACCCTCTGGCCTGGTGAAACTAACCGTATAGTCCCTTGTCCCAGCTACGTGTATAAAGGCATACAGGTCATTTGCACCAAAACCCATCTCCAATATCATATCTACCACCGCACGCCGTGCTGGAGGGATGGCACCACCTTCCCATTTCAGGATAACTACATTACGTCTTGGACCCCCAGCAGAAGCCAGAGACCCAAGACCAGATCTTGGGGTGCTCAAGGTGGCAGCTTGCAGTGGAAAACCCCGCTTGGGAGCGGGACTACCAGGAGCAGAGTGTGCCACCTGTGCAAAAGTAGGTTTATCAGGGCCAAGGGCTGACACTGAAGCCACATCACTCTGTATATTATTATTATTATTATCAACTGTATGAACTGAAATGGCAGGATCTGTAGCAGGATTGTTCATCACACTGGTACTGGGGTGATTGTTATCAGTCACAGAACTATTCAAATTCCCATCAGGAATAGTCACAGTTGCTGCAATACCAGCTGTCTCCTGATGCTGCACTGTAGAGTCCTCAGCAGCAGTGGGGCAAACAGCTTTGGACTCAGCCAAAGAAAGGTTAATGGGCTGTGCTGACACTTGCAGTCCATCCACAGAAATGACATTTTTTAAATGTAACTCTTGCTGCATTGCAGCCTCAGCAGGCACAACATTGCTGCACACAGGACTAGCAGCCTGATTGTCATTAGGCACATTGTCAGTCATGATGCTAGATGGTACAAAAACAGTTTTATCCACAACATGGGACTTAGCAGGCTTCACTTTATCAGGTACATCATCAGTAATGTCTTCCTCGTTAAACACCATCTGATCCCCCCGCATAGGAGACTCCATTACCTGGATGGCCCTCAGCATACCTCCTGAATCTTGGGAAGGCATGGGGCTGCTTACCTCTCCCTGGGGGGGCAGGGGGGCAGAACTGGGGGTCTCCTCCTCCTCCACCTCCATCTTTGTCACCCTTCCAAACCTTTTGTCGTTACAAAATTTTTCTTTAAAGGGCCCATCTCTGCCTTCCATCATGGCCACGATGGTCTCCTGATGATCCACACGGACCTTGGCCAGCTGGATTTCCGGATCCATGGATCCCCGTTTCTGGCTGTGTAAGCCCTCACGTTGCCTTCGCAGGCGCTTCAACTCCGCTCTCAGCTTGTACAGCTTGTCTCTCTCCCTATTCAGGACCTTAATCCCGGCCACCACTCGCTCCCGAATGGCCTCCGAGCCTTCATCCTCACCAGGGGCAGAGAGATCGGCTTGTGCAGAGGCAGGCAGTTCACCTGATGGCCCAGGAGATGGCTGGGAGCCTCCAGCAGGAGAGGCCCTGCTGGTCTCCATGGCCTCCCCAGAAAGGGGGCCAGGGAGCTGGGATAGATTTCACCACCACTCCCTTCTCACAGAGCAGCTTCAGAGGCACCTTCCTCCTGACACACCTGTGCTCCAATGATGGGCGGGGCACTATTCCTCCCACTGACACCAAAAATAGGACACTATTCCTCCTACTGACACCAACAATAGGACACTATTCCTCCCACTGACACCAACATTGGGGCACTATTCCTCCTACTGACACCAACATTGGGACACTATTCCTCCCACTGACACCAACAATAGGACACTATTCCTCCCACTGACACCAACATTGGGGCACTATTCCTCCCACTGACACCAAAAATAGGACACTATTCCTCCCACTGACACCAACATTGGGGCACTATTCCTCCCACTGACACCAAAAATAGGACACTATTCCTCCTACTGACACCAACAATAGGACACTATTCCTCCCACTGACACCAACATTGGGGCACTATTCCTCCTACTGACACCAACATTGGGACACTATTCCTCCCACTGACACCAACAATAGGACACTATTCCTCCCACTGACACCAACATTGGGGCACTATTCCTCCCACTGACACCAAAAATAGGACACTATTCCTCCTACTGACACCAACGATGGGGCACTACTCCTTCCATTGACACCAATGATGGGGCACTACTCCTCCCATTGACACCAATGATGGGGCACTATTCCTCCCTCTGACACCAACGACGGGGGACTACTCCTCCCACTGACACTAGGACATTTTCTACTCCCACTGGATACAGTGTGCCCCCCCTAATATCTAAGGACAGTAAACGGGTCCTTTGTTTAGAAAGTGTGAGGACCCCTGCTATGGAGTGACACCATCAGTGAGATCCAGGCAGGCAGTGATCAGATCTCAGCAAAGTCAGGATGATGTATGCTGACTGCTTCCCATCACTATCCTGACTGTAAGTGCCAGGCTGCTGCAAGCTGGCAGTATAGTGCTGCCTAACCCATGCATTGCCAGTGCTCTGCTATTGGGTAACTTTGTCTATGTTAATATAGGGGTTGATTTACTAAAGGAAAATAGACTGTGCACTCTGCAAGAGCAGTTAATCCAGAGCTTAGTAAAATGAGGAAAAGCTCTGCTGATTTCCATCATCCAATCGTATGCAAGCAAAAAGGCTGTTAAGCCTCGTACACACGACCGGTTTTCTCGGCAAGAAAACTGCTGGGAGAGCTTTGTGCAAAGAAAACCGTTTGTGTGTATGGTTTCTTGTCGAGAAAACTGCCGGGAATCTCGGTGAGAAAAATAGAGAACCCGCTCTCTATTTTCTCATCAGGATTCTGGTCGGCCTGTTTCCCGATGAGAAAACAGTGTGTGTGTACGCGGCTACAAGCTTACCTGTCCTCCGGTAAGCCCGCGCATGCTCGATGAGACTTCGATGCGTGCACGGTAGCTTACAAGGGTAGTGTAGGGTGAACAAGATGGCGGCGACGGCATCGAATGTGACGAGCGCATGCTCGTCGTAGTCGACGACGTCACCGCGTTCTTGCCATTCAAAAGAACGCCGGTTCTTTTGAATGGCTGTCTGTAGGCACGGCTTGGCAAGAAAAGCTTGCCAGGAATCTCGTCAGGAAAAAATAAAGTTTTTTTCCTGATGGGATTCTCGGCCGTGTGTACAGGGCTTTATTTAAATTTTCCTTGTATGTGATTGGGTATTCTTTGCAAAGTGAAGCTTCACCTCATTTACTAAGCTCTGGATCAACTGCACTTGCACTTTGCAAAGTGCACAGTCTATTTGCCTTTAGTAAATCAACCCCATAATGTCTAGTGGCGGTAGCATTGGGGTTGATTTACTAAAGGAAAATATCCTGTGCGCTGTAAGTGCACTTGCTCCAGAGCTTAGTAAATGAGGTAAGGTTTCACTTTGAAAAGATCACCACTTCACTTATCCAATCACATGCAAGTAAAATAAAAAGCAGCATTTTTGCTTGCACATGATTGGATGATAGAAACCAGCAGAGCTTCCCCTCAGATCTAGAACGAATGTACATGCAGTGCGCAGTATATTTGCCTTCCCGTGTACTGAGGGTGATGCATGCTGGATGTGTGCTCCCAGGAACCTCCTGATCACTGCTGTCTGGAGTCTGGCCCATTCATACTCATTACTAGGAAGTGACACCATCAGTGTGATCCAAGGAGGAATCAGATCTCTGTAAAGTCAGGGTGATGTATGCTGGCTGCTTCCCATCACTATCCTGACTGTATATGCCAGGCTGCTGCATTCTGGCAGTATTGCACTGCCTAACCCCTTTATTGAATAGCTCCATCTATTAGAATGAAGCATTGAGCAGTGCTATGATTAGAAATAAAATTCAGTGATGTGATTTCAGTGGGGTGGATGTTGGCTTTCTCCAAGTGCTGTGCCAGGCTCCTCGGCCTTTGTGTAGTGCCTGTGCAGAGTACAAGTCTCACTCTGTTCTAGATTTCTCAATCTGATTGTATGATCTTCTTAATGGTGGCCACACACGCTTCAATACTTGATCAGTTTATGTTACGATCAATTTTGTCCGATAGGAATAATCAGTCTATAGTTGACAACCCATTTGATTGATATGCCACACCCGGGGAAGTGAACTGCGATCGATAGTTACACTATATTGTCAAAAGTATTGGGACACCTGCCTTTACACGCACATGAACTTTAATGGGATCCCAGTGTTAGTCTGTAGGCTTCAACTCTTCTGGGAAGGTTGTCCACAAGGTTTAGGAGTGTCTATGGAAATGTTTGGCCATTCTTCCAGAAGGGCATTTGTGAGGTCAGGCACTGATGTTGGGCGAGAAGGTCAGGCTTGCAGTTTACCCTCTAATTAATCCCAAAGGTGTTCTATCGTGTTGGGGTCAGGACTCTGTGCAGGCCAGTTTAGCTCTTCCACCCCAAAATTGCTCTACCATGTCTTTATGGCCCATGTTTGTGCACTGGTGCGCAGTCATGTTGGAACAGGAAAGGGTCATCCCCAAACTGTTCCCACAAAGTTGGGAGCATGAAATTGTCCAAAATTTCTTGATATGCTGACACCTTAAGAGTTCCCTTCACTGAAACTAAGGGGCCAAGCCCAACCCCTGGAAAACAACCCCACACCATTAGGGTTGCACCAATACCACTTTTTAAAGAAAAGTACAAGTACTTTTTTTTAAGTACTCGCTGATACTGAATACCATACCTTTTTTTAATGTCATGTGACAGTGGCACTAATATGCAGCACTGAAGGGCACTGATGAGGAGGCACTAATATGCAGCAATGAAGGGCACTGATGAGGAGGCACTAATACGCAGCACCGAAGGGCACTGATGAGGAGGCACTAATATGCAGCACTGATGGGCACTGATGAGGCGGCACTGAAGAGCAATGATGAGGAGGCACTAATATGCAGCACTGATGAGGTGGCACTGAAGGGCAATGATGAGGAGGCACTAATATGCAGCACTGATGGGCACTGATAGGAGGCACTGAAGAGCACTGATGAGGAGGCACTAATATGCAGCACTGATAGGAGGCACTGAAGGGCCCTGATGAGGAGGCACTATTATGCAGCACCGATGGGCACTGATGAGGCACTGAAGGGCACATATAAGGAGGCACTAATATGCAGCACTGATAGGTGGCATTGGTGGGAACTGATGAGGAGGCACTAATATGCAGCACTGATGGGCACAGATGAGGTGGGACTGAAGGGCACTGATGAGTAGGCACCAATATGCAGCACTGAAGGGCACTGATGAGGAGGCACTAATATGCAGCACTGATGGGCACTGATAAGAGGCACTGAAGGGCACTTATAAGGAGGCACTAGTATGCAGCACTGATGGGTGGCATTGGTGGGCACTGATGAGGTGGCACTGATGAGGAGGCAGTAATATGCAGCACTGATGAGGTGGCACTGAAGGGCACTGATAAGGAGGTACTAATATGCAGCACTCATGGGCACTGATAGGTGGCACTGATGAGGAGGCACTAATATGCAGCACTGATGGGCACTGATGAGGCTGTGTCAGTAGTTTTTTTTTCTTTTTCAAATGCACTTCTGGAAGAATGGTGAAACATTCCCATAGACACACTCCTAAACCTTGTGGACAGCCTTCTCAGAAGAGTCAAAGCTGTTATAGCTGCAAAGGGTGTGCCAACTCAATATTGAACCCTACGGACTAAGACTGGGATGTCATTAAAGTTCATGTGTGTGTAAGGGCAGGCATCCCAATACTTCTGACAATATAGTGTATTTACGATTGTAACGTTCAGTCGCACCTCCAGTCCCTGCAAAACGATCAATAATTTTCCGCCCTGGCTGATTGACTCAGTATGAATGGATCCGATCGTAAATTAATCGACCAGAAGGGAAGGCTGTTTGATTGTTTGCGGATTGGATTGGATTGATTGAATTTCACATTGATAGAAAACAAAATGTGTAGCCACCGTTAGATCTACCAACAACTATGTAGTACGGGGGCCTCCCTGAATAATATACAAAATGAATGGATAGATTAGGCAGGTATTACATGGTTTTCGTAAATCTAAAATTGATTGCACGATCAGATTGTAATATGTATGGGGACCCTAATCTCTACCATGAAATAATAATCTCAGGATCTTGTTGTGTGTACCCCTCCTGTCCTATCCCCCATTTATGGCTGCAGACATCCTCCATGTGTATAGCTGAATTCACCAGAAATCACAGTTGTGTTACTCTTCCATCTGACGGGTGACAATAGGAGACAATGGCTGCTGAAGTTCCTGAGTCACGTCTCCTCCCCCCAGCCTGTGATTGGACAATGAAGTTCACGGTTGAGGTCATCTCTGTGCTTTTCCCTCCTGCAATTGTGTTCCCTGTGTTTGAGTGACAGACACACGAACCAAGGAAGCCCTGATTGGCTCCCCCCCCCTCTCCTGGTCTGAGTGCTGCTGTACAGGAGACTGATACAATGACTGATTCAGGTACTAGCGTTGGATTAAAATAATATTTAGGCCGCCTTCAGTTTTATGCATTGCGCTAATGTGCAGTAAAGGCGTGATTTACCGCAGGTCAGCACAGCGCATGTCACTTTGTACGGTGTGTTGTAACACCATTCATTTATAATGGTCTTAGCCCTGGTTCACATTGCTGCAGCTTCTCATGCGACTAGCTGCAACATGAGACACAGAAAGTCGCATGACAAGTTAAAACACATTCATTTTAATGGGTGCTGTCCTAACCACTTGCTTACTGGGCACTTAAACCCCTCTCCTGCCCAGACCAGTTTTCAGCTTTCAGCGCTGTCACACTTTGAATGACAATTGTGCTGTCATACAACACTGTACCCATATGACGTTTTTATCATTTTTTCCCCACAAGTAGAGCTTTCTTTTGGTGATATTTAATCATTGCTGGGTTTTTTATTTTTTGAAAAAAAAAGAAAAGAGACCGAAAATTTTGAAAAAACAAACAAAACAGTTTTCTATTTTGTTATAAAATTTTGAAAATAGGTAATTTTTCTCCTTCATTGAGAGGCTGCACTGATGGGCACTGATAGGCTGCAATGATAAGGCAGCACTGGTGGACACTGAGAGGTGGCACTGATAAGTGGCACTGATGGGTGGCACTGATGGGCGGCAGTGGCACTGAAGGGCATTGATAGTTGGCACTGAAGGGCACTGATAGGTGGCACCGATATGTGGTAGCGATGGGCACTGATGGGTGGCAGTGATGGGCACTGAGTGACACTGATAGGCAGCACTGTTAGGAGGCACTGATGGGCACTGATTGGCACCACTGGTGGGCATTGATAGGTGGCATGGTGGGCATTGATAGGTGACACTGATATGCACTAATGGGCACTGATCGGTGGCACTGATATTCACTGGTGGGCCCTGGCAAATGATTTGGCTGTGCCTCTTCCTCTTCGGGACCGACGTCCCTTTCCCAGAAGCCGGTGATCGATTACCGATCTTCTGTTTACATCACGTGACCAGTTGTCATTGGCTGACAGCTGATCACGTGGTAAGGGGCTGGGATCAGCCCCTTAATCTGATATGTGATCAGCCGATTCTCATTGACTCAGTGATCACAGAGCGTGCAAAGGGGTGGACGTCATATGATGGCGCCCTGGCAAAGTAGGTCCACGCTGTAGCCGTCATTCGGCTATAGCGCAGATGCAAAGGAGTTAAAAGAGAAGTATGTTTGGTTTTTTTTTAATCATACTTACCTAGGTGGATGCAGCATCTGTCTCCTGCCGTCTTTAAGGGTGAGAACTGAGTGATCAAACACCGCTGATTGCTCAGTTCTCCCCACCACTCTGAGCAGAGAGCCATGACTGTCAGTCACTGGCTCTCTGCCCTGCCTCTCCGTACTCACTGGAGCACTGGGCTGTGGAGGGGGAGGGAGCGGCTGGCTCAGTCACCCAGTGACACACTGAAAGGCTGAGCCATGTGCCGGTCCAGGCTCCTGGATGGATCTCAACCATATGGTCGCGATCTTTCCCCAGTCAGGACTCTGTGATGTCAGCCGACAGCGGGCTTCAGCCTGATGTAGGCTAAAAACTGGCTTTGGCTGCACTTCTCCTTTAATTGCTGCAACTTCGCAGTGAAAAAAAAAAAATAGTTCCTTCACTTCTTTTCTGCATTTTCCTGGCGCCATGCGCCATGCGTGTTAAAATCACAAAAGTTGCAAGGAAGTTGATTCTTTGTCTTATCTTTGCAACTTTGGCTGCGACTTCAGAGGGTTTTGTACGTTCGGTAATATGTGTCACAGTCTGTATAGTTATGATTTGCCAAAGTCACAAAACATAAAAAGTCGCATGCAGTTGGCATTGAAGTCTCATCAAACCGCAAGCAAGTAGCAATGTAAAGTCGCACGACTTTGGAGTCACAGCACCTAAGCCGTTATGCACAACTGCAGCAAGTGCATAGTGAAACACTCATGCTGTGTATTAGGGTGCTCTGTGTAAAAAAAAAAAAAGATGAGGGACTAACTTTTTGACCGTCACCATGCGTTGGCAGCCTATTCTAAATTAACGCAATTCACCCCATACAGTAACAGCCCACAAAGGTCTGAACAACGATCCATGTTTTTGTTTTTAGGAACTGCTGGATTTGGGATCCCCCAACCTCCTCTTTGCATGGCGCCCCCCTAGTGCCTGGACTTACCTTGACCACTGCTTCCCTGTATAAACACTAAAGCCCCGTACACACGATCGGTTTGACTAATGAAAACCGTCCGATGGATGGTTTTCATCAGACCAACCGATCGTGTATGGTACCCATCGGTCTTTTTTCCATCGGTTGTAAAAAATAGAACTTGTTTTAAAATTTTCCGATGGATAAAAAACTGATGGGAATTTCCGATCGTCTATGGGCAAGTCCATCGGTTAAAAAACCCACGCATGCTCAGAATCAAGTCGACGCATGCTCAGAAGCATTAAACTTCATTTTTCTCGGCTCATCGGAGTGTTTTACGTCACCGCGTTTGGAACGGTCGGTTTTTAGACTGATGGTGTGTGGCCAAGACTGATGAAAAACAGTTTCATCGGATTTCCGATGGACAAATCCATCGGACGAAAATCCATAGGTTATCCGATCGTGTGTACGGGGCTTAAGTGGTGTTTTTATTTTATTTTTCTTAGAATTGCTTTTTAACTTTTTAAATTATTTTTGCTGCTTTTCCTTTATTTTTTTATTCTTTTTGGTACTTTTCACATTTTCTTTATAGGTGGCCCTGATATCGCAATCTTTAGGCTGGTGGGTTTGCCACCATTAGAGCTCTTTGTGCCGTCTTTGATTATTCCCGTATATGTCAGTTTTCATTTGAGCATTAACCCCCTCACTGCTGGTGACACCGCATCTTACACAGGGGGCTGCCCATTCTCTGGTCATTGTTGTGTGCATTCAGGGCAATGCATGCTGGGAATACAATATCCTGCTCAAGGAACTGCCAGAGTCAGGCTGGCTTACCAGCCTACATTGTGCTTGCCTGTAATAACCCTTTCATCTCTGGGGCATTCTCACCAAATCCAAAGACTTTGTTCATACTGTACATTGTGGTGTTCAGTTATGGACAGCCGTATCCTGACCACACACATGAGAATTTACAGCCAGCTATCAAAGACAAAAATCGAATAGTTGTGGGAGCACAATGCTTTGTTAATTAATTAATTATTATGAATTAATTAATAATATTAATTTTATTAATATTAATATAAATATTAATTCGTTAATTAATTATTTCATGCGCTCAGTATGAGAACCAAACACATTGAACATTTCATGGTTTTGATAGGAGCACCAAATGCTTTGATCGTTTCATGGTTTTGGTAGAAACACCAAACGCATAGATAGATCATTTAATGGTTTTGGTAGAAGCACCAAACGCATTGGTTGTTTCATTGTTTCAGTAGAAGTATTAAACGCATTGCTCGCTTCATGGTTTTGGTAGGAGCAACAAACACATTGATAATTTCCTGGTTTTGGTAGAAGCAAGAAACGCATTGATCATTTCATGGTTTCGATAGAAGCACCAAATGCGTTCATAATTTCATGGTTTCGATAGAGGCACCAAAACGCATTGATCGTTTCATGGTTTTGATAGAAGCACCAAACGCATTGATAATTTCATGTTTTTGATAGAGGCACGAAACACATTGATAATTTCATGGTTTCGGTAGAAGCACCAAGCGCATTGATCGTTTCATGTTTTCGGTAGAAGCACCAAGCGCATTGATCGTTTCATGTTTTCGGTAGAAGCACCAAGCGCATTGATCGTTTCATGGTTTCGGTAGAAGCACCAAGCGCATTGATCGTTTCATGGTTTCGATAGAAGCACCAAGCGCTTTGATCGTTTCATGGTTTCGTAATTACGTATCATACCTAAGGCTGCATTCACACCTCAGTGTTTTTAATCACAGGCAGATTTGCTGCGATTCTGCCCGCGATTTCAAACTACTGCAGTAGACAGCGCCGAAAAAGAGGTGAGTAGTACAGCCAAAACCGCTTTATTTTTAACACCTACAGGCAGTAATTGGCATTGCACAGAACCCACTCCATCAGTCTACAGGACATCTCAGGCTGCATTCACACCTCTGCGATTTCAAAACACCCAGGTGTGAATGACGTCACAGAACGCACATTTTAGATGCCATTCATTTGAATGGCACCTAAAATTGCGGGGCAGTTCTGCTGCGATTAGCTGCAATTGCATTGCGGGAAGCATGTCGCCCCAAAAAAATTGTGAGCTTCTTTTGGGAGACATGCGTCACACGATGCTTTGCAATAGGGATTGACCGATTATCGGTGCGGCCGATATTCACTTTTTAAGAAGTATCGGTCACAAAACTGACCGGTATTACCTCAAGGGGCTTTACCGGAGTGATGCATGCAGCTGCAGGCATCACCCCGGTACCGTTCTTTAGAGCTGATGGTCGGCTTTATTGTAATAACAATCGGCTGTTATTACAAGCAGCGCCGCCTTCCACCCCTCTCCCGGGCTCGCCCGTCCCACCGGGAGGCCCGAGCAACCAGCCGGCACATCCGCCGGCTGGCCGAAGACCTGAACAAAGTCGATGCTTCATTCGGGTCTCCGATTTAGTAACCCGGAAGCGATGTCATGACATCACTTCCCAGATTACTGGCATCTTAAAGGCGCCAGTTTTAAAAAATAAAGTATTCAATAACGCAGATCTTGACGTTTTGAATACTTTGAAGTGCAGAGGAGGGGTTTGGGGTTTTATAGACCCCCTGATCTCTCCATAAAGAGGACCTGTCACTGACTATTACTGTCACAAGGGATGTTTACATTCCTTGTGACAGCAATAACAGTGATAAAAAAAATAATGTAAAAGCACAGTGTACATTTTTTTTTTAAATGTACAGAATATCGGCACATAATATAGGCTATCGGCCTGAGAGGTGGCTGAAATATCGGTATCGTATCGGCACCGAAAAAACAATAGCGGTCGATCCCTACTTTGCAAAGTACAGTTGTTCCAGAGCTTAGTAAATGAGGTAAAGATTCACTTTGCAACGAATACCCAATCACATGCAAGGATAATAAAAAAAAATGCATTTTTGCTTGCACATGATTGGATGATGAAAGTCAGCAGAGCTTCTGCTCATTTACTAAGCTCTGGAGCAACTGCACTTGCAAAGTGCACAGTCTATTTGCCTTTAGTAAGTCATCCCCTGAGTGTGCGAAAGGAAACTGCTCTTGTAGTTGCTCTGCCTTAGCTAATCTATAGCACTGCGCGAATCCGTGTATTAATTTTTTTTTCTTTTTTATACTTATTTGTAAAACAAAAATAGTGCATCTGAAAAGCAAAAAACAAAAACAAAAACAATTATTTTTTTAAAAATCGTAAATAGTTTCAAATAAAACTTAAGCCTCGTACACACGCATGGTTTTCTCGGCAAAAAAACTGCTGGGAGAGCTTTTTGCCGAGAAAACCGGTCGTGTGTATGGTTTATCGTCTGGAAAACTGCCGGGAATCTCCACGAGAAAAATAGAGAACCTGCTCTCTATTTTCTCGTCGGGATTCTAGGCAGACTTTTCCTGCCGAGAAGACCGGTCGTCTGTATACTTACCTGTTCCAAGGTAAACCCGCGCCTGCTCGAAAAGACTTTGATGCATGCGCGGTAGCATACAAGGTTAGTGTGGGGTGTAGCAAGATGGCGGCGACGGCATCGAATGTGACGAGCGCCTGCTCTTCGTAGTCGATGACGTCACCGCGTTCTTGCCATTCAAAAGAACGGCGGTTCTTTTGAATGGCCGTCAGTACACAGGGCTTGGCAAGACAAGCTTGCCAGGAATCCCGTCGAGAAAAGCAAAGTTTTTTTTTTCCGTGTGTACAGTGCTTTAGCGTAAGATGCTATTGTTGTGGGCATAGCTGGCTTTGACTTTGAAGCTGATTTATTGATCGCTTGTCTGTGGGCTAACACAGCCCTTTTGGGGCACATTGACAAACCCAAATCTGGTATGTTCGGAAACAATTCACATGTTTTTAGACGGGGGGCTCAGGGTGGGGTTATTAGCACATTGATGCTCACTAGTATCCCAAAGTTCAAGGAGTCCGGGCAGTGGCCCCCGAGACAGCAGAACCTCACAGCGGTTGTCACCCTCCCGCAGGTACATCCAAGTGTGCACTCTACTTGGAAACATTTTTAACAGTTAAAAAACAGTTCCTGCATATCTGGCCAAAGTGTGTATTTAGCTGCCTTGGTTCTTGGGTGGTACTATCATGGCTCGGTGTTCCCTGAGTATTATGGCTCAGTGCATGCCAGAAGAGCTAGTTTCATGCTTGTCATTCCAATTATTTCTAGGCACAAAATGAACTCATCACCTGCTGCTTTATCCATTGGCAGTGACCCAGTGTACAGTACGAGCGTGCCATTTGGTTTTGTGTCTTTCTCATAATGAACTCATGATGATATAGCTTAGAGAACCCATCGATTAATCTCTGCCGTGAAACAGGTAATTGATTATTGGATTGCACCATATCCTGTGAACTGGCACTGTGTAATTTGGCCTTCCTGTAATTATGACTCCCAGGGGCACACTGTACAGTATACGTAGAGGTTTGATAGACCTTAGGCCCCATTATGGAACTTGTGTTGCATCTTTATTATGTTTTTAGAGGGTAGGTGGGATGACCCCTTTAGATCAAGGACATGAGACGTATTAGTATCGATCTCTACATTGGACTGGCTAACAGGGTCAGTCCGCACAAAACTCATATTTCATGTGATTCTGGGTCAACAAAATGAAGCAGAAAGCTGCTTTATACATACCTATGAGTTGGTCCGTTGGCTAAAATTTCGCTCTGTAGCTGAGCTCCCGGCACCAATCCAAATCAACGTCTCTGGCTGGTCAAATAGCGGGTCCCCCCGCTGGCCGCTGGGGTTCCTCCTGCTGACCCCTATGTCTCAATTGTGTCCTATACTGACTAGGGGTCAGCAGGAGGAACTTCAGTTGCCAGTAGGGGACCTGCTATTCGACCAGCCACAGGTATCTAACCGTATTGATGCCAGGAGCTCAGCTACAGAGCAGAATTTTAGCAAATGGACTGATGGACACGTATGTATACAACCATACAGTGCCTTGAAAAAGTATTTATATGCCTTGAAATTTTCCACGTTTTGTCATGTTTATGTGATAGACCAACACAAAGTGGCACATACTGTATTTATCGGCGTATAACACGCACTTTTTTCCCCTTTAAAATCAGGGGAAAATCGTGGGTGCGTGTTATACGCCGATCCCCGCTGATTGTGAGCGGAGCGGAGCGATCGCCGCAGAGATACACATAGCCGAGTGTACTCAGTTCTTCTCGGCTTCGCTCACAGTCACGCCCAGTCCCGCCATTGGACCTGTGTTATGTCTATCATAGGGCGGGACTGGGTGTGACTGTGAGCAGAGCCGAGAAGAGCCGAGAACACTCGGCTATGTGTATCTCGGCTCCACCCAGTGCCTGCGATCTCGGCTGCGTTTGGTCCGCTCCGCCCAGTATCGGCGGCGATCTCTGCGGCGTCAATTTTAAATTCGGGCAAGGCTGCAATGGACACTGGGGGCAAGGCTGCAATGGACACTGGGGGCAAGGCTGCAATGGACACTGGGGGCAAGGCTGCAATGGACACTGGGGGCAAGACTGCACTGGGGCAAGGCTGCAATGGACACTGGGGCAAGGCTGCAATGGACACTGGGGGCAAGGCTGCAATGGACACTGGGGGCAAGGCTGCAATGGACACTGGGGGCAAGGCTGCAATGGACACTGGGGGCAAGGCTGCAATGGACACTGGGGGCAAGGTTGCAATGGACACTGGGGGCAAGGCTGCAATGGACACTGGGGGCAAGACAGCACTGGGGCAAGGCTGCAATGGACACTGGGGCAAGGCTGCAATGGACACTGGGGGTAAGGCTGCAATGGACACTGGGGGCAAGGCTGCACTGGGGCAAGGCTGCAATGGACACTGGGGCAAGGCTGCACTGACAAGGCTGCAAATGACACTGCATTGATGGGCATTTAAATGTAAGTTTTTTTTTTTCCTTAAACTTCCCTCCTAAAAGTTTTTTGCCTTAAAATTCCCTCCTAAACTTGGGGTGCGTGTTATACGCCGATAAATACCGTAATTGTGAAGTGGAAGGAAAATTATAAATGGTTTTCAACATTTTAGGGCTGAAACAACTAATTGATTAATCGGCAACTAATCGATTATGAAATTAATCGATTACTATTTTCATAATCTATTAATCGGCCATAACATAATTGGGTTAAAAAAAACTAGAATTATCCCTTTATAGTACAAAAAGAGCAAATCGCTACTGTAAATATTACTTTCACTGTCCCACAGTAAAAAATAAACCCCTAACAGTAGCGATTATTTGCTCTTTTTGTACTCATTTTTCTTTTTTTAACCCCATTATGTTACTAAACATCTCAGGCCACACCTCTGTGTTTTTTGGTGCTTTTTTGCAGAAACACACTACAGGTCATTTACATGGTTTCTATGGGACACGTTCACATCCATGATTTTTTTCAGCTGCTGCGTATTTGGAAAGGGCAAGGACTTTTTTTTAACGCAAAACGGTGCTATTTTGTTTTTTTGGTTCAATATACTACAATGAAGAAGCTGCAGAAAAGCATGTAATGCGTTTTTTGTGGCAAATTTGTGTTTTTTAATCTGCCCAACAACAAATTGAGCCCAAAAATTTTTTAAATGCAAATCGCAGCAAAATTACCTATTTTTTTAAGGTTATCAACCGATTAATCGATTAATCGAAACAATAATTGGCCAACTCATCGATTATGAAAATAATTGTTAGTTGCAGCCCTACAACATTTTTTACAAATATGTGAAAAGTGTGGCGTGCATTTGTATTCAGCCCCCTTTATTCTGATACCCCTAACTAAAATCTAGTGGAACCAATTGTCTTCAGAAGTCACCTAATTAGTAAATAAAGTCAGGGGAGGGCTGGGCCAGGGGGCAGGGTGGCAATTGCCTCCCAGGCCACCTTAACGTATGTTCAAAATGTCCGGCAGCCGCTGCCCGCTACTATTTTTTTTTTAATTCTGGTCTAGGAAGTCGGGCCAGGGGGCATGGCGATGGCGGCCGACCACTAGCTGTTGCATTCCGGGAGTTGTAGTCCGCACTCAAGCTTCTGGTGGGTGGAAAACACAGCAGCGCAGAGGAAACAACAACTGCCTGGGACCAGATTCTTGGAAGCAGGCAGAGGCAGGGCGTGCCAGGGAGTCGGGATGCAGGGCTGCAGGGCTGGGCGCTGGCTGCAAATTGACCCCAGGATCAGGAGCGTTACCCCCCCAGGAGACCGTGGCATGCAAGGACCTGCTGAGCTGAGATCGCTGACGTGAGAGACCCTGACACCCCTGGCTGACCCCCCATCTCCCCCCCATACACCCCATGTAACCTGCCCCAGTGATCAGGCTGCATTGATGGGCACTGGAGTTGGCTGCACTGATGGGCACTGGTGAGGCTGCCTTGAAAAAACAGGTGGGCCATGGATGGTGAGCTGATTTGGCGGTTCAATGGGCCACTTGACTGGACTTGCCCCCCAGGCCTAAGGCCGCCAGCCCTCCCCTAAATAAAGTCCACCTGTGTGTAATTTAAAAAGGAGTTCCACTCGGTTTTGTGTTTATTAAAAGTCAGCAGCTACAAAAAGTGTAGCTGCTGACTTTTAATAAACACACACTCGCCTGTCCTACGGTCCAGCAATGCGGCCGCCCGAACCCTCGGTTCTCTCCGGCATCAAAAGTGTGTGCACCCAGCTATGACAGCTGTACCTGCTCAATGGCTGGGCAATCTTCTGGGACCTGTGACGTGTCCCATAAAATTGGAGGGAGGGGGAGAGGAGAACTTCCGCTGGAGTCTCCTAGGGGGTCGGAGCAATAGTGGGAGCTGGGTACCTGTCAAAACTAGGTACCCACTCCCCCTCCCAAAAAATTACATGCCAAATGTGGCATATAAGGGGGTGAGGAGTCTTTAAAGCGGAACTATCACTTTTGGGTGGAACTCTGCTTTAATCTCAGTATAAATACAGTACAGTTGTTGTGTGAAGCCCACAGAAGTTTGTTAGAGAACCTTAGTGAACAAACAGCATCATGAAGGCCAAGGAACACACCAGACTGGTCAGGGATAAAGTTGTGGAGAAGTTTTAATCAGGGTTAGGTTATAAAAAAATATCCCAAGATTTGAACATCTTACGGAGCAATGTTCAATCCATCATCCGAAAATGGAAAGAATATGGCACAACTGCAAACCTACCAAGACATGGCTGTCCACCTGTTTGCGAGAAGCGATATGTGGGGGACACAGCAAAAAGTGGAAGAAGGTGCTCTGGTCAGATGAGACCAAAATTTTACTTTGAGGCCTAAAAGCAAAATGCTATGTTTGGCAGAAAATGAACACATCACCTTGAACACACCATCCCCACTGTGAAACATGGTGGTGGCAGCATCATGTTAAGGGGATGCTTTTCTTCAGCAGGGACAGGGAAGCTGGTCAGAGTTGATGGGAAGATGGATGGAGCCAAATACAGGGCAATCCTAGAAGAAAACCTGTTAAGCCTCGTACACACGGTCGGACTTTTGGCCAACAAACTTCATTTTGAGCAAGTTGGACCAACAATCCGACCGTGTGTACGCTCCATCGGACAAACTTTTTTTGCTTTTTTCTTGTTTTTATCGGACAAAAGTTGGGTCTGCAAACGGACAAACTTTTGCCAAACAAAAGTCAGATGGAGCAAAGTCCGACCGTGTGTACAGAAAACCATCGGACTTTTGTCTGATGGACAAAACAACTAAATGTTAAAATCAACCAACAATAGCAGAAGTTGACCAAAGGGTGGCGGTAAAGAGCAGAAAAACCACGTGATGTTGCAAAAAGTTTTGGGAAAGTTTGCAGAAAAGTCTGAGCGTGTGTATGGTATGGGTGTTCCCGGCCAACTCCGTTCGGACAAAAAAACACGGAAAAGTCAGATGGAAGTCCGACCGTGTGTACGAGGCTTTAGAGTCTGAAAAAAGACTTGAGACTGGGGCAGAGATTCACCTTCCAGCAGGACAATGACCCTAAACATACAGCCAGAGCTACAATGGAATGGTTTAGAGCAAAGCATATTCATGTGTTAGAATGGCCCAATCAAAGTCCAGACCTAAATCCAATTGAGAATCTGTGGCAAGTCTTGAAAATTGCTGTTCACAGACGCTCTCCATCCAATCTGACAGAGTTTGAGATATTTTGCAAAGAAGAATGGGCAAAAATGTCACTCTCCAGATGTGCAAAGGTGGTAGAGACATCCCCAAAAAGACTTGCAGCTGTAATTGCAGAGAAAGGCGGTTCTACAAAGTATTGACTCAGGGGGCTGAATACAAATGCACACCACACTTTTCACACATTTATTTGGAAAACATTTGGAAAACCATTTATCATTTTCCTTCCACTTCACAATTATGTGCCACTTTGTGTTGGTCTATCACATAATATCACAATAAA
The DNA here is from genome assembly GCA_029206835.1 of Rana muscosa. Lineage (NCBI taxonomy): Eukaryota > Metazoa > Chordata > Amphibia > Anura > Ranidae > Rana > Rana muscosa. The sequence continues at coordinate 78,407,449 of JARGYO010000094.1, forward strand.
ATACATTTGGTTGTAACATGATAAAATGTGGAACATTTCAAAGGGTATGAATACTTTTCCAAGGCACTGTACAACACAGGACCAGCAGCCCTGCATGGCAGGGGCCCACCCATATCCCAAGAGCATTTAAAAGGGGAGAAGAGCGCCTGCTTGTGGAGGAGTAAGGAATAAGTTAAATATTGTGCCTATACCAGTATGAAGTGATCACACCCTTGAAGTGTGGGGGGACCCCAGTGCAAGGGTACTTTTTTACATTTTCTCAGAGGTCAGGTTTAAAATCCCAATATGATGAGAACAGGGTTCCCCACTTGGCAGGGTCATCTGGCCTCCCACAAGGAGGACAAAAGACTCGCTCCACCGGACTAACCCTGTAATATTTGTTTTGGGTGGTCTGACCCACTAACATGAATCCTTCCAAAGCCAGCAAGACTTTCATTATGTCTTAGAAAATATCTGAATTTGGTGTTATATGCTAGTGGACACCCGAGACCTATTGTATACTATTATTGATACCCGAGACCTATTGTATACTATTATTGTTACCCGAGACCTATTGTATACTATTATTGATACCAGAGACCTATTGTATACTATTATTGATACCAGAGACCTATTGTATACTATTATTGATACCCGAGACCTATTGTATACTATTATTGTTACCCGAGACCTATTGTATACTATTATTGATACCCGAGACCTATTGTATACTATTATTGATACCCGAGACCTATTGTATACTATTATTGATACCCGAGACCTATTGTATACTATTATTGTTACCCGAGACCTATTGTATACTATTATTGATACCCGAGACCTATTGTATACTATTATTGTTACCCGAGACCTATTGTATACTATTATTGATACCCGAGACCTATTGTATACTATTATTGATACCCGAGACCTATTGTATACTATTATTGATACCAGAGACCTATTGTATACTATTATTGATACCAGAGACCTATTGTATACTATTATTGATACCCGAGACCTATTGTATACTATTATTGATACCAGAGACCTATTGTATACTATTATTGATACCAGAGACCTATTGTATACTATTATTGATACCCGAGACCTATTGTATACTATTATTGATACCAGAGACCTATTGTATACTATTATTGATACCCGAGACCTATTGTATACTATTATTGATACCAGAGACCTATTGTATACTATTATTGATACCCGAGACCTATTGTATACTATTATTGATACCAGAGACCTATTGTATACTATTATTGATACCAGAGACCTATTGTATACTATTATTGATACCAGAGACCTATTGTATACTATTATTGTTACCCGAGACCTATTGTATACTATTATTGATACCCGAGACCTATTGTATACTATTATTGATACCCGAGACCTATTGTATACTATTATTGATACCAGAGACCTATTGTATACTATTATTGATACCAGAGACCTATTGTATACTATTATTGATACCAGAGACCTATTGTATACTATTATTGACACCCGAGACCTATTGTATACTATTATTGATACCCGAGACCTATTGTATACTATTATTGATACCCGAGACCTATTGTATACTATTATTGATACCAGAGACCTATTGTATACTATTATTGATACCCGAGACCTATTGTATACTATTATTGATACCAGAGACCTATTGTATACTATTATTGATACCCGAGACCTATTGTATACTATTATTGATACCAGAGACCTATTGTATACTATTTTTGATACCAGAGACCTATTGTATACTATTATTGATACCCGAGACCTATTGTATATTATTATTGATACCCGAGACCTATTGTATACTATTATTGATACCCGAGACCTATTGTATACTATTATTGTTACCCGAGACCTATTGTATACTATTATTGATACCCGAGACCTATTGTATACTATTATTGATACCCGAGACCTATTGTATACTATTATTGTTACCCGAGACCTATTGTATACTATTATTGATACCCGAGACCTATTGTATACTATTATTGATACCCGAGACCTATTGTATACTATTATTGTTACCCGAGACCTATTGTATACTATTATTGATACCCGAGACCTATTGTATACTATTATTGATACCCGAGACCTATTGTATACTATTATTGATACCAGAGACCTATTGTATACTATTATTGATACCAGAGACCTATTGTATACTATTATTGATACCCGAGACCTATTGTATACTATTATTGTTACCCGAGACCTATTGTATACTATTATTGATACCCGAGACCTATTGTATACTATTATTGATACCCGAGACCTATTGTATACTATTATTGTTACCCGAGACCTATTGTATACTATTATTGATACCCGAGACCTATTGTATACTATTATTGATACCAGAGACCTATTGTATATTATTATTGATACCCGAGACCTATTGTATACTATTATTGATACCAGAGACCTATTGTATACTATTATTGATACCAGAGACCTATTGTATACTATTATTGATACCAGAGACCTATTGTATACTATTATTGTTACCCGAGACCTATTGTATACTATTATTGATACCCGAGACCTATTGTATACTATTATTGTTACCCGAGACCTATTGTATACTATTATTGATACCCGAGACCTATTGTATACTATTATTGATACCAGAGACCTATTGTATACTATTATTGTTACCCGAGACCTATTGTATACTATTATTGTTACCCGAGACCTATTGTATACTATTATTGATACCAGAGACCTATTGTATACTATTATTGATACCCGAGACCTATTGTATACTATTATTGATACCAGAGACCTATTGTATACTATTATTGATACCCGAGACCTATTGTATACTATTATTGTTACCCGAGACCTATTGTATACTATTATTGATACCCGAGACCTATTGTATACTATTATTGATACCCGAGACCTATTGTATACTATTATTGTTACCCGAGACCTATTGTATACTATTATTGATACCCGAGACCTATTGTATACTATTATTGATACCCGAGACCTATTGTATACTATTATTGATACCAGAGACCTATTGTATACTATTATTGATACCAGAGACCTATTGTATACTATTATTGATACCCGAGACCTATTGTATACTATTATTGTTACCCGAGACCTATTGTATACTATTATTGATACCCGAGACCTATTGTATACTATTATTGATACCCGAGACCTATTGTATACTATTATTGTTACCCGAGACCTATTGTATACTATTATTGATACCCGAGACCTATTGTATACTATTATTGATACCAGAGACCTATTGTATATTATTATTGATACCCGAGACCTATTGTATACTATTATTGATACCAGAGACCTATTGTATACTATTATTGATACCAGAGACCTATTGTATACTATTATTGATACCAGAGACCTATTGTATACTATTATTGTTACCCGAGACCTATTGTATACTATTATTGATACCCGAGACCTATTGTATACTATTATTGTTACCCGAGACCTATTGTATACTATTATTGATACCCGAGACCTATTGTATACTATTATTGATACCAGAGACCTATTGTATACTATTATTGTTACCCGAGACCTATTGTATACTATTATTGTTACCCGAGACCTATTGTATACTATTATTGATACCAGAGACCTATTGTATACTATTATTGATACCCGAGACCTATTGTATACTATTATTGATACCAGAGACCTATTGTATACTATTATTGATACCCGAGACCTATTGTATACTATTATTGTTACCCGAGACCTATTGTATACTATTATTGATACCAGAGACCTATTGTATACTATTATTGATACCCGAGACCTATTGTATACTATTATTGATACCCGAGACCTATTGTATACTATTATTGATACCAGAGACCTATTGTATACTATTATTGTTACCAGAGACCTATTGTATACTATTATTGTTACCCGAGACCTATTGTATACTATTATTGATACCCGAGACCTATTGTATACTATTATTAATACCAGAGACCTATTGTATACTATTATTGTTACCCGAGACCTATTGTATACTATTATTGATACCCGAGACCTATTGTATACTATTATTGATACCAGAGACCTATTGTATATTATTATTGATACCCGAGACCTATTGTATACTATTATTGATACCAGAGACCTATTGTATACTATTATTGTTACCCGAGACCTATTGTATACTATTATTGATACCAGAGACCTATTGTATACTATTATTGTTACCCGAGACCTATTGTATACTATTATTGATACCAGAGACCTATTGTATACTATTATTGATACCAGAGACCTATTGTATACTATTATTGTTACCCGAGACCTATTGTATACTATTATTGATACCCGAGACCTATTGTATACTATTATTGATACCCGAGACCTATTGTATACTATTATTGTTACCAGAGACCTATTGTATACTATTATTGATACCCGAGACCTATTGTATACTATTATTGATACCAGAGACCTATTGTATACTATTATTGTTACCCGAGACCTATTGTATACTATTATTGTTACCAGAGACCTATTGTATACTATTATTGATACCCGAGACCTATTGTATACTATTATTGATACCAGAGACCTATTGTATACTATTATTGATACCAGAGACCTATTGTATACTATTATTGATACCCGAGACCTATTGTATACTATTATTGATACCAGAGACCTATTGTATACTATTATTGATACCCGAGACCTATTGTATACTATTATTGATACCAGAGACCTATTGTATACTATTATTGATACCCGAGACCTATTGTATACTATTATTGATACCCGAGACCTATTGTATACTATTATTGATACCAGAGACCTATTGTATACTATTATTGTTACCCGAGACCTATTGTATACTATTATTGATACCCGAGACCTATTGTATACTATTATTGATACCAGAGACCTATTGTATACTATTATTGATACCCGAGACCTATTGTATACTATTATTGTTACCCGAGACCTATTGTATACTATTATTGATACCCGAGACCTATTGTATACTATTATTGATACCCGAGACCTATTGTATACTATTATTGTTACCAGAGACCTATTGTATACTATTATTGATACCCGAGACCTATTGTATACTATTATTGATACCAGAGACCTATTGTATACTATTATTGTTACCCGAGACCTATTGTATACTATTATTGTTACCAGAGACCTATTGTATACTATTATTGATACCCGAGACCTATTGTATACTATTATTGATACCAGAGACCTATTGTATACTATTATTGATACCCGAGACCTATTGTATACTATTATTGATACCAGAGACCTATTGTATACTATTATTGATACCAGAGACCTATTGTATACTATTATTGATACCCGAGACCTATTGTATACTATTATTGATACCCGAGACCTATTGTATACTATTATTGATACCAGAGACCTATTGTATACTATTATTGTTACCCGAGACCTATTGTATACTATTATTGATACCCGAGACCTATTGTATACTATTATTGATACCCGAGACCTATTGTATACTATTATTGATACCAGAGACCTATTGTATACTATTATTGATACCCGAGACCTATTGTATACTATTATTGATACCCGAGACCTATTGTATACTATTATTGATACCAGAGACCTATTGTATACTATTATTGATACCCGAGACCTATTGTATGCTATTATTGATACCCGAGACCTATTGTATACTATTATTGATACCAGAGACCTATTGTATACTATTATTGATACCCGAGACCTATTGTATACTATTATTGATACCCGAGACCTATTGTATACTATTATTGATACCAGAGACCTATTGTATACTATTATTGATACCCGAGACCTATTGTATACTATTATTGATACCCAAGACCTATTGTATACTATTATTGTTACCCGAGACCTATTGTATACTATTATTGATACCAGAGACCTATTGTATACTATTATTGATACCCGAGACCTATTGTATACTATTATTGTTACCCGAGACCTATTGTATACTATTATTGATACCAGAGACCTATTGTATACTATTATTGATACCAGAGACCTATTGTATACTATTATTGATACCCGAGACCTATTGTATACTATTATTGTTACCCGAGACCTATTGTATACTATTATTGATACCCGAGACCTATTGTATACTATTATTGATACCCGAGACCTATTGTATACTATTATTGATACCCGAGACCTATTGTATACTATTATTGATACCCGAGACCTATTGTATACTATTATTGATACCAGAGACCTATTGTATACTATTATTGATACCCGAGACCTATTGTATACTATTATTGATACCCGAGACCTATTGTATACTATTATTGATACCAGAGACCTATTGTATACTATTATTGATACCCGAGACCTATTGTATACTATTATTGATACCAGAGACCTATTGTATACTATTATTGATACCCGAGACCTATTGTATACTATTATTGATACCCGAGACCTATTGTATACTATTATTGATACCAGAGACCTATTGTATACTATTATTGATACCCGAGACCTATTGTATACTATTATTGTTACCCGAGACCTATTGTATACTATTATTGATACCCGAGACCTATTGTATACTATTATTGATACCAGAGACCTATTGTATACTATTATTGATACCCGAGACCTATTGTATACTATTATTGTTACCCGAGACCTATTGTATACTATTATTGATACCCGAGACCTATTGTATATTATTATTGATACCAGAGACCTATTGTATATTATTATTGATACCCGAGACCTATTGTATATTATTATTGATACCAGAGACCTATTGTATATTATTATTGATACCAGAGACCTATTGTATATTATTATTGATACCAGAGACCTATTGTATACTATTATTGATACCCGAGACCTATTGTATATTATTATTGATACCCGAGACCTATTGTATACTATTATTGATACCAGAGACCTATTGTATATTATTATTGATACCAGAGACCTATTGTATATTATTATTGATACAAGAGACCTATTGGATATTATTATTGATACCAGAGACCTATTTTATATTATTATTGATATCAGAGACCTATTGTATATTATTATTGATACCAGAGACCTATTGTATCTTATTATTGATACCCGAGACCTATTGTATACTATTATTGATACCAGAGACCTATTGTATATTATTATTGATACCCGAGACCTATTGTATATTATTATTGATACCAGAGACCTATTGTATATTATTATTGATACCAGAGACCTATTGTATATTATTATTGATACCAGAGACCTATTGTATTTTATTATTGATACCAGAGACCTATTGTATATTATTATTGATACCCGAGACCTATTGTATATTATTATTGATAACAGAGACCTATTGTATACTATTATTGATACCCGAGACCTATTGTATATTATTATTGATACCCGAGACCTATTGTATATTATTATTGATACCAGAGACCTATTGTATATTATTATTGATACCAGAGACCTATTGTATACTATTATTGATACCAGAGACCTATTGTATACTATTATTGATACCCGAGACCTATTGTATTTTATTATTGATACCCGAGACCTATTGTATAGTATTATTGATACCAGAGACCTATTGTATACTATTATTGACACCAGAGACTTGTATAGTATTATCGATAGCAAAGGCGTATTGTATATTATTGATACCATGGGCTTATTGTATACTATAATTGATACAGAGGCTTATTGTATATTATTACTGATACCACAGGTTTATTATTTACTATTAGCGATATCAAAGGCTTATTGTATAATTATATTGTTATCAGAGGCGTATTGTGTACTGTTACTATCAGAGGCTTATTGCATACTCTTATTGAGGCTTATTGTATACTATTATTGACACAAGAAGCTTATTGATTACTATTACTAAAACCAGAGATTATTATATACTACCAGAGAATTATTGTATACTATTATTGATACCAGAGGCCTATTATATACACTATGGGGAGATTTACTAAAACTGGTGCAGCTCTGCATAGTAATCAATCAGCTTCCAGGTTTTATTGTCACGGCTTAATTGAATGAGCTGAAGTTAGAGGCTGATTGGTTACTCTGCACAGCTGCATCAGATTCTAGGCGCTCCAGTTTTAGTAGATCCCGTCCTATATACTGTATATACTAATGCACTTAGTCTGTTATTATAATTATAGTGCCATATACTGTATTTATCATGCCAGGGGTTTGTGTTATGTATGGACGGATGTATGTTGGCATTATGTCTTTAGTGACACTGGTGACTGGTATTATATTCTTCAAGCATCAATGCTTGTCTGTGTACATCTACAGATAACAGAGGCCGATGACATCCAGCATGTAACAGCATGGCGTATTCCCCAGCATTGTACAGACACGGCCCTGGTTTGCTCTGCATGACACCTGCTTCTGGCCCTGTGTAGGGTGTGGGGCCTGTGATGATGAATGACAAGAGGGACCTCTGCATGGTGAAGGGCGGGGGGCTTGCATTCTTTGTTGAGGGATGAGCTGTGGTCCCAGCTGCTCTCACAGGCTCCGTAATGAACATGACAAGTGGCCCTGAAGCTGCTGGAAAGCTCTGATCATTGGGTTACAGCTGAGGCATTCAGTGTGGGCTCATCACTCTTTATTATAACAGAATTGAGTGCTTCTTACTTATTACTGCACATAACCGGCACAGCAGTACCATTGACAATGTGTATTAGAAGGAACCTGCCACTTGCACTGTCCCTACAAGCTGGCATTGGCGGATGATGGAAAGTGCCATACGGTACTCTAACGTATGGTTGTCTCTGGGAATCTGGACGTGATGCATATAGCATGCTTATCCTGATTCTGAGGCTTGAGTATGCCTTCCGCATCCTACAGAATTCAGGTATGTCAGTGACCTGAGGGCTGCACACATAGTATCACGGGATACTGAAGATGCGGATAAGCTTGCAGCATAGTTGAGATTATTGGGTAAAGCAGCTTACAACTAAGACTCCTGTATGACACTCAAAGGCTCAAACAAAACCAAAAAAAAAAAAAAAGAATAAATGATAATATAATAATTAATACAAAATGGGCATCTATTCTTTTTTGCATTGGAGCCTGCAAAGCATTGCCACAGCAATCAGTGGAACGCGTAGTGCAATGCTCAGGTTTCTGCAGACTATTCCTTTTGTACAGAGCGAGGTACAGACCTTCAGTTATGGGGCCGTGCAGTGGCATCACAGCATTGAGAACTGAGTCCCTCTGCTGCGAAGGCAGATGGGACTTGTTGTTTTTTCATCCACAGATTCTCGCAAATTAATGATGCGGCTGTGTGTAGTTGGAACCACACATAGCCATGCCAAATGTAAAAAAATGTCAGTAGCCTGCAGGAAGAAGAACCCCCAGATTCTATAAGGCCGGTTTCACACTGGGGCGGTGGGGGCGGTGGCGGTATAGCGCCGCTATTTTTAGTGGCGCTATACCGCCGGGATTGCAGAGGTATTCGGCCGCTAGCGGTGCGGTTTTAACCCCTGCTAGCAGCCGAAAAAGGGTTAATACCACCCGCAAACCGCGGCTACAGCCGCGGTTTGCGGGCGGTATTACCGCGGTATCCCATTCATTTCAATGGGAAGGAGCGGTGTAGGAGCGGTAAACACACCGCTCCTCTCACCGCTCCAAAGATGCTGCTAGCAGGACTTTTTTTTAAGTCCTGTTAGCGCACCGCTCCAGTGTGAAAGCCCTCGGCGCTTTCACATTGGAGAGAAAGGAGCCGCTGTTTAGGCTCGGTTTGCAGGCGCTATTTTTAGCAAAATAGCGCCTGCAAACCGCCCCAGTTTGAAAGGGGCCTAAGGGGAGGGCAGAGAGGGGATAGGGGGATGCAGACTGTGACCATGTTTCAACTTATGTGGGTGTTAAGTGAAACATCACAAAGGTGTATTTCTGTTTAAAGCGGAGTTCTGCCCAAATTTTTTTTATTAAAAGTCAGCAGCTGCAATGACTGCAGCTGCTGACTTTTGATATATGAACACTTATCTGCCCAGGGCGCCCCCGCAATGTCGGCACCCGAAGTCGATCTGTTCCTCGGCTCTCGGGTGGAGGCGCCGCCATCTTCGGTAAGGGAATCAGGGAGTGAAGCCTTCACAGCCTGGTTCCCTACTGCGCATGCGCGATTTCACTGGTACCCGCTGTCTTCTGGGACCTGTGTGTCTCCCAGAAGACAGCGGGGGGGAGCGGAGAAGGGTCCGGACATGGCGTAGATCGCCGCAGATACTGTGGCGATCTATGCCCAGAAGTGGGAGCAAATACCTGTATTAGACAGGTATCTGCTCCCCCCTCCCCCCTGAAAGGTGCCAAATGTGACACCGCCTATGTGAGAGTGACAACTCTGCTCTGATATCAAAAGCAGTGCAGTACCGTTGTCACTCCATCACAGCTGCATTAAAGGAGATGTATGGGGTATTTACCCACTTCAATACTGGGCACTTTCACCCCCTTCCAGTCCAGGCCAATTTTCAGCTTTCGGTGCTGTCACACTTTGAATGATAATTGCGCGGTTGCACTGATGAGGCTGCACTAGTGGGCACTGATGAGGTTGCACTAATAGAGCTGTACTGATGGGCACTGACGAGGCTGCACTGATAATCAGGGCACTGACAATCAGTGCCCTGATTATCAGTGTAAACAATGTACCAACAGACTTGCCGGGTATCACACTCCTTTCCTTACACAGACACGGTGGGGTTGATTTACTAAAGGAAAATCCACTTTGCACTTGAACGTGCACTGAAAGTGCACATGGAAGTGCAGATGCTGTAGATCTAAGGGGGACATACAAGGAAAATAAAAAACAGCATTTTAGTTTGCACATGATTGGATGATAAAATCAGCAGAGCTTCCCCTAATTTCAGAGCTTCCCCTCAGATTTACAGCGATCTACAGCGACTGCACTTCCATGTGCACTTTCAAGTGCAAAGTGGATTTTCCTTTAGTAAATCAACCCCGGTGTGTGAGGAAAAGACTGCTGATAATTGACAAGTCTGTTTACATGTGATCAGCTGTGATTGGACACAGCTGATCACATGATAAAAGGCCGCTGTGATTGGCCCTTTACCCTGATCTGTGATCAGCTGTGTCCAAAGGTCACAGAGTGCACCCCAAGGGGTGGGGTTCTGGGAGGACGTCCATGGACACCCTCCCAGAATTAGAGGACTGTGCTGTAGCCCTCTTTTGGCTATAGCGCAGTCGGCAAGTGGTTAAAAAACAAACATACATACTCACCTATGTGCTGTAGCGTAGGTCTGATGCTACAGCTGCCACTGGTTCTTAGCCCAAGAACTGAGCGATCACATGAGCGCTTGTAAGAGGGGCTTCATGGTAGGCTAATTTTGGCGCCCAAGCACAAGGCCCCACCCCCTTTCCAGCCCTGCTAGAACAGGATCCTACATGCTGATGCCGCCCCCTTCGCCATCTTGGACCCTGCTCCTTGCCGTAGGCCTCCTCACAACATTCCTGGCCATAGATAATTAAATCTGAAGAAGGAATGTCCACACAATAGTTAGCTTCACCGCACTTTACTGGTGTTGTTCAGGGAATGGCAAGACAGTCACTTCACTTGACATACATAGTCAATCACATAGAGTGGACAGTCTGGGGTAGACACAAGCGAAAACACGTGCAGCACTTCACAGCAATCTTCCTACCGCCTCTCCTCTGCCCGAGGTCATAAGTAGGGATGAGCCCTGGCGTGTTCGCATTGAACACGTGCAGAGCCCGCCAGGATGTCGGCACTGCGCTGCACTTATGACAGGCAGGGAGACATTCCCCGATGCTCGGCTGCAGAGATCGGGAAATGTCTCCCTAGCTGTGATTAGCGCAGCGCGGTGCCGACATCCTGGCGGGCTCTGCACGTGTTCAATGCGAACACGCCTGAGCTCATCCCTAGTCATAAGTACTCATAGGACTGTGTTCTCTGAGGACCCCTCCTTGCTGGATGCGCCTCTCCCAGAAACCATCCAGGGATGCAGCCTCATACAGGGATCTCTAACTTGGCCTACAAGGCCTTTTGCCCAAGCCCCCACCTCCTTGAGGGCACAAAATAATTATACAGGTCCAATCCAGGTGGCCTCCTGCCCTATTCAGGGCCTGTGTATGTTGGTTAAATGCTCACAGGTGTGGGGTGTTTAGCTCCCATGCCGCAAGTCTGTGTGTGTCCCTCCCCACCTAGATTTTACAGCGGGTAAAATAAGTATTGGTCACGTTACAATTTCTCTAGATAAATATATTTCTAAAGGTCCTATTGACATGACAGTTTCACCACTTTCGGTAACAACCCATGCAATCCAAACATAAAGAAACCAATAAATTTAGAAATGAAGTCATGTGTAATAAAATGGAATGACACCGGGAAAAAGTAGTGAACACGCTAACTGAAATCTATTTAATACTTGGTACAAAATCCTTTGTTGGTAATGACAGCTTGAGGACGTCTCCTGTATGGAGAAACTAGTCCCATGCGTTGCTCAGGTGTGATTTTGGCCCATTCTTCCACACAGTCTTCAAATCTTGAAGGTTCCGTGGGCCTCTTCTATGAACTCTGATCTTTAGTTATTTCCATTGATTTTCTATTGGATTCAAGTCAGATGATTGGCTGGGCCATTCTAGCAGCTTTATTTTCTTTCTTTGAGACCAAAAGAGTTTCCCGGGCTTTGTGTTTGGGATCATTGTCTTGCGGAAATGTCCCCCCCTCGTTTCATCTTCATCATCCTGGTAGATGGCAGCAGATTTTTATTAAACATTTTTCCATTCATCCTTCCTTCAACGATACAAAACTTTTCAGTACCGTATGCTGAAAAACAGCCCCACACTATGATGTTCCCACCTCCAAACTTCACTGTTGGTATAGGTTTTTGGGGTGATTTGCAGTGCCATTTGACCTCCAAACATGGCATCCAAAGAGTTCAATTTTGGTCTCATCTGACCAGACTATATTCTCTCAGTATTTCACAGGCTTGTCTAAATGTTGTGCAGCAAACCTTAAACAAGCTCCAACATGCTTTTTCTTCCGCAATGGAGTCTTGCGTGGTGAGCGTGCATACAGGCCATGGCGGTTGAGTGCATTACTTATTGTTTTCTTTGAAACAATTGTACCTGCTAATTCCAGGTCTTTTTATAGCTCGCCACAAGTGGTCCTTGGCTCTTGGACAACTCTTCTGATAATTATTTTCACTCCTCTGTCACTCCTCTGTCAGAAATCTTGCGAGAAGCACCTGGTCGTGGCCGGTTTATGGTAAAATTATGTTCTTTCCACTTCCGGATTATGGCCCCAACAGTGCTCACTGGAACATTCAGAAGTTTAGAAATCCTTCTGTAACCAATGCCATCAGTATGTTCTGCAATCATAAGGTTGCGAAGATCTTGAGAGAGCTCTCTGCTTTTACCCATCATGAGATGTTTCTTGTGTGACACCTTGGTAATGAGACACCTTTTTATAGGCCATCAGTTCAGACTGAACCAGCTGATATACATTTGCACCGACAAGGGGCAGGATTGCTTTCTAATTACTGATAGATTTAAACTGGTGTCTTGGCGTTCCATGCCTTTTTGCACCTCCCTTTCTTCATGTGTTCAATACTTTTTTTCCTGGGTCATACAGATTTATTACACACAACTTAAAGCGGAGCTCCGCCGGAAAAAAAAATATTAAAAGCCAGCAGCTACAGCTACAGCAGCTGCTGGCTTTTAATATTTGGACACTTACCTGTCCTGGAGTCCAGCGACGTCCGCAGCAGAGGACGAGCAATCGCTCGTCACTCTGCTGCCCCCACCGCCATCCTCGGTGAGGGAACCAGGAAGTGAAGCCCTGCGGCTTCATGCCCGGTTCCCTACGGCGCATGCGCGAGTCGCGCTGCGCCGTTCTGATTGGTGCTCCTGTGTTCTGGGAGCCGAGTGTCTCCCAGAACACTACGGGAAGTCTGGGGAAGTGACGTCACTCCCGCAGATTCCCAGAGAGAGGACTCCCGGATGTGGGTGAAAATACCTGTCTTAGACAGGTATCTTCACCCCCCTCCCCCCTGAAAGGTGTCAATTGTGACACCGGAGGGGGGGAGGAATCCGAGTAGCAGCAGTTAAAAATTAGGGTGGAGCTCCACTTTAACCACTTCAGCCCCGGACCATTTGGCTGGCCAAAGACCAGAGCACTTTTTGCGATTCGGCACTGCGTCGCTTTAACTGACAATTGCGCGGCCGTGCGACATGGCTCCCAAACAAAATTGATGTCCTTTTTTCCCCACTAATAGAGTTTTTTTTTTGGTGGTATTTTTATCACCTCTGCGGTTTTATATTTTTTGCTCTATAAACAATATAGAGCGACAATTTTGAAAAAAAAAGCAATTTTTTTAAACTTTTTGCTATAATAAATATCTCCCAAAAATATATAAAAAAAAATATTTATTTCCTCATTTTAGGTCAATACGTATTCTTCTAGATATTTTTGGTAAAAAAAATTGCAATAAGCGTTTATTGATTGGTTTGCGCAAAAGTTATAGCGTCTACAAAATAGGGGATAGTTTTATGGCAGTTTTATTAATATTTTTTTTTTTACTAGTAATGGTGGCGATCAGCGATTTTTATCATGACTGCGACATTATGGTGGACACATAGAACACTTTTGGCGCTATTTTGTTACCATTCACATATACACAGCGATCAGTGCTATAAATATGCACTTATTACTGTGTAAATGTGACTGGCAGTGAAGGGGTTAACCAGGAGGGGGCGCTGAAGGGGTTAAGTGTGTCCTAAGGATGTGTTCTAACTGTAGGGGGGATGGGCTACGTGTGACATGACACTGATCACCGCTCCCGATTACAGGGAGCTGTGATCAGTGTCCTGTCACTAGGAAGAATGGGGAAATGCTTGTTTACATCAGCATTTCCCCGTTCTTCCTCTCCGTGAGACGATCGAGGGTATCCACGCGGACATCGAGTCTGCGGGACCCGCGATCACACTCACGGAGCTCGCGGCGGGTGCGCGCCCACAATGCCGCGTCTTAAAGGCGACGTTCAGGTACGTTAATCTGCCGATGTACATCGGCGTGAGCCGGTCGGCAAGTGGTTAATTTCTGAACTTATTTGTTTTGGTTTCTTTGTATGTATGTATTGCATGGGTTGTTACCGACATGTGGTGAGAATTTCATGGCAATAGCACCTTCAGAAATATATTTACCTAGAAAAATGGTGATGCGTTCAATACTTATTTTACCCGCTGTATATGGGTGCTGACTCACTGTGGGAGGGCTCTACCTAAAAGGGGCCTAAAACCCAATGTCACTATCTGCTGTACCACTATTCTGGTGCAGAGCCACCTAGTGGCAAGGTGGCTAACTGCACCTGTCTACACATTGATCGCTCAGTTCTCAGGCCACTCAGAGCAGAGAGAGGATACTGTCAATCACCGTTCTAAGCTCTACCCCTCCAGCACTTACTGAAGTGCTGGGCTGGGAAGTGGGCGGGAGCAGCTGGCTCTGGCTTTCAGCTGCATACTGAGAGGCTGAGCCAGCTGCGATCAGGCATTTAGGTGGATCCTGACAATATGGTCGGGATCCTTTCAGAGCCTGAAGTGGCTCAGTGATGTCAGGTAACAATTGGCTTTAGCCTGCTGTTGGCTGATTCTGGGTCACAGGAGACCAAATGTAAGTACACTTCTGTGACCCAGAAGAGAAGTATGGCTTTAGACATTTAAGCTGACACCTCTAGCAGGAGTAACAGGTATTTTTAGAACTTTGTAGGGGCGCTAAGAGAAAACTGTAAGTGCAGATGCAGTTATAATTTTTTCCCTCAGCAAGTTAAGGGCATAATGTGCTAGTATGCATCACAGCTGACAGGGCTTCCATCTTCACTCTGTCCTCCTTTTGGGTTCATGGGCTCAGGCGGCTGGAATGACCAAGCCGTAATGATGTCACTCCCATGCAAGTGCACAGGAGCCAATGATGGGGCACTATTTCTCCCACTGATACCAATGACGGGGCACTATTCCTCCCACTGACACCAATGATGAGGCACTGTTCCTCCCACTAAACACAATGAGGAGGCACTATTCCTTCCACTGATACCAATGATGGGGCACTATTCCTCCCACTAAACACAATGAGGAGGCACTATTCCTTCCACTGACACCAATGATGGGACACTATTCCTCCCACTAAACACAATGAGGAGGCACTATTCCTTCCACTGACACCAATGATGGGACACTATTCCTCCCACAGACACCAATGATGGCGCACTATTCCTCCCACTAAACTCAATTAGGAGGCACTGTTTACTTTCACCAATGCCAAGGCATTTTCTATCCCCACTGACCACAGTCTGCCCCCGTCCAGCTGTATGGGGAGCAATCAGTTGGCATAAGGAAAAATAGGGGAGTGCCACCATTTGACATCTGGCCTAATTTGGACAATTCCCTGAACATGTATGGATAACAATACAGCAGGTTTCCCCCCAATTATCTTTACTGAATGAACGTATTAAACAGAAGAGGAGATTAATTCATTTTCGAGCACCAAGGCTTAATGTATTAATTAGTTCAAAAATGCTTAAATTACCAGTCTGTACCAGAACCACTACAGCTGTTGTTTGACATGAATATGTATGAAACGCATTACTAGCAGAGTAAAAATAACATGTAGAGTCCAATATTATTATTGTTATTATTTTTTTATACAGACTTTGTATAGCGCCAACAGTTAGAGCAGCCCTTTACAAAATAAGGGAGACATTATAATTACAATACACTTCAATACAGGAGATGCCAGCTTGTGAGAGCTTACTGTATGATATCGAGGGGCAAGTGATACAAAATGTATCTGATGGAGAAAGTAAAAGAAAGGGAGTTATTGCTCCAGGTGAGTAGATTCTGCTGATCACTTGAATATTTAGGAAACCTTAGGTGCTGGCGATGCACAAGGCAGGCAAACAATGGATGAATGAAAATGGACAGCCGCACTCCAAAAAAACTCTTACGGTTGCCTTTTATTGTAAAACAGACAAGTGCACTACAGGTCACAGCAAAGCAAGGAATCAGGTGACGCGTTTCACACTGTAATGTCAGTGCTTACTCATAGCTGCTATGAGTAAGCATTGATATTACAGCGTGAAACGTGTCAGGAGATTCCTTGCTTTGCTGTGACCTGTAGTGCACTTGTCTGTTTTACAATAAAAGGCAACCGTAAGAGGTTTTTTGGAGTGCGGCTGTCCATTTTCATTCATCCATTGTTTGCCGGAGAAAGTAAAAGCTCAGTTGTTAGGTAGAGGTGGGATCGGCTTCCCTGAAGAGATGAGTTGTCGGGGATCACCTAAAGGTGGACAGAGTAGGACAGTGGTTCTGAACCCTGTCCTCAAGTACCCCCAACAGGCCATGTTTTGGGAATTTTTCTTAGATAAAATAGGTGTCCAAAATACCAAGCCATTGACTGATTTAAAGCACCTGTGCAAGATAAAGGAAAACCTGCAAATATGACCTGTTGGGGGTACCTAAGGACAGGGTTGAGAACCACTGGAGTAGGAGATAGCCGGACAGATTGGGGTAGAGAGTTCCAGAAGAAGGGAGAGGCTCTGGAGAAGTCCTGGAGGCGAGCATGGAAGGAGGTGACGAGGCAGCTAGAGAGCAGGAGGCCTTGAGAGGAGTAAAGAGGATGATTTTGGTGATATTGGAATATATTTGGTGATGTATACAGTATGACTCTCCTATGCTTTATTATCCAAACAGTCAGACCTGTTCAGACAACCCCAGCAGTGGTTTTAGGAATAATAGCAATTGAATGGAAGAACCCAGCTTGGGTGATCAGGTCTAATGCGTACACATGCTCAGAATTTCCGATGGAAAATGTCAGACGGAATTTTTCATCTGATATTCCGACCGTGTTTATGCCCCATCTGACTTTTTCCGTCGGAAATTCCGACGGACTTAGAAAGAGAAGATGTTCTCTTTTTTTCAGACGGAAACATTTTCTATCTGAATTTCCGTTCATCTGGATGCAATTCCGCCGGACTAAAAACCACGCATTCTCAGAATCAAGTCGACGCATGCTTGGAAGCATTGAACTTAATTTTTCACGGCTCGTCGTAGTGTTGTACGTCACCGCGTTCTTGACGGTCGGAATTTGGTGCGACAGTGTGTATGCAAGACAGCTTGAATGGAATTACCCGTCAGAGTTTATTCCGACTGAAAATCCGACCGTGTGTACGGGGCATTAAACTCATCGATCCTCATTTGGTGGATGCATTTTAAAGTGGTTGTAAAGGGTATTTTTTTAATTAAAATAATAAACATGTTTTACTTACCAGTTCTTTGTAATGGTATTGCACAGAGCAGCCTGGAACCTCTTCCTCTGGGATGCCCCGCTGATGCTCTTGGGCCCTTCTCTTCTCTGTGTGCCACCACAGGAAGCTGCTTCTTATAGTGGCACACCTGGGGGCTCACTCCTGAGTGTGTCTATTGATGCACACAGCATGGCTTGGCCACGCCCCCTACTTCCTTCTCACAGTGTTTGACAGCAGCAGAAGCCAATGGCTCCCACTGCTATCTCTGAGCCTGTGAGGAGACCAGTGTTCCTGCAGACGGGCACATCGCTGGACCATTATAGGCAAGTATAAATAGAGGTGAAGGGGTAATGCAACTAGTGGGACATTTGTTACCTTAATGGAGGGAATGCATGAAGGTACAACATTTCTAGCCTTTAGAACCACTTTAAAGCTGATGTATCTTGCAATCACTGTATTGATGAAAAAGTATTACTTTTACAGCAAACACGCCTAACTGCCTAAATTTGGCCTGATGTCAGGCTCCCTGCACAACAGAATGCACACTGAGGGAGTAGTAGCCAATCAGAACTTCATTACTTAACACAGAGGGTTTCAGTAAACAGTGTGAGCATGCCTACAGGAAGAGAGAGCAGAGTGATGACCTCAGTGTGCTACTTCTTCTTCATTATCCTATTACAGGCGGAGGGTGTGTTAGTGATCTATTTGTATTGCTTAACTGCTTCAAAGAAAAGTGAGATCACCCACTTAGTAAAGTATTGTGGTAATGTATTATTAACGTGATTGTAAACTACTGGGTTCTTTCTTCCAGACCTGCAAGGTAAAGCCATCACATATTAGCACATTATGTGAAACTTACCTGAAAACAAAGCATTTCAGCAATGCAATGTCATTGCTGGAGGCCGCTTCCATCTTCCTTCCGGGTACGTGGACTCTGGCTGTGTGACTGGCCAGAGTCGCGATGACGTCATTCCCGCGCATGTGCGAGGAGCCGCCATTTACGGTACAGGATTTACAGGATTCGAAAGGAACGGCCACCCGGCGCATGCGTTGATGACGTCATCGGCTGCATATATAGTAAATATCTCCTAAACGGTGCACGTTTAGGAGATATTTACAGTACCTATAAGTAAGCCTTATTATAGTCTGCGTAGGGAAAGCGATACTCAGCAGTGGGTAAATTTGCTGCACACCCCAAATTGTTATGAAAAGGAAAGGTACCCCAGGGGGCTTTGTGTTGCAGCTAAAAATAATGATGTTAGATTATATCAAAGACATTGTTTTATTTGAAAAGATAGGTCACAGGGAACATGTCTGTTAAATGTGAAACATCAGAGCCAGGTAATACGATAAAAAACATATACATGGTAGTACAGCCGTGAGGGCAAACATACAGTAACATGGCATATTAATCATGTGGTATAATGAACCTAAAAATACTGACGCGTTTCGACCTTATCAATGGCGGTCATCTTCAGGGGGTTAAAAATGGAGATGCCCTAAAAGAAAATACATTGTATGGGTGAAATTGTTCTCAGGACAAAAGCACTCTTAGCAAAGAAACATCTACAATAATTATAATATTATAAGAATAAGCATGTTTACCCATTAACGGCTGGGGGAGGAAAACGTTCCCATGTGTTGAGTCTGTGGACCGACCGAGGACCCTGTGGCTTTTCACCCCCTGAAGATGACCACCATTGATAAGGTGGAAACGCGTCAGAGTTTTTAGGTTCATTATATCACATGATTATAATGCCATGTTACTGTATGTTTGCCCTCATGGCTGTACTACCATGTATATGTTTTTTATTGTATTACCTGGCGCTGATGTTTCACATTTAACATACATGTTCCTTGCGACCTATCTTTTCAAATAAAACAATGTCTTTGATACAATCTAACATCATTATTTTTAGCTGAAACACAAAGCCCCCTGGGGTACCTTTCCTTTCCAGCCTTATTATAGTCTTACCTATGGGTACAAGTACACGATTGAGGTTTACAACCTCTTTAAGTGGGTGACTTGCTAGCTTTTTTTTTTCAATTCAAACTCCTTTTATAATAAAACAGTTGTACACATACCATGTCCAAATCAAGATGGTACACAAGCACATAGCCAAATATCCACCAGAAGTAGGCATTGTGACCAGTAAAGTCTTGTGAAAACTACAATGATCTGGAAACCATAACATAAACGCCTGGACGGTATAATTTGGGGTCCAATGCCCCCAGTAAACACACCACTGGATCAGATCGGGTGTAGAGCAACTAGGGAGATAGCCTTGTATGATTTCCGCACAATATCTAGTTAGGGCTTGCTAGCTGTTTAACACAAACTGTTCGATTTACTTATCCTTTAGTAAATTAAACAATTTGTGTATATGTATTTTAATATTATTTCAGATTATATTTCCTGAAGTTCAGCTTTAAATGTACTCCCTGCCAAAACTAATAAAATTAGCTTGCATACAGGGAGCAAACCTTCCTGGTAAGTAGTTAACTTTATTTTTTATCCATACTTCACTAGTCCACTCCACAGGTCTGTCTATAATCTATGATCCTGGAACACATCTGCTGGTGATGGTGGAGCACAGGATAAGCTCCTTACACCTTACAGGATGTTCTCCCCTATTTCCCTATTACTGTTCCTGTCTAGGGCTGTTTCTATGTTATTCTGAAAAGGGATTACACAGAGCTCAGTGGTAGGCAATCTAAGGGCCTCATTTACAGGTGATACTCGAAAAATTAGTGCAATATCGTGCAAAAATTCTTTTTTTTTCACTAATGCAAATTAAAGGTGAAACTAATATGAAATAGACTTGTTACATCCAAAGCAAGATAGTTCAAGCCGTGATTTGTAATAATTGTGATGATTATGGCTTACAGCTCATGAAAACCCCAAATCCACAATGTCAGAAAATTAGAATATTACATGCAATCAATAAAACAAGGCTTGTACATAGAACAATATCGGACCTGTGAAAAGTAGAAGCATGCATATGTACTCAGTACTTGGTTTGGGCCCCTTTTGCAGCAATTACTGCCTCAATGCGGCGTGGCATGGAAGCTATCAGCCTGTGGCACTGCTGAGGTGTTATGGAAGACCAGGATGCTTCAATAGTGGCCTTCATCTCTTCTGCATTGTTCAGTCTCATGTCTCTCATCTTTCTCTTGGCAATGCCCCATAGATTCTCTATAGGGTTCAGGTCAGGCGAGTTTGCTGGCCAACCAAGAACAGTAATCCCACGGTCATTGAACCAGGTTTTGGTGCTTTTGGCAGTGTAGGCAGGTGCCAAGTCCTGCTGGAAAATGAAGTCAGCATCCCCATAGAGCTCGTCTGCGGAAGGAAGCATGAAGAGCTCTAAAATCTCTTGGTAGACGGCTGCATTGACCTTGGACTTAATGAAGCACAGTGGACCAACACCAGCAGATGACATGGCTCCCCAAATCAACACAGACTGTGGAAACTTCACACTGGACTTCAAGCATCTTGCAGTGTGAGCCTCTCCATTCTTCCTCCATACTCCGGCTCCTTGGTTTCCAAATGAGATGCAAAATTTGCTCTCATCAGAAAAGAGGACTTTGGATCACTGAGCAACAGACCAGGTCTGTTTTTCTTTAGCCCAGGTAAGACGCTTCTGACGTTGTTTGTTGATCAGGAGTGGCTTGACAAGAGGAATACGACATTTGAAGCCCATGTTCAGGATCTGTCTTGATGCACTGACTCCAGCCTCAGTCCACTCCTTGTGAACGTCCAACACTTTTGAATGGCCTTTTCCTGACAATCCTCTCCAGGCTGCGGTCATCCCTGCTGCTTGTGCACCTTTTTCTTCCACACTTTTCCCTTCCACTTAACTTTCTATTAATGTGCTTTAAAACAGCACTTTGGGAACATCCAACTTCTTTTGCAATTACCTTTTGAGGCTTTCCCTCCTTATGGAGGGTGTCAATGATAGTTTTCTGCACAACTGTCAGGTCAGTAGTCTTTCCCATGATTGTGATTCCTAGTGAACCAGACAGAGACCATTTAAAGGCTCAGGAACCCTTTGCAGGTGTTATGGCTTAATTAGCTGATTAGAGTGGGACACTTTGAGCCTAGAATATTGCACCTTTTCACAATATTCAAATTTTCTGAGATTGTGGATTTGGGGTTTTCATTAACTGTAAGCCATAGTTACAGCTTGAACTATCTTGCTTTGCATGTAATGAGTCTATCTCATATATTAGTTCCACCTTTTAAGTTGCATTAGTGAAATAAATTAACTTTTGCACGATATACACATTTTTCGAGTATGACCTGTATAACGTAGTGCAGATATCGCTATGTCCTCTCTGTAATACTTGCCAGGGTTATACAACTGTGGTCTGCATCATACAGCCTATTCATATAACGCAAACTGCAGCACTCCACAGAATTTCATCTGCTTATTGTAGCAAAAAGAGCTCAGTGATTCAAGTAGAGCTGGTCATTTGACTTTGACAGGTTGCAAGACTGGGCTTTTCTGTTTTTTTTGTAAGGGTCTGTGTGGGTTTTGGGTTTGTGTCCATGGCATCTGTGTGAGATACCTCTGGGATCATTCCGAATCCATTGACAGAGGCATTTAACTTGCAGTTGACCTTCTTCAGCTCAAGGTACAGCAAAGGGTAAGCTTGGTTGGGTCCTCAAACACTCCATTTGTATATGGATGATCTAGAATGAAATGATGGACAGAATAAGCGTGCAACCTTTTGCCTTAAAAAGGGAAACCTTTAATGGCGCATAAGAAAGCGAGTGTGATATTTCTTGTTGTGGCCAGTGGTAGGATGGCGCATTAAAGAGGCCCACCCTCTGGAAAAATGTGTAAAAGGACCCTCTGGAAAAATGATAGTTGACAGTGTCCTTATTATAGGGCAGCTGTATATAGATGATCTTATACTCTTGGTCATTCATATACAAACAAGGACCTAACCAGGCTTTATTTCACCTTGAGCTGTAACATCGGTTTTCATTATTGTAGAATGTTGATGTATGTAGTCGGCCACTATTATTAGGACCATAGAGCTGAAATTGAGATTTAATGACACCTTGCATCAGTTTAGAACCGGTCATCATCTGGTCTACAACTGGTTAGTCATCACTAATCCTTTCTTTTGAATAAGGGGTGTCCTGGTGTAGCAATAGGACAAATTGCTGTGCAACCAGTCTGGATCTTCATATTTGGTGGAAGAGATATTTCCACATACTAGAAATCTCTTCCTGTCCTATGATCTATAGGGGCAGGTAATAGGAAAGGTGAGTGGCCCAATGCCTAATGGATGGAGGTGGGAATTTGTGGCCATAGAATTGCGTCTCCATATTTAGGTGTTCCTGGAATGCCAGATTACTGGTAACCAGAGAATTTTAAAATGGTGGATTTTGTGGTGTGCTCATGCAATGCTATAATGAAAAATAAATTCCTGGGAGGAAGGTTGTGCCCCTTCTCTGTAATCCAGTGATAAATGCTCCAGTTTTATAGGAGCAAAAAACAGGTGTTTGTAATCCACATTTACTCAGTCCATTCTCTTCTAAAACAAAGCACATATTTACTAAAACTGGTGCATTCAGAATCTGGTACAGCTGTGCATGGTAGCCAATCATCTTATATCTTCAGCTTGTTCAATTAAGCGTTGACAATAAATCCTGGAAGCTGATTGGTTTCTTTGCAGAGTTGCACCAAATTTTGCAATCTCTAGTTTAAGTAAATAACCCCTTTACTGTAAATTTCAATGATGGCTTTTGTGTGATCTCAAATTGCTGCAATTAGGTATTTCACAATGGGGACAAGCACAGATTTCAATGGAGCCTTAAAGCCCAACTCTGGGCTAAAACTGAAATTTTCCCATCCTTCCCCCTCACCTCTCTCTAACCCATCATGTAAGGGATTTTTTTGGCTTAGCTGGTGATGCAAGATGTACTCACCTAAGTCCACAATCCCTTATTGCCCCCATTTCCTGCTGCAGAGACTACCGATCCAGATGTGCAGGTTATCATTGTCCAGTCCCCTACTGTCCTCTTGCAATGCTGTCACTCCTTTTCTGGATCCTGAGAGTACCCCACTGCTGGATAGCCAATAAAAAGTGTCCACATAATGCAGGCAGTGATGTGGACACCTGAAGAAGGACCCAACTGGAAAAAAAACTGAAGAAGAGTTAAGGATTGGGACACAAAAGTCACAGGACTGTAAGTTTGGGTAAATAGGGTATTTAGAATGTGTTCCGGCATTCTGCTAGAGCAGGGGTCTCCAAACGTTCTAAAGAAATGGCCAGTTTACTGTCCTTCAGACTTTAGGGGGGCCAGACTGTGGGAGTAAACAATGCCCGATCTTTGGTATTAGGGGCAGAAATAGTTGGTGCCAGTGGGAGGAATAGTGCCCCATTTTTGTTGTCAGTGGAAGGATTATGCCCCACTGTTGGTGTCAGTGGCAGGAATAATGCCTCAAGGGCCAGATAAAGGTAAGCAAAGGGCCACAGTTTGGAGACTACTGTGCTATAGGGTAGTAGGAGGGAGGGGATTTGTTTTCTTCCCAGAGTTGGATTTTAATGATCCCTTGCAGTGAGGCTGTGCCCGTACTGCAAGGATTTTAATAGCTTGTTTTGTATGGGATAGAGGAGAAAAAGTTTTAGTTACCCGATCCCCCTCTCCTCCACAATCCGGCGGTGGACTGTCCCTTTGTCATCACATCCAGCACAGCACTCTGGATCCTGCACTGGTCTTGATGTCAGGACCCTAGACTATTAGAAAGCAGAAGCTGAAAGGGCCGGTCTATCTGTGGGAAGGAGCAGAGTATCAGGTAAGTAAATCTCCTTTTATTGTTTTCCTAGACATAAACAAGCAATTAGCCCCTGCAGTGCGAGTACAGCCCCACTGTAAGGGCCCTTTCACACTGATCCGCTGCCAAAACCTTTTCTAGCTTTAGATAGGATAGAGCGTTCATCTTACTTTCTATTGTGTCTGTGAGATAAGTGTAGCACCCTCAGTATTACATAGTAGGTAAATTTAGTTTGGCTTCTCTATAGGCAAAGGGGCTGGGTGTCAGGGTCACCTGTGGCCAGGTGACAGATGCACACCGTAGGGGGACAGGAGTGCACCGCGAGGTAGTGAACCCTATGGCTGGCTTCTGCGGATAGGAAACTGGGTGGTTGTGGAAAGCGGGACCAGAGGAGCACAACCGGGATCCAAACGGAAGCTAGAGCCAAGATTCCCCAGGGCGCGGAGTCTAAGACCCAGCTGGTCTTCTCCAGGGCCTCTAGTGGTGAGGATGTTAGCTGCAGGCTGGGACCAGGTCGCGGCCCCTGGAGTTTCCTAGCTCACACCCCGTAGGATAAGGGGAAAAGAGGGGAAGCAGCAGCACACGATAAGAGAGAACCGAATAACAAGCTGAAGGTCAGGGGCCACAAGCAGACAAGGATAACGAAGAACGAGCCGAAGGTCAAGGGTCACGAGCAGACAGGGATAGTCGGGGACAAGCCAATAACGTAACAGAGAGACAGACGTAGCACACGGCAGGCAGGAACCCAAACACACAATGCCTAACAAACACGTTGATCAGCAAAGCAGGCTTGCAGTGCACAGGTTAATATAGTGTTCTGTGATAGGGCCTGGGGTGGAGTCAGGCTGGGAGTAGATTATAAAGGAAGCCAGGTGAAGGAGGTCTGGTCTCTAGATGAACACATGAGGAGGAAGGTAAGATGGCAGACAGACATTAATGCATATCCATGACAGTACCCTCCCTCTTACGAGGCCTCCCCCTTCCCCGCCTGGGCCCAGGTTTAGAGGGAAACTTCAGATGAAACTCCTTTAACAGACGAGGTGCAAAGACCTCAGATGCAGTGATCCAAGACCTCTCCTCAGGACCAAACCCTTTCCAATGAACGAGGTACTGAAGAACGCCTTTACAGAGTCGGGAGTCCAGAATTTGACTGATCTCGTACTCCTGATTATCCTCAGAGACAGGCGCCACGGTAGGGAGAGGACAAGAGAATTTATTGAGGACTAAAGGCTTTAGAAGAGCAACATGAAAGGAGTTAGTGATTTTAAGGCTCTTAGGAATCTGGAGTTTGAAACAAATCGGATTCAGTTTAGCAGTTACCGTGTATGGACCGATGAATCGTGGAGCAAACTTCAGAGAAGGAACTCGGAGCTTGATGTTCCTGGTAGAGAGCCAGACTTTGTCCCCTGGCTGAAGAGAAGGCGGTTTACGCCTGCGGCGGTCGGCAAAGCCTTTGAATTTTTCAGCAGCTGCCCGGAGGGAATCATGAACGTGACCCCAAACGGAATTGAGAGACTCCTGAACCGAAGCCAAAGCTGGAATGTCTGGAGAACAGATCATGGGAAGAGGAAGTTGAGGGTGTTTTCCATAAACTGTGAAAAAGGGTGTCTTCTGCGAACTGGTATTCACATGATTGTTATGGGAGAATTCTGCCCACGGGAGTAGAGAGGACCAATCGTCATGGTGAGAAGACACAAAGGTGCGAAGAAAGACCTCTAACTCCTGATTAACCCTCTCAGTCTGTCCATTGGATTGGGGATGGTAAGAAGAAGAAAAATCCAAGACAATATTGAGGGATTTGCAAAAGGCTCTCCAAAAACGAGACATGAATTGGACTCCCCTGTCGGAAACAATATGAGAAGGGACCCCATGTAGGCGGAGAATTTCCCGAATGAAGATGGGAACCAAGGCAGGGGCAGAAGGAAGACCAGGAAGAGGAACATAATGAGTCATCTTGGAGAATCGATCGATTACCACCCAAATGACAGTATTATTCTCAGACAGTGGGAGATCGGTGATAAAATCCATGGCAATATGGGCCCAGGGTTCCTTAGGAATGGGCAAGGGCATGAGGAGACCAGCAGGAGCTTGTGTGGAGGATTTGGACTGAGCACAGACATGACAAGCTTTAACGTAGTCTTTGACGTCTGAGCGGAGATTAGGCCACCAGTAGTGATGACTGATGAGTAGGAAGGATCAGAGGAATCCAGAATGCCCTGCCACCTTGGAATCATGTCCCCAATGAAGGATCTTAGCTCTTAGCTCAGTGGGGACAAAGGTCTTACCAGGCGGAATTTTTGACTTCAGGGTGGTAGAGTGGGCAACAATGCATGAGGTGGGAATGATCGGCTCAGGTTCAGGGGCGGACTCCTCGTCCAAAGTGTCAAATGACCTAGAGAGCGCATCAGCCCGACCGTTGCAGGAACCAGGTTTGTAGGTAATCGTGAAATTAAAACGGGCAAAGAAGAGACTCCACCTGGCCTGTCTAGGATTCAGACGTTTAGCATTCTGTAGATACTGTAAATTCTTGTGATCGGTAAAGATCGTTATGGAGTGAGGGGAACCCTCCAAGAGATGACGCCACTCCTCTAACGCCAATTTAATTGCGAGAAGTTCCCGATCACCGATGGCATAATTCCTCTCTGCCTGAGAATTTTTTTTGGAGAAGAACGCACATGGTTGGCGTCTCTTCTCAAAGATTTGAAGAAGCACAGCTCCCACCCCCATTGAGGAAGCGTCCACTTCAATAAAAAATGCATTCCCAGGATTTGGTCTCCTCAAGAGGGGGCCAGAAACAAAGGCCTGTTTCAGGTTGTGAAATGCAGAGACAGCTTCGGGAGGCCAGTCTCTGGCATTTACACCCTTCTTGGTCAAAGCGATAATAGGCGCGGCAATGGAAGAGTAATTCCTTATGAACTGCCTATAATAATTAGTGAAGCCAAGAAAGCGCTGTGTGGCCTTGAGGCTAGCAGGAAGAGGCCAGTTGGTGATAGCCAAGACCTTCCCAGGGTCCATACGAAGACCCGAACATGAGACGAAGCACCCCAAAAACAGGACCTCAGAACATTCAAAGGAACATTTCTCCAGCTTGGCATAGAGATTGTTCTCTCTAAGACGTTGAAGTACAGTGCAGACATGGTTTTTGTGGACGAGCAGATTTTCAGAAAAGATCAGAATGTCATCCAGATAGATGACAACAAACTGGTACAGCAGATCTCTGAAGATTTCATTGACAAAGTTTTGAAACACGGCTGGAGCATTACACAGACCAAAAGGCATCACCAGATATTCGTAATGCCCGTCTCTAGTGTTGAATGCAGTCTTCCATTCGTCACCCTCCCGTATTCGAATGAGATTGTACGCGCCTCTGAGATCCAACTTGGTGAAAATGGAGGCACCCTTCAACCTATCGAATAGCTCAGATATTAAGGGTAAGGGGTATCGATTTTTAATAGTAACCGCATTTAAACCCCGATAATCGATGCAGGGTCTTAAGGTACCATCCTTTTTGGCAACAAAAAAGAACCCTGCCCCTGCAGGCGATGAGGATTTCCGGATGAAACCTCTCTCCAGATTCTCTGCGACATACTCCGACATGGCCTGGGTCTCTGGGATGGACAGAGGGTAGGTACGACTCCTGGGTAGAGTTGCTCCGGGGACAAGATCAATAGCACAGTCAAAAGACCTGTGGGGAGGAAGCACCTCAGCTGATTTCTTACAGAACACATCCCGGTAATTGCTGTATGCAGCAGGAAGATCAGAAGAAACAGAAGTGGCAGCAACCGGAAGACTCTCCTTGGGGGTCACCTTGAGAAGACACGACGAGAAACATGAGGAACCCCAGGCCAGGATCTGCCCAGAGACCCAGTCCACATGTGGAGAGTGGAGCTGTAGCCAAGGGAGGCCCAATACAACTGGGGTAGAGGCCTTGGGTAGAATAAGAAAGGATATCCACTCCTGGTGGAGAATCCCTACCGACATCCTAATGGGTAGCGTCTGGAAGCGAATAGGGCCCCCTGGTAGAACAGTGCCATCAATTGCCGAGACTACCAATGGGGTAGTGAGAGGTGAAAGGGTAAGCTTCATAGAAGAAGCAGTTCTCCAATCCATAAAATTGCCGGCAGCCCCGGAATCCAGGTATGCAAGGGTTGACTGAGGAGAAGTGCCTACATGAAGGAACACCGGCAAGAGCAGGCGAGAAGGTGATGTTTCTGGGTCCAATACTCCACCTTCCAAATGTATTAGACCCGAGCGTTTCCCGGACGAAGCGAGCAGGAGTCACGAAAATGACCCCTGCCCCCACAATAGAGGCACAAGCCCAGAGTTCTGCGCCTAGCACGTTCTTCGGGGGTTAGTCTGGTCCGGCCCAGCTGCATAGGTTCTTCAGCAGGTAGAGGATGCTCCACGGAATGAAGGGAGGGGAGCTCAGACTGGCTAGGACCCAGAGAGTGCTGGCGTCTTTTTTCTAAGGACCTCTCTTGAAAACGAATGTCGATCTGGTTGCATAATGAAATTACATCGTCCAGACCGACGGGAATGGCTCTTCCCGCTAATTCATCTTTCACACGGTCAGAGAGGCCATGTAAAAAGGTAGCGACCAGGGCCTCATTATTCCAGCTCAATTCAGCTGTGTGGATACGGAACTGAAGAGCATATTGCCCCACTGAACTAGATTCTTGGCGAAGACGTAAGACAGCACTAGCCGCTGAAGAAGCCCGAGCCGGCTCTTCGAAGATGTTACGGAAGAGCTTCAAGAAATCGGACAGACTGGAAACCACCGGATCGTTCCTCTCCCACAGGGGGGCAGCCCAGGCCAAAGCTTCACCGGAGAGGAGGGAAATGATATAGGCTACCTTAGCCCGGTCAGACAGGAAGCTTTGAGGCTGAAGCTCAAAATGAATTGTGCATTGGCTGAGAAACCCCCTGCAGGCCTTGGAGTCCCCAGAGAAACGTGACGGAGCTGGCAATCTTAGTGAGTGTGAGGCTGCGACTGGTGCGATAGGTACAGCCGCTGGTTGTACTTGGGGTTGCGGATTCGGGGTTTCCAAGGAGACCTGAAGCTGCTCGAATCGAGAAGCCAGATCCTGGAGGAATCGCATCACCTGAGTCTGATTTGATTCCTGGGTCTCAAGTCTGCGAACTATGCCCTGCAATGGATCATCCGCGGGGAGCGGGATGTCAGCCGGGTTCATGGCTGATCAAACTGTCAGGGTCACCTGTGGCCAGGTGACAGATGCACACCGTAGGGGGACAGGAGTGCACCGCGAGGTAGTGAACCCTATGGCTGGATTCTGCGGATAGGAAACTGGGTGGTTGTGGAAAGCGGGACCAGAGGAGCACAACCGGGATCCAAACGGAAGCTAGAGCCAAGATTCCCCAGGGCGCGGAGTCTAAGACCCAGCTGGTCTTCTCCAGGGCCTCTAGTGGTGAGGATGTTAGCTGCAGGCTGGGACCAGGTCGCGGCCCCTGGAGTTTCCTAGCTCACGCCCCGTAGGATAAGGGGAAAACAGGGGAAGCAGCAGCACACGATAAGAGAGAACCGAATAACAAGCTGAAGGTCAGGGGCCACAAGCAGACAAGGATAACGAAGAACGAGCCGAAGGTCAAGGGTCACGAGCAGACAGGGATAGTCGGGGACAAGCCAATAACGTAACAGAGAGACAGACGTAGCACACGGCAGGCAGGAACCCAAACACACAATGCCTAACAAACACGTTGATCAGCAAAGCAGGCTTGCAGTGCACAGGTTAATATAGTGTTCTGTGATAGGGCCTGGGGTGGAGTCAGGCTGGGAGGAGATTATAAAGGAAGCCAGGTGAAGGAGGTCTGGTCTCTAAATGAACACATGAGGAGGAAGGTAAGATGGCAGACAGACATTAATGCATATCCATGACACTGGGGTTAATTTATTTGTGCTGTTCAGAGCCCTAAGAGCTGGGCCTCTGTTTCCTCCCCTGGCTTCTAGAACTAGAAATTTACCGCACGGTTTTTAAAGGACATGTGACTCAAAAAACGCACCAAAAGCACATCGCGGGTGTATTTTTGCCACAGTTTTACAGTGTTTTCCATTGCTTTCTGTCAGGGACCATGAACCAGGCAGAGACAGAAAATGCAGTTAAAATCACACCTTTACTATTAAAAATAATACAAATCAGGAACGTAATCAAAAACAGAAGCCAGGGTTTGAAAGCCAAAACGGCTAATCAGACGAACCGGAATCAGGGAGCCAGGAATCAGCGTAGTTGGAAGCCAAAGATCAGGATAAGGAACCAGAAGAAAAGCCAGCCAGGCAAAGTCAAACAGGAACACAGCAGAGCGAGACACACTGGATATGTTGACCAGGTGAAGGCACCGAAGGAATGACCCAGGCAGTTTAAATAGCCAAAAGTGGCTGGCTGTAGGCTGGACTAATGAGGCAGGTAATGGTAACCAGGTGAGTCATTGTGGAAACAATGAGTGGCTGGTAATTATCTGACAGCTGAGCAGCCTGAGCACTGAGAAGAGAGCTTCTAAAAGCCCAGCTCTGACACTTTTAATGGGAAGGTGCTTTTTTTGTGTGTTTTTTTTAGCTGCCCAAAGATGCTGCAAGCAGAATTTTTTTCACCGCAAATGAAGCGCACTGCCCCAGTATGAACACATTCATTGATTTTAAAGGGAAGCATTCTTCTTGAGCTTTTCAGGTGCTTTTTTTTTTAACGCAAAATTGCTTGAAAAAGACCTCAGTGTGAAAGGCCCCTTATTTGCCTGCAGTTGGACTTCAAAGTATTTGTCAAGTCACTTGAACAAAATCATAGTATATTAATCCAAATTATTTTCTAAATCTCTAGGAAAGTTTTTAAAGCATTTATAATTTATATACCTTATTTTAGACTCCCTTCCCATCTCTCTTCCTTGTGCAGGGGTGTATTTTTATTGCCATTGGGTGGGCTGCCTAATGAGGTCAGATACATTGGGGAAATACATTCACTGTCTATGTGTGTCACATTACAGAAAGGTTTTCCCACTGTTAGTCAAGGAGTGGAGGGTGTGGTGGCAAAGCCGATTACAGGAGTACAGGCATGCCATGCGTCCGCATGGCGCATTGTAGCTCCAGTCAGCAAGATCAGGTCTGAAAACTGACCATGCCACCATAGATTTGCTTCCTTGCTTGGCATGGTCGAATTTACACAGGAAGTCAGTTTCACTTGGTATTTAATTGTAATAAACTAGTGTATTCATGTGATATATATTTTTTTTTTTTTAGCTAAAGATACACTTTAGATATTGCAAAGCGGGGCTTTCACTCTAGGATGAGTTATATATATTTATGTATAAAGCTCCATTTGGCTCCCTAAAATACCAATTAAGGAACTTGCCTGAAGCCATATTGGCGAGGTGTGAACAGCATGATTGATGACAGGCTTAGAGGATCTGTCTGCATTGCGAGAGGGGAGCACTCGGCTTGTTAAGGTGATATATGTATTTAGTGTATGCATTTTTCTTCCTCTCTTGTGTTCTCTTTATTTAAAGGTATCTAGGTCACTGTTCTAGGTGTGCATTTCACTCGGCAGGATTGGCTTTGAATTATTTCCCAGTCCAGATGAGCTGGATTCAAAGAATAAGCATATCTTTGTAATAACAAATAAAAATGAACTGTTAAGCTTCGTACACACGCACGGTTTTCTCGTCAAAGCTGCTGGGAGAGCTTTTTGCCATGAAAACCGTGCATGTGTATGCTTTCTTGGCGAGAAAACTGCCGGGAATCCGGACGAGAAAAAATAGAGTACCTGCTCTCTATTTTCTCGTCGGGATTCTTGGCAGAGTGTTTGCTGCCGAGAAAACCATGAGTGTGTATGCTTACCTGTCCCCAGGTAAACCCGCGCATGCTCCAAAAGACTTTGACGCATGCGCGGTAGCATACAAGGGTAGTATAGGGTGTAGCAAGATGGCGGCGACGGCATTGAATGTGACGAGCGCCGACTCGTCGTAGTCGATGACGTCACCGCGTTCTTGCCATTCAGAAGAACGGCGGTTCTTTTGAATGGCCGTCTGTATGCACGGCTTGGCAAGGAAAGCGTGCCAGGAATCCCGTCAGGAAAACCAACGTTTTTTTTCCTGACAGGATTCCCGGCCGTGTGTACGAGGCTTCAAGATCGCTCTTTAAACTTGGTCAAGCCAGTGTCATCAGCCCCAATGCATATTGAGCCTGTCCCTCTAGTGTGGTGGGTGGAAGAAGAATAAAGAGGATGGTGTTGATCTCTGCTATATGAAAGAAGCCACCCTGGGATCCTTTGTCATTAGATTGTGAGCTAGCCAAGGAACCATGCTGGAAGGTACATCATAATGCCCTTCCTTGTGTCTTGTGTATGAAGAAAACCCTGTATCTACAGATAAGGACATCATCTGTGGAGCTAGCCTAAGACCATGCTGGAAGTAATGTTGCAGTGTTCCTTTTATGTCCTGTGTATGAAAATACCGTATATACTCGAGTATAAGCCGAGTTTTTCAGCACATTTTTTTGTGCTGAAATGCCCCCCTCGGCTTATACTCGAGTCGCCTTTTTGCGCCTGATCTCCCAGAGTTTGGGGACCCGGTACCCCTGGACCCCAAACTTGGCACACATGTAGCCCCACTCTTCCTCTACAAGTGTGCAAAGTTTGTTGTCCTTGGGACCTACGGCCGGGAGCACCGATTTTTTTTCAAAGCCGGGCACCCCTTCCATAGACTCGCATGTTAAACAGTAATTTCTCTGGTGATTTTGGGGACCCGTTACCAACCGGTCGCAGGTCATCCAGTTTGTTGTCTGGGGGACCTACAGCCGGGGAGCACCAATTTTTCAAAGCTGGGCACCCCTTCCATAGACTCCCATGTTAATCGTCAGTCTAGTCATGGACACAGTGGGGCATGGGCACAGTGGGGCATGGGCACAGTGAGGCATGGGTACAGTGAGGCATGGACACAGTGAGTCATGCACATGGACACAGTGAGGCATGCAGATGGACACCCTAGGCTTATACTCAAGTCAATATGTTTTTCCGTTTTTTTGTGGTAAAATTAGGTGCCTCGGCTTATATTCGGGTCGGCTTATACTTGAGTATATACGGTAACCCTTTATCTGCAGATAAGGGCATCATCTGTGGAGCTAGCCTAAGACCATACTAGAAGGTACGGTATGTTGCAGGGAACCATTTATGCCCTGTGTATAAAGAAAACCCTGTATCTGCAGTTAAGGACATCATTTGTGGAGCTACCTAGGGACCAGGCCATAAGGTATGTCGCAGTGACCCCTTTATGTCCTGTGCATGAAGATAACCCTTTATCTGCAGATTAGGACACCATCTGTGGAGCTAACCTGGGGACCCCATTGAAAGGAACCAATTTATGTCCTGTATCTGAAGAGAACCTTGTGTCTGCAGATTAGGACATCATCTGTGGAGATCTGACCATAAAGCCCTGTACACAGGGGCGGGAATTCCGTCGGAAAAAAAACATCGGTTTTCTCGACGGGATTCCTGTCAAGCTTGCCTTGCACGGCGAGTGTACACACACAACCATTCAAAAGAACCGCCGTTCTTTTGAATGGCAAGAACGCGGTGACGTCATCGACTACGACAAGCCGGCGCTCATCACATTCGATGCCGTCGCCGCCATCTTGCTACACCCCACACTAACCTTGTATGCTACCGCGCATGCGTCGAAGTCTTTTCGAGCAGGTTTAACTGCCGAGAATCCTGACGAGAAAAATAGAGAGCAGGTTCTCTATTTTTCTCGTCGAGATTCCCGGCAGTTTTCCTGTCGAGAAACCCTACACACAAACGGTTTTCTCGGCAAAAAGCTCTCCCAGCAGTTTTCTTGCCGAGAAAACCGGTCGTGTGTACGAGGCTTTACACCTATATGAGCTTGTTGGACATCTTGTTGCAAAACCATGGCCATTAATATGGAGTTACTCCCTTTTGCAACTGCAACAGCCTCCACTCTCGTCAAAATTTTGGAGTGTGTGGGAATTTGTTTCCATTCACTTAAAAGGAGTATTTGTGAGGTCAGGTACTTGTGTTGGATGAGAAGACCAGACCAATTCATCCTAAAGGTGTTCGTTGGGGTTGAGGTCAGGGCTTTGTGCAGGCCATGCAAGTTCCTCCACACCAAACTTGCCAAACCCCTCAAACCATGTCTTTATGGAGCTGGCTTTGAGTTGGTGGGTACAATAATAATGGCACAGGAAAGGACCTTCCCCAAACTGTTCTCACAAGTTTGGAAAAGCACAATTGTAAGAAAAGTATTTGTATGCTGTAACATTCATAGTAACTTACTGGAACCAAAGGGTAACCCAAACCCTGAAGAGCAGACTAGACCATTATCCCTCCCAGGGTGGATTTGATTTAAATCACAATTTAAATCATAGTTTTTAAAGAGCAACTGTCATCTCTGTCCCGCAGCCGCTCCTCCTCTGACACACTGTTGACTCACCGACAGTCCCATTCACTTTAATGCGGCAGTGACACAAGGTGAGGGATGTGGCTGCAGCAGGTGAGTGGAACAGGCGCTGCCATGATGGATCTGAAATTACGGGTGCTCCTTAAATGTGAGGACTTATTCTTGCTGTTAGTTAGAATCTTTAGTATTTGCAAACAAAATGAAGGTTTAATAAGCTGTCAGGTTATTAAAACAGCGAATATCAGAATTGATTCAATCATACAGTTTTTAGTGTACATCGATTTGCAAAACAATGGCATAAAGGAATATTCCTGAACTTTGTTTTATCTCATGGTTACTGTGAAATTGTGTGAATGCATCAATGCAGTGCATGTTATCTCAGTTGGCAGAGCTTGGATTCATTGAATGAATTTGCCTTCCTCTGGATCAACTGAGGGTATAGAATTGGGTATATGGGATTGTACGATATTTTTTATTCTATTTATTTATTTATTTTTTTATGGTTGAACTGGATGGACTTTGTCTTTTTTCAACCTGACTAACTATGTAACTATGTAACTTTACCAAAAAAAAAATAAAAAATAAAAAATATTGCAGAATATACAGCCTCATGCTACATAACTAAGCTCCATTTCATGCTGAACAAACTAAATTATTAATGTATCTTAAATAGAAAACTATCTTTAGATAGATTTTTACTCCAAAAGCATTCTATTAAAATGAATTTGATAAAAATCAAAAAAAATCCGATTTAAATAAAAAAAAAAAATCATTGATTGATTTTTTAGATTAAAAAAAATAAATAAATCATTAATCCACCCTAATCCCTCCTACATGAAACATTTCAGTAGGTATGAAGTTAAAAAGGTAACATTCTGCTGACCTCAGCAAAACCCAGATTCGTCCATCAGACTGTATTTTGTAATCATATCCCCTCTTAAGCACCTCTTCTCCAGAGTGAATAACTGTAATCAACGTAATTGATCACCATAGCTGAGCTCCTACATCTCCCGTACACATTTTGTTGCCTTTCAGCGAACACAATATTAGCACTTACTGTTGATGGGGGAAAATCTAGCAGAGCAGAATTCCACGCACTGATGTGCACTAAGGTCCTATGACTGTGGAAAATTTAAAGTGGAACTTTCCCCATAACAACTTGATAAAATAATGTTCTTTAACAAGAAACATATATTCCACATTAATACTTATGCTACCAAAATTAATGCATGTTGTAAATTGCCTTCAGCTTTGATCCTGTTTCTTTTTGCTGGAAGCTGCCATTTTGCTGAACCCAAGACCCCCTGAACAGCAGTAAATCTTTAGGTTGTCAGCAGTGGCGTCTCCAGCTTTCATATTTAGGGTTGGGACAGGGACAAAAGTAGGGGGGCCAACTATAAAATGCAATTATTTATATATATATATATATATATATCCTGGGCCCTTTACTAAGATCCCACAACGGGCCCTTTCACATGTTCTGCAGTGAGCTCCCTTCCTACTATACTGGGGTCACCCAGGGTGGCAGAAAACAAGAGATATATGTCACCAGCACACCAAGAAAATATAAGGGTCCAAAGCAGTGGGGGAACTATCAGGCCTCATGCCCACGGACGTTTTTACAGCCGCGTTTTTGAGCGTTTTTTTACAGCTTAAAAACGCCTGTCCATGTTATTGTATAAGTTTTTCAACCGAATTTAAAAAAAAAACAAAAAAAAAAAACGCCGGAGCTTAAAAACGCAATTGCAGCGTTTTTGCGCGTTTAACGCTTCTCGTTTTTTTATGCCTAACGCCAACGCTGCGGAACGCACTGGTCCTGTTTTTTTTTTACAGCTTAAAAACGCCTATGCTATTTGCAGCTCAAAAACGCCTAGGTGGGCATGAAGCTATAGACTAAAATGGACAGGTGTTTTTAAGCTGTAAAAAACGCTCAAACGCGGCTGTAAAAACGTCCGTGGGCATGAGGCCTCAGGGTTGTAAAGGTTGTCTTGCCATCGGGCCCTGGTGTTCTGCCACTGTGGGGTTCCCCAGCTGTCCTGTCCCTGCTATTGACAGCACTGGTCTGGCATCTGTCTCCTTGGCAGCGGAGGCAGTCTATTAGGACCTAGTGCTGGTGACATTATGAGTGCATGCAGGGGAAGGCTGGCACTATTGGTTATAGAGAGCCGAGCCCCCAGCTGGTCACCTAGCAGCAGTAATGCTGTATAACCTTCTCTGTTGACATGCTGATCGGGATGTGATCCTGTTGATGCTCCCAGTCAGATCTAATAAACACAGTATTTATTAACATCAAGAGTACAACCACATATATATAATCAACTGTATGTTCAGCAGCCATGTGGGCTCTATGCCTGCAAAGTGTGGGCTTTGATCAATAAAATCACTGATATTTAACACTAGGATTTGACTAGGAGCATCACCTGGATTGCATCACGATCAGCATGTCAGAGAAGGCTCCACTGCTGCTAAGCAACCTGCAGGGAGCTCAACTGTCTACAACCAATAGATGGGCTTGGGCGTGTTTGAAATCCCACATGCCCGATCTCCCGCCAGGAAGCCGACACTCCACAGTGCTAATCACAGCCAGTGAGACATTTCCTGATCTGTGCAGCTGCGGGCCGGGAAATGTCTCACTGCTTGTGATTAGCGCTGTGCAGTGTGGGCTTCCTGGCAGGCTCTGGCATGTGGAATTTTGAACATGCCCAGCCCATCTCTAACAACAAATTGTGCTGGCCCTCCTGTATAATATCCGCAGTCTCTCTCCTGTATAATATCCGCAGTCTCTCGCCTGTATAATATCTGCAGTCTCTCTCCTGTATAATGTCCGCAGTCTCTCTCCTGTATAATATCCGCAGTCTCTCTCCTGTATAATGTCCACAGTCTCTCTCCTGTATAATATCCGCAGTCTCTCTCCTTTATAATATCCACAGTCTCTCTCCTGTATAATATCCGCAGTCTCTCTCCTGTATAATATCCGCAGTCTCTGACCGTCTCCTGTATTATATCCGCAGTCTCTCTCTGTATAATATCCGCAGTCTCTCTCCTGTATAATATCCACAGTCTCTGACCGTCTCCTGTATTATATCCGCAGTCTCTGACCGTTTCCTGTATAATATCCGCAGTCTCTGAACATCTCCTGTAGTATGTCTGCAGTCTCTGACCATCACTCTTTCCAAAACGCACTCCTGAACCTTGCACTCTCTACATGGCATCCTCTTGAGCCCTACATCCAGCACCCACCTGCACTCTGCATGTAGCACCAGCATACAGGGGGCACACTGATCACCAATATGCATGGCCAGTGGTTACCAGTGTAGCGGCCTCACCCCTCTCCCTTGCTATATTGGTTATATGGCTGTTGTCTAGGGGTACCTGGGAGAGAGAGATGAGATACACCACGGCCCATGTCCTCCATAACTAAGAGGTGAAGGCCAGAAGATTGGGCTTTTGTGTAGGTGTCCTAGAGTCAAGTTCAGTCCTTCTTCGTCCCTGACTCCTTTGCTTTAGTAACCCAAGTTCCACACAGAGAATAGGTCCAACTCAGTTTTATTCTTCTTGCCAAGCAATAAAACAATCTTTCTCCTTTGGAAAATGAGGGACAGATCGAGGCACAATCCTTTCCCTTCTGCTGCTGCCCACTGTGCTGTCACCAGTGGTGAATAGTCACTGCCACTGACTAGGTAATATAGAACGTGAATTACCTTCGCTCACTTTGCCCCTGTCAGAGGAAGAAATCCATCCAAGGGAGAAATGGAGGCCTCTCCGTCACCAGCGATGCCGCGCTGGGCTCCTCGGAGAAGTTACTGCGCACCAGTCCTCACGAACTCAGACATGGGCACCCAAGGAGTTAGGGTCCCCT
Source organism: Rana muscosa (assembly GCA_029206835.1). Lineage (NCBI taxonomy): Eukaryota > Metazoa > Chordata > Amphibia > Anura > Ranidae > Rana > Rana muscosa. Next base: position 78,446,844 of record JARGYO010000094.1, read on the forward strand.
CGGATTCCTCCACCCTCGCGGAACTCAGTCGAAGGTACTGAGCCCCAGGCATCCGCCATAGTACCTCACCCCAGGCTAAAGGTGCCTGAGATGGACTCCATCTCCGTTCCAGATAGGCCAAGGGCGCCTAGGCCTGGAACACCAGAACGCCAGCACCCAAGCTGAAGGTGCCTGGGTGCGGCCGCGTCCTCCAACTCTCTGCCCAAAATCAGGGCGTCCGCCTCTTTTATGACCTCTCCCTTTGCGCCACAGCGGGTTCCCCGCCCCGCTGTACCAGCTCCAGGGGAGGACAAAAAGGCACATTTTACGTTGTGAGTTCAGCTCCGGCCCAAGGCAACAACGCCACCTGTAGGCCCCAAGGAACCTCACACCACCAGAGTCCTCACATAAATTCAAACACTCGCTACACCAGTATACAGAGGGCATAACAAATCAGGTAAATCAATTACCATGCGACTAAAATTATCTCAAAAGCAATAAGAGAATCTTTTTAGCTGGTTCCCTCATCTAACGCGAATCAATAAAAAGCAAAAAATGCAGCGCTTCCCTATACTTCATCTATAAAATTGTACAAATGGACTTATAAGTGCAATAGTAAAACCTATAAATGAATATCCAGTGAAAATCAACCAATGTATTGCAATATAGTAGTGATGGTGTCACCCCCTCTGCAAAAATATTTTGAGAAATTGCAGAGCTTCAATGTGCAAATAGCGGTGACACCCCCTACATACAATAATAATAATAACAAAGACACAAATCAACCCATGTATTAGAACATAGTAGTGATGTTGTCACCCTCTCTGCAAGAGGTAATACATTTTTCAGAGCTGCAATGTGCAAATAGTGGTGAAACCACCTATATATAATCATAATAATAAAATGTAAAATATATACATCAAGCGTACATTTTATTATTATCATTATTATGATTATATATAGGTGGCTTTACCACTATTTGCACATTGCAGCTCTGCAATATTTCTTACCTTTTGCAGAGAGGGTGACACCATCACTACTATATTCTAATACATGGGTTGATTTGCGTCTCTGTTATTATTTTTGTATGTAGGGGGTTTCACCATTATTTGCTCTGCAAATTCTCAAAATATTTTTGCAGAGGAGGTGACATCATCACTACTAAATTGCAATACATTGGTTGATTTGTATTGGATATTCATTTATAGGTTTTACCATTTTACTTATAAGTCCATTTGTAGAAATGTATAAATGAAGTGTAGGGTTGTGCTTCATTTTTTGGCTTTTTATTGGTATACAGTGGCCAGGACCAAAATAGAGGACGCCATGATGAAACCGTCACTTGCTGGCCACTCCCACAGGTGTGTGGTAGTGCACCGCATTAGCACCCTCAGTTTTACTTCAAGCACCACCATAGCACCCCAAAAAAACATTGTCTGGAGCCACCCCTTCCTGGATTGGATTTAAATTTTGGGACCCCATCCCTCCCAAGTTTTTCTCTATCTTCTCTTCATAACATTTGGTAGTCATATCCCAAAAAATTCTAAGAAGTATATATTTTTTTTCATCTCATGGACGAAATGTGGGAAAGAACGTATATATCATACAATCATTCCATAAACACCACATACACTGCATATATCATTTGAGGAAAATATGCTTATAAAATAGTTTACCATTAGCCAATAAAAAAATAAAAATAAAATATGTCCCCGGATTTCATTTTAAAAATCTGGTCACCTTACTGTACATCAGCCCCATAAAGTAACCACCACTGGGTTCCAATGTGCTGCCGCCACTACCATGGAGACAGAGACCAGCGCTGTGAATAGCCGGGACAGGACAGCAACTCTGGTTGTTCCAGCACTGGTCCACACTGGGAACATTCCCCCATCCACCTATAATGTGTAGATGGGGGAATTGGATCATTTCTTTTTTTTTTCATTCAACCTAATAATTGAATGAAAAAAGTGATCAATGTATGGGCTGCCTAAGGCTGGGTTCACACTGGTACGACACGACAGTCATACAACTTTCATCCTACTTTGCTCTGCGACATCAGTCCTACATTGATCCTACATTGGTCAGACATCCATCTGACTTTCATGAACAGGATACTACTTTGATCCGACTTTGTGCTAGTCTGACTTGTCCTTTGACCAATCAAAACAATCCCAGTGTGAGATAAATTCCTTTTACTGCTGCTGTAATCACCATGTCGGATGTCAAAAGTTGGATGGTTAGGACAAGTATCCTACTTTGATCCGACTTCAATGATATTCAATGGGCTGAAGTAGGATCAATGGTGGACCAAAGTAGTGCAGGGAGCATTTTCAAAGTCGGACCGACTTGTGTCGGACCAGTTAAGACGGCTCCCATAGGGAAACATTGATTTTCACACGTCATGCGACATGAGCTCATGTCGGAGCGTTTGTCGGAGAGCTAAGACCAGACATAGACAGTTTAAATCTCAGCTGGTTCAGCAGGAACTGGCTAAGATTTTAACCATTAATGAGCAGATTCTCTTATGATTATCACCAGTGGTTGCTATAGCCACTAGTGATAATCACTGTTTGTCGGGAGAATACAATTGCTGGGCAGGAGAGATATTCCCCTGTCACCACTGTCTGTGTTGATGGGGGAATTATGCAAGTTTCTTTCCTGCAATCTGTGGATGCAGGAAAGAAATTTGCACCGTATATTACCTGCCTAACTGAAAGTGAAAGTAAATTGTGAAGGTCTTAAAAGAACAGAAGAGGGGGAGGGAGACAGATGGGGGAGAGAAGGGATGGAGATAATGCAGTTCAGTGATTACAGTGTACTGCAGTGCACACACTTACCCACGGTCCAGGCTAGAATCTCAGGCATCAGTCACACACAGCCAGGAATGCTGCTGATTTTCATATTTCCCGCCCACACATCCCCTCTCTTCAGATACAGCACGCCGGGATAGTGTGGGCGGGACTGGAAGGAGGAGCTGTATTCCTCCCTGCTCGTATGTGAGGAGAGTGAAGGGGGGGTGGCTGGACTCGATGGGCTGTGAAAGAGTGTCATAGACTGACACTCGGCTCAGCTTGCAGTCACCACTCTCGGAATTTACAGGCTGGTTCTCCTGTCCTAAGGACGGGAGAAATCAGTCTGTTTTTTCAGTAACTGAGATGAAGGCTTGTGCCCCCCCCCCCCCGCCACAGTGCTCGTGGAGTCCTTCCTGCAACTCGCTCTTTTCCGTGCCAATGAAGATGCAGGGGAAGGAGCAGATTGGGTGGCTGTGGTTGTGTGAGCGCTCTCATTATGCAGTGTCAGCGAGCAGAGGGAGGGGGGAGGAATCCCCCGCAGGAGCTGACTGGGGACGCTCTCCCTCTCAGGAGAGACTGTTACCCCAGGAGCAGCCCGAGCAAAATACAAAAATGCAAAAAAAAAATAATCTTTTTTTTTTTTTTGGGGGGGGGGGGTAGGGCACAGCATAATGTTCGGGGGGCCAGGGCCCCCTCTGGCCCCCCCTAGGGACGCCATTGGTTGTCAGCAGATTGGCCTCTACAACTTCGGCAACTGAGCATGTGCAGAGCAGGGTCAGACAATGTATTACTGGCTTTTTAAACAGTGTAGGCACTTATTTTTAATGTTTTACATAGCTATACCTGCATAAGGGGCCAGCAGGAAGTGATCTAGCAGGACTTAATTTTCTGCCTAAAGTTCCACTTAAAAGTCACTGAGCTCTTTAGTTCAACCTATTCTACTGTCATTGTTGGTCAATGGAGATTGCATGGCTATATGCTACATTTTATGCACCTGTTAAAACACAACTTAATCTAAATTTAGTCATTTTTTTATTTAATTGGAACAAGGTACAGTACTTACATTGAATGAGAAGTGTCTGTGTCATAGGCACTTGTCAAAAGTGCTGACTGTACCCACCCTTTCTGCCCCCCTCCTCCATTCGTTAAACGCTGTACTAAGACCAACTATGACTAAGCACCGATGACAATGTGAAACGCGTCAGCTGCTTTTGTACCTGTACCTCTGTTGTCATACATAGAATTGATTGATTTTCTACAATAAAGGCGTTTAATTGGAGTGCGGCTGTCCAGAAATTTCCTTTTCACCAAAACGCTGTACTATAGCTTTCATAAATAGAACCAAGGAAATTTGTGTGAGCTGCTCAGGCTGTGTTGGAATGAAGTCCACTGTGAGTGCTGACCGGGAAGGGAGCTTGTCTATGCTCCAAACAGTAGTGGAGAGTATCTAGATGTCCCGGGAGCCACACATCAGAACAAGACTCGCTGTGTGATGGTAAATGGCAGTCTTGTTATTTACAAGCTACTCTCCTGCACTCAAGAGCTGCACTATGGGGTGTATGGTGAAAATAATCCTTCAGCAGCTATGGCCTTGCTGCCAACTCAGGACAATGGGTATCCTTATAGACCAGGCATGTCCAAAGTACGGCCCACGGGCCAATCACGGCCCACGTTCCTGTTTCGGACGGCCCGCCTGGTAATTTTGACATGTATATCTTTTGTAGCCCCCAATGAACCCCAGAGCACCGGGGGCCACAAAAGATATAAATGCCTTGGAGGGGACGGGACGAGTGCTGTACAGGATACAGGAGTATTTCCTGTTTACACAGTGTCCTGTGTAAAAGGAAGTTTCTCCTGTATGTCTGTCGGCGCTCGTCCTGCCCCTCCCTGTCTCCTCAAGGCTGCAGATGGACATGAATCAGGCTGCACTGACGGCAATGGTGAGTCTGCATTCATGTCAATGTGGGTGCTGCATTAATGGTAATGTGGGTGCTGCATTAATGGCAATGGAGTAGGTGCTGCATTAAGGGCAATGGAGTGGGTGCTGCATTCAAGGAAATGGAGTGGGTGCTGCATTCAAGGCAATGGAGTGGGTGCTGCATTCATGGCAATGGAGTGGGTTCTGCATTCATGGCAATACGGTGGGTGCTGCATTAAGGGCAATTGAGTGGGTGCTGCATTCAAGGAAATGGAGTGGGTGCTGCATTCAAGGCAATGGAGTGGGTGCTGCATTCATGGCAATGGAGTGGGTTCTGCATTCATGGCAATACGGTGGGTGCTGCATTCATGGCAATAGGGTGGGTGCTGCATTCATAGCAATACAGTGGGTGCTGCATTCATGGCAATACGGTGGGTGCTGCATTCATGGCAATGCGGTGGGTGCTGCATTCATGGCAATACGGTGGGTGTTGCATTCATGGCAATACGATGGGTGCTGCATTCATGGCAATATGGTGGGTGCTGCATTCATGGCAATACGGTGGGTGCTGCATTCATGACAATACGGTGGGTGCTGCATTCATGGCAATGGAGTCGGTGCTGCATTCATGGCAATGGAGTCTGTGCTGCATACATGGCAATACGGTGGGTGCTGCATTCATGGCAGTGGAGTGGGTGCTGCATTCATGGCAATGGAGTGGGTGCTGCATTCATGGCAATACGGTGGGTGCTGCATTCATGGCACTTGTGAGGCTGCAGATGGGCACTGATTAGGCTGCATTGATGGGCACTGACCCTTATTTTGCTTCACAGTTCTTTATTTAAAATGTAAGATTTCTTCCTGAAACTTCCTTTTTAAAGTTAAGGTGCAGTTTTTAAGCCGATAAATACGGTATATCCAAATAACACGCCCAAGCTCATCTCTTCACCACATACAGCCACAAAGACAAGAGAATTCTTGTTGGGCAGTGTATTAGTGCTCGGACAAACACACTTAGACCAAATTTTAATGGTTTAAAGAATGTCAGGCAAAATGGTCGGCCCTCAAGCATGTTCACTTCATCAAATCTGGCCCTCTTTGAAAAAAGTTTGGACACCCCTGTAATAGACTGTAAGAAGAAGAGAAGGGCGCACTACCTCTATATATTTTATTAAAGAGTAAAATCAACAATTATCATACTCACAAACACATGACATGTGTACGCATATCTTTAGGCAAAAGTGAGACTGATCGCATTAAGGTCAGCTGTGGTCCACCAAAGGTGTGGGAAGACCAGACGGCCTCTTTATGGCTTGGCTGACCCCCGATAGGCTACGCCCTAAACGCATTTTGCTCCACCCCCAGAGCTTATTTATGAGGACCCCCTTGAGTAAGCTCTGGGGGCGGAGCAAAACGTATTGGGGCGTGGCCTGGGAGGGTCCAGGCAGAGACTGACATTTACCATCACACAGCGGGTCTTGTGATGTGTGGCTCCCGGGACATCTAGATACTTCCAGAAAAAATTTGCGTTCAAAGTGCCGTTTTTCGGCGGGGAAAAACGCCCAAAAAAAAACAAACGCCGATAAACGCATATAAATGCGAATAAACGACCGCTAATTAGTGTTAGGCGTTTCTCTGGCTCTATTCAAAACCAATGGTTCCCTATGGGAGCCCATTAATTTGAATAGAAGTTGCACCGCAAGTCGGATCATCATGATCCGATTTGCGGTGCGACTTGCGTGCTGAGGATGAAGGGGAACCCCGCCAAAAAATAAAAATAAATATTTGGCGTGGGGTTCCTCCTCGGACAATACCAGGCCCTTCGGTCTGGTGTGGATTTTAAGGGGAACCCCTACGCCAAAAAAACGTAGTGGTGGTCCCCCCAAAATCAATACCAGACCCTTATCCTAGCACGCAGCCCGGCCGGTCAGGAAAGGGGGTGGGGACAAGCGAGCGCCCCCCCCTCCTGAACCGTACCAGGCCGCATGCCCTCAACATGGGGGGGTAGGTGCTTTGGGGCAAGGGGGACCTGCGCCCACCACCCCAAAGCACCTTGTCCCCATGTTGATGAGGACAAGGGCCTCTTCCCGACAACCCTGGCCGTTGGTTGTCGGGGTCTGCGGGCGGGGGCTTATCGGAATCCAGGAGCCCCTTTTAATAAGGGGGCCCCCAGATCCCGGCCCCCCACCCTATGGGAATGAGTATGGGGTACATCATACCCCTACCCATTCACCTGGAGAAAAAGTGTCAATAAAAAAAACACACTAGACAGGTTTTTAAAGTAATTTATTAGGCAGCTCCGGGGGTCTTCGTCCGACTTTGGGGGTCTCTCCTATATGCTGTCCGGTTCTCCTCCCGCTCTCCGGTGCTTTCTGCCTGCTGACGGGCGCCTCCACTATCTTCTGCCAGCTCTTTTGCTAGCGGTGGCCCGGTCTTCATCATCGTCTTCTTCCCTCTTCTCTTCTTGAGATGTTGACTCAACGCTCTCTGCCGCTGTAATGCCGTGTGTGCGGTTTGCAACGACTTATATAGGCATGGGGCGTGGTCACCGGGTGATGTCACCCGGTGACCCCGCCCCCTTATGGCGTCACAGTCCCGGGGCATGATGGGACTGTGACGCCATAAGGGGGCAGGGACACCAGGTGACATCACCCGGTGACCACGCCCCATGCCTATATAAGTCATTGCGAACCGCGCACATGGCATTACAGCAGGGGAGAGCGCCGTGTGAACATCGAAGAAGAGAAGAGGGAAGAAGACCGGGCCAACGCTAGCAAAAGAGTGGCAGAAGATAGCGGAGGAGCCCAGCAGAAGAACCGGAGAGCGGGAAAAGAACCGGAGAGCGGGAGAAGTCGGAAGAGACCCCCGATGTCGGAAGAGACCCCCAAAGTCGGAAAAGAGTGCCCCGAAGTCGGAAGAGACCCCCGAAGTCGGAAGAAGACCCCCGGAGTTGCCTAATAAATTACTTTAAAAACCTGTCTAGTGTGTTTTTTTTATTGACACTTTTCCCCCCAGGTGAATGGGTAGGGGTACGATGTACCCCATATTCATTCACATAGAGTGGGGGGCCGGGATCTTGGGGCCCCCTTATTATTAAAGGGGGCTCCCAGATTCCGATAAGCCCCTCTCCCGTAGACCCCGACAACCAACGGCCAGGGTTGTCGGGAAGAGGCCCTTGTCCTCACCAACATGGGGACAAGGTGCTTTGGGGTGGGGGGCGCAGGGCCCCCTTGCCCCAAAGCACCCACCCCCCCATGTTGAGGGCATGCGGCCTGGTACAGTTCAGGAGGGGTGGCGCTCGCTCGTCCCCACCCCCTTTCCTGACCGACCAGGCTGCGTGCTCGGATAAGGGTCTGGTATGGATTTTGGGGGGACCCCCACGCCGTTTCTTCGGCGTATACGGTTCCCCTTAAAATCCATACCAGACCGAAGGTGCGACTTCTATTCAAATCAATGGGCTCCCATAGGGAACCATTGATTTTGAATAGAGTCAGAAAAACACGGCTGAAAGCTAGCGCCGCTAAACGTGCATTGACGGCAATGCAAAGCGCTGATAAAATCTCGTTTTTAAAGCAGCGTTTTCCTGCCAGCAATCCGGCGTTCAAAACTGCAGATTTTGAGCTCCAGTGTGCATGGAGCCTTAACCACTTAACGACCGCCCACCGCCGATTTACGTCGGCAGAATGGCACGGACAGGCAGAATCACGTAGATCTACGTGACTGCCTTTGTACAGTTGGGGGGTCCATCCGGACCCCCCTTCTGTGCCGTGAGCGGTCGTTACTTCACCGGGAGCGATCCCAGATGAGGGGGCGGCCTTTCGATTCCGGCCCCCCCCTCGCGATCGCTCCCGGCGAATGGAAATGCCCCCTCTGTCTGTGTCAGACAGAGGAAGCAGGAGGAAGTGATGTCATCTCCTGTGCGGCGCTCACATATACCGAGCGCCGTACAAGAGAAGACATCAGGTCAGTGAGCACAACACTACACTGACACCAGGACACATAGGAACACTAATCGCCCCCCCCAGGACCCCCAGACCCCCCCAGATCACCCCCCAGATCACCCCCCAGCCCCCAGTCACAGTGTCACTGATTGCAGTGACCATTTATTTAGTGATCACTGCAATCAGTGACATTTGTGACTGTGAAAGTGTCACTAAAGTTTAGTTTTAGGTCCAGTGTAGCCCCCTAACCCCCCCTAATAAAGGTTTAACCCCCTGATCACCCCCCAGATAACCCTTTCACCCCCTATCACTGCTGTCGCTATGCGATCATTTTTCTGATGGCTGTCTTAGCATCAGTGATGGCGATCGGTAGCCAGTAATTTTTTTTAGGTTCGCCGCAGGTTTTTATAGCGTCGGGTACCCCAATATATTATCTAATAAAGGTTCAACCCCCTTGATCGCCCCCCAGGTAACCCTTTCACCCCCTATCACCGCTGTCGCTAATCGATCGTTTTTCTGATGCTGTCTTAGCATCAGTGATGGCGATCGGTAGCCAGTAATTTTTTTTAGGTTCGCCGCAGGTTTTTATAGCGTCAGGTACCCCAATATATTATCTAATAAAGGTTAAACCCCCTTGATCGCCCCCCAGGTAACCCTTTCACCCCCTATCACCGCTGTCGCTATGCGATCATTTTTCTGATGGCTGTCTTAGCATCAGTGATGGCGATCGGTAGCCAGTAATTTTTTTTAGGTTCGCCGCAGGTTTTTATAGCGTCGGGTACCCCAATATATTATCTAATAAAGGTTTAACCCCCTTGATCGCCCCCCAGGTAACCCTTTCACCCCCTATCACCGCTGTCGCTAATCGATCGTTTTTCTGATGCTGTCTTAGCATCAGTGATGGCGATCGGTAGCCAGTAATTTTTTTTAGGTTCGCCGCAGGTTTTTATAGCGTCAGGTACCCCAATATATTATCTAATAAAGGTTAAACCCCCTTGATCGCCCCCCAGGTAACCCTTTCACCCCCTATCACCGCTGTCGCTATGCGATCATTTTTCTGATGGCTGTCTTAGCATCAGTGATGGCGATCGGTAGCCAGTAATTTTTTTTAGGTTCGCCGCAGGTTTTTATAGCGTCGGGTACCCCAATATATTATCTAATAAAGGTTTAACCCCCTTGATCGCCCCCCAGGTAACCCTTTCACCCCCTATCACCACTGTCACTAAGCGATCGTTTTTCTGATCGCTGTCTTCGTGTCGGTGATGCCAATCGGTAGCCAGTCATTTTTTTTAGGTTCGCCGCAGGTTTTTATAGCGTCAGGTACCCCCAAATATGATCTAATAAAGGTTTTAACCCCCTAATTGCCCCTAGTTAACCCTTTCACCAGTGATCACCATATAAGTGTTACGGGTGACGCTGGTTAGTTAGTTTGCTTTTTATAGTGTCAGGGCACCCGCCGTATATAACCCAATAAAGGTTTAACCCCCTGATCGCCCGGTGGGTGATATCAATTAGGTTTTAGCGTCAGAGAGGGTCTGCGTCACACCCCAGGCAGCGTCAGGTTAGTGCCAGTAACGCTAACACCCACGCGTAAAGCATACACCCCCCTTAGTGGTATAGTATCTGAACAGATCAATATCTGATCTGATCAGATCTATACCAGCGGTTTAGGGTTCCCAAAAACGCAGTGTTAGCGGGATCAGCCCAGATACCTGCTAGCACCTGCGTTTTGCCCCTCCGTCCAGCCCAGGCCACCCAAGTGCAGTATCGATCGATCACTGTCACTTACAAAACACAACACACATAACTGCAGCGTTCGCAGAGACAGGCCTGATCCCTGCGACTCCAGTGCTGTAGGAGGTGATTTCACCACCACAGTTAAAAAAAAAAAAGCATATATGCCGAAGCATGGGGGCAGCAGGGGCAGCAGGGCGGAGGAGCAATTTTGCTCCTAATGCCGCATACATACGGTCGAAATTCCGACGGAGGCTTGCCCGTGGAAACGTTTGACCATGTGTGTGCGGCATAACTTTTTTGCGGGAGGATGCCCCCATGCTTCGGCATATATAAATGGTGCATGTATGCCCATCATTAGAAGTGGGTGGATGAAGGGCGGTATTCTAATGGTGGGCATACCCACCAATCAATCTCTTTTTTCGTTCAGCCAACAGGCTGCATGAAAAAAAAAGATTACAATACATGTCCAACAAGGACCAGCAACGTACTGGTATGTTGCTGGACTTTGAATGGTTATACCAGATTGATGCCTGCGGGTTTAGGCATCATCTTGGTATCATTCTTTTCAGCCAGCGGCCGGCTTTCATGTAAAAGCAATCACAGCGGCTAATTAGCCTCTGGACTGCTTTTACAAGCAGTGGGAGGGAATGTCCCCCCCCGGATATAAAAAGCGCCATTGGGAAATTGGGAAAGCATTTTATCACACCGATCTTGGTGTGGTCAGATGCTTTGAGGGCAGAGGAAAGATCTAGGGTCTAGAATACCCCAGTTTTTTCAAAAAAAGAGTACCTGTCACTACCTATTGCTATCATAGGGGATATTTACATTCCCTGAGATAACAATAAAAATTATAAAAAAAAAAATATATGTAAGGAACAATTTAAAAATAAAATAAAAAAGCAAAATTAATAATAAAAAAAAAAAAAAAAAAAAAAAAGCACCCCTGTCCTGCCCTGCTCTTGCCCAATGGCGAACGCAAGCGTCGGTCTGGCGTCATATGTAAACAGCAATTGCACCATGCATGTGAGGTATCACCGCGAAGGTCAGATCGAGGGCAGTCATTTTAGCAGTAGACCTCCTCTGTAAATCTAACGGGGTAATCTGTAAAGGCTTTTAAAGGCTTTTAAAAATGTATGTAGTTTGTCGCCAATGCGCGTTTGTGCGAAATTTTAAAGCATGTCGTGTTTGGTATCTATGTACTCGGCCTAAGATCATCTTTATTATTTCATCAAACATTTGGGCAATATAGTGTGTTTTAGTGCATTAAAATTAAAAAAAGTGTATTTTTTCCCCAAAAAATGCGTTTGAAAAATCGCTGCGCAAATACTGTGTAGAAAAAAAAAATGCAACACCCACCATTTTAATCTGTAGGGCCTTTGCTTTAAAAATATATATAATGTTTGGGGGTTCAACATAATTTTCTTGCAAAAAAAAAATATGTTTTCATGTAAACAAAAAGTGTCAAAAAGGGCTTTGTCTGCAAGTGGTTAGAAGAGTGGATGTAAGCTTCCTAATGTTGTGTATAAAATGCCAGAACAGTTCAAAACCCCCCCAAATGACCCCATTTTGGAAAGTAGACACCCCAAGCTATATACTGAGAGGCATGTCGAGTCCATGGAATATTTTATATGTTGACACAAGTTGCGGAAAAAAGACAATTTTTTTTTTTTAATTCTTTTTTTTGCACAAAGTTGTCACTAAATGATATATTGCTCAAACATGCCATGGGCATATGTGGAATTACACCCCAAAATAAATTCTGTTGCTTCTCCTGAGTACAGGGATACCACATGTGTGAGACTTTTTGGGAGCCTAGCCGCGTACGGGACCCCAAAAACAAAGCACCGCCTTCAGGCTTTCTAAGGGTGTAAATTTTTGATTTTACTTCTCACTGCCTATCACAGTTTCGGAGGCCATGGAATGCCCAGATGGCACAAAACCCCCCCAAATGACCCCATTTTGGAAAGTAGACACCCCAAGCTATTTGCTGAGAGGTATTGTGAGTATTTTGCAGATCTCGCTTTTTGTCACAAAGTTTTGAAAATTGAAAAAAAAAAAAAAAAAAAAAAAATTTTCTTTCTTCATTTTCAAAAACAAATGAGAGCTGTAAAATACTCACCATGCCTCCTCAGCAAATAGCTTGGGGTGTCTACTTTCCAAAATGGGGTCATTTGGGGGGGTTTTGTGCTATTTTGGCATTTTATGGCCTTAGAAACTGTGATAGGTAGTGAGGAGTGAAATCAAAAATTTGTGCCTAGAAATCCTGAAGGCGGTGCTTGGTTTTCGGGGTCCCGTACGCGGCTAGGCTCCTAAAAAGTCCCACACATGTGGTATCCCTGTACTCAGGAGAAGCAGCAAAATGTATTTTGGGGTGCAATTCCACATATAACCATGGCATGTGTGAGCAATATATCATTTAGTGACAACTTTTTGTAATTTATTTTTTATTTTTATTTTTTGTCATTATTCAATCACTTGGGACAAAAAAAAAAAATATTCAACGGGCTCAACAGGCCTCTCAGCAATTTCCTTGGGGTGTCTACTTTCTAAAATGGGGTCATTTGGGGGGGTTTTGTGCTATTTTGGCATTTTATGGCCTTCGAAACTGTGATAGGTAGTGAGGAATGAAATCAAAAATTTGCGCCCTTAGAAATCCTGAAGGCGGTGCTTGGTTTCCGGGGTCCCGTACGTGGCCAGGCTCCTAAAAAGTCCCACACATGTGGTATCCCCGTACTCAGGAGAAGCAGCAAAATGTATTTTGGGGTGCAATTCCACATATAACCATGGCATGTGTGAGCAATATATCATTTAGTGACAACTTTTTGTAATTTTTTTTTTTTTTTTTTTTGTCATTATTCAATCACTTGGGACAAAAAAAAAAAATATTCAATGGGCTCAACATGCCTCTCAGCAATTTCCTTGGGGTGTCTACTTTCCAAAATGGGGTCATTTGGGGGGGTTTTGTACTGCCCTGCCATTTTAGCACCTCAAGAAATGAGATAGGCAGTCATAAATTTAAAGCTGTGTAAATTTCAGAAAATGTACCCTAGTTTGTAAACGCTATAACTTTTGCGCAAACCAATAAATATACGTTTATTGACATTTTTTTTACTAAAGACATGTGGCTGAATACATTTTGGCCTAAATGTCTGACTAAAATTGAGTTTATTCGATTTTTCTTATAACAAAAAGTAGAAAATATCATTTTTTTTCAAAATTTTCGGTCTTTTTCCGTTTATATCGCAAAAAATAAAAATCGCAGAGGCAATCAAATACCATTAAAAGAAAGCTCTATTTGTGGGAAGAAAAGGACGCAAATTTCATTTGGGTACAACATTGCATGTCCGCACAATTTACAGTTAAAGCAGCGCAGTGCCGAATCCCAAAAACAGGCCTGGTCCTAATGGCCCGAAATGGTCCGGGGCTTAAGTGGTTAAAGGAGCACTAAAGCTTCCCTTTTTTTTGCTTAAAAATAACAAACATGTTATACTTACCTCCACTGTGCAGCTCGTTTTGCACACAGTGGCTCCGATCCTGGTCTTCTGGGGTCCCTCGGCGGCTGTCTTGGCTCCTCCCCGCAAGGACTCCACACCTTAATGCGAGTGAGCTCGCATGGTGTGGAGTGATTGCGGGCGCGCTCCCGTGATACAGCGGCGGCCATAGCCGCCGACTGTATCACTCGGCCCCGCCCCCCGGCGTGCCGCGTCATTGGATGTGATTGACAGCAGCGCCAGCCAATGGCTGCGCTGCTTTCAATCCATCCAGTGTAGCCAATCGGCGGCCAGGCTGAAAAACGAAGAGGATGACGGGGACGAGCATGGGACTTTCGAGGGGCCAGGTAAGAAAAACGGGGGCTCGGGGGGGGGGCGGTATTGTCAAATGTTTTTTCACCTTAATGCATAGGATGCATTAAGGTGAAAAAACATGTAACTTTACTACTCCTTTAATAGCCATTTTAACCTGTGTGTGCCGCCTTCGGTGTCTGTACCAAGGCCAAACATTCCAGGGTGATTTCTGTTATCATTATGATTTTAAAAGGAGCCAAAAAACTATTTAATAATAAATGGCTTCATGTGATCACTATCCTTGAATTAAAGACAGTTTTTTGGCATGATTAGTCATATTTTCAATATAAATGCCAAAATGTCACAGTTTCTGCCAGGCTATGCAAACTTTTGAGCACAACTGTGTGTATATGTGTATATATATATATATGTAGCACACAGACCCCTATTCCTCACCTTTGGCTCACATGTAGGAAAAGGGGCACACCATGCCACAAGCCCGTACCCTCCTGTGTGAAGAGGTTGAGCGGTGTAATGTACCTGGGTCTCTATGGTCAGGTTCTCCAGAGAATGGTTCCCGTCTTCACTGCATTAAAGACAAGTCTATATTCCCCAATAACTCCAAGGTCCACACCAATTGCAACTCCAACGTAGAGTTTATTTTTCTCTTATGCATAGTCATTGAAACAGGAAAGGTTGGAGGAAGGACAGGACAGCAAGAGGTGTTGGAGTAAGTCCAGGCACAAACGAATAATCATTCACTACCCATATCTTCAGGTAGACTCAGCTCATCCGGATAGTCTCCCGTTAGAGTGGATCCTAGCAGCCGGAGTGATGCTCGAATTAGATTACACACACAGTCTCTGCACAAACTCTGCCACAGATCTGGTGAACGTTAGATCCCTGTCACAGACCTGATGGACATTAGGTCTCTGGCACAGACCTGGTAAACAATGGTTCTGGTATTAGGCCTCTAACGGGAAGATGACATCCCTCCAGAGAGTTACCGGGCCCCTTCCTTCACTGTGATCTCTCACCAGTCCCTAGGAACGGTCCTTCCCCGG
Organism: Rana muscosa; assembly: GCA_029206835.1. Lineage (NCBI taxonomy): Eukaryota > Metazoa > Chordata > Amphibia > Anura > Ranidae > Rana > Rana muscosa. The sequence continues at coordinate 78,462,063 of JARGYO010000094.1, forward strand.
CCTCCTCTTCTAAATACGTGTCTCCTCGCAAGGCAGCACCCTGAGATTCCTCCTCCCTCTGTGGGCTCCAGCCGAAGGTGCTGGACCCAAGGCCTTCAGTTGCAGCCCCAGGGCTAAAGGTGCCTGGGACTGATCCACCAGTGTACCGGACCAGGAACTCCACCCCAGGGCTAAAGGTGCATGGGGTGGCCACGAACAGGGCCACACACTCCCGGGGTCGGACCCCCGGGAACTCACCGACCCGAACCCCCTTACAGACAGGGTCTGCCCATTTTATATCCTCTCCCGGCGTGCACAGCAGGCCGACACGCCCACCATACCACTGCCGAGAGGGGACATCCAAGGCACAACACTATACCAGCGGTTCAACCCTAGCCTCCGATGGCAGCGCCATCAACAGGCCACAGGGAACTATGCACTAGTATCCCACCTGTAGTAAAAAAGGGTTTAACAGAACCCTATCAAATAGTGTGTTTGAGTACAACTACCACTCAAACATTCCCCTAGATTTAAAGCCCCCGCTACACATATAAATCAGGGACGTGCAGTCAGGGGAGGCAGGTGAGGCAGAGCCATGAGCATAAAAAATTAAAACATTTGAAAAAAAAAAACCTCGACTTCAAAGGTCATAGCTCGGCAACCAGGGGTCACAGAGACCCCAAATTTGGGGGGTAGGTAGCGGAAGTCCTACCCCGCCGCAAAATTAGGGCTCCTATCATCTATGGTTCTGGAGATACATGGCTCCTTGCGCAGCCTGTCAGAAGCTAAATACAGAGCGGCCAGTTTAAATACAAGCTTGCACACTCTGTTTGCAGCAGACTGAGAGGATGTGCTCACAGTGCCTCTCCTCACTTCTTGTCAGAGGCACTGAGCTCATTGAACAGCTGCAGTGGAGGCTCTCCTCTTACTGCAGTGTCATAGAAGGGGGCGTGTGTCTAAAAGACAAATACTCCCTTCCAGCCCAGCCCTCTTAACTAGAATAAAAAAAAAGGGGTTTTTGTGTATCAGATTTAACCACAATCCCATGTTTTTCTCACACGGTTAAGAGGGAGAATGAGAATCTGCTGCTGCTGCTGAAAAGGTACAAGCTAAATCATATATTATTATGCTATATGTTATAAGATAATAATTTATTATTTATCTATTTACTGTGAAATTACTGGTTGGAAGTTATAACTTCAAACTTCAGTAATTTGTCCGTTAAGCCACCTTGTTCTGTCTCAACTACAAAGCGATAAAGTTCATCTCCAGGTTTAAGTAGGCCTTACTCAAGCTGGTTTGATATTCATCCCTTGCATCGATACAGGCAGTTTAACTCAATGAATAAACTCACAGTTAGGACGACAGACGATGAATCCTTTCGAATGTTCCGTTTAATGATGGATATTCATAGGTAGAAAAACGTTGCAGTTGTAAGCCACATGTAAGATGTTAGCATGGAAGAAATACAGGAGTAATGACCAGAATCAGGAAGTGGAGGAGATATATAAAGAACTACGGGGAGAGAGAGAGTTCAGCTAGAAAGAAGGGGGCAGATCTTAAAGCGGAGGTTCACCCACATTTTAGAGATTACTGTAACCGTTCCCTCTTAGCATGAATGAAAGCAAATGCCTTACCTTTTTTTTTTTTTTTTTTGTGTAGTTTCCCTTAATCTTCTTTCTTCATTCCTACTTCAGGGATTTCCTCCCGCGGGAGTAGGCGTGTCCTTTGCTGTGCTGTGTCGCTGTGTATGCCAGGAATTCTGCAGCAATGACTCCTGGGAGCAAAGTGTCCTGCTTCCCAGGAGTAAAAGAGTAAACATCACGATAATTCAGTTGTCACGTGACTCATCTACCCGGTCACGTGACGCGCATTCATCGCTTCCCGGAAGAATATGCTTGTGGGCTTCAAGATGCCCACAAGCAAAATGGCAAATACAGGACGTTTTTTTTATAAAGAGTTATTTATTCCGAAAACGGACGGGGGATGTTTACCAGCGCCGGACAAGTGAGTACTACTAATGCATAAGTTGTAGCATAGAATGGACTTTAAAAAAAAAAAAGGATGGACCGCGGAACCTCCGCTTTAAAGACACAGAGCAAGAATAATCACATAGTGTAACACAACACTCCCCGTCTGAAATCTTTAGATTTCATAACCTTAAGCCCCATACACACTATCAGTTTTCTTGCAGGTTTTTCTCTTCAGGTTTACCAAAACCATGTAGTGCAAGGGCCTGCCTGATTGCATACGAATTGAAACTCTTAAGGTTTGACCTCATATTAGATGGTTTTGGTAAACCTGAAGAGAAAAACCTGCAAGAAAACTGATAGTGTGTATGGGGCTTTTAACTAAAAGTAGGATTTTTAAAACAGCTTACCTGTAAAATCCTTTTCTTGGAGTACATCACGGGACACAGAGCAGCATAGTCATTACTATGTGGGTTATATAGAATTACCTTCAGGTGCTGGCACTGGCAACTTCCAAAACAGGAAGTACCCTCCCCTATATAAGCCCCTCCCATCCGGGAGTACCTCAGTTTTGTAGCAAAGCAATACGTGTCCCCAAAAGAGGGGTGGGAGCTCTGTGTCCCGTGATGTACTCCAAGAAAAGGATTTTACAGGTAAGCTGTTTTAAAAATCCTACTTTCTTGTTCATACATCACGGGACACAGAGCAGCATAGTCATTACTATGTGGGACGTCCCAAAGCAATGCCACATGAGGGGGGGGGATACACCATACATAAGCTGGGCGCCATCAGGCATGAGGATCTTTTGCGGCCTGCAACACACTGCGCCCAAAGGCGACATCCTCCTGACTTCTCACGTCCACCTGGTAGAACCTAGTAAACGTGTGTACTGAAGACCATGTTGCGGCCTTACAAATTTGCGCCAGGGAGGCCTGGTGATGCACTGCCCATGAAGTTCCAACTGCTCTCGTGGAGTGCGCCCTAACTTTGAACGGAGGCGGTCTACTTTTCAAGCCATAGGCTTGTATTATGACCTGTCGAATCCACTTGGCTAAAGTAGATTTTGATGCTGCCTGACCCTTTCTGGGGCCTTCCGGCAGAACAAACAGAGAATCCGTTCTACGAATCTGAGCAGTGGCTTTTAGATAAGCTTTAACTGCTCTTACTACATTCAAAGAATGCAATAACTTTTCCTCTACCGAGCTTGGTTTGGGGAAAAAAGAAGGAAGAACCACATCCTGGTTCAAGTGAAACCTCGATACCACCTTAGGAAGAAAGGCTGGGTGAGGACGTAATACTACTCTGTCCTTATGGATAACCAGATATGGCTCTTTACAGGACATGGCGGCTAATTCCGACACTCTTCTAGCCGAGCATATGGCTACTAAAAATATCAATTTCCTGGTGAGTAGAACCAAGGAAATGTGCCGCAAAGGTTCAAATGGCTGCTTCTGCAGAACCGACAGAACCAAATTTAGATCCCATGGGCATATGGGAGCCTTAATCGGTGGAATAATACGAGTCACACCTTGCATAAAGGATTTGACAAGTGAATGCATAGCCAGGGGCCTTTGAAATAGTATTGACAAGGCCGAAACCTGGCCCTTGATTGTACTTAAGGCAAACTTCCTGTCTACAGCCCACTGCAGGAAGTCCAGAATTCTGCCTATAACGTACTTACGTGGATGCCATTTTCTGGCCTCGCACCAAGTGATGTACGCCTTCCAAACTCTATAGTAGATCTGCCTGGATACAGGCTTTCTGGCATTGATTATAGTTGATACCACAGAGTTAGAGAGACCTCTCTTCTTTAGGATGTGGGACTCAATAGCCAGGCCGTTAAACTTAGAGTTAGTAAGGAAGGGTGGTATATCGGTCCTTGCGAAAGCAGGTCCGGACGACGTGGAAGGGTCCAAGGACTCCCCACAGACATTTTGATGATCTCCGCGTACCAGGCCCTTCGGGGCCACGCTGGAGCCACCAGGATCACCGGCTTCTTCTCCAACCTGACTCTGCGAAGGAGTCGAGGCAACAATTGTAGCGGAGGGAATGCATATATCAGTCTGAACTGATCCCAAGGGAACACCAGAGCATCCGAGCCGTAAGCGAGGGGATCCCTTGTCCGGGAGACAAATCTGTCCACCTTTGCGTTGAATCTGGATGCTAGCAGATCTACATCCGGTGTTCCCCACCGCTGACATATTGCTCGGAAGACCTCGGGATGAAGGGACCATTCCCCTGGGCATAACTGTTGGCGACTCAGAAAGTCCGCCTTCCAATTCTCCACCCCTGGAATGAAGACAGCTGATATACATGGGACATGCTTTTCTGCCCATTCCAGGATGTGACTTACTTCCCTCTGGGCTGCACGACTCCTGGTGCCTCCCTGATGATTGATATATGCCACTGCTGTGGCATTGTCTGATTGAATTCTGACAGGGGACCCTTGGAGTCTGGATGTCCAGGCTACTAGGGCGTACCGGGCTGCTCGTATCTCTAAGAGATTGATGGGCAGGGTTTTTACTACATTTGACCATCTGCCCTGGAGAGACCATTCCTCCAGTACTGCCCCCCAGCCTGTAAGGCTGGCATCTGTAGTGACCACCTTCCAAGATATCGGGCTGAAGGGTTTTCCCTTCTGGAGATTCTGGGGGATCAACCACCAGCAGAGACTCTTCCGAACGGAAGGGGACAAAGCCATCGGGAAGTCTAGAGCCTGAACTTTTCCATTCCAGGCTGACAATATGGCCCTTTGTAAATTCCTTGAGTGGAATTGGGCGTATGGCACAGCTTCGAATGATGCTACCATCTTTCCTAGCAGCCTCATGCACAGGCGTATGGACGGCTGTCTTTTTGCACAAAGCAGACGGACCAAGCCCCTCAAAGAGGATACCTTGTCTAGAGGTAAGAAAATCTTCCTCTGGTCTGAATCCAGCCGTAGCCCTAGATATACCAGGTTTTTCACTGGCTGTAGGGCTGACTTGTCCAGGTTGATGACCCAACCGTGAGATTCTAGATACTTGATTGTATCGATAATTACCACTTCTAGCTTGGCAACTGAGTGGTCCATCAACAACAGGTCGTCTAGGTATGCCATTATCGTTACACCCCGTGTTCTTAGATCGGCCAACAGTGGGGCCAGAATTTTTGTGAACACTCGTGGTGCTGTGGCCAGACCGAATGGTAAGGCTCTGAACTAAAAATGGCGCCCTTCTACTGCAAAGCGTAGGAATTTTTGATGACCTGGAACGATGGGAACATGCAAGTAAGCATCTTTGATGTCGATCGAGGCTAACCATTCCTCCCCTTGTAGGGCAGCGGTGACCGATCGGATCGACTCCATCCGGAAAGACCGGACGTTTAGAAATTTGTTTAGACTCTTTAGGTCCAATATGGGTCTTATGTCCCCGTTTGGCTTCGGGACTGTGAAAAGGTTTGAGTAGAAACCCAACCCCCACTCTTCCATAGGAACCTCCATAATTACTCCTTGGAGCAATAATTGTTCTAACGCCAAAAGGAGAGACCGTCTTTTCAGAGGGTCTCTTGGCATGCCTGACCACATAAAATGGGACGGAGGAGACTCTTTTAACTCCAACTTGTATCCCAGAGTTACTGCGGAGAGCACCCATCTGTCTTTGATCGTCTCCCGCCAGGTCTCTGCGAACAACTGAAGTCTTCCCCCCACCCGTTTGAGTGGGGGCAGCCCTTCATAGGCTTGACTTGGAGGCTGGTTTAGTACCTCTTCGGATCCAGGGCTTTTTATTACCCTGTGGCTGTCCCTGATTTTTACCTCCTGAGTTTGACCGAGGAGGCCGTCGGAACTGCTTAGTAGCAGACGTCGCAGGGATAGGAGAGGTAGTCCTCTTAAAAGATGGACCCCTAGACCTCTTCTTACTCGGTAAGAGAGTACTTTTACCACTGGAAATCTTCTGGATATACTTATCCAGGTCTTCGCCAAAAAGGCGTTCCCCATGAAATGGGAAGCTAACTAAGAGCTTCTTACAGGGAGCTTCAGCAGACCAGTTTTTGAGCCACAGAAGCCTACGCATATGTACCAAAGACAGCGTGAGGCGGGAGGCCTGATGGATAGAATCCTTGATGGCGTCAACCGCAAAGCATAATGCTCTAGGCAGATCAGCCAGAGCCTGGGCCTGTTGGTCTGGCAAATCCCTCAGGACAATTTTCATTTGATCCTTTAAAGCTTGGCAGACTCCAATAGCTGCCACTGCTGGCTGTGTAACAGCCCCTGCTGTGGAAAAAGCAGATTTTAATAAAGATTCCAATTTTTTATCCACTGGATCTTTGAACATTTGAACATTATCTACTTGTCAGTGATTTGTTCACAGAAGAGATGGCTGCATCCACCGTAGGAACATTCCATCTCTGGGTGAACTTTTCCTCCATGGGATAGATCACCGGAAACCTTTTAGGCGGAACAAATAGTCTATCAGGATGTTCCCAGTCCTGGTATATAAGTCCTTCCAATAATGGATGTATTGGAAAGGAGCAATTAACCTGGGGAGCTTTTAGCGACCCCAATGAGGAGACAGCAGTAGTTGATGGTTCAACAAGAGGCATTTTAAATGCAGATCGAACCATGTCAGTTAGGGTCTGGACCCACAATCTTTCAGTCTGTGATGCTGAAAATGGTTCATCTACTGTCGATTCCTCAAAAACAGAGCTAACCTCCTCCTGATCCCCTTCAGGTAGGTCGGTCCCTTCCTGGGACTGTTGCTCTGCCAACAGGCACTCTAATGGAGGTGATGGAGATCTGGCGCGCTTTCTTTCCTGTAGAGAAGAAGCGATCAATGCAGCCAATCTCTGCTCCAATCCCTCCAGAGTTGAGGAAAAAACCTCCTCTGTTATATATGCAGGAGCAGGTGGACTGAGGACAGCCGCAGTACCTGGCACTCCCGGGGGTTCCTTATGGGTATTAACCTCTGATTTCTCAGGGGAGGAGGGTGCAGATGACTGCTCCAGATCCTCAGAGCCCGATGGAGACCCCCTACACTTCCTGAGAGGTATATCTCTGAGTTTTTTAGGCGGCATATTCCTTACTTTAAAGCTGAGGCATTCCAGCCGCAATACACCCCTTACTGAAATAGTCTAATGCAATTTGCTGCTATGTACATCAGTGGGTGTCTACTAATGCGTCTTTCTGGGGATGCCTGTATCAACCGCCCGCTGTAAGCCCCTATACCATGCTACCAGCTCCTTTTCATGCTCTGTGTCCATAGCAAGCAGCGTGGACTGAGTCCTTTTATCATGCTGGGACGCCCGCACATGCGCAGAAGCGCTGGGCGCACAGAGCGCGTCATCCGCCAGGCTCCGCCCCCTTTTTTGAAGCTAAACCTTATAAAAAGAAAGCATGTGTGCGCGCGCGCACGTGCACGTGTGCGCTCTTGGCGCCATGTAGGGAGAGGAGCCAGGGTCCCTGTTTCACCAGGACTCGGGGATGGAAGGAAACTACTTGGCAGCATGACAGAGGAATGCAGCTTCCCTGATAGAGAGCTCACTCATCTGCCTGGACTTTCACCATGGAAGGAATAGTCCCAAGAAAAAAAGACGTTCCACAGCGGCCTCTAGTGGACAAACACAGGTACCGCACTTTTGTCTTTTTTTTTTTTTTTTTTTAAAACCTCCTTTATGAAAAACATTTCCAGGTTTACAGTTTTTTTAAAACTTCCCTTATGAAAAAACATTTCTAGGATTTCTTAGGCATATACAGCTATTAGCGGGAATACCCTTTAGGTAACAGGCAGAAAGACATATTAGGCTTGGGGGTCCCCTCAATAGAACCAAGTTCCTGAGGGGCCCCCACTTACCTTTTCCCCGCCGCAGGACTTTGTTTGGTCCACAGAAGCCCAAACTTCACCTCTCACAGCAGGCATTGTACTAGACCTTCAGGGACCGGGTTCCCAAGGATTCCACTCCCCTGGACCTGTATAGCACCCTGCACAGATAGCTTCTTGGTTTTGGGTATGACCAGAGCTCTGGATCCCAGGGTCCAGCCCTCCTAAGAGAGGCATTACAGGCAAAACCCTGCTCTTCTCTGCAAGGCCCGGGTACCGACCGTTTAGCTATGAAGCTTTTTTGGTCGGATCCGGAATAGCTTGCTAAGGCCCAGAGAACCTGTACACAAGCCCAGATGAATACATGTTAACCTTGGCCAACACCTTAGACACTGGCAAAAAACTGAGGTACTCCCGGATGGGAGGGGCTTATATAGGGGAGGGTACTTCCTGTTTTGGAAGTTGCCAGTGCCAGCACCTGAAGGTAATTCTATATAACCCACATAGTAATGACTATGCTGCTCTGTGTCCCGTGATGTATGAACAAGAAATATATATTTTCAAAAAGTCCAATACTAACGAATGTCCTGGAACCTGTAATGAAAAACATGCAACAAGCAAATAATAAACGTAAGTTCAACAGGATGAAGAACATAAAGTCACAGTATGATGTCTGTAACGGTGTGACCGCAGCTTCTGTTTTGTACTTACAGAAGTGTGGAGTGAGGTGTTCACAGTTCTTATTTTCTTATCATCTTCAGGGTTTACTAGCCCATAGGTGGTGTCAATAGGGAGTAAGTAAGAGTCCTCACGCAGAAACCTTGGAGGTGACAGCCATAAGCTGTCCTGAAGAGCGGCAGGTGACACGGCTCTGGTCCCACAGTCAGCTGGGTTGAGTTCAGTGAGAACGTGATGCCATTGACTTGGTAGAGAGAATCTCTTGATACGTTCAACCCTGTTGCTGACGTACACATAAAATTGTTTTGTTTGGTTGTTTATGTAACCAAGTACTACCTTACTGTCTGTATAGAAGGTGAAAGAATCAATTCTAGTGTCCATTTCACTTCGTATGACCTCGGCAATTTCTACTGCTAGCACGGCTGCACAAAGTTCAAGTCTTGGTATGGTATGTGCAGGCTTGGGTGTGAGTTTTACCTTGCCTAGGACAAAACTACAGTGTGATTCTCCATTCAGTTCAGAGGTCTTCAAATAGGCTACTGCAGCAATAGCTTCAACTGATGCATCAGAGAAAATATGAATCTCTCTCCGGTTAGCAGTTGAAGTGGATCCTGGAACATAGCAACGGGGAATCTGAAGTTTTTCTAGTGACTTCAAAGAATATCTCCACCTTTCCCACTTGTGTTGATTCTCACTAGGCAAGGGAGTATCCCAGTCTATGTTCTCAGTAGACAACTGTCTTAGTAAAATCTTACCTTGAATGGTAACTGGAGCAAGGAAACCCAGTGGGTCATAGATGCTATTCACCACGGACAGGACTCCTCTCTTAGTGAAGGGTTTGTCACAAGTTGACACTTGGAAGGTGAATTTGTCTTGCTTGATGTTCCACAACAAACCCAGACTTCGCTGTACAGGAGGCACATCTGTACCTAAGTCAAGGTTTTTTAGACTAGTGGCATAGTCCTCAGAGTGAAAGGCATTCATAAGTTCCTGGCTGTTGGATATAATCTTGTGCAGTCTAAGGTTTGCTACAGACAGCATCTCCTTTGTTCTGGTGAGAAGATCAATTGCTTCTTTAGCAGTTGGAAAGGACTTAAGTGCGTCGTCAACGTAGAAGTTTCTTTCAACAAATTGACGGGCATCAGATCCATATTCAAATTCTCCAGTCTGAGCTGTTTTCCTTAGCCCATAAGTTGCCACTGCTGGGGAAGGACTGTTACCGAAGACATGTACCTTCATGCGATAATCTATAACTTCCTTGTTGAGGTCATTGTCCTTGTGCCATAGAAACCTGAGGTAGTTTCTGTTGTCTTCTCTGACGATGAAGCAGTGAAACATCTGTTGAATGTCGGCCATTACTGCTACAGGCTCTTGTCTGAAACGAATCAAGACTCCTATTAGACTGTTGTTCAAGTTGGGTCCAGTAAGGAGCATGTTGTTAAGAGAAAGACCTTCGTGCTGAGCACTGGAATCAAAGACAACTCTGATTTGGTCTGGTTTGCGTGGGTGATACACGCCAAAGGATGGAAGGTACCAGCATTCTTCTCCATCCTTTAGTGGGGGAGCAGGCTCTGCATGATCTCTGTCAAATACATTTTTCATAAAGTCCACAAAGTGCTTTTGCATCTCTGGTTTCCTGCTTAAGTTTCGCTTTAAGGAGGAGAATCTACTGATGGCCTGCTGTAAGTTGTTGGGAAATCTCTCTCTTGGGAGACGAAAGGGTAGGGGTGCTACCCAGTTATTGGAGTCATCTTGAAAGAACTCCTTGTCCATTACCTTGATGAATTCTTTGTCTTCCATTGAAGGAGCCAGTATGTCATCTTCACTGGTTGCTTTAAACACTGTAGAGCTGAAGTCGCCATCATGGCAGGAGAAAGGGCTTGTGTCACCTGTGATACCATGTTGCCATCCGTGGCTGGCTGTCTTCTCTTTCACCCAGTAGTGATGTGGGCATGGCTCAAAGTAAGTGTTTCGGCCATTTGGCAGAACATTTGTCTTGAATGACGAAATTTTGGTAGGTCTTTTCATTTTGCCTATGCAGACATTGCCTATGATGACCCACCCTAGATCCGTGCGCTGGGCAAATGGGGCATCTGGGGGTCCACTGACTTGTCTGTGTACCTTGTGAACTCTTAGAATGTCTCTTCCTAACAGAAGAAGGATCTGAGCATCTTTGTCAAGCGGCGGTATCTCATTTGCTATTACCTTGAGGTGAGGGTGATGGAAAGCAGCAGCTGGAGTAGGGATTTCTTCCCTGTTGGCAGGTATCTGATTGCACTCAACAAGTGTAGGTAAGGGTAATTGCAAGTTACCTTTGAGAGAAGATACCATGAGTCCATGAGCCCTTCTTCCAGAAACCTCTATAGTTCCACTACAGGTACCCAAGGTGTAAGGATGAGCTTCGCCTTTTATTTCAAATAGATTGAACAATTCTGATTTTGCAAGTGATCGATTGCTCTGATCATCTAAGATAGCATATGCCTTTAGAGACTTTTCTGGTTGATCCTTGTGGTATATGTTCACCAAGCATATCTTAGCACAGGACTTACCACAGCGGTCTTCTCCACAAACTTCAGTGCAGGATGAAGAAATGATGGTAGAATTAGGCACTTGGTCTGTATTCTCCCCGCCATGCGTTAACCTGGGAGGAGTGTTGGCAGGTTGTGCAGAGCTGGGCTCAAGAGGATGGAGGGCTTGCACATGTTCTTCAGAGCCACACTCTATGCACTTGATGGACACATTACAGTCCCTTGCAAAATGTTCTGTAGAAGCACAGCACCTGAAACATACCCTAAATGTCTTTAAAAGCTCCTTGCGCTCTTCCAGAGGCTTTTTCCTAAAGCCAATACATTTATTGAGGGGGTGTGGCTTCTTGTGTATGGGACACTCTCTGTTAGGGTTTTCAATCTTCCTACTCTGTTTGTTCGTGGCCAGAACTGTGGTAGGAGTGGGAAGGATGTCAGTCTTTTTCACGGACACTGGGCCTCTATGGTTTTTATAGTTGCCCTGAAGACTGGTACTCTTAGGAAAGGGTGAGAAGAGGCTGTACTCACCGTAGGAAAAACTTGGATCGTTCTTGGTCTCTGCAATTTTCCTGATGAATTCACAGAAGAAAGAGAATGGAGGGAAGGAAACCTTGTTCTCTCTTTTGTATGATGACCCTAGTGCAGTCCATTTCTCTTGCAAACCATACGGGAGCTTGGAGACAATTGGGTTTACCCCTCTTGGAGTGTCAAGGTAACTGAGTCCAGGTAGTTTTGGGTCTGTCTTGGCTAGCTGAAGCTCAAGGAGAAGGTCACTCAGTCTCTGGAACTCCTTGTTGTCCTTACCGGATATCTTTGGGAAAGTTTCCAGACACATGAACAAAGCATTTTCTATAGCTTCTGGACTGCCATAACTTTGCTCTAGTCGCTCCCATGCAGCTGTGAGGCCTGCAGTAGGATTGTCCATGAAAACCGATCTTAATGGCTTAACACGTGCAGCAGATAGAGGACCAAGCCATTTGATCAGCAGATTCAATTCTTGATCAGCTGTAATGCCAATATTGCTGATTGTAGTTCTGAAGGCACATTTCCAACTTCTGTAGTTCTCAGGTTGGTCATCAAAACTTGTAAGACCAGTCTTTGTGAGCTCTCTGCGAAGCATGTACCTCACAAACTCTTCTGTCTCAGTTGTCTCCGCCTTTATGTGAGATGCTGTTGGCTGTATGGTGCTGATTGCGTTATCTTTGACATTGTTGTTAAAGGACACAGGGAAATATGGTGCAGCAGATGCATCCAGGTGAGTTGCTTGCTTGAAGTCAGTTGTTCCAATGGTACGTTGATTCAAGGCTGTACCGATGACTGGAGATTGATGACTTGCCTGAAGCTTGCGCTGATGCTCTGTGACGTATGAAGGCAGGCAAGGTAGACAGGTAGGAAATGCAGTGGAGTGATTTTGAGTGCAGGAAGTTGCTGGAACCTCTTTAACCACTTAAGCCCCGGACCATTTCGGGCCATTAGGACCAGGCCTGTTTTTGGGATTCGGCACTGCGCTGCTTTAACTGTAAATTGTGCGGACATGCAATGTTGTACCCAAATGAAATTTGCGTCCTTTTCTTCCCACAAATAGAGCTTTCTTTTAATGGTATTTGATTGCCTCTGCGATTTTTATTTTTTGCGATATAAACAGAAAAAGACCGAAAATTTTGAAAAAAAATGATATTTTCTACTTTTTGTTATAAGAAAAATCGAATAAACTCAATTTTAGTCATACATTTAGGCCAAAATGTATTCAGCCACATGTCTTTAGTAAAAAAAATGTCAATAAGCGTATATTTATTGGTGTGCGCAAAAGTTATAGCGTTTACAAACTAGGGTACATTTTCTGAAATTTACACAGCTTTAAATTTATGACTGCCTATCTCATTTCTTGAGGTGCTAAAATGGCAGGGCAGTACAAACCCCCCCAAATGACCCCATTTTGGAAAGTAGACACCCCAAGGAAATTGCTGAGAGGCATGTTGAGCCCATTGAATATTTTTTTTTTTTGTCCCAAGTGATTGAATAATGACAAAAAAAAAAAAAAATTACAAAAAGTTGTCACTAAATGATATATTGCTCACACATGCCATGGTTATATGTGGAATTGCACCCCAAAATACATTCTGCTGCTTCTCCTGAGTACGGGGATACCACATGTGTGGGACTTTTTAGGAGCCTAGCCACGTACGGGACCCCGGAAACCAAGCACCGCCTTCAGGATTTCTAAGGGCGCAAATTTTTGATTTCACTCCTCACTACCTATCACAGTTTCGAAGGCCATAAAATGCCAAAATAGCACAAAACCCCCCCAAATGACCCCATTTTGGAAAGTAGACACCCCAAGCTATTTACTGAGAGGCATGTTCAGTCCATGGAATATTTTATATTTTGCCACAAGTTGCGGGAATATGACAAACTTTTTTTTTTGCACAAAGTTGTCACTAAATGATATATTGCTCACACATGCCATGGGCATATGTGAAATTACACCCCAAAATACATTCTGCTGCTTCTCCTGAGTACGGGGATACCACATGTGTGGGACTTTTTGGGAGCCTAGCCGCGTACGGGACCCCAAAAACCAAGCACCGCCTTCAGGATTTCTATGGGTGTAAATTTTTGATTTCACTCCTCACTACCTATCACAGTTTTGAAGGCCATGGAATGCCCAGATGGCACAAACCCCCCCCAAATGACCCCATTTTGGAAAGTAGACACCCCAAGCTATTTGCTGAGAGGTATGTTGACCCCATTGAATATTTTTTTTTTTTGTCCCAAATGATTGAATAATGACAAAAAGAAAAAAAAAATGTACAAAAAGTTGTCACTAAATGATATATATTGCTCACACATGCCATGGTTATATGTGAAATTACACCCCAAAATACATTCTGCTGCTTCTCCTGAGTACGGGGATACCACATGTGTGGGACTTTTTGGGAGCCTAGCCGCGTACGGGACCCCAAAAACCAAGCACCGCCTTCAAGGTTTCTAAGGGCATAAATTTTTGATTTCACTCCTCACTACCTATCACAGTTTTGAAGGCCATAAAATGTCAAAATAGCCCAAAACCCCCACAAATGACCCCATTTTGGAAAGTAGACACCCCAAGCTATTTGCTGAGAGGCATGGTGAGTATTTTACAGCTCTCATTTGTTTTTGAAAATTAAGAAAGACATTTTTTTTTCTTTTTTTACATTTTCAAAACTTTGTGACAAAAAGCGAGATCTGCAAAATACTCAACATACCTCTCAGCAAATAGCTTGGGGTGTCTACTTTCCAAAATGGGGTCATTTGGGGGGGGTTTGTGCCATCTGGGCATTCCATGGCCTCCGAAACTGTGATAGGCAGTGAGGAGTGAAATCAAAAATTTACACCCATAGAAATCCTGAAGGCGGTGCTTGTTTTTTGGGGTCCCGTACGCGACTAGGCTCCCAAAAAGTCCCACACATGTGGTATCCCCGTACTCAGGAGAAGCAACAGAATGTATTTTGGGGTGTAATTCCACATATGCCCATGGCATGTTTGAGCAATATATAATTTAGTGACAACTTTTTGTACATTTTTTTTTTTTTTTGGTCATTATTCAATCACTTGGGACAAAAAAAAAAAAATATTCAATGGGCTCAACATGCCTCTCAGCAAATAGCTTGAGGTGTCTACTTTACAAAATGGGGTCATTTGGGGGGGTTTTGAACTGTCCTGGCATTTTATGCACAACATTAGGAAGCTTATGTCACACATCATCCACTCTTCTAACCACTTGAAGACAAAGCCCTTTCTGACACTTTTTGTTTACATGAAAAAAAATTTTTTTTTGCAAGAAAATTATGTTGAACCCCCAAACATTATATATTTTTTTAAAGCAAAGGCCCTACAGATTAAAATAGTGGGTGTTGCATTTTTTTTTTCCACACAGTATTTGCGCAGCGATTTTTCAAACGCATTTTTTGGGGGAAAAACACACTTTTTTTATTTTTAATGCACTAAAAAACACTATATTGCCCAAATGTTTGATGAAATAAAAAAGATGATCATAGGCCGAGTACATGGATACCAAACACGACATGCTTTAAAATTGCGCACAAACGCGCAGCGGCGACAAACTACATTCATTTTTAAAAGCATTTAAAAGCCTTTACAGGTTACCACGTTAGATTTACAGAGGAGGTCTACTGCTAAAATGACTGCCCTCGATCTGACCTTCGCGGTGATACCTCACATGCATGATGCAATTGCTGTTTACAAATGACGCTAGGCCGACGCTTGCGTTCGCCTTTGCGCAAGAGCAGGGGGGGACAGCGGTGCTTTTTTTTTTTTTATTATTATTTATTTGGCTTTTTTATTTTATTTTTAAACTGTGCCTTACATATTTTATTTTTTTACCATTTTTATCGTTATCTCAGGGAATGTAAATATCCCCTATGATAGCAATAAGTAGTGACAGGTACTCTTTTTTTGAAAAAAATTGGGGGGTTAGACCCTAGATCTTTCCTCTGCCCTCAAAGCATCTGACCACACCAAGATCGGTGTGATAAAATGCTTTCCCAATTTCCCAATGGCGCTTTTTATATCCGGGGGGGGGGGAATTCCCTCCCACTGCTTGTAAAAGCAGTCTAGAGGCTAATTATCTGCTAGAATTGCTTTTACATGAAAGCCGGCTGCTGGCTGAAAAGAATGATACCAAGATGATACCTAAACCCGCAGGCATCATTCTGGTATAAACATTCAAAGTCCAGCAACATACCAGTATGTTGCTGGTCCTTGTTGGACATGTATTGTAATCTTTTTTTTCATACAGCCTATTGGCTGAACGAAAAAAAGAGATTGATTGGTGGGTATGCCCACCATTAGAATACCTCCCTTCATCCACCCACTTCTAATGATGGGCATATATGCCGAAGCATGGGGGCATCCTCCCGCAAAAAAGTTATGCCGCGTACACACAGTCAAGCCTTCGTTCGGAATTTCGACCGTATGTACGCGGCATAAAAGGTTATGCTCAGAATCTCGTAGGCCTCTTTACTAGTGTACCTTCGTCTTGCCATTTTGGGCTCTAAATTTAGGGGTACACTAGTAAGATTCACAGGAAAAAAAGCACCTGACTGTCGTCAGCAAATATATCAAATGCTACAAAAAAACTGTTAGCGATCGCAGGGATCAGGCCTGTCTCTGCGAACGCTGCAGTTATGTGTGTTGTGTTTGGTAAGTGACAGTGATCGATCGATACTGCACTTGGGTGGGCTGGGCTTGGCTGGGCTGGGCGGAGGGGCTAAACGCAGGCGCTAGCAGGTATCTGGGCTGATCCCGCTAACACTGCATTTTTGGGAACCCTAAACCGCTGGGGATGCTAGTATAGATCTGATCAGATACTATACCACTAAGGGGGGTGTATGCTTTTGCGCGTGGGTGTTAGCGTTACTGGCACTAACCTAACACTGCCTGGGGCGACGCAGACCCTCTCTGGTGCTAAAACCTAATTGATCTCACCCACCGGGCGATCAGGGGGGTTAAACCTTTATTGGGTTATATACGGCGGGTGCCCTGATGCTATAAAAAGCAAACTAATCAACCAGCGTCACCCGTAACCTTTATATGGTGATCACTGGTGAAAGGGTTAACTAGGGGCAATCAGGGGGTTAAAACCTTTATTAGGTTAAATATGGGGGTACCTGACACTATATAAAAACCTGACGGGTAACCTAAATAACTAAATAACTTACTGGCTAACCAGTGACACCAGTGACGCTTATACGGCGATCACTGGTGAAAGGGTTAACTCTAGGGGCAATCAGGGGGTTAAAATAATATATGGGGGTACCTGACACTAATAAAAACCTGCGGCGAACCTAAAAAAAAATAACTGCCTATCTAAAACACCAGCGACACGAATACAGCGATCGGAAAAACAATCGCTTAGTGACGCTGAAGTTAGGGGGTGAAAGGGTTACCTGGGGGGTGATCAAGGGGTTAAACCTTTATTAGGGGGGGTTAGGGGGCTACCCTGGACCTAAAGGGGCCTAATCCTAACTGCCCTGCAACTTTTTACAATCACAGATGACACTAAATGCAGTGATCAGTAAAATAAATGATCACTGCAATCAGTGACACTGTGATTGGGGGCTTTGGGGTGACCTGGGGGGTGATCTGGGGGTGACTGGGGGGTGATTTGTGTGCCTATGTGTACCTACGTGTCAGTGGACTGTTGGTGCACTAACCTGCTTCTTCTCTCCTCGGCGCCGGGAACGAAAAGACCGTGGCGAGGGAGATGACATCACTTCCTCCAGCCTGTGTTTACATTTCAGGCAGGAGGAAGCAATTTCATTCGCCGGGAGCGATCGCGAGGGGGGGGGGGCGGAATCGAGCGGCCGCCCCCTCATGCCTGATCGCTCCCGAACACTTAACGGCCGCTCACTGCAGTGAAGGGGGGTCCGGATGGACCCCCCAACTGCACAAAGGCGATCACGTAGATCTACGTGATTCTGCCTGTCGGTGCCATTCTGCCGACGTAAATCGGCGGTGGGTGGTCGTTAAGTGGTTAACTTGAAGCTGTGAAGGAGTCTCTATGTAGTCGGGAGCATTGGAGACAATGGAGTGTGCACTGCAGTGGCTTAGGACATAGTCTTTAGTGCCTTTGAGGGGGTCTTCCATATCTGCTATGTTTAGGTTAATGCTGTCTTTCTCACTTGCACCTTCGTCTGCACTGATAGCTTGCTGTAGGACCCTTAGCTTTGCCATAGCTGCGTCATGTTTACACTGTTCATTTAAGGTTTCCATTGTTGCTCTTTGTCGTGCTGACTGCGCTTCCAACTCTGCCCTTTGACGTGCTGACTGCGCTTCCGACTCTGCCCTCTGAGCTTCCAACTCTGCTCTTTGACGTGCTGACTGCGCTTCCAACTCTGCTCTTTTTTCTGCATATGCCACCTGCACTTTGCTGGCTTCCACTTCAGAGTGGGCATTAATAAGTCGCTCACTGAGTGTTGAGTATCTTGAACTATGGGATCTTGACGAGTTTTTAGAACGTCTGGTGGAAACAGATCTGTGAGATGAAGTGTCCTGTAACAGCTTTATTTTTGCTTCTGCCTTTAATCTGGTTTGCTGGATAAAACTGTCTCTTTCAATATTGAGAGCATTGACGCGCTTTAATTGCATCATCGCATTTTCTGACTTCATGTTTTGTAAGACATTAGTGAATTTGATGCTGGTAAGCTGATAAAGCTCATATGAGGCAGAAAGTTGTTTAATGGCGCCCTCTAGTGTCAGTAGTTCACGTTCAACAGACACTGTATTAGCTTCAGCAAGGATTTTCTCCCAGACTAATTCCAAGCTATTTGACAATTCAGTCCTTGAAGCTTCATAATTCTCCATTACTTTCCAAGTGGGTTTAACTGAGCGTTTGGGGAGGTAGATGTGAGTTCACATGCAGAAGCTTGGTCACTCATGATAGCAGACTGACTGTGAAAGCAGGCAGGATCTGTGTGCTGAAATATGACACTGTGCAGATTGTCTCAGACTATAAGGCTGCCATGTGCTGCTCTGTCCCTTCTGTCTTGCTATGAGGGCAGTAAATCTTGTCTGTTTCAGTACTGACATGCAGAAATCTTGTAATTAGGCTGTGAAACTCTGTTTTTCTACTGTTCTGTCTCAACTACAAAGCGATAAAGTTAATCTCCAGGTTTAAGTAGGCCTTACTCAAGCTGGTTTGATATTCATCCCTTGCATCGATACAGGCAGTTTAACTCAATGAATAAACTCACAGTTAGGACAACAGACGATGAATCCTTTCGAATGTTCCGTTTAATGATGGATATTCATAGGTAGAAAAACGTTGCAGTTGTAAGCCACATGTAAGATGTTTAGCATGGAAGATATACAGGAGTAATGACCAGAATCAGGAAGTGGAGGAGATATATAAAGAACTACGGTGAGAGAGAGAGTTCAGCTAGAAAGAAGGGGACAGATCTTAAAGACACAGAGCAAGAATAATCACATAGTGTAACACAACACACCTGCTTGAGTACAGTTTTTTAAAATATAGTAAATTACCTTAAAAATAATATATAATAATTATTTGTATATGACTTACTTATGGTAATTAACCCCTTGCCACTCAGGCCAATTCTCACACTTCTCTCCTACATGTAAATATCATCATTTTTTTGCTCGAAAATTACTCAGAACCCCCAAATATTATATATAGCAGTATATATTGTTTTAGCAGACACAAATAAAATGGTGGTCATTGCAACTTTTTATGTTACACGATATTTGCGCAGCAATTTTTTAAACGCATTTTTTTTTTTAAAGAAACTGTTTCATGTATAAAAAAAACAAAAAAAAAACACTAAAGTTAGCCAGATTTATTTTTGTATACTATGAAAGATGATATTACGCAGAATAAATTGATACGTAACATGTCATGCTTTAAAATTGCGCACACTTGTGGAATGGCGCCAAACTTCAGTAGGCGACGCTTTAGTTACAGAGGAGGTCTAGTGCTAGAATTATTGCTCTCGCTCTAACGTTCATGGCGTATGTAACCTGTGTGTATCTGCCTCTGATTTTAGCCAGTGCCTCACCAGCCACTAACCTCACCGCATGTCCTTGATGTATATAGGGCAGTCTTTGAGAGGCTTCCTATGTGTAGCAGCTGTATGGCAACTTACATATAGAGCCTAGGTAAAGCTTTCCATGATCTGTGTGCTGCCACTCTTCCCTCCAGGTTTGGAGCAATGTTAGTGATTAAAGGGGGCTACAGCAAGGACAGACAGCACATTTTAATCTAATGCTTTCTTGAGAGTCTTATATCTACATAGCTGGAGGTGTCTCTTGGTCTGTGGAGATGTATATTGTCTGCAGTGCCCTACATGTGCCTTTCGTGTATGCAGGGATTTTACGAGAAAGATTATTTCCTGCCTTCTCTTGATGGTAATGCTGAGTGTGCAGCATTGTGTGCGATGTTCCTGTGTTGCCCTATGCTCCGCAGTGGAGGTGACAGCAGGTGGAGGTGGGGGTGACAGCAGGTGACGTCAGAGCGAGGAGGCCTTGTGGTCCAAGCTTAGTCAATACTCCAGTGTGCCATTTTTTCTTGTGTACCTCCCTAGTCCTCTTCTACATGACACACATGACGTGCATTTTAAGATGACCTTTGAGAATATAAATATGGCAGCCCCCCCACTTTTTGCTCTCACCATTGCATTTCCCCTGACCCCCTGCTCTTAACATTGCACCTACACATCTGACCCCCTTCCTTGCTCTCACCATCACCTGACTCCCATCTCTACTCCTTTCTCTTACTACTTCCCTGACCGCCATACTCTCTCCCTACTCTCCCAACTGCTCCTGCTTCCCCATTACCACCATGCCTGCAGGCTCCTCCTCATGCTTTCATCAACACACCTTTATGTCTTTCCTCTGCTTTTACCACTGCACGGTCCACACATGATCCCCCTCACTACCACGCAGACTGATTGGCTCCTTCTGCTGCTTCTCGTTCACTGTAAGCTCTGCTGATACCAAGCCATTTAACATACATTTAAAGCTGAATTCCAGGTATGGCAATTTTAACACAGTTGCATTGGTCCAGTGATAACTATGTATGTGCCAAACCTGTGGGATCTCTGTGAAAGCTAGGAAATCACTGTAGTAGGCACTTCTACAACAGGGATAGCCGCCAGCTTCTTGGTCCTGTTTGGAGTGGCTACACAGCTGTTTACTGAACACAGGAGGCCACTTGCTTGGCACAGGCACCATTCAGTGTTCTCTGATTGGACAAGGTGGAGATTGTGACGTCACCACCTCCGCTTCTCCACCTCATCCCATCTGAGAACACTTTGGATTCATTAAGAATGAAGAGTACAATTGTGCTCTTCCAACCTTGTGGTAACGGTATGGTGAAGGCCTTTTTCTGTTCCAGCGAGACTGTGCTCCTGTACACAAGGCCAGCTCCATAAAGACATGGTTTGATAAGCTTGGTGTAGAGCAGGGGTGTCAAACTCAATTTCATTGTGGTTGTGGGCCGCATCAGCATTATGATTGCCCTCAAAAGGGCCGGTTGTATCTGTAAGATTGGATGTCCAGCGCATCCCCTCCCCTTACATTAGATGTTAAGAGCCAACCCACCATCAGAAGTTGAGTCCCCCACTCTCCCTTACATCACAGTGCACCCCCTTTCTCTATGCTGCTGCTGGGAAGAAGCTGGGGATGCATTGCTTATAAGCAGAAAGTAAGGGTCTGAAGGAGGACCAGAGGAGGGCTGGAGCTCTGCTGCAGCTGCAGGAGAGGTGCGAGGGCCACATAAAATGGCCTGGAGGGCCGGATTTGGCCCGCGTGCCTTGTGTTTGACACCTGTGGTGTAGAGGAACCCAAGTGGCCCGCAGTGATCTCTGACCTCAACCTTGGACCACAAAACTGCTCCCTCTTGTGTTATGGAGATGGGTGAGGGAGTGTACTACAGTCCAG
Source organism: Rana muscosa (assembly GCA_029206835.1). Lineage (NCBI taxonomy): Eukaryota > Metazoa > Chordata > Amphibia > Anura > Ranidae > Rana > Rana muscosa. The sequence continues at coordinate 78,483,465 of JARGYO010000094.1, forward strand.
CAGGGGAGAACTGGGCAGGGCTGACAACACTGCTGGTGGCAGCAATGTCGGCACACTGTAGGAAATTAGGAGCTCTGCAAATTTCTGGCAGATCAGCAGCTACTGTATATTCCCATACCCATACTTCTGTACTGCAAAAAAAAAAATTGGAAGATGTACTAAATATTTATTTTATTTTGCCAAGACATACACTTTAAGAATAGCAAATTTCTTTATGATTTTGTGTATGTTATATTAGTGTCTTGGACTTTGATAAGTTAGTTGGTGCCAAATCCACCATACCTAAAATAACTCCAGTTTAAATGATGATAACTAATGAACAAGTTCTGGGCAGTTGCCAGGGTTTCTTCCCATTTGGCACAGCTCCAAGGCATCCTTGAATGGATGGGCATTGATGCATCACCCATTTAGAGAGCACTCTGCTACCTATTAATATAGACAGAGTTCTTCCCTTGCATATTGTATGCCCCAAGGAGGAAGGTATGCTATATTGTCAAAAGTATTGGGATACCTGCCTTTACACATGAACTTTAATGGCTTCCCAGTCTTAGTCTGTAGGGTTCAATATTAAGTTGCCCACCCTTTGCAGCTAAAGGAGCTTCAAATCTTCTGGGAAGGCTGTCCACAAGGTTTAGTAGTGTGTCTATGGGAATGTTTGACTATTCTTCCAGAAGCACATTTTTGAGGTCAGGCACGGATTTTGGATGAGAAGACCTGGATCGCAGTCTCCGCTCTAATTCATCCCAAAGGTGTTCTATCAGATTGAGGTCAGGACTCTGTGCAGACCAGTCAATTTCCTCCACTCCAAACTCGCTCATCCATGTCTTTATGGACCTTGCTATGTGCACTGGTCCAAATCATTTGGTGGTGGGGGGTTATGGTGAGAGGTTGTTTTTCAGGGGTTGGTTTTAAGGCATCAGCATACCAAGACATTTTGGACAATTTCATGCTCCCAACTTTGTGGGAACAGTTTGGGGATGACCCCTTCCTGTTCCAACATGACTGCGCACCAGTGTACAAAGCAAGGTCCATAAAGACATGGATGAGCGAGTTTGGGGTGGAGGAACTTGACTGGCCTACACAGAGCCCTGACCTTAACCCACTAGAACACCTTTGGGATGAATTAGAGCGGAGACTGCGAGCCAGGCCTTCTCGTCCACATCAAATGTGCTTCTGGAAGAATAATCAAACATTCCCATAGACACACTACTAAAACCTGTGGACGGCCTTCCCAGAAGAGTTGAAGCTGTTATAGCTGCAATGGGTGGACAACTCAATATTGAACCCTACGGACTAAGACTGGGATGCCATTAAAGTTATTGTGCGTGTAAAGGCAGGTGTCCCAATACTTTTGACATTATAGTGTATATGTGCTCTTCTAATCATGTTGTTCACAATATTGTGCTTTGTGTATATTGGTACATTTCCACTGGCTGTTGTACTAAATGTTTCCCCAATCCTCGGACTTCCATCATGATTCAGAATGATCATGTCAGTTTAATAATACTGACAGCACGTGAGATTTACTTTACTCCTCCCTTCTTACAAAAGATCCTTTAAACCCTCGTCTAAGGTGTTCTTCAGACAACACACAAAGTTTGCATTACCTTCTCTTCTCTTTCCCAAGAAGACCTTCCAGGGGGTAATTGTGTAGGATGTCTTCAACTGGAACCTTAAATAGTGCAGCAGCTCTACACTTGCCTACGTCCAGGCTGTCCTGTTACTCACACTATCATAAAAAAAAAAAAAAAAAAAGAGCCTTCTTTTCTAGTTGACTCAAAAAACTAACAAATGCAAAAGACTATATCAAGCTATGCCCTATAGGGAATTGCCACCATAGTCATATCACCATATGCTAAATTAGCCAGTTAATGCTCCCTTTTCCCCAATAACTTCAATAAAGGATACAATTTGTATCATTTTTGGGGTTATTGGTGGAATGGGGGCCTTTACATTCTAAGGATAACAGAGTAAAAAAAAACGAAGTCTTAATAAAATGGCGGCACTTTGGCTGTAATAAAATGGCGGCACTTTGGCTTTAATAAAATGACGGCACTCTGGCTCTAGAAAAATTACGACATTTTGGCTCTAATAAAATGATGAAACTTTGGCTTAAAAAAAAATAATGGCACTTTGGCTGTAGAAAAATTATGGCACTCTGAAGCCTAGTACACACGGCCGAGAATCTCGTCGTAAAAAAAACCCGTTGTTTTTCTCGACGGGCTTCTTGCCAAGCTTTCTTTACATACACACTGTCAATTCCAAATCTCATCGTTGTAAAGCACGGTGACGTACAACACATACGACGGCAGTATAAAGGGGAAGTTCGATTCCAATGGTGCCACCCCTTCCAATCGCTGCTTTTGCTGATCTCTTATTACCGCGTGTTAGTAAAAGTTTGGGGAGAGACGATTCGCGCTTTTCAGTCTTCGTGCTTTTCAGTCCGTTACAGCATGACGAATGTGCTATCTCCATTATGAACGCTAGTTTTACCAGAAGAAGCGCTTCCGTCTCATACTTGTGTAGCGATACCCCCAAACTAAGAGAGACGCTGGTTTTGTTTCGGGCCCTGTACACAGCACAGCCAACCCCCGGCAATCTACTCGACCCTCCTCTGGCACAGCTAGTCTAGGGGTAATATATATGAATGGCTCTATACCAGTTCATGAACAATCCCACAATAATCCAAACAGTTGTGAAATGTAGTAATGGATGCCAATACCAGATTGATTAACTGTAATAGATTTACTTGTATATAAAGGTTAACGATCAATACCACATAACACATACATGCAGAGCCCTGCAGTAATAATAACACTAGTCAACTATAGTGCACATATAGTTCTTTCACACACTGACATATAGCTATTCTCCCTGTGAGCAATATGGCGCTCAGCAATGCTATAAACTCCCAGTCAGGCCTGACTCAGTTAAAGCTCAGTCTTTAGGTGAGGAATCTTCGCATGCAAGATGATCGGTGGTGCACATACAGGAACAATAATTTGTAATCCAACAGTGGTCTATGGCAATAGAAGCAACTCCCCGGAGACTATATAACTCAGTTCTGCAACTAGTTTCCTGTCAGGAAAGCAAGTATAACATGATGGGCCAAGGCAGTCAATAGACCTAACAAAGTACTTGGTTATAGCTGTGAGCAGGTGCTCTCTCACCCCTCCGGACTCGATCCTAGTCCGGGACTCCCACCGCTGTGTCTCCACACACAGGATCTCTGGTTCCAACTGACGTCCGCAAAGCAGGTAGATGTCAGATGCCGCACAGGCTCCGCAGCGAGGTGGAAGGCTCTCTGGAAGTGCACAAGGCCCAGGCCTCGGGCCTTGCACTCGCAGTAGGTCCGCACAGGACGTCCTCTGGTCAGCAGCGCGGTGTCCAAAGAGCGGGCTTGGCCTCGCCCTCCCCTTTTATATCCCACCCATGAGTCTCTGCGGCAGCCCAATGCACCCTGGGTGCCAAACGGGGTTCTGGGTAACGTAGTCCATGGGGCCTCAACGGAGACCCCGCTACACTTGATTCTGAGCATGCACGTTTTTTTAAGACTCGGAAAAGCATACACACGACCGGTTTTCTCGTCGGGAAACAGGCCGACGAGAAAAACGAGAATCCTGACGAGAAAATAGAGAGCAGGTTCTCTATTTTTCTTGTTGAGATTCCCGGCAGTTTTCTCGTCAAGAAACCATACACACGAACGGTTTTCTCGAACGGGAAAACCGGTCGTGTGTACGAGGCTTAACTCTGACTCTGACTCTAGAAAAAGGATACCACTCTGATGCCTCGTACACACGACCGGTTTTCCCGGCAGGAAAAAAAACTACGCTTTTCCCGACAGGATTCCTTTCAAGCCTGCCTTGCATACACACTGTCACACAAAAGACCGCTGAACTTTTGAATGCCAAGAACGCGGTGACGTCAAAGACTACGGCGAGCCGACAAAATGACGTTCTATGCTTCCGCGCATGCGTCAAATTGTTTACGAGCATGCGCGTTTTTTTTCCCCTCGGGACAATGGTTTTCACGACGGGAAAAAGACCGCCGGGAATCCCGGCGGGAAAAAAGAGGACAAGTTCTCTTTTTTTTCCCTGCAGTTTTCTCATTGGGAAAACTGCGATGGAGCATACACACGGCCGGTTTTCCCGGCCAAAAGCTGTCATGGCAGTTTTCCTGCTGGGAAAACCGGTCGTGTGTACGAGGTATCACTCTAGAAAAATTACGACACTTTGGGGTTGATTTACCAAATGAAAAATAGACTGCACTTTGCAAAGTGCAAGAGCAGTTGCTCCATAGCTTATTAAATGAGGGTGAGCCCTGCTGACTTCCATCATTCAATCACGTGCAAGCAAAAATCCTTTCATTTTTTATTTTTTCCTCGCATGTGATTGGGTACTCTTTCCAAATTGAAGCTTTACCTCAATTTCTAAGCTCTGGAGCAACTGCACAGTTTATTTGCCTTTACTAAATCAACCCCTTTGGCTCTAGAAAAATGTCGGCACTTTGGCTCTAATAAAAAGATTGCACTTTGGCTCAAATAAAATGATGGCACTTTGGCTCTAGAAAAATGATGGCACTTTGGCTCTAATAAAATAATGGCATTTTGGCTCTAGGAAAATGACGGCATTTTGGCTCTAATAAAATGATGACACTTTGGCTCTAATGATAATGATGGCACTTTGACTCTAGAAAAATGACGGCACTTTGGCTCTGATGAAATAACGGCACTTTGGCTGTAGACAAATTACGGCACTTTGACTCTAGGAAAATTACGGCACTTTGGCTTTAATAAAATGATGGCACTTTGGTTGTAATAAAATAATGGCACTTTGGCTCTAATAAAATGATGGCACTTTGGTTGTAATAAAATAATGGCACTTTGGCTCTAATAAAATGATGGCACTTTGGCTCTAATAAAATGATGGCACTTTGGCTCTAATAAAATGATGGCACTTTTGCTTTAATAAAACAACGGAACTTTGGCTCTAGAAAAATGATGGCACTTTGGCTGTAATAAACTGGTGGCAGTGTGGCTGTAATAAAAAAAAGACAGCACGTTAGCTCTAAAAAATTATGGCACTTTGGCTTTAGGAAAATGATGGCATTTTGACTGTAAAAAAAAGATGATGCCACTTTGGCTGTAAAAAAATGACGGCACTTTGGCTGTAAAAAAATGACGGCACTTTGGCTGTAAAAAAATTACGGCACTTTGGCTGTAATAAAATGACGACACTTTGGCTGTAATAAAATGATGGCACTTTGGCTGTAATAAAATGGTGGCACTTTGGCTGTAATAAAATGATGGCACTTTGGCTGTAATTAAATGATGGCACTTTAGCTCTAGGAAAATAACGGCACTTTGGCTGTAATTAAATGGTGGCACTCTGGTTCTAATAAAATAATCACCCTTTGGCTTTTATTAAAATGATGGCACTTTGGCTGTAATAAAATGACAGCACTTTGGCTTTAATAAAATGATGAGTTTTTGGCTCTAAACCTGTAGCTTTCCCAAGTGCTCCTGGATTACCAGACTGTAGTGTTTTAGTTGCTCCTGTTTGTGCAGTTCCCATGAGATGCTGCAGGCTGTTGCGTTGACATAACTCTCTCTCTCTGGAATGATTCCCAGACTATCAGATCAGCTCAGTGATGGGAAGATGAGTGCGCTTTAGCCTGCTTATAAGATAACGCAGCTGAAAGATAAGCAGAATTCACAGCACATGGCCTGAATCACAGCTGAGGGCTTCACACTGCATTACACAGCTCCACCACACTTCTCTATTGTCTGTATAACTTCATACAACTGCACTCAGGACATTGCAGTCTATTGGAGTCGCAGTAGATGCTGCAGTGTTACTGCTTCTGCTGCAGGTTCATTGACTTTGGAGGGGCCTCCTTTGGTCCCTGCACCAGCCATGCTCATTTTGTTCTCCCGGGCTAACGCGGAATTAGCTTGATGGTCCCATTGGCTTTTTAGTTAAATTTGGTTCCTACACACATTAACAGTCCTGATTGTGCATGATCTAGCAGTCGGTAAATCAATACTTCAGTTGGCTCTGTACAAAAACACATGTACACATTTGGCATGGGATTGTACACCCATCATACCATAAGAACATACCTAAAATATAAAATAAAACGCACAACAAGGATTGTGGAAAAGTTTAGGCCGCGGCCCCTTTATTGGGTTTAAAACAATTTTAATTATGAAATTAACTTTAACCTTTAATACCAAACAGAATCGCTGTTAACCATTACAAGACCAACATGCTTAGTCACTAAGACTCAAGCAGCAATATCTTATACCAACCAAATACCAGTTTACCAACCACTGTCCACCCACAAAGTGGGCGACATTACCCAAAAGCCAGGTTACCAACCTGGCCCCACCCCACCACCGCGGCCTAAAAAATCACTCTTTACAATCCTGCATTGAAAATGCCCTTACCAATGACAGAGAAAATGTACCAAAAACATAACTCCCAAACTTATGAAATTATAAAGAGGGAAACCCTTCTGCAGCGTAAGTAGCAAAGGAAATGTCCCCAGTTACAGGGACCTCAAGGATCTCATATGCAGAAAATGATTGGCTAAACAATACATGTGCTTTTTACTTACCTCTACTTCTCCTTTTTATAATGATATTTCAAAATATGAAATTCAGTAATATAGAGGCTGAATAAAATGTTTAGTGCAGCATAACACTTTTGGCAGTAAAATAGTACATTTTGTATAGAGATGTACATATCAGTCTAAAAAGAGGGACAACAGAAGCTAAATGAGGAACAGAGGGATTTGGTCTCAAAGGAGGTACAATTGGGCACTATGCCAAATACTGCTAGACCTCTGATGAAACTCTCCAGATCACAATAGGGAAAATGAAGTCACTAATAATGAGTATACAGTAAATTAGCATATCAATTAATTTTATGGTAACTGTACCATGAACTGAAGCCCAGGCCTAGAAAACCACTTATTTGTAGACAGGACAGTCTTTTTTTTTTTTTTTTGGAAGTCTAAGATTTTAAATCCCTTTCAGGTGAACAAGAAGGATGTCCAACACGGCTCACACTTGCAAATAGGGAATATGATCAGCCAACTATTCCAAATACATACCCCATATACCCTGCAAGAGAACTGGATTTTTAACAGGAGGGAAATAAAATCCTCTGCACCAGACAACATATGAATGTCAACAATTCATACTATTTAATTTTTTTTTTCTATTATAAAAGGTGGGGACTTGCATAATAAATGCAAAGAGCAGGATGGACATAAAGAGCAGGGCGCCCATCTACGTCCTGATGCACTCCCTATGTAGCGGCTGCATATCCTGCACCATAAACATCTTTTAGGGACAGATTTAAATTATAATTCTGATAAAAGGGAGCCATTCCCATGTGACAAAAAAAAAAAAAAAAGAAGAAGAAAGGAATGCCTTGCAAATAGTGGAAATTGCTGAATCAGGTCTATTGGGCAATGGGAATGTCCTAAGGCATTAAATGATAACTGCCTATCCTTGTTTTGCTAATCTAATTCTGCAAACACTTTTGTCCAGCAAGTTAACAACTTACCTCAACTAACCAGACTGAACTGAGTGGGAAAGCAGTTCTAATGCGTTTTATATGCAGAAGAACAGGTTGATTCCATAGCAGAAGCGAAATTACATGACATGTTGAATGCAATTTGTGACCCAATAGCAGCATATAAACACTGCTTCTAAAATCCTTTTCAGAACTCCTAACCAAAAGCGAGAATTACCGTATTTATCGGCGTATAACACGTACCGGCGTATAACACGCACCCCAAGTTTAGGAGGAAATTTTAGGGAAAAAAACTTTTAGCAGGGAAGTTTAAGGAAAAATAACTTACATTTAAATGCAGCCTTGTCAGTGTCCATTGCAGCCTTGTCACAGTGCAGCCTTGTCAGTGTCCATTGCAGCCTTGTCACAGTGCAGACTTGTCAGTGTCCATTGCAGCCTTGCCCCAGAGTCCATTTCAGCCTTGCCCCAGAGTCGCCGTGCAGACTTGCCCCAGAGTCGCCGTACAGCCTTGCCCCCAGTGTCGCCATGCAGCCTTGCCCCCAGTGTCGCCGTGCATCATTTTAAAATTGGCGCCGAGACTGTGCGAACGCCGGGGACGCAGGGGACGCAGGGACTGGGCGGAGCCGCCGCCGAGATACACATAGCCGAGTGTACTCGGCTATACTCGGCTTTTCTCGGCTCCGCTCACAGTCACGCCGAGTCCCGCCCTATGATGGACATAACACAGGTCCAATGGCGGGACTGGGCGTGACTGTGAGCGGAGCCGAGAAAAGCCGATTATAGCCGAGTACATTCGGCTATGTGTATCTCGCTCCGCTCCGCTCAGTCAGCGGAGACAGCTCAGGGATGTGGGTATCGGCGTATAACACGCACCCACGATTTTCCCCTGATTTTCAGGGGAAAAAAGTGCGTGTTATACGCCGATAAATACGGTATATGCAAAGTCATTATGTCTCAAACTCCTACTAACAGTTTTGGTGAGAGTGTGGAAACAACCACTTTGATACATGTCATATGAAGGTCAAAAAAGTTCTACAGAGTCCTCAAAAGAGAAGCAACCAGTGGCATAGATAATGCAGGTTGTTTAAGCAAGGGAATGGAATATTATATGGGATATAACTGCAAGCAAAAAAATGGTTTTAAGGAAATTGTAGGCCATTGCTCACTGCTGGGGTAACCATTGTCCTGAAACACTGGAAACAGCAAAACAAAGCATCTGCTATTAAATGTTTGGCTACCCTGAAAATTTCTTACTTTAACCTAAACATTAAATGAAGACCAGGAAGAACCCTATACAGTATCTTAGACAATTAATTGCATAAAAACGCTATTCTAACATTCATCAATAAGAGGCTCTGGCGGCTGAGCTGCTTTGCTCCAAAGTGCCACAGCCACCACAACAGGGAACAGCCCAAGTAAGCAATATTCTTAGGGATACCATGAAAATACAATATTCTGGTCAAAACGCTGAACATTATTTGCCAGACCGGAAATTACCACATTCAATATACTCTGTTGCATCTGTAGACAACTAGAAAATGCTCATCTAAAATGATATCCACCTGCCACATAGAGCTAACAATTTAAGTTGAAATAAATTTGCGCCAAAACCAGTAGATACTCTTTTACCTTCTAACAAAACCAACATGCCAAAAGGGGAATTTAAGGCCTGAGATGAGCAGCACCCAGCCCACGAGCAAAATTCTGCTCATAGGCAAAATGCCTGATACAAACACTAAAAATCCCAAGGACAACTGAATCACATAAACCGTATACTAATTTCTGATAAGGTGGTTCTGAAAAGATACCGTGTCTTTTTTTGTAGGAGTCTAAAAATCCATCCTGGCAAACTCTATACCGACACCAGGAAATAAATGTGGAGCAAGTCAGAACTGAGATTCAGCAGCCAATGGGACATGCTACCATCAAACTGGAAGACCAGGGGATCACTTTCCCCATGCTCACTGGACTCTGGCTTTGATAACAAACTGCCTACCAGGCAACAGTGTTTTGCAAAGCAGATTTCTGCAGCACTGTAGCAGAAATGCATTGTGATTTAGTAATAGAAAATCAGAGCCCTATACTGAATTGAGGGGAGGAGGAGCATTGGAGGATGCAGATCTCTGTGGCAGAGCCTCAGAGCAGATCATGTAGCTACACCAAAAGCCTTCCAATGCTTCACTATTGAATCTTCATGCTGCTTATCAAGAAAATACATTTGAGATAAAGCAAGAAGAGAATGACCAGAGACTTACAAACTCCTGACCAAAAGCAGAGAACAAAAATGTTTAATGTCAGATTTGACTAAAGGGGCATCTGATTAAATGATCTAATCACAAAAAGAGCTTGATATACTGTAGATTTAGGTATATCAATGAGAATAGGCTATCACCAATTAGATCAATAAAGAACACGGGTTCACACTGGGGCGACAAACGCTCCGACATTGGGAGCTCATGTCGCATTACGTGTGAAAATCAATGTTTCCCTATGGGAGCCGTCTTAACTGGTCCGACACATGTCGGTCCGACTTTGAGAATGCTCCCTGTACTACTTTGGTCCGACTTTGATCCGACTTCAGCCCATTGATTATCATTGAAGTCGAATCAAAGTCGGACCGCAGTCTTGCATGATCCGACTTTGGCATGCGACTTGTGCTGTACTGCTCTTGAGGGGGAACTCCAGGCCAAATTTTAAATGAAAAACCGGCATGGGTTCCCCCTTCAGGAGCATACCAGGCCCTTGGGTCTGGTCTGGATTTGAAGGGGAACCCCCTAGTCAACATCGAGGCACTGTGGGGTGTCTGAGTAGGGCCTCCTTATCCTGCGTATTCTTTCACAGTAGCTTCTGTCCTGTCGGCCTGTGCACTGACACTTCCAGTCAGCGGTCCTCTTCTTCTGGTCCCTGTAAAGTCTCAGTGGTGATGTGATGCTCCTATGGTCTCGTCTCAGGTCCAGGTCTGCCTACAGGTGGATGAAAAGTTCCATGGCTGGCCTCAGGTAACCTATTGCCATCAGTATTTAGAGTATATGTGGAATGGAAAGGACACAATATGAGAGGGATATTGCTGCTCACCCCAGTAATCTGAAGAATGGGAAGTTCCCCCAGTAGGGTTTTTAGGCAGCTCGATTCAAAAATGGATGACAATGTATGTACAAAAATGGATTTATTAAAATTCAAAGGAAATGGGTGGTACAGATTTAAGATATGAGTTCTGGTAACATGTCATTGAACACAATTGCAAACACTGAAAGTGGTCATACAGTTTAACACAATTGTATGTGAAACTATGTAGCACTTGCTAACGCGTTTCGACCCTTTCCATGGGTCTTCTTCAGAGGTTTCGGTGTTGCTATAAAAAGGTTGTATAGAGTAAGCATCAAATATTTTCACCAATTTTTTACAAAATTTAAAAATATATAAGTAACATAGTCACCAATTTATCGTGTGTAGACACTGAACATTTTTACCAAGATTTCCAACAGGATTTTAATAAATCCATTTTTGTACATACATTGTCATCCATTTTTGAATCGAGCTGCCTAAAAACCCTACTGGGGGAACTTCCCATTCTTCAGTATTTAGAGTATACCTGGCACTTCAGGAATGAGAGGCACAATACAGGCACAGGGCCCACAGATGTAAGATACAGCTGTCACCAGTGAAAACTGAGGGGGGAAAGTAAAAAAAAATAATAATTAATTGACTGAGGCAAGCCTTTCTCCAGGGGAATTAGTCCTTTGAAGTAGTTCATGAAGTAGAATATCCATTCTGGGCTGAGAGCAGGTCAAAAGATCCAGAAGGAAGGCTGAGGAGAATCCAGAGGTGAGTCCAACTGACAGACCTGAGGTAAATGCTAACTCCGCCCAGTGACAGGGGAGGATATAAGTAAAAGGTTACACTCATTGGCTAGATGTTTCTCACCAAAGGATTTGTCACCAATCCAGTGCTCTACAGCTGAGGTAAATCTTCCTAGCAACAGCAGGCAGCTTGTCACCCGAAACACAAAACAGAAAGAACCAGCAAAGCAGCCATATAGAGAAATGTACTTAACAATTATCATAGCCCTCTATTAAGAGTAAAATGTATTTATTAACCACTTAACGACCGCCCACTGTAAATATACGTCAGCAGAATGGCACCGACAGGCAGAATCACGTATATGTACGTGATTGCCTTTGTATAGTTGGGGGGTCCGATCGGACCCCCCTTCTTTACAGTGAGCGGTCGTTTTACCTTCGGGAGCGATCCGACATGAGGGGACGGCCGTTCGATTCCGGCCACCCCCTCTCGATCGCTCCCGGCGAATGAGAGAGCTTCCCCTGCCTGCCAGGAAGGAGGAAGTGATGTCATCTCTCCTGGGGCGCTCACATATACCGAGCGCCGTACAGGAGAAGATGCCAGGTTAGTACACAAAACAGCACACTGACACCAGGACACATAGGCACATAAATCGCCCCCCCCAGACACCCCCCAGCCCCCAGTCACAGTGTCACTGATTGCAGTGACCATTTATTTAGTGATCACTGCAATCAGTGACATTTGTGACTGTAAAAGTGTCACTACATTTAGTTTTAGGTCCAGTGTAGCCCCCTAACCCCCCCCTAATAAAGGTTTAACCCCCTGATCACCCCCCAGATAACCCTTTCACCCCCTATCACCACTGTCACTAAGCAATCATTTTTCTGATCGATGTCTTAGCGTCGGTGATGCTGATCGGTAGCCAGTAATTTTTTTTAGGTTCGCCGCAGGTTTTTATAGCGTCGGGTACCCCCATATATTACCTAATATAGGTTTAACCCCCTTGATCGCCCCCCAGGTAACCCTTTCACCCCCTATCACCACTGTCACTAAGTTATAATTTTTCTGATCGATGTCTTAGCGTCGGCGATGCTGATCGGTAGCCAGTAATTTTTTTTAGGTTCGCCGCAGGTTTTTATAGCGTCGGCTACGCCCATATATTACCTAATAAAGGTTTAACCCCCTTGATCACCCCCCAGGTAACCCTTTCACCCCTTAGCACCGCCGTGGCTATGCGATCATTTTTCTGATCGATGTCTTAGCGTCGGTGATGCTGATCGGTAGCCAGTAATTTTTTTTAGGTTCGCCGCAGGTTTTTATAGCGTCGGGTACCCCCATATATTACCTAATAAAGGTTTAACCCCCTTGATCGCCCCCCCAGGTAACCCTTTCACCCCCTATCACCACTGTCACTAAGCGATAATTTTTCTGATCGATGTCTTAGCGTCGGCGATGCTGATCGGTAGCCAGTATTTTTTTTTAGGTTCGCCGCAGGTTTTTATAGCGTCGGGTACCCCCATATATTACCTAATAAAGGTGTAACCCCCTTGATCACCCCCCAGGTAACCCTTTCACCCCCTAGCACCGCCGTCACTATGCGATCATTTTTCTGATCGATGTCTTAGCGTCGGTGATGCTGATCGGTAGCCAGTAATTTTTTTTAGGTTCGCCGCAGGTTTTTATAGCGTCAGGTACCCCCATATATTATCTAATAAAGGTTTAACCCCCTGATCGCCCCCCAGGTAACCCTTTCACCCCCTATCACCACTGTCGCTAAGCAATCGTTTTTATGATCGTTGTCTTAGTGTCGGTGATGCCGATAGGTAGCCAGTAATTTTTTTTTAGGTTCGCCGTCAGGTTTTTATATAGCGTCAGGTACCCCCATATATTACCTAATAAAGGTTTTAACCCCCTAATTGCCCCTAGTTAACCCTTTCACCAGTGATCATCATATAAGTGTTACGGGTGACGCTGGTTAGTTAGTTTGCTTTTTATAGTGTCAGGGCCCCCGCCGTATATAACCCAATAAAGGTTTAACCCCCTGATCGCCCGGCGGGTGATATCAGTTAGGTTTTAGCGTCAGAGAGGGTCTGCGTCACACCCCAGGCAGCGTCAGGTTAGTGCCAGTAGCGCTAACACCCACACGTGAAGCATACACCCCCCTTAGTGGTATAGTGTCTGATCAGCTCAATATCTGATCTGATCAGATCTATACTAGCGTCCCCAGCAGTTTAGGGTTCCCAAAAACGCAGTGTTAGCGGGATCAGCCCAGATACCTGCTAGCACCTGCGTTTTGCCCCTCCGTCCAGCCCAGGCCACCGAAGTGCAGTATCGATCGATCACTGTCACTTACAAAACAAAAACACACATAACTGCAGCGTTCGCAGAGACAGGCCTGATCCCTGCGACTCCAGTGCTGTAGGAGGTAATTTCACCACCACAGTTAAAAAAAAAAAGCATATATGCCGAAGCATTGGGGCAGCAGGAGCGGAGGAGCGATTTTGCTCCTAATGCTGCATACATACGGTCGAAATTCCGACGGAGGCTTGCCCGTGGAAAAGTCTGACCATGTGTACGCGGCATAACTTTTGCGAGAAGATGCCCCCATGCTTCGGCATATATAAATGGTGCATGTATGCCCATCATTAGAAGTGGGTGGATGAAGGGCGGTATTCTAATGGTGGGCATACCCACCGATCAATCTTTTTTTTTCGTTCAGCCAACAGGCTGCATGAAAAAAAAGATTACAATACATGTCCAACAAGGACCAGCAACGTACTGGTATGTTGCTGGACTTTGAATGTTTATACCAGAATGATGCCTGCGGGTTTAGGTATCATCTTGGTATCATTCTTTTCAGCCAGCGGCCGGCTTTCATGTAAAAGCAATCCTAGTGGCTAATTAGCCTCTGGACTGCTTTTACAAGCAGTGGGAGGGAATGTCCCCCCCCCCCCGGATATAAAAAGCGCCATTGGGAAATTGGGAAAGCATTTTATCACACCGATCTTGGTGTGGTCAGATGCTTTGAGGGCAGAGGAAAGATCTAGGGTCCAATAGACCCCAGTTTTTTCAAAAAAGAGTACCTGTCATTACCTATTGCTATCATAGGGGATATTTACATTCCCTGAGATAACAATAAAAGTGATAAAAATAAATAAATATGGAAGCAACAGTTTAAAAATAAAATAAAAAAGCAAAATTAATAATAAAAAAAAAAAAAAAAAAAAAAAAAGCACCCCTGTCCTGCCCTGCTCTTGCCCAATGGCGAACGCAAGCGTCGGTCTGGCGTCATATGTAAACAGCAATTGCACCATGCATGTGAGGTATCACCGCGAAGGTCAGATCGAGCGCAGTAATTTTAGCAGTAGACCTCCTCTGTAAATCTAACGGGGTAACCTGTAAATGCTTTTAAAGGCTTTTAAAAATGTATGTAGTTTGTCGCCAATGCGCGTTTGTGCGAAATTTTAAAGCATGTCGTGTTTGGTATCTATGTACTCGGCCTAAGATCATCGTTTTTATTTCATCAAACATTTGGGCAATATAGTGTGTTTTAGTGCATTAAAATTAAAAAAAGTGTATTTTTTCCCAAAAAAATGCGTTTGAAAAATCGCTGCGCAAATACTGTGTAGAAAAAAAAAATGCAACACCCACCATTTTATTCTGTAGGGCCTTTGCTTTAAAAATATATATAATGTTTGGGGGTTCAACATAATTTTCTTGCAAAAAAAAATATGTTTTCATGTAAACAAAAAGTGTCAAAAAGGGCTTTGTCTTCAAGTGGTTAGAAGAGTGGATGTAAGCTTCCTAATGTTGTGTATAAAATGCCAGAACAGTTCAAAACCCCCCCAAATGACCCTATTTTGGAAAGTAGACACCCCAAGCTATATACTGAGAGGCATGTCGAGTCTATGGAATATTTTATATGTTGACACAAGTTGCGGAAAAAAAAAATTTTTTTTTTTTTTTTTTGCACAAAGTTGTCATTAAATGATATATTGCTCAAACATGCCATGGGCATATGTGGAATTACACCCCAAAATACATTCTGTTGCTTCTCCTGAGTACGGGGATACCACATGTGTGAGACTTTTTGGGAGCCTAGCCGCGTACGGGACCCCAAAAACCAAGCACCGCCTTCAGGCTTTCTAAGGGTGTCAATTTTTGATTTCACTTCTCACTGCCTATCACAGTTTCGGAGGCCATGGAATGCCCAGATGGCACAAAACCCCCCCAAATGACCCCATTTTGGAAAGTAGACACCCCAAGCTATTTGCTGAGAGGTATTGTGAGTATTTTGCAGATCTCGCTTTTTGTCACAAAGTTTTGAAAATTTAAAAAAAAAAGAAAAAAAAAAAAATGTTCTTTCTTCATTTTCAAAAACAAATGAGAGCTGTAAAATACTCACCATGCCTCTCAGCAAACAGCTTGGGGTGTCTACTTTCCAAAATGGGGTCATTTGGGGGGGGTTTGTGCTATTTTGGCATTTTATGGCCTTCAAAACTGTGATAGGTAGTGAGGAGTGAAATCAAAAATTTGCGCCCTTAGAAATCCTGGAGGCGGTGCTTGGTTTCCGGGGTCCCGTACGTGGCTAGGCTCCTAAAAAGTCCCACACATGTGGTATCTCCGTACTCAGGAGAAGCAGCAGAATTTATTTTGAGGTGCAATTCCACATATAACCATGGCATGTGTGAGCAATATATCATTTAGTGACAACTTTTTGTAATTTTTTTTTTTTTTTTTTGTCATTATTCAATCACTTGGGACAAAAAAAAAAAATATTCAATGGGCTCAACATGCCTCTCAGCAATTTCCTTGGGGTGTCTACTTTCTAAAATGGGGTCATTTGGGGGGGTTTTGTACTGCCCTGTCATTTTAGCACCTCAAGAAATGAGATAGGCAGTCATAAATTAAAAGCTGTGTAAATTCCAGAAAATGTACCCTAGTTTGTAAACGCTATAACTTTTGCGCAAACCGATAAATATACGCTTATTGACATTTTTTTTACTAAAGACATGTGGCTGAATACATTTTGGCCTAAATGTATGACTAAAATTGAGTTTATTCGATTTTTCTTATAACAAAAAGTAGAAAATATCATTTTTTTTCTAAATTTTCGGTCTTTTTCTGTTTATATCGCAAAAAATAAAAATCGCAGAGGCAATCAAATACCATTAAAAGAAAGCTCTATTTGTGGGAAGAAAAGGACGCAAATTTCGTTTGGGTACAACATTGCATGTCCGCACAATTTACAGTTAAAGCAGCGCAGTGCAAAATTCTGAATTCACCTCTGGTCCTTTAGCTACCAAATGGTCCGGGGCTTAAGTGGTTAAACAAATGGGTGTTAGGGGTGACAATCCCATGGGGCCACTTCTCTATTTTATTCTTTCGTGGCCCTGACATTCTATGACTAGTAACTAGGTTGGAGAAATCCTTTTTAGTCATTTGACTCCCTCCCCAAAAATACATAGCCATGGGAGATCTACAGATGTGTGAATATTACCCAATTCAACCATAAACACTGAATTGGGCAAAATTCATCTAATGTCTGTAGGCACCTTCAGACGGTATGGATGTGGAGATCTCCCTGGGAACATTCCATTAGATCTAAAAATAATTCCTTTCCAGTTTATTACTACCTTAAGGAACTAGGCCTTTCTGGTTCTTGTAATACAAGCGTGATGGGAGTTGATCTGTCAAAAGGCAGAAGTCCCCCTGCTGCTCAGGTTATTCCCCCCATAGTGATAATTCAATTACAGGTGGAACCTGGTGGTGCAAGTCAGTCAATAACTTCCTATATTGCCTTGTACACACGATCGGACTGTCCTTCGAAATAAAGTCAGACGGATTGTCCGACGGAGTTTCCGACGGAATTCCGTTCAAGCTGTCTTGCATACACACTGTCAGACCAAATTCCGATATTCAAGAACGCGGTGACGTACAACACTACGACGAGCCAAGAAAAATGAAGTTCAATGCTTCCGAGCATGCGTCGACTTGATTCTGAGCATGCATGGTTTTTTCTCCGTCGGAGTTCCATACAGACGATAAGAATTTTGTTTCATCGGAGAAAAAGAAAAAATGTTCTGTTTCTAAATCCGTTGGAATTTCCGATGAAAAAAGTCAGATGGGGCATACACACGGTCGGAATATCCGATGAAAAAATTCTGTCTGACTTTTTTCATTGGAAATTCCGATCGTGTGTATAAGACATTTGTCTTGGATATTGAACTGTGAGAGCTCCTTGCCATAATTCCCAACTCTGTTCCTCCTTGCTTGGGAGTTTTGGGAGTTCCCACCAACCTTTGTGTGTTCAAGCTCCTTCTTTTACATTCCCGTGTAGCCAGGTGCTGGGAGTGGAGTGCTCAGGTTCAGTAATATTGTGGTCTAGGTTTACTGCCTAGTATTCACGTCAGTTACTTTACTGCAATTTAACCAATTCTTTATCTTTAAATCAATAAGAAATGAAGCATTGATGGTGAGAACTCTTCATAATGGTCCCAAGTGGTGTGCAGATCTGGAACTCTAACTAACAGAATGCAGTAAGCCCTAGTGGCCAGTCAGAATATATAGTGTCTTGGTCTGTTTTAATTCCAAGTGAATTCTTGGTGTTTTACTGTACTTGAATTAGCACTGGATTAGGATGGTAATTTCAAAGGTTTTACTGCTGTGGAGCCTACAATTTAGACTTTCTAAAGGGAGTTAGGGCTCTGTGCATACCTCCCAAAGGAAAAAGTGAACCAGTTACTGTATGAGTGCAGGGGGATGAGTATTCTGAGTAATTCTGGGCACCTGTTTTTGGCGAATAGAACAAATCCAGGTACGACAAGGCGAAGACTCCTCACATACACAATGCAGAGACCAAAGGACCACATGTTGACTGAAGAATAGATAAATTCCAACCAATGTACGCTCCTGATCTGGGGCAAAACCATATATCAATGGTCTCCGAACTGTTGCCCGGGGGCTAAATATGGCCCTTCGATAGACTTTATCTGGCCCCTGGGGCACTATTTCCCCCACTGACACCAATGATGGGGCACTATTCCTCCCACTGACACCAATGATGGGGTGCTATTTCTCCCACTGACACTAATAATGCAGCGCTTTTTCTCCCACGGACTCCATTGATGGGGCACCATTCCTCTCACTGACTCTCAATGGTGGGGCACCATTCCTCTCACTGACACCAATGATGGGGCATCATTCCTCCCACTTACTCCAATGATGGGCATCATTCCTCCAATTGGCTCCAATGATGGGGCACTATTCCTCCCACTGATACCAACGATGGGTACTAATCCTCTTTGTAATAACAATGATGGGGCATTGTTTACCCCCACTGATGCCGGTACATGTTCTACTCCCACTGGCCACATACCTGTCCCCCTAAAGTCTGAAGGACAGTAAACTGGCCCTTTGTTTAGAAAGTTTGGTGCCTTATATGAATGAAAGGGTTAAGGTAGGCAAATCATTTTTAATTCAAAGATGCTTTGATTGTAATCGAATCCAATGCATTGTGAGTGTGTTAGAATCCCCTTCATCAGGGCCATGTTGAAGAAGATCTACTAATATCCTGAAAGCGGAACTTCAGTCATTTTTTTTATCTTTCCATCTATTAACCACTTCGCGCCCGTCATACGACTAATGACGGCCGCAAAGTGGTTCTTAAATGCCGGGAGGCCGTCATTATACGGCCTCCGCTCTTTCGGCCACTGGGGTGCGCGCGAGCGCCCGGCACATCACTGAGGTGCCGATGCGCGTGCCTGGTGGCCGCGATGTCCGCCAGGCACCCGCGATCGGCCTGTACACAGACAAGGACATGGATCTGTGTGTGTAAACACACAGATCCATGTCCTGTCAGGGAGAGGAGACCGATGCTGTGTCCCTTGTACATAGGGACACAGATCGGTCACCTCCCCCAGTCAGTCCCCTCCCCCCACAGTAGCAATCACTCATAGGGCATACATTTAACCCCTTCCTTGCCCCCTAGTGTTAACCCCTTCCCTGCCAGTCACATTTATACAGTAATCTGCATTTTTATAGCACTAATCGCTGTATAAATGTGAATGGTCCCAAAAATGTGTCAAAAGTGTCCGATGTGTCCGCCGCAATATCGCAGTCATCATAAAAATCGCTGATCGCCGCTATTACTAGTAAAAAAAAAAAATAATAAAAAAAATGTCAGAATTCTATCCCCTATTTTGTAGACGCTATAACTTTTGCGCAAACAAATCACTATACGCTTATTGTGATTTTTTTTTAACCAAAAATATGTAGAAGAATACGTATCGGCCTAAACTGAGAAAAAAAAAGTTTTTTAAAAAAAAAAATGGGATATTTATTATAGCAAAAATCTAAAAATATTGTGTTTTTTTTCAAAATTTTCGCTCTTTTTTGGTTTATAGCGCAAAAAATAAAAACCGCAGAGGTGATCAAATACCACAAAAAGAAAGCTCTATTTGTGGGAAAAAAAGGACGTCAATTTTGTTTGGGAGCCACGTCGCACGACCGCGCAATTGTCAGATAAAGCGACGCAGTGCCGAAAGCTGAAATTTCGCCTGGGCAGGAAGGGGGTATATGTGCCCAGTAAGGAAGGTGTTAAATCTTCTGCCCTTGTTGTTTTAACTTTTGGATAGTAAAACATTTTTTTTCTGCCAGTAAATACCTTTTACAGCCCACTTCCTGTTTCTTGTCTGGTAAAAAGCTTAGGCTTATGACATCATACACAGCTCTCTCTCTCACTCTCCTGAGAGTTTGCCAGTAAGGGAGGGGGGAGTAAGTCATATAAGGGCCAATGAGAGCTTCAGGGCTGCAGAGCTGGAGGTGTGCCTCCAGTGTGTCTGTGTAAATCCAGGAAGTGAACAGGCAGCAGCTTCAGCTGCCCACAGTTAAAATGGCTGCAACCAGACTCAGTGGAGGGAGATTTCTGCAGCATATTTGGCAAGTACAGAATCACAGTATATATAAAATAATATGCAAAGTGGTTGGAGGGAAGCTTCAGAATGGCAAAGATGTTTTTATTACAAATTATGTGAGCAGATTGCAGTTCCTCTTGAAGCAAGTTGGATACGATCACAAAATGTAAATTTAGAAATTTTTGAAGGCTCCGCCCCTCCTTTTTAGAGCGAAGCTCTCACCTTGTACTTTATTCAAATTTAATCTGGCATTAATAAACATTGCTGTAGTCTCTATGATCGTTCGGAGGCCGGGCGCGATGTTATGACATCACGCCCGGCCCCTGCATTCAAAAAAACGGTGCCTCCTCGGCTAGGAAGCGGTGATCGTTTTTTTTTTATTTTTTTATTTCAGGCTTTCCAGCCTAGAGGTGAGATGTGGGGTCTTAAAGTGTCAAAGTAAAAAGTTTAAAGTAAAATGAACAATTAAAGTGCCCCTGTCCCTGCGGTAGCTCGCACGCAGAAGCGAACGCATACGTAAGTCCCGCCCACATATGAAAACGATGTTCAGAACACACATGTGAGGTATCGCAGCGAACGTTAGAGTGGGAGCAATAATTCTAGCCCTAGACCTCCTCTGTAACTCAAAACATGTAACCAGTAAAAAAAAAAAAATCGTCGCCCATGAGGATTTTTAAGTACCGAAGTTTGGCGCCATTCCACGAGCGTGAGCAATTTTGAAGGGTGACATGTTAGGTATCTATTTACTTGGCATAACTTCATCTTTCACATTATGCAAAAAAATTGGGCTAACTTTAATGTTTTAATATTTTTTAATTCATGAAACCGTTTTTTTATCCAAAAAAATGCGTTTGAAAAATTATTGCGCAAATACCGTGCGAGATAAAAAGTTGCAAGGACCGCCATTTTATTCCCTAGGGTGTCTGCTAAAAAAACATATATAATGTTTGGGGGTTCTGAGTAATTTTCTAGCAAAAAAATTATGATTTTTGCATGTAGGAGAGGAGTGCCAGAATAGGCCCGGCAAGGAAGTGGTTAAACACTTGGAGCCCAGAGGATGTCATATGACGTCCTGGGCTTTGTGGGGCTATATCTGAATGATGCCTGCAGCTACAGGCATCATTCAGATATCGGCATTTTCAGCCAGCGATTCCCTACACCATAAGAATGATCATAGCGGCTGTTTCACCGCTTGATCGCTCTTACGGACGGCGAAAGGGGATGTCCCCCCCTCCCGCCGCCCTCCGGTGCTTCTACCGACTCACCTGTGCAATCGGTGAGTCGGAGAACGGATCCGCCAGCCCCGGATGCTGATCATAGAGATTTCTGGCGGACCAGAAGGCCGCCGGAGTCTCTGTGATCGTCAAAGGCCGGGCGCGATGTTATGATGTCACGCCCGGCCTCTGCATTCAGCGCCGCCTCGGCTTTCTTTTTATTTTTTTTTATTTTAGGCTTCCCAGCCTAGAGGTGAGATGTGGGGTCTTATTGACCACATATCTCACTGTAAAGAGGTCCTGTCATGTCATATTCCTATTACAAGGGATGTTTACATTCCTTGTAATAGGAATAAAAGCGATCAAATTTTTTTTTTTTTTTTTAAAGTGTCAAAAATAAAATGTAAGTAAAATTAACAATAAATTATTATTATTTTTTTAAAGCGCCCCCGTCCCTGTGTGCTCGCACGCAGAAGCGAACGCATACGTAAGTCCCGCCCACATATGAAAACGGTGTTCAAACCACACATGTGAGGTGTCGCCGCGAACGTTAGAGCGAGAGCAATAATTCTAGCTCTAGACCTCTTTTGTAACTCAAAACATGTAACCAGTAAAAAAAATGAAACCGTCGTCTATGGGGATTTTTAAGTACCGAAGTTTTGCGCCATTCCACGAGCGTGTGCAATTTTGAAGCGTGACATGTTAGGTATCTATTTACTCGGCGTAACTTCATCTTTCACATTATGCAAAGAAATTGGGCTAACTTTACTGTTTTTTATTTTTTTTAAAGCATGAAACAGTTTTTTTTTCCCCCCAAAAAAAACACATTTGAAAAATTACTGCGCAAATACCGTGCGAGATAAAAAAGTTGCAATGACCGCCATTGTATTCTCTAGGGTCTCTGCTAAAAAAACATATATAGTGTTTGGGGGTTCTTTGTAATTTTCTAGCAAACAAATGATGAAAAATTATAATTTTTACATGTAGGAGCGAAGTGTCAGAATTGGCCTGGGCCTGAAGTGGTTAAATAAAGCTCTATTGCCCCCATTATACTGTAGCGGACCTAGGCCTTGCACCTGATGTTCTCCTGAGATCTTAGGCTCCCACTTCAAAGTCCTGATGACCGTCAGCCATGAGTGGACGGGTATCTGATCTACTTTCACGCTTTGGTGAACGAGCTAAATAAAACATAATTGTGGATGAGCTCCGGCATGTATTATTAAACACCTCACAGCGAAAGTAGGAGTCGGAGGAGGGCAAGATGTGGGAAATACCAGGTGATAACCACCACTCGAGGGCCTTGTTATCTATGTCATCTTGGTGTAGAGGAGCTGCTGTGTCATGATTCAAAAAGAAGATTATGGTGTATTCTACAAGTCATCATTTGATATAATGTAAACCTGTACATGCAGCCCCCGAGTTACAAACACGATTCTGTAGGTTTTTTCTTAAAGCGGAGTTCCACCCAAATTTAAAACTATGTCTTATCGCATTTAGTTAATGTCATAGATATTCCATTCGCACTCCAATAATTTTTTTGCTTTGTAAATACCTTATTATTTATCTTTTATTTCTTACATCCGGTCTATTTCTCCCACGGGAGTAGACGTGTTTCCTGTCTTCCCCTTGCACCGCACTGTCTCATGGGAGCTAAGCGTCATGCTTCCCAAGATTCAGTGCGGTACGGCACCCAGCGAAATCTCGCGTGATTTTGTCATGTTGTTGCCGTTGCCATCACAACGGGAATGGGAACTTTCGACGCCGCCGCCCGTTGTGATGGCAACCCTCAGTGTTGACGGCACGCACGGGATCGAGCAGTGAATGCTGGGAAGAAAGCATTCACCGCATACAGGAAGTAGGTGCTTGTGGGCTTCAATTGCCCACAAGCAAAATGGAAACGTCCCTCAGGAATTTTTATAAACAATCCTTCTATACGATAACGGAATGTGGAGGTTTTGGAAAGTCAAAACAGTGAGTAATCATTTATAATGGGGAAAAGAATTCAATGGGCAAAAGAAAACAAAAAACGGATCGCCGCGGGACCTCCGCTTTAAGTTGAATTTGTACACACCACTTAGAACTCGACAGTAATATTCACTGTTGATAGTGGCACCACGGGGTAGAAAATCCACATGAATAATGCCATGTTTGTCCCAGAAAACACTTGCCATGATCACTTTACCTGCAGACACAATTGTTCGCAATTTTTTGAGTGGTGGCGAGTCCACATGCTTCCACTGCTTTGATGCTCGTTTTGATTCTGGAGTGAAATGAAGTGCCCAGGTTTCCTCACATATAATGATGTGTTTCAGAGAATCCTGGCCTTCCCTGTCAAAACACTCCTTCAATGCAGTGCAGACTTCAAGTCTTCTGTGCTGGTCAAAAGTGGAAAGCTGTCATGGTACCCAGTGTGTGCTAAATTTTCGAAAATGCAAATGTTCGTGAATGATTGTGTTCACCGTTCCCACAGAAAGATTTGTCTCTTGTGCAATTTCACAACAGGTTATATGGCAATTATCCAGGATCAGGCGTTCTACATGCTGAATGTTCACGGGAATGACTGCTGGGAGATCTCTTGCTGCTGGGGGTCTATTGTTGCAAGGGTGGTAATTTGGTGGGGGGGCATTGTTGCTGGGGGGATCTATTGTTCTGTTGGGGGTCTATTGTTGCTGGTGTGGAGTCTATCAAGTTACCTACAAATTACTTAGTAGCACAAAATTATACGTGCTTCTGTTATCTCTAAAAGGGGCAGTACTTGGAGGTGGGTAGGGGGTGGCACCAAGGAAGGGTGCTCAGAGGTGGGCAAGGGGCGGAGACAAAGGGTGACCCAGAAGAGAGGAGTTTCTTCACCAATTCTCTGAGAGAAAAAAAACATTGTTCCTGCACCTTTCTGCATGCTATGAGGCAGTCATCTTGAGCCTTGCTTCACCAACTAGTAAATCACTGAATTAGATTGTGCTTAAAGGGTGTCCCTGCATATGAGTTGCGCATGCTTTTTTTGGGTCAATGAAGTCTCCTGCAGTCAACAAGCCCTCCACGTCAACAAGCTAAACACGTCTCGTTAGATCCTTACTCTGTTTGCCTTTTAAGACCTGATGACCTCTGATTTAATGTCTTCTTCTCCTCTTCCAGAGCCATGACCGCCAACACCGCCAGTGCCCGTATCCTCATTAAAGGGGGGAAGGTGGTGAACGATGACTGCACGCAGGAAGCCGATGTATACATAGAGAACGGCATCATCCAGCAGGTGGGCCGGGAGCTGATGATACCAGGAGGGGCAAAGGTCATCGATGCCACAGGAAAGCTAGTGATCCCCGGAGGGATCGATACCAGCACCCACTTCCACCAGACTTTCATGAATGCCACCTGTATGGACGACTTCTACAATGGCACCAAGGTAAGGACCACTGGGGGATCACTTTCTTCTTTACAGGCCAGGCTCAGGATGGCAACAGGGTCCATTTTACAAAAAAATATGTAAAATAATATGCATCCCAAACCATTCTAATGTCTCCTTTCTTTTCTATTCTGTTTTTGCATTGGATTATGGAAGAGTTACAACCCCTGTCTGGGTTTCATTGCTGACTATGTCGTCACCAGAACAGGAGAGGGAAAAATCTTTTTAATGGGGACACTTGTTCAGGTCACAACTGACTTGGATAGGAGAAGGATTTACACCTACTTTCTGTTGTCGCAGGGACAGGAAGTGAAGGAAAATCTTCCCAATGAGACAGCATAAAATTTTGGCTTTAAATACACTTTAGCAATACTTTAAAGGCAAAACTTTTTTTTTAGTTTTGGATAAGGTGGAGAGGGATTAGAACAATTGTCAATTCTTATTGCTGTCCGTGCCCCCGTTAGGGAGGTTCATTCTCTGTATTTGTCCTGTTTACCATTATCACTGAAAGTGGAAGTGAATAAAAGAAAATCCCAAATTTAGGGAATAGAGGGGAAATCTTCCAATGGGAACAATGTGTCAATGTGCAGAAAACCCTGGCAACCCACAGAGGTTCACCTGCCATTTGTTGCCTCATTTTCTCGTAGGGGGGGGGTGTATCCTCAATGTGCGAACATATAAATGGTGGTTCACTGCTTGGTTGGGCTAGCTCTGAGGAAGGGGGTTTGTCCCCTGAAACGCGTAAGCTTTTCCACTGTGTGGTATCGGATGGGATATCCATCTCACCTGCTGGGTCTTTGCATTTGATAAGCTTGATTTTATCCAACTTTTGTGAGTATAACATTGTTGCGTGGTTTTAATAAATGGTTTTGGTGGTAATGCGTTTGCGCCCTCTTGTGTATGTTTTCAGAGTTTCCTGAAGATTGCCCAGTCTGAGGAGGGCTGCATCGTTGAAACCATTATTTTCCATAGTTCCTGGGGGAAGTTTTTTGCACTGGGCGCTGGATGGTCTTTTATCAATTTATCTTGCAACATTTTATTTTACGTAATCCTCCTATCCCTGGACAAGAAATGCTTTTTTTTTTACTTGCCAACTCCTAGGGAGGGAGCATCCAAGACGGCACCCTTATGCCTCGTACACACGACCAGTTTTCCCAACGGGAAAACTGCCATGTTGGCTTTTTGTCTGGAAAACCGGCCGTGTGTATGCTCCATAGCAGTTTTCCCGACAGGAAAACTGCGAGAAAAAAAATGAGAACTTGTTCTCTTTTTTCCCACCCCGATTCTCTGCGTTTTTTTGCTCGGCAGTTTTCCTATGGGAAACACTGCAGTGGAGCATACACACGGCCGGTTTTCCTGACCAAAGCTGTCATGGCAGTTTTCCTGTCGGGAAAACCGGCCGTGTGTACACAGGGAAAAGCAACCGAGCAGGTTCTTGGTTTTCCCCTTGGTTTTCCCGGCGGACTTTTGACCGCCAGAAAACCCGATCGTGTGTACGAGGCATTAGTCACTTCCTCCAGTCGCAGGATGCCCTCTTGAATCACACATACTTGGTAACTGTCAGGGAGGGTTAGCAGCAGTGGCAGCAATGATAACCCCCCTATTTAGTATGCCTGATAACACATCCCTGTGTGGCTGTTGAGGGCGACCGCACTGCAATGAATTCCCTGCAGGTCCTGCAGCATGGCCACCCTCCTGGAGGAAGGCCGGAGAACAGGCTGATATTTTTTCAAAGGAAAAAAATTATTTAGTAAGTGCAGTTTTGCACTTATATGTATTATTTTAAGAATAATAAATATATTTTTGTTGGGGTATGGCATACAGTTGTATTTTATATAAGTAAAAATGAATTAACATTAACCAAAAAGCAAATTTGCTCATATGTTATGTCTCAACTTTAGCTAGTAATAATATGTTAATTAGGGATTGTAGTTCTGCTTTCATATGACAGTTGTTTGTTGACAAACACCCCATTCAGAAACTTTGATTGACATCTGGCTCCTTCTGATCTTTTGATATTAGAGTATATGTGTCTTTGTCTGCAGCTGGTGCGTCTGTATTCTGAAAGCCCCAGTTTACTTTACTCTTAGCTTTTTTTGACATTTCCCAGCCATGTGATTAACATTCTGATTGTCCTCGGATCACTCTGCTAGTGTCTGTGTGCTGTGTCAGGGCCATCTTGTGCTAATTACCTGCACTGAGTAGGAAGCCTTTGCTGTGTGACATGAGCTGACACTTTTTTCCTTTCACTTGTCAGTGTACTTGTATTGGAGAAGGCAGGTAAGTAAGATTTATAAAAAGCTATTTAATAAACAAACTTAGTTTATGATAAACAAAAAATGGTATAAGTTATAAAAATGTGTAGTAGTTTGGAATCCTGGGTCCAATGCCCTTAAAGAGGTGGCCAGGTTGTACTGGAGTGAGGGTGCTTGCAAACAGTGCATGGCTCTCTAAAATATGGCAGCCGGGACCTATTCTCATCCTCCTGGGCAGGGTCACCATTTAAAATCATAGGGTCCTGTACAGCCTGCTTGATTGGGTGCTGTCTTGGGCACTCAGAGAAGAATGAGGAGGCAAATTGTGGGTGTGACAGCATTATGGAAGGGGCTTAAATCATAAGCCTACATACAGAGTACAGGTGACAGGAGTATGTAATGTACAGAGTACAGGTTTCAGGAGTGTACAGAGTACAGGTGACAGGAGTATGTAATGTACAGAGTACAGGTGTCAGGAGTATGTAATGTACAGAGTACAGGTGACAGGAGTATGTAATGTACAGAGTACAGGTGTCAGGAGTGTACAGAGTACAGGTGACAGGAGTATGTAATGTACATAGTACAGGTGTCAGGAGTATGTAATGTACAGAGTACAGGTGTCAGGAGTATGTAATGTACAGAGTACAGGTGTCAGGAGTATGTAATGTACAGAGTACAGGTGACAGGAGTATGTAATGTACAGAGTACAGGTTTCAGGAGTATGTAATGTACAGAGTACAGGTGTCAGAAGTTTGTAATGTACAGAGTACAGGTGACAGAAGTATGTAATGTAAAGAGTACAGGTTTCAGGAGTATGTAATGTGCAGAGTACAGGTGACAGAAGTATGTAATGTATTGTACAGAATACAGGTGTCAGGAGTATGTAATGTACAGAGTACAGGTTACAGGATTATGTACAGTGCCTTAAAAAAGTATTCATACCCCTTGAAATTTTCCACATTTTGCCATGTTACAACCAAAAAGGTAAAAGTATTTTATTGGATTTTATGTGATAGACCAACACAAAGTGGCACATAATTGTGAAGTGGAAGGAAACTGATAAATGATTTTCAAAATGTTTTACAAATAAATATGTGAAAAGTTTGGCATGCATTTGTATTCAGACCCCTGTACTCTGATACCCCTAACTAAAATCTAGTGGAACCAATTCCCTTCAGAAATCATCTAATTAGTAAATAGAATCCACATGTGTGTAATTTAATCTCAGTATAAATACAGCTGTTCTGTAAAGCCCCCAGAGGTTTGTTAGAGAACCTTTAGTGATCAAACGGCATCATGAAGACCAAGGAACACACCAGACCGGTCAGGGGTAAAGTTGTGAAGAAATTTAAAGCAGGGTTAGGTTATTAAAAAATATGCCAAGCTTTGAACATCTCACGGAGCACTGTTCAATCCATCATCCGAAAATGGAAAGAGTATGGCACAACTGCAAACCTGCATTAATCAGAGAAGCAGCCAAGAGGCCCATGGTAACTCTGGAGGAGCTGCAGAGATCCACAGCTCAGGTGGGAGAATCTGTCCACAGGACAACTATAAAGCCCTGTACACACGATCGGATAACCTATGGATTTTCGTCCGATGGATTTGACCATCGGAAATCTGATGAAACTGTTTTTCATCAGTCTTGGCCACACACCATCAGTCAAAAAACCGACCGTTCCAAACGTGGTGACGTAAAACACTCCGATGAGCCGAGAAAAATTAAGTTTAATGCTTCTGAGCATGCGTCGACTTGATTCTGAGCATGCGTGAGTTTTTTAACCGATGGACTTGCCCATAGACGATCGCAAATTACCATCGGTTCTTGATCCATCGGAAAATTTTAAAACAAGTTCTATTTTTTCCATCCGATGGGTACCATACATGATCGGTTTGTCTGATGAAAACCATCCATCGGACGGTTTTCATCAGTTAAACCGATCGTGTGTACGGGGCTTTAGTCGTGCACTTCACAAATCTGGCCTTTATGGAAGAGTGGCAAAAAGAAAGCCATTGTTGAAACAAAGCCATAAGAAGTCCCATTTGCAGTTTGCGAGAAGCCATGTGGGGGACACAGCAAACGTGGAAGAAGGTTCTCTGGTCAGATGAGAACAAAATTGAACTTTTTGGCCTAAAAGCAAAACGCTACGTGTGGCGGAAAACTGACACTGCATATCACCCTGAACACACCATCCCCACCATGAAACATGATGGTGGCAGCATCATGTTGTGGGGATGCTTTTCTTCAGCAGGCACAGGGAAGCTGGTCAGAGTTGATGGGAAGATGGATGGAGCCAAATACAGGGCAATCTTAGAAGAAAACCTGTTATGCCTCGTACAGACGACAAAACGTTGCTTTTCCCGACGGGATTCCTCTGAAGCCTGCCTTGCATACACACTGTCACACAAAAGACCGCTGAACTTTTGAATGGCAAGAACGCGGTGACGACAAAGACTACGACGAGCCGACAAAATGACGTTCTATGCTTCCGCACATGCACGTTTTTTTTCCCCTTCGGGAAAGCATACAGACGACTGGTTTTCTCTGCAGGATTTTTTCCTGACGGAAAAAAGAGAGCTGGTTCTCTTTTTTTCCCCTGCAGTTTTCCTGTCGGGAAAACTGCGGTGGAGCATACACACGGTCGGTTTTCCCAGCCAAAAGCTGTCATGGCAGTTTTCCCAATGGGAAAACCGATCATGTGTACGAGGCATTAGTCTGCAAAAGACTTGAGACTGGGACAGAGCTTCACCTTCCAGCAGGACAACGACCCTAAACATACAGCCAGAGCTACAATGGAATGGTTTAGAGCAAAGCATATTCATGTGTTATAATGGCCCAGTCAAAGTCCAGACCTAAATCCAATTGAGAATCTGTGGCAAGACTTGAAAATTGCTGTTCACAGACGCTCTCCATCCAATCTGACAGCTTGAGCTATTTTGCAAAGAAGAATGGGCCAAAATGTCACTCTCTAGATGTGCAAAGCTGGTAGAGACATCCCTCAGAAAGACTTGCAGCTGTAATTGCAGTAAAGGTGGTTCTACAAAGAATTGACTCGGGGGCTGAATACAAATGCTAGAGATGTAAAATTTCTGGAGATTTTGAAGCTCGGAAAAAAAAAGATTTTTTTCCGTTTTTTTGGGGGGGAAAAGGAAATTTTCGGAAAAAGTAAAAAAAAATGCTACAATAGCACTTTTTGTCTTTTTAAGATTGAAAGTCATTCTGTTACGAGAACGTTGAGAAAAACTATGTGCATTGTCATCATTGTTGTCCTCTTCACTTCGATCCATGAAGGATTTTTTAATATCTACTAGGACACTTGTTACATACAAGAATGTGTTTTGTCATCCTGGTAGCATTTGGAAATGCATATTTCATCTGACAATATTTGCAAATCCCATTTTTTATTTTCAGAAGAACTTGTAATGTAAAAATTCTGATAAACGTAAACTCTTACCTTTTTTAATTAAGTATATACTTTCAGGTCCTTTTTGTTGCTCTGTATTTTCTTTCAATGCTTTTGAGGCCTAGTGAAGAGGACAGAACAAACCAAACACACCCACTAACATGCAAAAGCAAAACTGAAACCTTTTTCTTGTTACAATAGCAGCACAGCACCTCCTAAAGGAAGAAATGCATACTGTTCTTGCATTGGAGGGTTCAGTTTGTTACCTAGGACTTGCTTGTCCTCACTCAGTGCACAGAAATTAGAATAATCTGATATCATACATTTTTTTTTAGAAATGATTTGGAAAATATTTTAACACCCTGTCTTAAAATATTTTATTCATCATGTTTTTTTTTTATCCAGAAACAAGTTTATTAAAGAACACATCAAAGACATACACCGATGCTATAGAGCCAATCCGGTACATTACAAGCAAAATAAACCATAAGGCAATATAGTCTAAGCAGTTATCTTATACAGTACTAGACCAATCACATACGTCCCTGAGCTGCGGTGAGCTACCCGTGCCTTCAAAAAGAAAAAGAAAAGAAAAGAAGAGAGCAATTAGAAAGAGACCCCTCAATCATTAATTATGACCCATGTCAAATTCCCATGCCCAGCAATCGTCCCGTGACCAGGTCCACCGGAGCCAAGCCCGGTACATCCAGCCACAGGCCCCATAGCTTTTCAAATTTCTGCGTGCTACCCCTATGTTGGTATATAATTTTTTCCTTACGGAGCATATCACCCATAACAGTAATCCACTCCTTAAGAGCAGGCGGTTCTTCCGATGTCCAGTGAGTTATGATGAGTTTGCGTGCCAGAAACAGGGACCTAATCACCGCCACCCTAGTGCATTCCTCCCACTCCAACTCCTCCAGTATATGAAGTAAGCAGTGTCTAGGGTCTGTGGGGAGTGAGATCCGAAACATCCTGTTTATGGTGTCCACCACCCCCTTCCAATAGGGGTGGAGTTTTGGGCACCTCCACAGTAGGTGGATCAAATCTCCATGGTCCCTCTTGTACCTGGAGCACAGAGGGGTGGGCCGTAGGATTCATCATGTTAAAATAAAATATTCCACAATTTTATTTTTAAAAAAATTCAAATTTTTGGGAAAAAAACAAAAAAGCCTTCAGGAAAAAAACGCTCTTCTCTCGGCTGCCCCCACCGCCATCATGGGCGAGGGAATCAGGAAGTGAAGTGTTGTAGCTTTGGTTCCCTACTACGCATGCGCGAGCAACGCTGCGGGTCTTTCACTGGTCACCGCTGTGTTCTGGGAGCTGTGTGTTTCCCAGAACACAACGGATGGGAACCGGGAAGTGACTAACTGCCCGCAGTCTACCCACAGTGTGTATTCCCAGAAGTGGGTGCAAATTCCTGTCTTAGACAGGTATCTGCACCCCCCTCCCCCCTGAAAGGTGCCAATTGTGGCACCGGAGGGGGGGAGGAATCCGATGAGCGGAAGTTCCACTTTAGGGTGGAGCTCCGCTTTAAGGCACTGTAATGTACAGAGTACAGGTGTCAGGAGTATGCAGTTTTTGCAAGTACATCTAATACTTGTTGGTCTAGCCAGAATGCCAGTGTCCTTATAATTTCCTGTGCACCGAACTGATATAACAAAAAAGGTTAGGTTTTCCCCAGCAGTCTTTTCTGAATTAAAGAACAACTCTTTTATGTAATGCCAAAGAGGAAGATGGTGGGAGCTGTATGTAATGCAGAAGAGGAGGATTAGAGAGGGGAGCTGTTTGTAGTCCAAATCAAGAGAGCCGCTTAGTGTGACAACCTGCATCAGTACAGTATACTGATTGGGCGTTGTCACTGTTATTGAGGACGTGTGTTACTGGCAGAATCGGCAGGTGAAATTAAAGAAAAATAATCCTGAAATAAAGAAAGCTAATGCAGATATTTAAGGATTGGTGATTTGCAATATATGACATTTTTGTTGTTGGGTTTTTCTTTCTCTGAAAGTTGGCATATTAGGGTTCTATTTCTACAGTGTGGCTGGAATTAAATTTAGGGCTCCTTCTCCTTCAAACGGGAAGGGTTACGGCTGGTGATGTTGTCGGGTGGTGGGATAGAATGAAAGTGGACAACGCAAGCTGGGAGGAAGATCAGAAGACTCAGACTGAACACAGACACAGCAGACGGTGGCTCCAGACACTCCGCCATGAATAATTCACGACACACGCATTCCCTGACAGACACAGGCCACGGCACATGTTTACTGAGGGACAACAAGTCCACTAATGAGATAATGTGTGTTGGGAGCAGCCGGGTCTGTATTAATTTCCCCCGGGCTTAGGTGCCCCGTATTCCTAGAAGGTGCACTCACCGCCTGGGATGACGCATCCTCCAGCACACCAATACATAGATATTGGGCAATGTGCAGGAAGCATTGACGTCAAGAGGACCTGAAGCACTTCAACTTTTTTACAATACTTATTTATATGTTATATGTTTTTTTTTTTATGTGTTTAGGAATACAGCTGTTCGGAAAACAGCAACCTGAATCCGCATAAAGTGGACCTGTCATGTTAAGAGCAGTGTGCTAATTTAATGTGTCAGTGTGACACTTCCAGGTATTTATTATTCCTTGCAGATATCTCACTACTCCCCCTCAAAATGTCTTCATCTGCTTTTGTGAACTCTAAAAGGACAGAGGCATTTTTGTTAAAGTATCAGCCAGGGTCACCATCTACTTCTTGGACTGAGGTTCCTCAGCCCCTACTGTAGTCTCTCACCTTGTGACTTGCTACAGAGTTACAATGTATCACTAGGTAAAAGGAGGCTGGGAAATGCTTCTTCCTGCCTGCAGAAGACTAATCACTTCCTCTCAGCTTGGGAAAGTAACTGACTGGAGCTCAAGAAAGATTTCTAGAGTAGACGTTGCACTAAAAAATGCAAGGTCCATTAATTTATAAAGGGCCGAGCATCCCCTCCCCATGTGTCCCCTCCCTCCCATAACCCACCTTACAAAATATTGGTAGTAAAAGGTAGTAAATCTACTTGTCATACCTCTTTGGTGCTTCTTTGATGAGGGACCACGCTGGAACAATGAAGGCGTCACCCTTGCCAAGGCATCGTCCATGGAAGCCTGCACTATACCAACCGGTGAGACTGTGTGCGGATTGGCTGCTTGAAACCTAGCAGCCAGGAATGCTGTGCGGCCCAGCAGCCTGCATCTTAGCAACCAATGACACTGTGAAGCCGGGCCACCTGCATCCTAGCAAATAATGATGCTTTGTGGCCTGGATGCCTCCACCATACCAACCAATGTTGCTGTGTGGCTTGCCTGCTTGAATCCTAGCAACCAGGGATGCTGTATGACCCGGCTGCTTGCATCCCAGCAATCAATGACCTTGTGAAGGCTGGTCACCTGCATCCTAGCAACTAATAACACTGTGCAGCCCAGCCACCTGTGTCCTAGCAACCAGTTACACTGTGCTGACCTGGCTGCCTGTATCCTAGCAAGCAGTGACACTGTGGAACCTGTCTGCCTGCATCCCAGCAATCAATGACCCTGTGAAGCCCAGCCACCAGCATCCTAGCAAATTATGTTTTTTGGCCTGGCTACATGCACCATACCAACCAATGATGCTGTGCGGCTTGGCTGCTTGAATCCTAGCAACCAGGGATGCTGTATGTCCTGACTGCCTGCATCCTAGCAACCAATGACACTGTGAAGCCTGCCTGTATCCCTGCAATCAATGACCTTGTGAAGCCTGGTCACCTGCATCCTAGCAACCAATAACCAACCAATGTGCAGCCCAGCCACCTGTGTCCTAGCAACCAGTTACACTGTGCTGTCCATCTCCCTGCATCCTAGCAACCAATGACACTGTACAACCTGTCCTAACAACTAATGATGCTGACATCAGTAACAATAATTGAAAGGTAGGGGTCTAATTGCACAGTACAGCTAAAAAGCTGACCACAAAGGGAACAGTAATGTGTTAGTGTAACCCAGGAATTCAGTACTACTAAGGCATCATTGCTAACCACTTAATGGTGGAACACACCATACTCTCTTCTTTTCCCACACAAGGCCTGCAGCCTCTAACACACAAAACGTTACTATGGCAACACATTACTATTCCTATGCTGAAAAATCATGTTTTGACACAATTGTTATTTATGTCGGGGTAGAAGACTCATTTAGTGTGCTTTCCATAATTAACGCAGATGTCATCTTCATAGCTGATTATAAAATACATTTGTTGCTTTGTCCCCTACTCGTTTATAAGCAGCGAGAGACAGCGGAACCGCTCAATAGACAATTATGGTAAATTGGGCTTGGATTAAAAAGAATCAAAGTAATTCTGAGTTGCAACGGTTCTGACACAACTCACATTTTTGTAAATATTTTATTATATCTTTTCATGTGACAACACTGAAGAAATGACACTTTGCTACAATGTAAAGTAGTGAGTGTACAGCTTGTATAACCGTGTACATTTTCTGTCCCCTTAAAATAACTCAACACACAGCCATTAATGTCTAAACCACTGGCAACAAAAGTGAGTAAACCTAAAATGTCACAATTGGGCCCAAAGTGTCAATATTTTGTGTGGCCACCATTATTTTCCAGCAGTGCCTTAACCCTCTTGGGCATGGAGTTCGCCAGAGCTTCACAGGTTGCCACTGGAGTCCTCTTCCACTCCCCTATGACGATGTCACGGAGTTGTTGGATGTTAGAGACCTTGCGCTTATTCACCTTCCATTTGAGGATGCCCCACAGATGCTCAATAGGGTTTAGGTCTGGAGACATGCTTGGCCAGTCCATCACCTTTACCCTCAGCTTCTTTAGCAAGGCAGTGGTCGTCTTGGAGGTGTGTTTGGGGTCGTTATCATGTTGGAATACTGCCCTGCGGCCCAGTCTCTGAAGGGAGGGGATCATGCTCTGCTTCAGTATGTCACAGTACATGTTGGCATTCATGATTCCCTCAATGAACTGTAGCTCCTTCCTGCTGGCAGCACTCATGTAGCCCCAGACCATGACCCTCCCACCACCATGCTTGACTGTAGGCAAGACACACTTGTCTTTGTACTCCTCACCTGGTTGCCACCACACGCTTAACATCATCTGAACCAAATACATTTATCTTGGTCTCATCAGACCACAGGACATGGTTCCAGTAATCCATGTCCTTAGTTTTCTTGTCTCCAGCAAACTGTTTGTGGGCTTTCTTGTGCATCATCTTTAGAAGAAGCTTCCTTCTGAGACGACAGCTGTGCAGACCAATTTGATGCAGTGTGCCACTGTCATAGAAATCCTGTCAGCTACAGGATTCCTGGACTTCCTGATTCCGAATCTCGGGCACGTCCACGCGCGCGGGCACGCGCGCGCGATGGCAAGCACGTGCGCGCGCACGCGCTTAGCGGGGGCGCGCGCACGCGCTTAGCGGGGGCGCGCGCACGCTCCACAAAGCGCGCCAGAAGAGCTATTTAAACATGCCTGTGACAGACAGTCCCTGCTGTCTGCTCTACAGCGTGTAGTACCCAAAGAGACCTGATTCGTGTATTTACCTGTATCCGACCCGGCTTGCCTTGACCCTTCCAGTTTCCTGCCTGCCTCTGACCCCCGGCTTTGTTTGACCAATCTTCTGCCTGATCCTCCAGTACCTTGCCGTCAGCCAATACTACCGACCCGGCTTGTCCGACCAATCTCTCCAGTTGCTGTGTCCTGGTTCCAGTCCAGTCAGCCTCATCAGTTCCAGTCCAGCTGCTTGTTCCTAGTTCCAGTCCAGTTGCTTGTTCCTGGTTCCAGTCCAGTTGCTGTATCCTGGTTCCAGTCCAGCCAGTCTCTTCAGTTCCAGTCCAGTTGCTGTGTTCCTGGTTCCGGTTCAGCCTGCCATACTTCCTGGGTGCCTGGATCCGTCCCAGTCTTCAGACTCTACTCTACCTTGATCCATCCTGCCAGGCACTCGTACCCCTTCTACCTCCGTGCCTCCTGTCTTCAGTACCAGGGGCCGCCGGTGGAAGCCGTAAGAGAGGCCTCCCTCTGCAGATCCGGGCTCGTCACCGTCAGGTACGTGACAGTAGCAGACAGCCATGTCTGAGCCCGGGCAGGGAGCCTCACCTATGGAGGAACTCTGTCGGCACCTGGCAGGTTTGTCTGAAGCAGTCAAGAGTCTTCAACAAGGATACACCCGCTTGGAAGAACAAGTGCGGGTCCTCACCAATCCCTCTGCCATCCAAGAGGGGCCCCACGCCTCTGCTTCCACAGCTGGAACAAGTTCCTCACCCACAGTGGTCATGCTTCCTCCTGAACCTAAGGTTCCTACACCCGAAAGATTTTCCGGGGATCGGAGCAAGTTTAGGGCCTTCCGGAATTCGTGTGAACTGTATTTTGCCCTACAGCCCCGTACCTTTTCTCTAGAGGCCACCAAGGTGGGCTTTGTGGTCTCTTTGCTCGCTGGAGACCCTCAGAGCTGGGCCCACCGTCTCTTTGAACAGAAGGATGTATCACTAAACAACCTCGCTGCTTTTTTCGATGCCCTGGCCCAGCTATACGAAGATCCCCAACTCTCAGTAACCGCAGAAGCCGCCTTGCGTTCCCTTCAACAAGGACGCAGACCAGCGGAGGACTATGTGGCAGAATTCAGGCGGTGGAGTGCGGATACCAATTGGAATGATGCCGCCCTCCGCCATCAGTTTCGCTTAGGACTTTCCGATTCCTTGAAGGACGAGCTAGCTAGAGTTGGTGTACCACAGACACTCAACCTGTTGATTGATCTAACCATCCAGATTGACCGACGTCTGAGGGAACGGAGGGCTGAGAGGACCACTGGCTTCTCCCGCCCAACCTGGATGCTTCCTCGGGCTCCTAGTCACCTGTACTCGGCTCCTGCTACACCTCCAACTCCCACATCTGACACGCCTGAACCAATGCAGCTCGGGCTCCTTCGTCCATCCCTCGCTCCTGAGGAACGCCAGCGCCGCCGAATAAATAATCTGTGCCTGTACTGCGGGGACCCCGGGCATTTCGTTAGAACCTGTCCCCTGAAGCTTCGTAAGTTTCTTTCAGTTTCTTCTAACATGACTAACCTACAAGCCAAAACCACATCTCACCTTGCCCTCTCTGTTTCATTACAGCTCCCAGGAAGGACTTTGCAAGTACCCGCCATTATTGATTCCGGAGCATGCAGCTGCTTTATGGACTCAGCCTTTGCCATTAAACACCAAATTCCCCTTCGTACCAAGACCCACGGACTTCGTGTCCATCTGGCTGATGGTTCCGTCATTAAGTCCGGACCTGTGACCCAGGAGACCACTCCTATACCCGCTACCATCTTTACCACCTCTGGAACCCACCAAGAATGCTTGTGTCTGGACATCATCTCTTCCCCGTTGTTTCCCTTGAT
Source organism: Rana muscosa (assembly GCA_029206835.1). Classification (NCBI taxonomy): domain Eukaryota; kingdom Metazoa; phylum Chordata; class Amphibia; order Anura; family Ranidae; genus Rana; species Rana muscosa. Next base: position 78,521,402 of record JARGYO010000094.1, read on the forward strand.
CCTTGGTATGCCTTGGTTACAAGCCCACAATCCCACTATCAACTGGACTACGGGAATAGTTGCCTTTCCTTCTTCCTATTGCCAACAGTCCTGTGGCTCATATAAACCTCCTGGGCCGGCCTCGTTACTATGCATTGACACCGAAGATGGCACCCGTCAATCCATCCCAGAAGTTTACCACGACTTTCTTGACGTATTTAGTAAACAAAAGGCAGAGACTCTACCACCCCATCGGGCCTACGATTGCCCCATCGACCTACTTCCTGGAGCAAAGATTCCGTTCGGTAGAGTCTTCCCTTTAACGGAGGTGGAACAAGGGGCTTTAAAAAAGTAGGATTTTTAAAACAGCTTACCTGTAAAATCCTTTTCTTGGAGTACATCACGGGACACAGAGCAGCATAGTCATTACTATGTGGGTTATATAGAATTACCTTCAGGTGCTGGCACTGGCAACTTCCAAAACAGGAAGTACCCTCCCCTATATAAGCCCCTCCCATCCGGGAGTACCTCAGTTTTGTAGCAAAGCAATACGTGTCCCCAAAAGAGGGGTGGGAGCTCTGTGTCCCGTGATGTACTCCAAGAAAAGGATTTTACAGGTAAGCTGTTTTAAAAATCCTACTTTCTTGTTCATACATCACGGGACACAGAGCAGCATAGTCATTACTATGTGGGACGTCCCAAAGCAATGCCACATGAGGGGGGGGATACACCATACATAAGCTGGGCGCCATCAGGCATGAGGATCTTTTGCGGCCTGCAACACACTGCGCCCAAAGGCGACATCCTCCTGACTTCTAACGTCCACCTGGTAGAACCTAGTAAACGTGTGTACTGAAGACCATGTTGCGGCCTTACAAATTTGCGCCAGGGAGGCCTGGTGATGCACTGCCCATGAAATTCCAACTGCTCTCGTGGAGTGCGCCCTAACTTTGAACGGAGGCGGTCTACTTCTCAAGCCATAGGCTTGTATTATGACCTGTCGAATCCACTTGGCTAAAGTAGATTTTGATGCTGCCTGACCCTTTCTGGGGCCTTCCGGCAGAACAAACAAAGAATCCGTTCTACGAATCTGAGCAGTGGCTTTTAGATAAGCTTTAACTGCTCTTACTACATCCAAAGAATGCAATAACTTTTCCTCTACCGAGCTTGGTTTGGGGAAAAAAGAAGGAAGAACCACATCCTGGTTCAAGTGAAACCTCGATACCACCTTAGGAAGAAAGGCTGGGTGAGGACGTAATACTACTCTGTCCTTATGGATAACCAGATATGGCTCTTTACAGGACATGGCGGCTAATTCCGACACTCTTCTAGCCGAGCATATGGCTACTAAAAATATCAATTTCCTGGTGAGTAGAACCAAGGAAATGTGCCGCAAAGGTTCAAATGGCTGCTTCTGCAGAACCGACAGAACCAAATTTAGATCCCATGGGCATATGGGAGCCTTAATCGGTGGAATAATACGAGTCACACCTTGCATAAAGGATTTGACAAGTGAATGCATAGCCAGGGGCCTTTGAAATAGTATTGACAAGGCCAAAACCTGGCCCTTGATAGTACTTAAGGCAAACTTCCTGTCTACAGCCCACTGCAGGAAGTCCAGAATTCTGCCTATAACGTACTTACGTGGATGCCATTTTCTGGCCTCGCACCAAGTGATGTACGCCTTCCAAACTCTATAGTAGATCTGCCTGGATACAGGCTTCCTGGCATTGATTATAGTTGATACCACAGAGTTAGAGAGACCTCTCTTCTTTAGGATGTGGGATTCAATAGCCAGGCCGTTAAACTTAGAGTTAGTAAGGAAGGGTGGTATATCGGTCCTTGCGAAAGCAGGTCCGGACGACGTGGAAGGGTCCAAGGACTCCCCACAGACATTTTGATGATCTCCGCGTACCAGGCCCTTCGGGGCCACGCTGGAGCCACCAGGATTACCGGCTTCTTCTCCAACCTGACTCTGCGAAGGAGTCGAGGCAACAATTGTAGCGGAGGGAATGCATATATCAGTCTGAACTGATCCCAAGGGAACACCAGAGCATCCGAGCCGCAAGCGAGGGGATCCCTTGTCCGGGAGACAAATCTGTCCACCTTTGCGTTGAATCTGGATGCTAGCAGATCTACATCCGGTGTTCCCCACCGCTGACATATTGCTCGGAAGACCTCGGGATGAAGGGACCATTCCCCTGGGCATAACTGTTGGCGACTCAGAAAGTCCGCCTTCCAATTCTCCACCCCTGGAATGAAGACAGCTGATATACATGGGACATGCTTTTCTGCCCATTCCAGGATGTGACTTACTTCCCTCTGGGCTGCACGACTCTTGGTGCCTCCCTGATGATTGATATATGCCACTGCTGTGGCATTGTCTGATTGAATTCTGACAGGGGACCCTTGGAGTCTGGATGTCCAGGCTACTAGTGCGTACCGGGCTGCTCGTATCTCTAAGAGATTGATGGGCAGGGTTTTTACTACATTTGACCATCTGCCCTGGAGAGACCATTGCTCCAGTACTGCCCCCCAGCCTATAAGGCTGGCATCTGTAGTGACCACCTTCCAAGATATCGGGCTGAAGGGTTTTCCCTTCTGGAGATTCTGGGGGATCAACCACCAGCAGAGACTCTTCCGAACGGAAGGGGACAAAGCCATCGGGAAGTCTAGAGCCTGAACTTTTCCGTTCCAGGCTGACAATATGGCCCTTTGTAAATTCCTTGAGTGGAATTGGGCGTATGGCACAGCTTCGAATGATGCTACCATCTTTCCTAGCAGCCTCATGCACAGGCGTATGGACGGCTGTCTTTTTGCACAAAGCAGACGGACCAAGGCCCTCAAAGAGGATACCTTGTCTAGAGGTAAGAAAATCTTCCTCTGGTCTGAATCCAGCCGTAGCCCTAGATATACCAGGTTTTTCACTGGCTGTAGGGCTGACTTGTCCAGGTTGATGACCCAACCGTGAGACTCTAGATACTTGATTGTATCGACAATTACCACTTCTAGCTTGGCAACTGAGTGGTCCATCAACAACAGGTCGTCTAGGTATGCCATTATCGTTACACCCCGTGTTCTTAGATCGGCCAACAGTGGGGCCAGAATTTTTGTGAACACTCGTGGTGCTGTGGCCAGACCGAATGGTAAGGCTCTGAACTGAAAATGGCGCCCTTCTACTGCAAAGCGTAGGAATTTTTTGATGACCTGGAAAGATGGGAACATGCAAGTAAGCATCTTTGATGTCGATCGAGGCTAACCATTCCTCCCCTTGTAGGGCAGCGGTGACCGATCGGATCGACTCCATCCGGAAAGACCGGACGTTTAGAAATTTGTTTAGACTCTTTAGGTCCAATATGGGTCTTATGTCCCCGTTTGGCTTCGGGACTGTGAAAAGGTTTGAGTAGAAACCCAACCCCCACTCTTCCATAGGAACCTCCATAATTACTCCTTGGAGCAATAGTTGTTCTAACGCCAATAGGAGAGACCCTCTTTTCAGAGGGTCTCTTGGCATGCCTGACCACATAAAATGGGAAGGAGGAGACTCTTTTAACTCCAACTTGTATCCCAGAGTTACTGCGGAGAGCACCCATCTGTCTTTGATCGTCTCCCGCCAGGTCTCTGCGAACAACTGAAGTCTTCCCCCCACCCGTTTGAGTGGGGGCAGCCCTTCATAGGCTTGACTTGGAGGCTGGTTTAGTACCTCTTCGGATCCAGGGCTTTTTATTACCCTGTGGCTGTCCCTGATTTTTACCTCCTGAGTTTGACCGAGGAGGCCGTCGGAACTGCTTAGTAGCAGACGTCGCAGGGATAGGAGAGGTAGTCCTCTTAAAAGATGGACCCCTAGACCTCTTTTTACTCGGTAAGAGAGTACTTTTACCACTGGAAATCTTCTGGATATACTTATCCAGGTCTTCGCCAAAAAGGCGTTCCCCATGAAATGGGAAGCTAACTAAGAGCTTCTTACAGGGAGCTTCAGCAGACCAGTTTTTGAGCCACAGAAGCCTACGCATATGTACCAAAGACAGCGTGAGGCGGGAGGCCTGATGGATAGAATCCTTGATGGCGTCAACCGCAAAGCATAATGCTCTAGGCAGATCAGCCAGAGCCTGGGCCTGCTGGTCTGGCAAATCCCTCAGGACCATTTTCATTTGATCCTTTAAAGCTTGGCAGATCCCAATAGCTGCCACTGCTGGCTGTGTAACAGCCCCTGCTATGGAAAAAGCAGATTTTAATAAAGATTCCAATTTTTTATCCACTGGATCTTTGAACATTTGAACATTATCTACTGGACATGTCAGTGATTTGTTCACAGAAGAGATGGCTGCATCCACCGTAGGAACATTCCATCTCTGGGTGAACTTTTCCTCCATGGGATAGATCACCGGAAACCTTTTAGGCGGAACAAATAGTTTATCAGGATGTTCCCAGTCCTGGTATATAAGTCCTTCCAATAATGGATGTATTGGAAAGGAGCAATTAACCTGGGGAGCTTTTAGCGACCCCAATGAGGAGACAGCAGTAGTTGATGGTTCAACAAGAGGCATTTTAAATGCAGATCGAACCATGTCAGTTAGGGTCTGGACCCACAATCTTTCAGTCTGTGATGCTGAAAATGGTTCATCTACTGTCGATTCCTCAAAAACAGAGCTAACCTCCTCCTGATCCCCTTCAGGTAGGTCGGTCCCTTCCTGGGACTGTTGCTCTGCCAACAGGCACTCTAATGGAGGTGATGGAGATCTGGCGCGCTTTCTTTCCTGTAGAGAAGCGATCAATGCAGCCAATCTCTGCTCCAATCCCTCCAGAGTTGAGAAAAAAACCTCCTCTGTTATATATGCAGGAGCAGGTGGACTGAGGACAGCCGCAGTACCTGGCACTCCCGGGGGTTCCTTATGGGTATTAACCTCTGATTTCTCAGGGGAGGAGGGTGCAGATGACTGCTCCAGATCCTCAGAGCCCGATGGAGACCCCCTACACTTCCTGAGAGGTATATCTCGGAGTTTTTTAGGCGGCATATTCCTTAGTTCAAAGCTGAGGTATTCCAGCCGCAATACACCCCTTACTGAAATAGTCTAATGCAATTTGCTGCTATGTACATCAGTGGGTGTCTACTAATGCGTCTTTCTGGGGATGCCTGTATCAACCGCCCGCTGTAAGCCCCTATACCATGCTACCAGCTCCTTTTCATGCTCTGTGTCCATAGCAAGCAGCGTGGACTGAGTCCTTTTATCTTGCTGGGACGCCCGCACATGCGCAGAAGCGCTGGGCGCACAGAGCGCGTCATCCGCCAGGCTCCGCCCCCTTTTTTGAAGCTAAACCTTATAAAAGGAAAGCATGTGTGCGCGCGCGCGCGTGCACGTGTGCGCTCTTGGCGCCATGTAGGGAGAGGAGCCAGGGTCCCTGTTTCACCAGGACTCGGGGATGGAAGGAAACTACTTGGCAGCATGACAGAGGAATGCAGCTTCCCTGATAGAGAGCTCACTCATCTGCCTGGACTTTCACCATGGAAGGAATAGTCCCAAGAAAAAAGACGTTCCACAGCGGCCTCTAGTGGACAAACACAGGTACCGCACCTTTGTCTTTTTTTTTTTTTTTTTTTTAAAACCTCCTTTATGAAAAAACATTTCCAGGTTTACAGTTTTTTTAAAACTTCCCTTATGAAAAAACATTTCTAGGATTACTTAGGCATATACAGCTATTAGCGGGAATACCCTTTAGGTAACAGGCAGAAAGACATATTAGGCTTGGGGGTCCCCTCAATAGAACCAAGTTCCTGAGGGGCCCCCACTTACCTTTTCCCCGCCGCAGGACTTTGTTTGGTCCACAGAAGCCCAAACTTCACCTCTCACGGCAGGCATTGTACTAGACCTTCAGGGACCGGGTTCCCAAGGATTCCACTCCCCTGGACCTGTATAGCACCCTGCACAGATAGCCTCTTGGTTTTGGTTATGACCAGAGCTCTGGATCCCAGGGTCCAGCCCTCCTAAGAGAGGCATTACAGGCAAAACCCTGCTCTTCTCTGCAAGGCCCGGGTACCGACCGTTTAGCTATGAAGCTTTTTTGGTCGGATCTGGAATAGCTTGCTAAGGCCCAGAGAACCTGTACACAAGCCCAGATGAATACATGTTAACCTTGGCCAACACCTTAGACACTGGCAAAAAACTGAGGTACTCCCGGATGGGAGGGGCTTATATAGGGGAGGGTACTTCCTGTTTTGGAAGTTGCCAGTGCCAGCACCTGAAGGTAATTCTATATAACCCACATAGTAATGACTATGCTGCTCTGTGTCCCGTGATGTATGAACAAGAAATTATGTTGATGAGAACTTGCAAAAAGGGTTCATCCGCCCTTCCACATCCCCAGCAGGCGCAGGCATCTTTTTTGTAGAGAAAAAGGACCACACCCTTCGACCTTGTGTGGATTACCGGGAATTGAATAAAATTACAGTAAAAAATCGCTACCCTCTCCCCCTGGTACCAGAGTTATTTCAGAGACTAGGTACTGCCACCATCTTTACCAAACTTGACCTCCGCGGAGCCTACAACTTGATCCGTATCAAAGAAGGTGACGAATGGAAGACCGCCTTCCGTACCCGGTATGGACATTTTGAGTACTTGGTAATGCCATTCGGGTTGTGTAACGCCCCTGCCACTTTCCAGTATTTTATCAACGATGTTCTACGGGACTTCCTAGACCTCTTTGTTATTGTTTATCTTGATGATATCTTAATTTTTTCTTCCTCCCTTGATTCTCATCGCAGACATGTCAAAAATGTGTTGGGTCGGCTCCGCCAGCATGGCCTGTATGCGAAGGCCGAAAAATGCGAGTTCGAGCAAGAGAGTATATCATTTCTGGGGTTAATCATTTCCAGCGAGGGCATCAAGATGGATCCTCAAAAGATTACCGCAATCCTGGACTGGCCAGAACCGGTGGACAAGAAGGGAATCCAACGTTTCGTTGGATTCGCCAACTTCTACCGTAAGTTCATCAGGGGGTTTTCAGCTATTATCGCACCCATTACTCAACTCACCAAGCAAGGAACACGTTTTCACTGGTCTCCTGAAGCCCAAGAAGCTTTTGAACGCCTGAAGGCCCTATTTACCTCAGCCTCTATCTTGAAACACCCAGACTCCTCACTACCATTCGTACTTGAGGTAGACGCCTCCGAAATAGCGGTAGGAGCAATACTGTCCCAAAGACAGGGAGTCAAAGCCTTGCTCCACCCAGTAGCCTTCTTCTCCCGCAAGCTTTCTGCAGCAGAGAGGAACTACGACGTGGGGGATCGGGAGCTACTAGCGATCAAGTCTGCACTAGAAGAATGGCGGTACCTGCTGGAGGGCGCGGCTCATCCGATCCTAATATTCACTGACCACAAGAACCTGGAGTACCTGAAAGCCGCGAGAAGATTGAATCCACGGCAAGCCAGGTGGGCACTCTTCTTCTCCCGGTTCTCTTTTCATGTTACTTATCGTCCTGGGGCCAAGAATATTAAGCCTGACGCCCTGTCTCGGATGTTCCATAAGTCCAAGGAGACTTCTCCGCCTGATACCATCCTTGCCCCCGGAAATTTCCTTCTTCTACAGGAGAACCTGTTCACTCAAATCAAACAAGCTTCCACCGGGCAGAGACAGTTCTCCGAGCCGGAATTGCAGGTTAAGGATGGACTATTGTGGTACCAAGACAGAATCTACGTACCTGAGAAACTAAGAGTAACCGCATTAGAACTCTGCCACGACCACGCCCTGGCCGGGCATTTTGGCGTTGCCAAGACCACTGACCTGGTACAGCGCACCTTCTGGTGGCCTCGAGTACGTGAAGACTGTAGGAGGTTTGTAGATTCTTGTACAACTTGTACCCGAAACAAGGGTTCCAGATCCAAGGCCTGGGGACTACTAAAACCCTTACCCGTTCCAGATAGGCCCTGGAGAATGTTGTCCATCGACTTCATTGTCGAGTTACCCCCGGCCGAGAACCATTCCACCATCTTCGTTATTGTGGACCGTCTGTCCAAGATGGCACACTTCATCCCTATGAAAGGGACTCCCTCCGCTCCTGAAACCGCACAGGTATTCATCAGAGAAATAGTCAGACTCCACGGGGTACCAGCCAATATTGTTTCCGATCGCGGGGTTCAATTTACCTCTCGATTCTGGAGATCCCTTTGCAAAACCTTGAAAATCGAATTATCGTTTTCCTCTGCTTACCATCCACAGACCAACGGACAGACGGAGAGAACGAATCAGACGCTCGAGCAATACCTGCGATGCTTCTCCTCTTTTGCTCAGGACAACTGGGTTTCCCTACTTCCGTTGGCCGAGTTTGCGTATAACAATTCCATCCACTCCGCTACCTGCCAGACTCCTTTCTTTGCAAACTATGGTTTTCATCCTACTTTTCTGCCTAACTCCCTTCCTGAGTGTCCTGTACCTGCAGTCCAGGAAAAGTTAAATTTTTTCTCGGTCAATAACCAGCTTTTACAAGAGACCATGACCAAGACTCAAGAACGCAACAAGACAATTTATGACAAGAAGAGACGGGGTGAATTAGTGTTGGTACCCGGCGACCAAGTATGGCTATCTACCACAAACCTAAGAATGGCATGCCCTTCTAAAAAACTGGGCCCCAAATTTTTAGGTCCATTCCCTGTTAAGAGGAAAATTAATGAAGTAGCTTATGAATTGGAACTTCCTGACTCTCTTAGAATCCATCCAGTTTTTCATGTCTCTCTCCTAAAACCCACAGTCTCTAATCCGTTTCCAGATCGGAAGCCGGATCACCCTGATCCGATCATTATTGACGGTGAGCAGGAATTCGAAGTAGAAGCTATCATGGACTTCAGGAGAAGAAATAACCAGAACCAATTCCTAATTAAATGGAAGGGCTACGGACCCGAGGAAAACTCATGGGAACCCGAGGAGAATATCCATGCCAGGAGTTTGATACAGGCTTTCAAAAGGACTCACCCTGGAAGGTTCACCCGGCTGGGCATCCGGAGGCTGCCCCTTGGGGGGGGGGCAATGTCATAGAAATCCTGTCAGCTACAGGATTCCTGGACTTCCTGATTCCGAATCTCGGGCACGTCCATGCGCGCGGGCACGCGCGCGCGCGCGATGGCGAGCACGTGCGCGCGCACGCGCTTAGCGGGGGCGCGCGCACGCTCCACAAAGCGCGCCAGAAGAGCTATTTAAACATGCCTGTGACAGACAGTCCCTGCTGTCTGCTCTACAGCGTGTAGTACCCAAAGAGACCTGATTCGTGTATTTACCTGTATCCGACCCGGCTTGCCTTGACCCTTCCAGTTTCCTGCCTGCCTCTGACCCCCGGCTTTGTTTGACCAATCTTCTGCCTGATCCTCCAGTACCTTGCCGTCAGCCAATACTACCGACCCGGCTTGTCCGACCAATCTCTCCAGTTGCTGTGTCCTGGTTCCAGTCCAGTCAGCCTCATCAGTTCCAGTCCAGCTGCTTGTTCCTAGTTCCAGTCCAGTTGCTTGTTCCTGGTTCCAGTCCAGTTGCTGTATCCTGGTTCCAGTCCAGCCAGTCTCTTCAGTTCCAGTCCAGTTGCTGTGTTCCTGGTTCCGGTTCAGCCTGCCATACTTCCTGGGTGCCTGGATCCGTCCCAGTCTTCAGACTCTACTCTACCTTGATCCATCCTGCCAGGCACTCGTACCCCTTCTACCTCCGTGCCTCCTGTCTTCAGTACCAGGGGCCGCCGGTGGAAGCCGTAAGAGAGGCCTCCCTCTGCAGATCCGGGCTCGTCACCGTCAGGTACGTGACAGCCACGTATGGTCTGATCACTGACAGGCTGACCCCCCACCCCTTCAACCTCTGCAGCAATGCTGGCTGCCCTCATATGTCTATTTCCCAAAGACAACCTCTGGAAATGACGCTGAGCGCGTGCACTCAACTTCTTTGGTCGCCCATGGCGAGGCCTGTTCTGAGTGGAACCTGTCCTGTTAAACCGCTGTATGGTCTTGGCCACCATGCTGCAGCTCAGTTTTAGGGTCTTGGCAATCTTCTTATAGCCTAGGCCGTCTTTATGTAGAACAACAATTCATTTTTTCAGATTCCAGAGTTCTTTGCCATGAGGTGCCATCTTGAACTTCCAGTGATCAGTATGAGAGAGTGAGAGCGATAACACCAAATTTAACACACCTGCTCCCCATTCACACCTGAGACCTTGTAATGCTAACGAGAATACTAAAAGAATTGGGCCCAATTTGGACATTTTCACTTAGGGATGTACTCACTTATAGACGGTTTAGACATTATTGGCTCTGTGTTGAGTTATTTTGAGGGGACAGCAAATTTACACTGTTATACAAGCTGTACACTCACTACTTCACATTGTAGCAAAGTATAATTTCTTAAGTATTGTCACATGAAAAGATATAAAAAAATATTTACAAAAATGTGAGGGGTGTACTCACTTTTGTGAGATACTGTATGTGGTCGCACGTCATGGCCCTGGCTCCACCTCAAAGTCAATAACAAGAGAGAAAACAAGTAGCTGCACTCTAGGACTAGAAGCCGCAGTCTGTGTTTATTATTCTACCCGGTGTAAAGCAAACCACCTGAGTTCCTCCCTGTGACGCATTTCACTTGCAATGAACTTATATGTAGAATGAGAGCTATTAGGTGAGGGGATTTCACACATCCATCAAAATATTACAACAGATTAAAAAAACAATATGGGATACAACCTTGTTAACCACAAGAGAGACTAGAGGTGCACATCTTCACTGGTCTCACGATTCAATTTGATTACTATTATCCTGTCAACGATTCGATTCTGCGATGCATCACGATTATTGCCCATGATTTTCATCAAATAACCATCAGTGCAGCTTTATATGTGACCATCAGTGCAGCCTTATATGTGGCCATCAGTGCAGCCTAGCAGTGTAGAAATATCAGTGTAGCCTCATCAGTGCAGCTTATCAAAGCCCGTCATTGCCGCCTCATCAGTGACCATCAGTGCAGCCTTACTAGTGCCCATCAATGCAGTGTCATCAGTGCCCATCAGTTCAGCCTCATCAGTGATCATCAGTGCAGCCTACCAGTGCACATCAGTGCAGCATCATTAGTGCCCATCAGTTCAGTGTCATCAGTGCTGATCAACACAGCCTCATCAGTGCCATCAATGCAGCCTAATCAGTGCCCATCAGTGCAGACTACCAGTGCTAATCAATGCAGCTTATCTTTGCCCATCAATGCCGCCTGCCAGTGCCCATCAATGCAGCCTACCAGTGCCCCTCAATGCAGCTTACTAGTGCCCATCAATGCAGCCTACCAGTGCCCATCCAAAATATATAGGGTACAAAAATTACCGCTCCAAAAAAGACTCACCCCTATGGAACAAAACCTCTCTAGGAACAAAGGGTGCCGGCAATGCAAAAGGCAATGGAAGAAATGTAGATATCTGGACAGCCGCACTCCAATCCAACGTGGCTTTTATTGGATAAAAAATATGATAAAACAGGCACTACATGTCACAGCAATGGAACAAAATAACAGGGACAGCTAAGCTAAGCTGTCCCTGTTATTTTGTTCCATTGCTGTGACATGTAGTGCCTGTTTTATCATATTTTTTATCCAATAAAAGCCACGTTGGATCGGAGTGCGGCTCTCCCGATATCTACATTTCTTCCATTACCAGTGCCCATCAATGCTGTTATGCCTGAAGAGTTCCACATGTACTGTTACTTTAAGGCTGGCTCCACCCAGGAATGATGACAAGGGTCAAGGGGCATGATAGCCATCTTAGAGCACATGTAAGGAAGCATAATAAGAGATACCTGTCCTGAGATGTATGTTGGAGTGTACAGTGAGTACTGAAATAAACATCAGTTGTTCCAGACTAGAGTCTTGTGTCTCTCACAACTCAGAGAATATAACAGTGGCGACAAGGATGGGATTTACAAAGTTGCTATCAGTGTAAGAGAGAGACAAAGACATTGTGGATTGTTACCTGGATAAAAGCACTCACAGAGCTCAGCAGGAAAATGTCATTGATTGGGACAATTGATGGAGAACAGACATCCTGGAGTTCCTGGGTTGAGAGACTGGAACAGTATTTCAGTGCAAATGCCATCCCAGGCGACAGGCAAGTAGCAGTATTTGTGACAATGGTTGGTGCTAAGACATATGACACTCTTAGGGATCTCCTTTCCCCTGTAAAACCAGCAACTAAGACATTGGCAGAGCTCCTGACACTGTGAGAGGATCACTTCCAGCCTAAACCACTAGAGATTGCAGAAAGATTTCGGTTTTATCAGCGGCAGCAGCAGCCAGGTGAAGAAATTAAAGCTTATGTGCTCGTCCTTCGCAGACTAGCCTCTACCTGTTCTTTTGGGGAGTACCTACCTACTGCACTGAGAGATAAGTTTGTCATGGGACTGAATAGTGAGTCTAGCCAAAAGAGACTGTTTACAGAGAAAGACCTTACCCTTACAAAGGCAATTGAGATAGCTTTAGTGATGGAAATGGCTGTGAAAGATACAGAGGAATTGAACCCCCAGGGCAGAAGGAAAGAGGTTAAAGAGAAAGTTTTCAGAACAGCAGTCAAGCCAACTGCAGCAAACTGGAAATATAGACCACCACCAAGCCGGGAGTCAGCTTGCTACCGTTGTGGGAATACAGACCATGATCACAAAGTCTGTCGGTTTAAGGATCAGACTTGTCATAATTGCGGTAAGGCAGGCCATCTTAAACGAGTGTGCTGTAGCAAGAAGGTGCGAGATAAACAACCTCAGGGACTATATGAATACAATCGGATGGTGTTTGGTGTAGCCCCGGCCCCAGCCATTTGGCAACGAAAAATGGACATGATTTTGTCGGACATTCCTTTCACGCAGTGCCTGCTAGATGACATGGTCATCACAGGACAGACAGAGCAGGAACACAAGCCGAATGTGGAGCTTGTGTTGGCGAGACTCCAAGAGCAGGGTCTAAAAGTGAACTTGGCAAAATGCCAATTCATGGTGCTTAAATTGGAGTTTTGTGGCTACCTTGTGGATGCGGAGGGTATACTTTAGTCAAAGCTCCAGCCCCAACCAATGTCCGATCAGCTGCAATCATACCTTGGCTTGCTGAACTATTACCACAAATTCCTGCCAGATCTGGCACACACCTTGTTTCTGTTGAACAAGCTTTTGGAGAAACACTACAGATGGGACTGGTCGGCTGCATGCCAACGTGCTTTCGATGTTTATAAGCGGAAGCTGTTGGCGTCACGCATGCTCGTGCACTATGACCTCCAGAAGCCTCTCACCTTGGCTTGTGATGCCTCACCCTATGGTCTGGGGGCTGTACTATCTCACATCTTACCAGATGGGTCAGAAAAACCAGTGGCATTTGCCTCCAGGTCTTTGACAAAAGCAGAAAGCAATTACTCACACATTGACAAACATATTGCGCTGATATGGGCAATTAAGAAGTTTCATCTTTACCTGTATGGTAGGGAATTCACCATACTGACTGTGATGGGAGGGCCCGTGGAGCCCAGCATCCCTTGGAAAGGATGGGAGGCCCTTGTTTCAGCTCCCCATGCACCTCTTATGTCTAAGTCACCCTGTGCCATCCTGGCACGGGGTGACTGAGAAAATATGTCTTGGATTACTTAAAATGGGACAGTTTAATTTATCCACAATATCTCCCAGGATATATATAAAGACTATTCTTGGTTTGTTTGATTCTGAAGTCAACATGTTAATTGAAAAAGCTGATCACATTGGCCTCTGTACAATGTAGGAGACGGGCCGACTCCTGCTGGAGCTCCTGCTATTGTGTGAAGGTGTCCTGTGTGTATACTTATGATAATGTATCATCTACTGTGTGAAGCTCGGTGACAACAAGTCTGACCTGTAGTGAAATCCTGACAGGCACGGAGTCACATCGGCTGCCCTAAGGGATTAGTTAATTAGCTCATGTTAATTTATGTTTATGGTTACAAGTGTGTTGTTAGAGTAATATCAGCAGGAGGTAGGAACATCCTCTTCTACTGTATATAAGACTTGTATTCTGGTTATAATAAAGAGTCCATGTTCAGCAGACAAACAAGTATCGTCTCGTTTTGTGCTTGTGAGCGGTGAGAATATCTGATATCTAAATTCAGACTGATAGGAAGCGGTATATGACGAAAAAGCCCTCAAGCGGGGTGTGGGACGTTTCGTTACACTGACAGACCATAAACCACTCCTTTAGATCTTTAGCCCTGACAAAGGCATCTCTCAGACTACTGACGCTATGCCCTATTCTTGGGAGCATACAGCTACAAAATCCAGTATTGAGGTCATGATGCCAATGCTAATGCGGATGCAATGTCCCGACTGACAGGGACGTCGATGAACTCTTCTCGACCGGTCAAGAGTTGTCGTTACACCAGCCTGTCTTTCTTGTCTTCTGGGGAGATAGTAGCCCATACAGCCAAGGATACCTTTCTGAAAACAATAATCTCCTGGGTATGGTTCGGTTGGCCTGCAACCGTCACACAGGATTATGAACCATATTTCCGTAGGCATATGGAATTAACTGTGGCTGGCAACTGTGTTTTATGGGGAAACCGAGTGATCATTACACAGACCCTCCAGAGACACATTCCGGACTTGCTACATCCCGGGGGCACACGTATGAAACAAAAGGCCCGAGGATTTTTGTGGTGGCCAAACCTAAACTCAGATATCACGACATATGTGAATGCTGGTGCTGGATGTGCACAAACTGCAAGGGACACTCCTCGAGGGTGCGTCCAGCCCTGGGCTTGGCCCACGGTTCCTTGGTTCCGCCTACACTTGGACTTTGCAGGTCAGATCTGAGGACACACCTTCTTGATCATAGTGGACACCCATTCAAAGTGGCCTGAGGTCATTCCTGTTACTCAGACAACAACTAAGGCAACGGTTTCCATACTGTTTCATCTCACTGTTACGTTTGGATACTCCAGAGAAATTGTCACAGACAACGGTGCACAATTCACCAGTAAGGAGTTTTAGTGTTTCCTGACTGCCCACAACATCAAGCAAGTTGACCGCACCTTATCACCCGGCTACAAATGATCAAGCAGAATGGTTTGTGCAGACTTTCAAACGCTATTTCAAAGCTACAGTGGCTGCAAGTAAACAACAGTCCCTGTCACCCCAGCAGCTGGACTCCTTCCTTTCTGCTTACAGAAACACACCACGTGCAACCACCGGGAAAACTCCAGCTGAACTACTTTAGGGTCGGCAGCCATGGACTGTTTTGGACATGCTCCGCCCTCAAACAGTCCAGGAACATGTACTGCAGTCCCAAGA
This sequence comes from Rana muscosa, assembly GCA_029206835.1. Lineage (NCBI taxonomy): Eukaryota > Metazoa > Chordata > Amphibia > Anura > Ranidae > Rana > Rana muscosa. The sequence continues at coordinate 78,536,673 of JARGYO010000094.1, forward strand.
CCAGATGATCAAACACGACGTGCTCCCCCGATTCACAGCCCAACAAAATGTATGGGCCCGATCTTATGGGGCTTCCAACACCTGTTGGCTTCCGGCTGTCATTGTAGAGACTTTGGGACCCAAGATGTATAGGGTCTGCCTGGAAGATGGTTCCGTTTGCAGACGGCATGCAGACCAACTGCGTCCTCAACTGCCCGAATCCCTGAAGCCGGCTGAACCACCAATGTCAAGAGGATTTGCTCCCAGTGGATCAGGATGCACTGGGACTGATGATTGGGGGGACTCTGAACTTTTCAACTCAGCTCCAACAGAGCCCTCCAGCCCTGGTCCAGAGGTCTGTTCACCCTCTGAGCTAGTGGATCCCTTCTTGGCCCTGCCGGTGCCCATTCTGACCAGCCCTGTTTCCTCTGGTCCCGAGTCGCTGGGTGCCCCCCCTCAACGACACTGGCGCCCTCCTGACCAGTTTCAGCTGCAAGACCGGTTAAGAGATTTTCGATGGGGCCGCCGAAAGTGATCTGATGCCATTTTATCCCTGCAGCTGTCCCTGGAAGCTTGGTCTCACATCTGGATGCGGGAGAAGTCCTGTGAATCTCCTGTGTTTGGAGGACTGTTATTGGACAGTTAGTTATTAGTTAATGTTTTGTACCTTTTCTCGTTTTGTTGTGATTTTTTTTTCTTTTTAGGGATGGATGGAAGGAAGGTGTTATGCCTGAAGGGTTCTACATGTACTGTCACTTTAAGGCTGGCTCCACCCAGGAGTGATGACAAGGGTCAAGGGCATGATAGCCATCTTAGAGCACATGTAAGGAAGCATAATAAGAGATACCTGTCCTGAGATGTATGTTGGAGTGTACAGTGAGTACTGAAATAAACATCAGTTGTTCCAGACCAGAGTCTTGTGTCTCTCACAACTCAGAGAATATAAAAAATGCATCCTCATCAGTGCCCGAATCACACACAGAGCGGGGATCTCCCACTGTGACACGGAGCTTGGATTTGAATATCAAGGTGGCCCCTGTCCTAGAACAAGCTCCTATGATACATGTCACACTGATTCAATTTTCCAGCATTGGATCAGTGTGCCCAGGGCTGGTGCAAGGATTTTTGACACCCTAGGCGAAACCACATTTTGCTGCCCCCCTCTTGGCTCCACCCCCTTTGCCCTGCCCATGTACACCCCACATTTTTAATGACTGATACTATTTTGCATGCAACACAGTCTCACCTGTGCTCATCACATACCATCAAATACAGCCTCACCCATGCCCATCAAATTCAGACAGTCTCACCAGTGTCCATCACATACTATCAAATACAGTCTCACCAGGCTGTGCACATCAATGCAGCTTCACAGAGCAGGGGGGCTCGGTACATACTTGGCATTTGGTAGATCAGTTTATATACATATACAAACACAAATTGCATGTCATTTGTCATAATAAAACAGTGGCGGCTGGTGCTCAAAATTTTTTGCGGGGGCGCAAACAAAATGAAATTTTTTGAAATAAACCCATCAATTGCCATCAAATACCACCACTGTGCCCATCAAATGCTGACACTGTGCCTATCAAACGCAGCCACTGTGCCATCAAATACCACCACTGTGCCATCAAAAACCACCACTGTGCCATCAAACGCAGCCACTGTGCCCATCAAAAGCAGCCACTGTGCCCGTCAAACGCAGCCACTGTGCCCATCAAACGCAGCCACTGTGCCATCAAATACTACCACTGTGCCATCAAACGCAGCCACTGTGCCATCAAATACCACCACTGTGCCATCAAACGCAGCCACTGTGCCCATCAAACGTAGCCACTGTGCCATCAAATGCTGCCACTGTGACCCCCCCCCCTGCTAGCTCGCCGTCTACCCGGCATTTAGGGTGCACACGTGTCCCGGATTGCCCGGGACTGTCCCGCAATTGACATGTCTGTCCTGGGTCCCAGGCACCTTCATTCTGGGACAATACAATGTCCCGGAATGAAATGGAGGACACAGCCATCCCCTACTAACTAATAACTACATTTCTGGAACTGGTTGCTAGGGCCAGCGCTGCCTGGCATCTTGCAAACAGTGACAATTTACTCTCAGACAGTGAGACCGGGAGCGAGGCTTGCGCCTAGTGCAGCACTGCTGTCCTACCCACCTCGGCACCTCCTCCTCCAGCACCCAGCGGCAAGCAGCAGGGACTGGTGTGATCTTCACTCTCCAGATAGTGACGACACTCCTTTCCTTCTACACACGTGGCTCATGCAGAGGGAGTGACAGCAGCACTGCATCTGGTGGCAAGTGGCACATTTACCTAACAAAAAACCCACCGCCAAATTCCCCATCAACCCCGAGACTACATTTCCCCCGCCCCCCCCCTGATCTTTTTTTGGGGAAGGTGAGAGGGGGTGTGTCCCTGAATGGCAGTTTGGAAATGTGGTCACCCTACCGGCATTTACCCTATCTCATGGGGCAGCAGGTGACGGCGAGCGGTGTCTTCCATGCGTCTTCTCCCATCCTCTCCTCCTGTCCTCTCCTATGATTGGACGCCAATCACAGCGCCTAACGTTTCAGCCAATCAGGTGACGGGTAACAGGCGGAGAGGCAGTTCAGTGTTAGAACAGCGAATATTTATTCGCTGTTCTAACACAGCTGAGTGAACTGCGAGCGCCAAGCATGGTGCTCGCAGGTCACTGTTTTTGATGCCTATTGGAGCCTATGGCTCTAATCAGGTGCTTCAAAAACACCCCCCATTGCTGTAATTCAGGCGCCCGGCGCCCAAAAAGGGGCTGGGCGCCTAAATAGGGGTGTCAGCGGCGGCCATGGATAGATTCATACAATGCATGAATCTATCTATTAGTCATAGAGGGGGTGGCTGGAGAGAGAGGGCGGCGCCCGTGAGCCTTTATGGATGCACCGCCACTGCATGATGTGAGCGAGGAACAGGCAACAAGCACAGGGTCACGTCGTCGGTCGGATACAAGTTTGCTAAGCCCAAGACCATTGTTCTTTACTTGGTGTGGTGAGTAAAAACTGTTATTTATAATTTATTTATAATAAATAAAAGCAACAGTTTTTACTCACCACACCAAGTGAAGAACAATGGTCATGGGCTCAGCAAACTTGTATCCGACCGATGACGTGACCCTGTGCTTGCTGCCTGTTCCTCTTTTGCATGCACCAATATAAAACTCTGCTTTACCTGCCTCTGTCTGTCGATGCCTCTTCCAGCCCAGGCTCCACCTGTCCCCAAGCCTGGAGAGCCGCTGCCGAGCGCTACGCTGCCTGTATGTATCCCATGATGATTTACTCCGCTCCAGTGAGAGTGAGGAGAGTGATCTTTGGGGGGTGGGGGCTGCTGGACTTGGACACGTGTCAGAACGCTCCCCGCTCTGAGGGAGAGCGGCTGAGGGGGTATATTGTTAAGGACACTGGACACATGTCATGTCAGTGACAGTGTCAGAGCGGAGAGCGGCCTGGGGGTGGGGGCTGGTTGTGGTGCTGTGTGGACACATGTCAGAGCGGACTCAGCAGAGATCAGAGAGCGGCTTGGGGCAGAGGGTGTTGTGCTGGACACATGTCAGTGTCAGAAAGCAGACCCGCGCATGGGGGGGGTTGGGGGGGCGCTGCTGGACACATGTCAGAGGCTCAGAGCGGCTGCCTGGTGGATTATAGTTGCAAGCTCTGCTCTGTAGACAGTAGGATAACCAGCGGCCAGGTGCCCTAGGCGGTAGTGCGCCCTAGGCGGCTGCCTAGTCCGCCTAGTGGTAGCGCAGGCCCTGAGTGTGCCGTCTATCATAGGAGGCGGGACTTTGTCACGACGGCCGCAAAATGTTTTAGAGGCAACCTCTGTGATCGCACACACATTTAGGCACGGAGAGGAGGGGGGGACTCTGACAGGGTCTGATGATGTAATTGATGCAATTGCGATTCAGTCGTTCTCTGCATCGATGCAGAATCGTTTAAGGCTGAATCGCGATGCATCGATTACATGATTATTTTCAAAACTTCTACTGGAGACCGAGGTTTATGTTTTTATAACGCTTCCAGCACAGTGCCTGAGCTGTCACAGGCAGTTTACGATCGGTAGAGGGTGGGACAGGCTTATGTTACTGCTGTGATAGCCAGTCACCAGGATCACATGAGTAGGAAGTCTATCCCTCCTCCAAGCATTAACTGACTGAAAGGCCACCTGGAGGGGGCAGGAAGAGATTAACACTTTTCCTCTTATACATATAAAATATCTAGTTAGTCTCAGGATGAAACACTTCCTGGATATCAAATAGGGTAAAGCTAACCTAAGGGCTTGTTCTTGCAAATGGCAGCCCTTGCCACCCCTCTGAAAAGCAGTCCACGGTGAATCATTTTTCAAATGGTGTTGGACATGCGGTGAGGAGATGATATGCTCATCTCCTCACCACCTGTTTTAACCCTGAAAATGCTAACCCACCACACCATCTTTATTGTATGCGGTTGACAGGCGGTTGCAATCAATTGAATGGGTTGCATTCTGCGGCTGATCTTTTAGTAACAAAAATTCCTAGTTGTACGACCTATGTTTTACAATACAAGCATCTTACAAGCATCACAAATGATTACATACACCAAAAATATAGTGTTCCACTTCACTAGTTGACCTATAGTTTATATTTTGTTCATAGAATTTGACCTAATTTCACAAGGGTGTCCAATATCAACAAGGGTGTCCAACAACATCTTGATCCTCCACATCTACCAGTTATTCTCATTCTCATTCATCAGTGGTCTACGGATTAGACTGGATGATAGCACATTATGAAGAGTAGGAGTTTTTTTATCAACACATTTTACTCTCTTTTAGCATCTCTCTATCACCGAACAAGATAGATTCTTATAATGACTTATGGGGTGTTCAATATGTTTGACTATGGTACTATGCTTTGATGAAAAGTTTTCATGTTGTTGAAGACCTCAACATTTCTCTGTTTATAATTTTCCTATCCTTCATATACTTAATTCTGTCACATACCTTTTTTGGGAGCCTGTGATGATGAATGCAACCTCTCTTACTGCTCTAGTCCAAGCACCCCTAGGTAGAGGGATAGGGAGTGCTGGGACAGAAGAGTGGCACGAAAGCCAGTGGATGGTGATTCCACTGATGTTAGATGAACTTGTGAGTGCAGTCGTCTCATGGTTGGTGACAGGACATGTGGGTCACCTGGGAGAAGAGTCCAGAAACAAGCCATGATCAGCAACAGTTGGACAGGAAGTTGGCAGGAAGGCAAATGAGAAATCACTGCTCCAGGTGCGCCGAGGAGATCCCACAGCAGGTAACGCCACAGGTTTTAGCCCGGCTTGCCACCGCGACAAACAAGGAAAGTTGGAATACCGCAACAGGATACCAATAAAAACTTCTTTATTGTAATGTAGACAGATGCAGTCACAGGAATGAACGCAACGTTAACATGTTTCACACATCTTGTGCTTAGTCATAACCTACCAGTATAGCAGTCAGAGGCCGGCCAGGTCCGCAGCTTGCAGGCAACAAGTTATCAGAATGGGAGGTAGAAATTGTAGATGGGAAGCAAGCCAGAGTCAACACAGGAGCAGAAAAACAGACTGTAGAGAGACACAGAAGAATCATTTCTAAGCCAGGTTGGTAACAGAAGATCAAAAGCAAAGGTCACAGCATATAGCTGAAGATCCCTCAGTACTGTGGACCTGCAGGTCTCAGCCTTAAATAATCTGCTTGGTGCCACCATTAGTAGGGAGCGCGCTCACACACCCGTGCACGCGCAGCAAAACAAGTGCATGATTGCACCTGTGCACAGACGCACCCATAAATACGAAAAGTCCAACCATTCTATACAGCATTGAAACCTAGTCATAGGAGGGTGCTGTGGCAAAATGGTTTAAGGTGCTGCCGAAGCATAACTCCAGTCCAAGTTATAACTAGCACACCATGTTCAAGATAACTAGACAGCACACTTTACACTCAGGACACTTTAATGCCACCACTAGAAAGCAGCAATGTTTCAAGGCCACTAAAGGCCTCTCCCTCAGGCAGCATTGGCAAGCAGTGGCCATGCATCTGCCCTGTTAGCAGAACTATGCACAGAAATCCAGCTATGTGGCCTAGCTTGGTCTTCATGACTTCTGTCTACTTATCACACCTTTGAATGCTGCTGTAATCACTATGTTGCTGTAACCTCTTTCATCGAATCTTTGGGTCAGATCTCTAGATTCAGTCACAAAAGTAGCCATGTTTGAAAAATTCCTCCTGAATCTAATATATTGCTAATCCTAGGAATAACCCTGATAAATATGTTGAGCGTGACAGCAATTTGCATAAAACAACACATTTTTAGCATTAGGCTTCCTGGATGTCCTTACATTATGGTGATAACAATGAAAAGATTTCCATGAGGACATTTAGGAAACCTATTGCTAAAAATTAATTGTAGCTCATTGTGAGGGAAACGAGTTCAGGTGAGTGTGGTTTACAGCAGGTGGAATAAAAAACACTGGGGCTTATAGTTCTGGAGTGCGGCTACTTTCTTTCTTTCTTGTTAAGTCATTCTGATCCTCTGATCTCGGATGTAAATCCTTAGGATTAATGAAATAAAGAGGACTTTTAGTTAAATCCGCCCTTCATTCTCACACTTAAGCTGCATCACACAAACCAAGTGGCCATATACCTTTTTGGAAAGAAGCAGTGGCTAGGCTCACTTTAGAGGCCTGTCATATGACCAGTGCCTAGGCACTGAATGGCCAGCTCTGCCTAAGGCCGGGTTCACACTGGGGTGACAAACGCTCCGACATTGGGAGCTCATGTCGCATGACGTGTGAAAATCAATGTTTCCCTATGGGAGCCGTCTTAACTGGTCCGACACATGTCGGTCCGACTTTGAAAATGCTCCCTGTACTACTTTGATCCGACTTCAGCCCATTAACTATCATTGAAGTCGGATCAAAGTCGGACCGCAGTCTTGCATGATCCAACGTTGGCATGCGACTTGTGCTCTGCTGCTCTTGAGGAGGAACTCCTCGCCAAATTTTAAATAAAAAACGGGCATGGGTTCCCCCTCCAAGAGCATACCAGGCCCTTAGGTCTGGTATGGATTTTAAGGGGAACCCCCTACGCCGAAAAAACGGCGTGGGGGTCCCCCCAAAATCCAAACCAGACCCTTATCTGAGCACGCAACCTGGCAGGCCACAGGGTAAGAGGGGGGGCCGAGAGAGCGGCCCACCCTCCCTCCTGAACCGTACCAGGCCGCATGCCCTCAACATGGGGGGTTTGGTGCTTTGGGGCAGGGGGGCGACCTGCGGCCCCCCCACCTCAAAGCACCCTGCCCCCATGTTGATGAGGACAGGGCCTCTTCCCGACAACCCTGGCCGTTGGTTGTCGGGGTCTGTGGGCGGGGGGCTTATCGGAATCCAGGAGCCCCCCTTTATTAAGGGAGCCCCCAGATCCCGGCCCCCCACCCTATGTGAATGAGTATGGGGTACATGATCGTACCCCTACCCATTCACCTGGTGGAAAAAAAATGTCAATTAAAAGAACACACACAGGTTTTTAAAGTAATTTATTACACAGCTCCGGGGGTCTTCTTCTGACTTCGGGGGTCTTCGGTGTCGTCTCCGCGCTCTCCGGTTCTTCCTTCCTTCTGCCGGGCCTCCGCTATCTTCTTCCAGCTCTTTTGCTAGTGGGGCCCGGTCTTCTCCGTCGCCTTCTTCTTCTCTCGCTCTCCGGTTTTTCTCCCGCTCTCTGGTTCTTCTCTCGCTCTCCGGTTCTTTCTTTCTTCTGCCCGGCCTCCGCTATCTTCTTCCAGCTCTTTAGCTAGCGGGGCCTGGTCTTCTCCGTCGCCTTCTTCCCTCTTCTCCTCTTCGATGTTGACACGTCGCTTCCTCCCGCTGTAATGCTGGCTGTGGGATGCGCTCCGATTTATATAGGTCTCTCTTATGACGTCACAGTCACATGCTCTGGGGCCACCCGGAGCATGTGACTGTGACGTCATGAGAGGCCTATATAAATCAGAGCGCACCGCACAGCCAGCATTATAGCGGGAGGAATCGAGGAGGAGAAGAGGGAAGAAGGCGACGGAGAAGGCCGGGGCCCCACTAGCAAAAGAGCTGGAAGAAGATAGCGGAGGCCCGGCAGAAGGAAGGAAGAACCGGAGAGCGCGGAGACGACACCGGAGACCTCCGAAGTCGGAAGAAGACCCCCGGAGCTGTGTAATAAATTACTTTAAAAACCTGTGTGTTTTTTTTTATTGACATTTTTTTCCACCAGGTGAATGGGTAGGGGTATGATGTACCCCATACTAATTCACATAGGGTGGGGGGCCGGGATCTGGGGGCCCCCTTATTAAAGGGGGCTCCTGGATTCCGATAAGCCCCCCGCCCGCAGACCCCGACAACCAACGGCCAGGGTTGTCGGGAAGAGGCCCTGTCCTCATCAACATGGGGGCAGGGTGCTTTGGGGTGGGGGGGCCGCAGGTCGCCCCCCTGCCCCAAACCCCCCCATGTTGAGGGCATGCGGCCTGGTATGGTTCAGGAGGGAGGGGGGCCGCTCTCTCATCCCCCCTCTTCCCCTGCGGCCTGCCAGGTTGCGTGCTCGGATAAGGGTCTGGTTTGGATTTTGGGGGGACCCTCACGCCGTTTTTTCGGCGTAGGGGTTTCCCTTAAAATCCATCCCAGACCCAAGGGCCTTGTATGCTCCTGGAGGGGGAACCCATGCCGGTTTTTTGTTTAAAATTTGGCGTGGAGTTCCCGCTCAGGATTCATACCAAACACAGTGCCTGGTATTGGCGGGGATCCAAGTCTGGTCCCCGTTCATTGAAAGTCGGACATATGTCGGCTTCATGTCGCAGGGCAAAGTCGGATCCAAAGTAGGACGGCTGTCATGTCGCACAAGTGTGAACCCGGCCTCAATGTCATCCTGTAGGCTTATTTTGCATGTGATTAATGCATAGGTGACCTTCCAGACAGCACCCTGTGTCTCACTGGGGGTGACCATATTTGGTCACCTATTGATGACAGTGGAGAAGAGCACTGTCCAATCATGAGCTGCGATCACTAGCTGTAGTGCCTTCCAATTGGCTGTATCTTTAGATTTATGAACGCTATGTAATATTAGGACCTACCTAATTTATTCAATTAAACAGGCCCTTGTTCAGGGGGTCCCCGACTTACGAACACCCGACTTACGAACCACTCCTACTTACGAACAGGGCGCTGCGGGGACCCTCTGCGGTTCTGCAGGGACCATCTGCCGTTCTGCGCATGCGCGGGCAGAAGGAGCCTCGGAAAATGTCGGAAATGTCCGTAATTGGCCGCGAATACGCAGAACGGCATTCGACGGAACATCGGAAAACATTCCGAAATGTCCGTAATTGTCGCTCTGCGCATGCGCGACCGACTTACGAACATTTCCGGATTACAAACAGGAGGAAAGTTTTTGGGTTCATGGACCATTTCTGTCCCTGGGAGATAGTACTGATGTTCAGTTCCCTGGGGCCTATAGGTGGCGCTGTTGCCATAGGCCCGGGTTGAACCACAGTACAGGGTTGTGCCTTTTCTTGTTCCCTCTTGACAGCAGTGTGGCGGGGGCGGGGAACCTGCTGTGCCTGTCGGGAGAGGGTATAAAAAGGGGCGGCCATCTTCGGTCGCGCCCAGGCACCTTAGGCCTGGGTGTGTCGCCTCCGGGGTGCCCTAGGCCCGGAGGCCTGGGCGTGTGTGTTGCCTCTGGGTGCCCTAGACCCGGAGGCGGAGTTGCTGTTCCATCCCAGACACCTTCAGTCTGGGGTGAGGTACTAAATAGGAGGCCCGGGGCCCAGCAACCTTTGGCTGGGGTCCGCTAAGGATCGAGAGCTCCCAGGGTGGGGACCCGTATCTTGGATCAAGGAGGCCAGGGAGGTGACCCTTTCTGAAGACCCAGCGCAGAGTCGTGGTGACAGTAAGGGGCTCTGGTAACTCTCCGGAGGGATGTTTTTCTCTTTGACATGAGCCAAGTTCTTCAAGAAGGCAGTGCATGTTCTGTAGGTCACGGTGGCAGTGACTCTACGCACACCAGGTCAGTGGCAGTGACCAAATAGGGCAAGGCCCTATTCACCCAGTCAGTGGCAGTGACCATCTTCAACAAGTCAGTGGCAGTGACTTTCATATTCATTAGGTCTGTGATGAAGATCGCATGCCAAACCAGTTCGTGCATATCAGAACAGTAAGAGAACCAAGATTTGAGTTTGTGCCTGGACCTCTCTCCCACCTTATCTGACCTGTGTCTCGTCTCAACCTGTCTGCTCTTAAAGGGACTATTTATTATCCATGTAAAATAAATACAGAAGTTGGAATTTCAGTTGGTGTGGACAGTGGCTTTACTGGGGAGAATTAAGGACTTGCTTCTGGCCAAGCCAGAAGTGAGATCAGCTCGGGAGGATTCAAACACCAGCCGCAGGGAGGCCAGAGAAAACTAACACCGCTCAACCTCCCCATCCAGGAGGGTACGGGCATGTAGTGTGGTGTGCCTCAGTCTTTCCTGCGGAGGAGCCAAGTTAAGAAAAGCAGGTAAAGTCTGGGGTGGGTGCGCTATACGTGGGGGCTCGAGTCCGGGATGTGTCTGCGGTTGAAAGTGTGAAAACCCCCCCAGAAGAGTGAGTTTATTCCCCAGTGAAGTTCCGTGGAGGTCGGCCATATTGTGAACTGCACCACGAGGAGAACCCTGACTGTGTAGATCGTGGGCGTGCCTATACAGAAAGCCCGCGAACGATGCAGGAGATGGGAGGAGTCTGGCCATGTGTGGCCATTTGCAAAAAAAATTATTTCCAAATTAGACAATATGATTGTCTGGATTTGTTTCCACATTTTGTCTCTCATAGTTGAGGTATACCTATGATGACAATTACAGGCCTCTCTCGTCTTTTTAAGTGGGAGAACTTGCACAATTGGTGGCTGACTAAATACTTTTTTGCCCCACTGTATATATTTGGCTCACGTTTCAGTTTTCATTGGAGTTTATTCATAGTTTTATATACAGTCTGAATGTCATTTACTGGCTTAATGCCCTCTAACCCATCTGACATGTCAGAAACCTGGTACTGTTTATAGATAAAGGGTCTCCAAACAGTCTAACAAAGGGCTAGTTAACTGTCCTTCAGGTGTTAGGGGGGCCAGACTGTGGCCAGTGGGATTAGAAAATGCCCTGGTGTCAGTGAGAGTAAAATATGCCTCCTCATTGGCTTTAGTGGGAGGAATAGTGCCCCATTGTTGGAATCATTCAGAGGAATGGTGCTCTATTGTTGGAATCATTCAGGGGAACGGTGCTCCATTGTTGGAATACGTGGGAGGAATGGTGCTCCATTGCTGGAATCATTCGGAGGAATGGTGCTCCATTGTTGGAATCAGTGGGAGGAATGGTGCTCCATTGTTGGAATCATTCGGAGGAATGGTGTACTATTGTTGGAATCAGTGGGAGGAATGGTGCTCCATTGTTGGAATCATTCGGAGGAATGGTGTACTATTGTTGGAATCAGTGGGAGGAATGGTGCTCTATTGTTGTAATTATTCAGAGGAATGGTGCTCCATTGTTGGAATCATTCAGAGGAATGGTGCTCTATTGTTGGAATCATTCGGAGGAATGATGCTCCATTGTTGGAATCAGTGGGAGGAATGGGGCTCCATTGTTGGAATCAGTGGGAGGAATGGTGCTCCATTGTTGGAATCAGTGGGAGGAATGGTGTACTATTGTTGGAATCAGTGGGAGGAATGGTGCTCCATTGTTGGAATCATTCGGAGGAATGGTGTACTATTGTTGGAATCAGTGGGACGAATGGTGCTCCATTGTTGTAATTGTTCAGAGGAATGGTGCTCCATTGTTGGAATCATTCAGAGGAATGGTGCTCTATTGTTGGAATCATTCGGAGGAATGGTGCTCCATTGTTGGAATCAGTGGGAGGAATGGTGCTCCATTGTTAAACATCAGTGGGTGGAATGGTGCTCCATTGTTGGAATCATTCGGAGGAATGGTGCTCCATTGTTGGAATCAGTGGGAGGAATGGTGCTCCATTGTTGGAATCATTCGGAGGAATGGTGCTCCATTGTTGGAATCAGTGGGAGAAATGGTGCTCCATTGTTGGAATCAGTGGGTGGAATGGTGCTCCATTGTTGGAATCAGTGGGAGGAATGGTGCTCCATTGTTGGAATCATTCGGAGGAATGGTGCTCCATTGTTGGAATCAGTGGGAGGAATGGTGCTCCATTGTTGGAATCAGTGGGTGGAATGGTGCTCCATTGTTGGAATCAGTGGGAGGAATGGTGCACCAATGTTGGCATTTAGGGGTGCAATATTGCCCTATCATTGGCTTCTTTGATGGAATGGTGCCCCATCATTGGTGTCAGTGGATAAAATGGTGCCTCAAGGGCCAGATAAATGCAAGCAAAGGGCCACATCCAGCCTGCGGGCTGCAGTTTGGAGACCACTGTTCAAGATATCTCTCATTAACTCCTGCTTTGCCCCTTCAACCTCTTTTATATCACCCATTCCAGACACATTAATTAACAGCGATATGGTTTTTGATGAAAAAGTGCATCTTAACCACATCAATACTGGGCACTTTCGCCCCCTTCCTTCCCAGACCAATTTTCAGCTTTCAGCGCTCTAGACCTTTCAGTGACAATTGCGCGGTCATGCAACACTGTACCCTAATGAAATTTTTATAATTTTGTTTACACAAATAGAGCTTTCTTTTGGTGGTATTTATTCACGACTGTTTTTTTTAAAAAATTTTGGCGATATAAGCGAAAAAAAAGCGGAAATTTGGAAAGAAAAACAATATTTTCTTCTTTCTATTTTAAAAGAAATCCAATCAAATCAAATTTTGTCATAAATTTAAGCCAAAATGTATTCTGCTACAAGTTTTTGGTAAAAAAAATCCCGTTAAGTGTATAATAATTGGTTTGTGTGATCACGGACAGATGTACGCAGATGATCATGTACAGATGTGAGCAGGTGATCACGGATATATGTGTGCAGATGATCATATTATTTTACTGTTACACATGTGGGGGACAGGTGTTTTTACTGTGTGGGGACATGTGTTTTAACACGTATGGGGACACTAGGCTGGTGATCAGTGTGCAAAAAGCTGTAAAAAAACAGCTCATACTCACTGATCACCGGCTGCAGCGATCTGCTCTCCTCTCCTCACTGACAACTTCTGTGTGAGGAGAAGAGAGCCGACGCCTAGCAACCGGCTCTCAATTTACATCACATGACAGCTGTGATTGGACACGGCCGTCATGTGATCAGGAGGGCCAATCACAGAGCCCTCCTGCCGATCGGAGATGCGCCGTGTCTGGGTGACACAAGCGCATTGGGAACGCGCTGCTGCGCGGGCGCGCAATCCCCCTCCTTCTGAGGGACGTTCCTGAACGTCCACTCAGAAGGAGGAAGCACGCACCCGACTGTATATGTATAGTGGCTGGGTGAGAAGTAGTTCAACTATATCTGAACTTAAAACAAGTATGTTGTTGCAAAAAGACAAAATGACAAAAAATTTCATCTTTTTTTTCTCTATTGCCGCGTACACACGATCGATTTTTTTGACGGTGAAAACACCGTCGAGAAAATCGACGTGAAAAACGAGGAACAGCTTGTTCCCCCCACACACGGCCGTTTTAAATGACATTTTTTTTTTGGTCGAAAAAAAACGACCGTGTGTAGCTGCTGACTTTTAATAAGCAGCCACTCAGCTGTCCCACGATCCAGCGGTTCACTCACCCGTGCTGTGATCTCCCTGTGTCCTCCCTCGGCGGCGCCGGCATTTCTACTATGGGCACCTAGCTGTGGCATCTTGCGGCCTCACAGCCGGGTGCTCACTGCGCATGCGCGAGCGGCGCTGCGCTCCGTGACTGTTACCGAAGTCTTCTAAGACCTGTTATATGTCCCAGAAGACTTTGGGAGGGAGAGCTTCTTCTTCCAGTCGCCTAGGCGCCCAGAACGGAAGTGGGAGCAGGTACCTGTCAAATTTGGGTACATGCTCCCCCCCCCCCCCCCCCAGCACAGTTTCACAAACAGGAGCCGGGGAGGATGCCTTAAAGCGGAAGTTCCACTTTTGGGTGGAGCTCCGCTTTAAATTGTATGAGCGAGGCTTACTCAGCTACAGGGTTGTCATCCTATTTACAGTGATTTTACACTTCTCTGGCATAGTCTGCAGTAGTCACTGCAGTAAAACTGGGATGTCCATCTGCCACTCGAGTTCACAGAATGTTCTCATTGCAGAGAGAGAAAACATCACCAAAGTAATGGAAAAAAATGTATTTTTTGATTATAAAGGCATTGTACACATTCAAATATTTTAATTGATTTAGTTAGGTAGTAGCGTGTTTGCCCTACCTTGTACTGATGAGCTCACATGTTGTGGCTGCAGTTTGCAGTGTTATAGCTGGCTCCCCTACGTCCATGTATTGCCTCAGCGAGCTTCTCTGCCAAAGGGACAAGACAACTTCCTGTTTCAGGTCACATGGCATCCATTGCATGCCTTGCCATCCCCTCTGTGTTGCATCACAAATGTGGGAGTGCTAATATGATGAAACACATCTCCAAACTGCAAGTGAGCTCTGTGTATATGTCTGTGAATACGCTGTTTGTTTGCGGCTGTGTCAGATCCAATTACTGTGCAGCTCTCGCCTGCAGAACACTAGACTGAGAGACCCAGGGACTGTGGGACATATAGTTTCTTCACAGGAAGTATTAGGTCTCAGACTACAGACTGAGGTCGTGCATTAAAGTGTTTGTAACCCTAAAAAAAAAAAAAAAATGGATCCTTTTCCTTTAACCACTTCAGCTCCGGAAGGTTTTACCCACTTCCTGACCGGGCCATTTTTTACGATACAGCACTTTGTTGCTTTAACTGACAATTGCGCGGCCGTCGTGCGACGCTGTTAACTATGAACAATCTTCAACATTACAAATCAAGTCCAATTCAGTGTGATTGAATGTGACAAATTACTACAATCCGATTCTGTGTCACCTAATGTGCTTTACAAAGCTAAGCATTTTTGTGTGGGGGGTTAGTTTCTTTAACCACTTCAACACCAGGCACTTATACACCTTCCTGCCCAAGCCAATTTTCAGCTTACAGTGCTGTCGCAATTTGAATGACAATTGCACGGTCATGGTACACTGTACCCAAACACATTTTTTATCATTTTGTTCCTACAAATAGAGCTTTTTTTTGTGGTATTTGATCATCTCTGCGATTTTTATTTTTTGTGCAAAAACTAAAAAAAAGACCGAAAATTTTGAAAAAAAACAATGTTTTTCTTTGTTTCTGTTAAAAAAAATTGTAAATAAGTACGTTTTCTTCTTCAATGACGGGCACTGATATGGCTGCACTGACGGGCACTGATAAGGCGGCACTGATGGGCACCGATGAGGTGGCACCAATGAAGTGGCACTGATGAGGTGGCACTGATGATGGGCACTGATAGGCGGCACTGATAGGCAGCATTGATGGGCACTGATAGGTGGCACTGGTATGTGGCACTGATGGGCACTCATAGGTGGCACTGATGGGCACTCATAGGCGGCACTGATGGGCACTCATAGGCGGCACTGATGGGTAATTATGGGTGGCACTGATAGGTGGCATGGATGGGCACTGATGGTCACTGATAGGTGGGCACTGATGGACACTGGTGATTGGACATTGCTGATCACGTGGTAAAGTGCCTCCGTCAGCTCTTTACCGAGATCGGTGTAGCGGTGTGTCAGACTGACACACCGCACCACCGATCGCTGCGATGCACACCCCCACAGGCGCGCAACGGTTGTTATCCTGCTGGACGTCATATGACGTCCAGTCAGGATAACTGAACCACCGCTCAGGAATCATTTTGCTATAGGCCGGGCGGTAAGTGGTTAAAGTGATAGTTATTTAAAATCCCTGCTCTTCTCCTTCTTCTCTGTGCAGAGCTTCCAGGAAAGATCAGAACCATGCCGACTGGTCAGCGCTGTGACAGAGCACCGCTCTGATCTGTCATGAAAGTGCTGCATAGAGAAAGGGGAGCAGAATGGGGATTTCAAATCCCTGGCTGCATGAGCACTGACGGCTCATCATCCATGGAGGTAAGTAAAGCAGGGATCAGGGGAGGTGGGCAGGGTGTAAGGTGTTAATTCACTTTTTATTTTATTTTTATGTAAAGGTGAACTAACACTTTAAATACACATGGACAAAGCAATGAGTTGTTGAACAAAGGAAAATTGGTTCAGTTTAACCACTTCCATACCGGGCCTATTCTGGCACTCCTCTCCTACATGTAAAAATCATCATTTTTTTGCTAGAAAATTACTCAGAACCCCCAAACATTATATATGTTTTTTTAGCAGACACCGTAGGGAATAAAATGGCGGTCATTGCAACTTTTTATCTCGCACGGTATTTGCACAATAATTTTTCAAACACCTTTTTTAAAAAAAAAAAACAGTTTCATGAATTAAAAAATAACAAAACAGTAAAGTTAGCCCAATTTTTTTCTATAATGTGACAGATGATGTTACGCCAAGTAAATAGATACCCAACATGTCATGCTTTAAAATTGCGCACACTCATGGAATGGCGCCAAACTTTGGTACTTAAAAATCTCAATAGGCGATGCTTTAATTTTTTTTTACAGGTTACCAGTTTAGAGTTACAGAGGAGGTCTAGTGCTAGAATTGTTTCTCGCGCTCTAACGCACATGGCTATACCTTACATGTGTGGTTTGAACAGCGTTTACATATGTGGGCGGGACTTACGTGTGTGTTTGCTTCTTGGCGCGAGCTACCGGGGACAGGGGCGTTTTAATTTTGTTCTTTGTTTTTTTTCTTAATTTTTTAATTTTTACACTTTCTTTTACATTACATTTTTTGATCACTTTTATTCCTATTACAAGGAATGTAAACATCCCTTGTAATAGGAATCTATCGTGACAGGTCCTCTTTATGGAGAGATGCAGGGTCAAGCGGTGGAACTGCTGCTATGATCGTTCTTATGGTGCAGAGAATCACCCGCAGAAAAGAATGCTATCTGAATGATGCCTGTAGCTGCAGGCATCATTCAGATATCCCCCCTGAAAGTCAAGGACGTCATATGATGTACTGCGGGGAGGAAGTGGTTAAAAACAGAGACTTTGTCTAACCAGAGAAAGAAAATACAGGCTTGGCATTTACACTGGAACTGTACATGCATATACCACCCTTTGAGGCCCATTTATAAAGGTCATGCAGCATCTTGTGCATAGTACACACATCTACACACTGGGGGCCCCTGTAGAAAGGTTTTAACCCATCCGCTGCCACCGGCCTGGCAGCTGGGGGAGGGGTTACATACACAGTGCGTGTAAATATGACAAGCCGACTGTTGACTGTCAGATGGAAGTGTTGTACTGCACGCTCCGCCCCCCCCCCCCACCTTCCCATGAACCACCTTCCTCCTGTCATATTTCCTGATGAAGTCACATGGGCGTGATGTAACGCGTAGGGAATCCCAGACCAGAAGTGATGTGTTGGAGATCTTTTTATGCTGAGTATATGATACCAAAGGAGTTTTTATTGTTTTTCTGATGTAAGAGTTACTCTTTTAATAAAACGATTTTTACTGACAATATTACACTATGGGAGGTCACTTTTTTTTTTTACCCTAATACAGGTCCTTCTCAAAAAATTAGCATATTGTGATAAAGTTCATTATTTTCTGTAATGTACTGATAAACATTAGACTTTCATATATTTTAGATTCATTACACACAACTGAAGTAGTTCAAGCCTTTTCTTGTTTTAATATTGATGATTTTGGCATACAGCTCATGAAAACCCAAAAATCCTATCTCAAAAAATTAGCATATTTCATCCGACCAATAAAAGAAAAGTGTTTTTAATACAAAAAAAGTCAACCTTCAAATAATTATGTTCAGTTATGCACTCAATACTTGGTTGGGAATCCTTTTGCAGAAATGACTGCTTCAATGCGGCGTGGCATGGAGGCAACCAGCCTGTGGCACTGCTGAGGTGTTATGGAGGCCCAGGATGCTTCGATAGCGGCCTTAAGCTCATCCAGAGTGTTGGGTCTTGCGTCTCTCAACTTTCTCTTCCCAATATCCCACAGATTCTCTATGGGGTTCAGGTCAGGAGAGTTGGCAGGCCAATTGAGCACAGTAATACCATGGTCAGTAAACCATTTACCAGTGGTTTTGGCACTGTGAGCAGGTGCCAGGTCGTGCTGAAAAATGAAATCTTCATCTCCATAAAGCTTTTCAGCAGATGGAAGCATGAAGTGCTCCAAAATCTCCTGATAGCTAGCTGCATTGACCCTGCCCTTGATAAAACACAGTGGACCAACACCAGCAGCTGACATGGCACCCCAGACCATCACTGACTGTGGGTACTTGACACTGGACTTCAGGCATTTTGGCATTTCCCTCTCCCCAGTCTTCCTCCAGACTCTGGCACCTTGATTTCCGAATGACATGCAAAATTTGCTTTCATCCGAAAAAAGTACTTTGGACCACTGAGCAACAGTCCAGTGCTGCTTCTCTGTAGCCCAGGTCAGGCGCTTCTGCCGCTGTTTCTGGTTCAAAAGTGGCTTGACCTGGGGAATGCGGCACCTGTAGCCCATTTCCTGCACACGCCTGTTCACGGTGGCTCTGGATGTTTCTACTCCAGACTCAGTCCACTGCTTCCGCAGGTCCTCCAAGGTCTGGAATCGGTCCTTCTCCACAATCTTCTTCAGGGTCCGGTCACCTCTTCTCGTTTTGCAGCGTTTTCTGCCACACTTTTTCCTTCCCACAGACTTCCCACTGAGGTGCCTTGATACAGCACTCTGGGAACAGCCTATTCGTTCAGAAATTTCTTTCTGTGTCTTACCCTCTTGCTTGAGGGTGTCAATGATGGCCTTCTGGACAGCAGTCAGGTCGGCAGTCTTACCCATGATTGCGGTTTTGAGTAATGAACCAGGCTGGGAGTTTTTAAAAGCCTCAGGAATCTTTTGCAGGTGTTTAGAGTTAATTAGTTGATTCAGATGATTAGGTTAATAGCTCGTTTAGAGAACCTTTTCATGATATGCTAATTTTTTGAGATAGGATTTTTGGGTTGTCATAAGCTGTATGCCAAAATCATCAATATTAAAACAAGAAAAGCCTTGAACTACTTCAGTTGTGTGTAATGAATCTAAAATATATGAAAGTCTAATGTTTATCAGTACATTACAGAAAATAATGAACTTTATCACAATATGCTAATTTTTTGAGAAGGACCTGTATATGGATGAGCGCATGTGAGGGAGTCTTAAAAGGGACCAACACCAGAGGATATCCAAATCAACTGAAAAGGACTACAAGTGGGTGAACATCGATAGCGGAGGATTTCTACTGTGCCTTGAAAAAGTATTCATACCCCTTGAAATTTTCCACATTTTGTCATGTTACAACCAAAAACGTAAATGTTTTTTTTGGGGGGGATTTTATGTGATAGACCAACACGAATTGGCACATAATTGTGAAGTGGAAGGAAAGTGATAAATGGTTTTCAACATTTTTGTAACAAATAAATATGTGAAAAGTGTGGCGTACATTTGTATTCAGCCCTCTTTACTCTGATACCCCTAACTAAAATCTAGTGGAACCAATTGCCTTCAGAAGTCACCTAATTAGTAAAAAGATTCCACCTGTGTGTAATTTAATCTCAGTATAAATAAAGCTGTTCTGTGAACCCCTCAGAGGTTTGTTAGAGAACCTTAGTGAACAAACAGCATCATGAAGGCCAAGGAACACACCAGACTGGTCAGGGATAAAGTTGTGGAGAAGTTTTAATCAGAGTTAGGTTATAAAAAAATATCCCAAGCTTTGAACATCTTATGGAGCACTGTTCAATCCATCATCCGAAAATAGAAAGAGTATGGCACAACTGCAAACCTACCAAGACATGGCCGTCCACCTAAACTGACAGGCCGGGCAAGAAGAAAATTATTCAGAGAAGCAGTGAAGAGGCCCATATTAAATCTGGAGCAGCTGCCCACAGCTCAGGTGGGAGAATCTGTCTACAGGACAACTATTATTCGTGCACTCCACAAATCTGGCCTTTATGGAAAGGTGGCAAAAATGAAGTGATTGTTGAAAGAAAGCCATAAGAAGTCCCGTTTGCTCTTTGCGAGAAGCCATGTGGGGGACACAGCAAACATGAGTAAGAAGGTGCGCTGGTTAGATGAGCTTTTGGCCTAAAAGCAAAAACGCTACGTGTGGCAGAAAACTAACACTACACCTCACCCTGAACACACCATCCCCACTGTGAAACATGGTGGTGGCAGCATCATGTTGTGGGGATGCATTTCTTCAGCAGGGACAGGGAAGCTGGTAAGAGTTAATGGGTAGATGGATGGAGCCAAATACAGGGCAATCTCAGAAGAAAACCTGTGAAGCCCTGTACACACGATCGGTTTTACCAATGAAAACAGTCCGATGGACTTTTTTCATCTGACAAACCGATCGTGTATGGGCCCCATCAGTCTTTTTTCCATCGGTGATTAAAAAATAGAACATGTTTTAAATTTATCCGATGGAAAAAAAAACGATAGCAAATTCCGATCGTCTGTGTGGAACTCCATCGGAGAAAAAACCCACGCATGCTCAGAATCAAGTCGACGCATGCTCAGAAGCATTGAACTTAATTTTTCTCAGCTCGTCGGAGTGTTTTATATCGCAGCGTTTGGGACGGTCGGATTTTGGACTGATGGTGTGTAGGCAAGACTGATGGAAGTCAGCTTCATCGGAATTCCGATGGAAAAATCCATCGGATTTTATTCCATCGGAAATCCGATCGTGTGTACAGGGCTTGAGTGTCTGCAAAAGACTTGAGACTGGGGTGGAGGTTCACCTTCTAGCAAGACAACGACCCTAAACATACAGCCAGAGCTACAATGGAATGGTTTAGATCAAAGCATATTAATGTGTTAGAATGGCTCAATCAAAGTCCAGACCTAAATCCAATTGAGAATCTGTGACAAGACTTGAAAATTGCTGTTCACAGACGCTCTCCATCCAATCTGACAGAGCTTGAGGTATTTTGCAAAGAAGAATGGGCAACAATGTCACTCTCTAGATGTGCAAAGCTGGTAGAGACATCCCCAAAAAGACTTGCAGCTGTAATTGCAGTGAAAGGCGGTTCTACAAAATATTGACTCAGGGGGGCCGAATACAAATGTAGGTCACACTTTTCACATATTTATTTGTAAAAAAAATTGAAAACCATTTATCATTTTTCTTTCCACTTCACAATTATGTGCCGCTTTGTGTTGGTCTATCACATAAAATCCTAATAAAATGTATTTACATTTTTGGTTGTAACATGACAAAATGTGGAAAATTTAAAGGGGTATGAATACTTTTTCAAGGCACTGTATATGTAATCAAATGTGTATTTGATTACTCATTGAGGTTAGAATACTGGGAGCACTGAGGTGTCACGATAGGGTGGAAGTACACCATTTGTTTATATGTTGTCACACTGAATAAAGAAAACTAGACACCTTATTTGTCATTTGATATGGACTATTATGCACCCTTTTTTTTAGCACAGGTGCACTTTACTTTTATTGAACTATTCTAATGCAGGATTTCTCAACTCCAGTCCTCAAGGTGCCCCAACAGGTCATGTTTTCAGGCTCTCCATTATTTTGCACAGGTGCTTTGATCAGTTTCACTGCCTTAGTTACCACAGCCCTTTCATCTGAGGGAAATCCTGAAAACACAACCTGTTGGGGTGCCTTGAGGACTGGAGTTGAGAAACCCTGCATTAGAATAGTTCAATAAGAGTGTGAAGTGATTTAATTTGACGATTTGATCTATTTTCATCACGGATCATTTGAGGTTATTTGTTTTACTGTATTTGTTTATTTTTTCTGGGATGCGCAACACTCATTCATATTTATTATTTCATTACCGGTGGGGACACAGTACGGTGTTTGCAACAACCACACTTGGTAAATATATATACCGGTTTGAATTTCTTATTATACACATTAGTTCATAAAGTGTGGATTTGTTCTACACAGAGGCAGCGCAAAGGTATTATTTATTATTTACCTCTTTCTTTATATTATACCAGAAAATTGGGTGATATATTGTACAGGTCCTTCTCAAAAAATTAGCATATTGTGATAAAGTTCATTATTTTCTGTAATGTACTGATAAACATTAGACTTTCATATATTTTAGATTCATTACACACAACTGAAGTAGTTCAAGCCTTTTCTTGTTTTAATATTGATGATTTTGGCATACAGCTCATGAAAACCCAAAATTCCTATCTCAAAAAATTAGCATATCATGAAAAGGTTCTCTAAACGAGCTATTAACCTAATCATCTGAATCAACTAATTAACTCTAAACACCTGCAAAAGATTCCTGAGGCTTTTAAAAACTCTCAGCCTGGTTCATTACTCAAAACCGCAATCATGGGTAAGACTGCCGACCTGACTGCTGTCCAGAAGGCCATCATTGACACCCTCAAGCAAGAGGGTAAGACACAGAAAGAAATTTCTGAACGAATAGGCTGTTCCCAGAGTGCTGTATCAAGGCACCTCAGTGGGAAGTCTGTGGGAAGGAAAAAGTGTGGCAGAAAACGCTGCACAACGAGAAGAGGTGACCGGACCCTGAAGAAGATTGTGGAGAAGGACCGATTCCAGACCTTGGAGGACCTGCGGAAGCAGTGGACTGAGTCTGGAGTAGAAACATCCAGAGCCACCGTGAACAGGCATGTGCAGGAAATGGGCTACAGGTGCCGCATTCCCCAGGTCAAGCCACTTTTGAACCAGAAACAGCGGCAGAAGCGCCTGACCTGGGCTACAGAGAAGCAGCACTGGACTGTTGCTCAGTGGTCCAAAGTACTTTTTTCAGATGAAAGCAAATTTTGCATGTCATTCGGAAATCAAGGTGCCAGAGTCTGGAGGAAGACTGGGGAGAGGGAAATGCCAAAATGCCTGAAGTCCAGTGTCAAGTACCCACAGTCAGTGATGGTCTGGGGTGCCATGTCAGCTGCTGGTGTTGGTCCACTGTGTTTTATCAAGGGCAGGGTCAATGCAGCTAGCTATCAGGAGATTTTGGAGCACTTCATGCTTCCATCTGCTGAAAAGCTTTATGGAGATGAAGATTTCATTTTTCAGCACGACCTGGCACCTGCTCACAGTGCCAAAACCACTGGTAAATGGTTTACTGACCATGGTATTACTGTGCTCAATTGGCCTGCCAACTCTCCTGACCTGAACCCCATAGAGAATCTGTGGGATATTGGGAAGAGAAAGTTGAGAGACGCAAGACCCAACACTCTGGATGAGCTTAAGGCCGCTATCGAAGCATCCTGGGCCTCCATAACACCTCAGCAGTGCCACAGGCTGGTTGCCTCCATGCCACGCCGCATTGAAGCAGTCATTTCTGCAAAAGGATTCCCGACCAAGTATTGAGTGCATAACTGAACATAATTATTTGAAGGTTGACTTTTTTTGGATTAAAAACACTTTTCTTTTATTGGTCGGATGAAATATGCTAATTTTTTGAGATAGGATTTTTGGGTTTTCATGAGCTGTATGCCAAAATCATCAATATTAAAACAAGAAAAGGCTTGAACTACTTCAGTTGTGTGTAATGAATCTAAAATATATGAAAGTCTAATGTTTATCAGTACATTACAGAAAATAATGAACTTTATCACAATATGCTAATTTTTTGAGAAGGACCTGTATTTGTGTGCCCTAAAATTAACTTAAAGTTGTAAAGGTTCATTTTTTATTTTCTAAATAGGTTCCTTTTTTACTTACCTTTTCCTTCGATTTCCCTTCTAAATGTTTTTTTTCTTTGTTTTCTTTGTCTGAATTTCTCACTTCCTGTTCCTCCTCAGTAAGCTGTTCTGGCTGACTAAACACCACTCAGATGATGGTGTGAAGTTTACTGAGGAGAAACAGGAAGTGAGAAATTCAGACAAAAAAAACATTTAGAAGGGAAATCTAAGGAAAAGGTAAGTGAACCAACAATGCACTAGCTTAAAGGAACCTATTTAGAAAATAAAAAACAAACCTTTACAACCCCTTTAACCCAGGAGTATCCAACCATTGGGCCCATATTTTTTCAAACTTGTCCTGACACCCTCTATGCTGATAGATAAAATGCTCTAACCTAAGTGTGTCCCCCATATGTTTTACCCGTTCATTAAGTGTGTGCGGGTCTGCTGACTTCCAATGATTAAAATTATCTTACATGCTTGATAAAGCACCCGGCCAATAGCTTGTCTTGGAAACTCATGTATTTGGAGGTTATTAGGAATCCCCAACAAACGTTGTTTAGGGTCTTCCTGGTTCACAAACTGGGAGGTATTAATGACCCCCATCCAGTAATTGGGCAGTTTGGGCCATCCCCACAAAAGGCAAGCTAGATCACCATGATCTCTACATCTCTACATAAGAAATCATCTGACTTACATGAATTTTTTACTATAAATTTATGCTTGATAAACTGTAATATGGTATAACATAAAACTTTGGAACTAAATTTTGTTATTTGCTTTCAGAAATATATATTATTTGGGGATTTTAACTAATGTAGTAGTGCAGGCCCCCTTCAAGTTTCCCGAGCTCCGCTGTTCCATCTGTAGACCTTAAGCCCTGTACACACGATCGGATTTCCTATGGATTTTTAACCAATGGATTTTTCCATCGGAAATCCGATGAAGCTGACTTCCATCAGTCTTGCCCACACACCATCAGTCAAAAAACCGACCGTTCCAAACGCTGTGACGTAAAACACTCCGACAAGCTGAGAAAATGAAGTTCAATGCTTCTGAGCATGCGTCGACTTGATTCTGAGCATGCGTGGGTTTTTTATCCAATGGCGTTCCCCACAGACGATAGTAATTTGCTATCGTTTTTTTTCCCGTCGGATAAATTTAAAACATGTTCTATTTTTTTACATTGATGGAAAAAAAAAACGATGGGGCCCATACACGATCGGTTTGTCCGATGAAAAAAGTCCATCGGACTGTTTTCATCTGTAAAACCGATCGTGTGTACAGGGCTTAAGAATGGCATGTTGGGTGCCGCTGAAAACAGGGGAACGGAGATCAGCGAATGTCCATGTGCTGATTTCCCCTACCTAGTAAGAACACAGAAACGAGGTGTAATACATCACTTCTGGGATTGACGATCCCTTCCTTGTGCTGTGGTCTGCACTCTTTTATTTTCAGTGGAGGACAGGGGAAAAATCAGGGGTCCAAATACACACATATACGAACGTAAACCCATGCATCAGGGGTACCTACATAAGAAAATGTTGATTGTGCTACACATTACATATTGCCATGCATGCCGGAGTGAGAGCAATAATTCTAGGGCTATTAGTCACAGTTAACTCTAAACCAGGGGTCTCCAAACTTTCTAACTAAAGAGCTGGTTTACTGTCCTTCAGACTTTAAGGTGGCTAGTGAAAGGAAACAATGCCTGATTGATCTTTGGTAATGGGGGGGGGGGGGTAATTGGTGTGAGTGGGAGGAATAATGCCCCATTTTTGTTGTCAGTGGAAGGAATTATGCCCCATTGTTGGTGTCAGTGGCAGGAATAAGGCCTCAAGGGCCAGATAAAGACAAGCAAAGGGCTGCAGTTTGGAGACCACTGCTCCAAACTGATGACCTGTAGGGGGGTTTAAAACACCTCCTATGGAAAATGTAAAGTACTGAATTCTGTTGCCTTTCACAAGCGTATGCATTTTTTTTCTTCAATTCTTTATTTAGATAAGGCATACAGTAACACAGATAAATGAGTCAAGAAGCGGTGTAGGTGTGGCGCTGTTCTATTAAAAAATATGAAAAGTGCTTGAATAAAATAAAATAAAGTGACAAGTGCTGGGTATTGGTCTGAAAATCCTTTTGCCAAAAAAATGGTAAATGTGCATAAAAGTGTTTATATGTGATGATGCTTCTGTGTTACACCCTCTGCCGGGTATAACCCTAAAACATCGGAGTATCTCCTATGCGTATGGTGACAAAAACGAATGGTGTTTGAGCTGAATTGCCTATGTGTTTAATTATCAATCACCTGTGTTTGATCCCCTACCAGCTGTTATAAGCTATAGTATATAAAAAAAAAAAACTCTTCATACAGTAAAACAAAGACCATAACTTTGGTGTACATACAGTGGAGCATGTCAACATACACAACCATTCGCTCAAATAGTAAAATGTCGGTGATGAAAAACACAAAATTAGGATCCAAGTCATGGGCCTCACGGTCAATTTTGGATGGTAAACACTGTTTATTTCGAAGTGTAAGGAGAATAAGTACGACCCAGGGGGTCAAACAGAGGAGAATAGAGAGAAAGGAAAAAAAAAAAAGAAGGTAAGTAAGGCTAAGAAAGAAGGGGGGGCGGAGAGGGGGTCCTCCAACCAATCCCTACGTCTCTGCCCGGGAAGTCTCTCCAGATATCTCTATTCCCAGGGGAAGTCAAGTTACCAGCTCTGCATGCTCCTCAGAATAAACAAACTCGTGCCAGTAAAACCATTTCTTGAGGAACTTCTCACGAAGGCCTCCATCTGTGGCCATCAAATCCTCGATCTGTGGCCATCAAGTCTTCCATCTGTGGCCATCAAGTCTTCCATCTGTGGCCATCAAGTCTTCCATCTGTGGCCATCAAGTCTTCCATCTGTGGCCATCAAATCCTCCATCTGTGGCCATCAAATCCTCCATCTGTGGCCATCAAGTCTTCCATCTGTGGCCATCAAGTCTTCTATCTGTGGCCCTCAAGTCTTCCATCTGTAGCCATCAAGTCTTCCATCTGTGGCCATCAAATCCTCCATCTGTGGCCATCAAGTCTTCCATCTGTGGCCATCAAGTCTTCTATCTGTGGCCATCAAGTCTTCCATCTGTAGCCATCAAGTCTTCCATCTGTGGCCATCAAATCCTCCATCTGTGGCCATCAAGTCTTCCATTGCATTCATTTTGTCGACTCTTTTCAACCAGATGGCCACTGTCGGCGGCTGGCGTATGCAGTTTTAAGGCTTGACATGTTGGGTATCTATTTGCTTGGTGCAACCTCATCTTTTGTATTTTACCAAAAATTTGGATAATGTATTGCGTTTGTGTGCACTAAAATTAGCTTTAGTGTATTTTTGACTGAAATTTTTGGGCTTATAAACCCTGCGCTAAATATTGTGTGACATAAAAGGGTGTCTACCTTCAGAAAATATGTCATTCTTTTGGGGGTTTTAAGTAATCTTCAGGCCTAAAATTATTTTTTTTATATGTGCAGAAATAAAAATGCAAAAAAGCTCTGGCAGCAAAGTGATTAAAGCAGAACTCCAGTTTTTTTTTTCAGTCTACTTTTTATTGCAGGTCAACCTTTTTTCTACCTCCTGCTAGTCTGTGTACTTCGACTTTATTTTGTCATTGCAACTTTTTTCACCTTTTCTAACAAAGTCATATGTAATGGTAAAATTTGATGTAATGCAGTGAGACACAAAGCAGTTATATTGCTGATTCCTTATTAGCCGTCCTATCAGGCGGTGACTCCTCTGACCAGCGTATGGGATGATAATCTCTCATTAGTTAATAAATTAGAATGGGAGGATTAGTCTGGACTATCAGCAGGTCAGATGTGGCATGCTGGGAGTCCAGCTGTCCGGGGACCATTAATTTTCCTCTACACACCAATACTCCAGTGAGAGTCGGAGGGATCATAGACGGGGCAGACCGCGCTGAGGCTTGGTGGGATATGATATTGAAAACTGTGACGTTTACAAGTTCTTTGATGTTACAGAACAGCACATATGGTCAGCAACATATAGAAACCACTTCAGCCAATCTGGGGCCCTTTGTACACAGTAAAAACATGCATTTAAAGGGAATCCTTATATTTATGTCATGTATCGGTGCTAGAATGTGATCTGCAACTGAATGACATTTAATTTGCTAAAGCACAGTGGCTAAGTGGTTAGTACTTCCATCTAGCAGCACTAGGTATGTTAGTTTTAATCCCAACCACGGCACTACCTGCCTGGAGTTTGCATGTTCTCCCTGTGCCTGCGTGGGTTTCCTCCCTCACTCCAAAGACATGCTGGTAGGTTAATTGGCTTCTATCTAAATTGGCCCTAGTATATGTATGTATGCATATGAGTTAGGGACTTTAGGGACTGATGTGAATGTATAATAAACATACACTATATTACCAAAAGTATTGGGATGCCTGCCTTTACACGCATGTGAACTTTATTGGCATCCCAGTCATAGTCCGTAGGGTTCAATATTGAGTAGGCCCACCCTTTGCAGCTATAACAGCTTCAACTCTTGAATGAATAAATGACTTGTATAGCGCTACAAATGCGAACTGAATCGCCTCAAGGCGCTTTTTGCAGCCAGTGTCTTGCTGGCTGGTGCGGTCATTTACCCCGTAGGATCTCGACACGCTTGGGACACACATTCGTACATATATATGTACACATATATACTGGGCCAATTTGGACAGGATCCAATTAACCTACCAGCATGTCTTCTGGGAAGGTTTAGGAGTGTCTATGGGAATGTTTGACCATTCTTTCAGAAGGGCATTTGTGAGGTCAGGTACTAATGGTGGACAAGAAGGCCTGGCTTGCAGTCTCCACTTTAATTCATCCCAAAGGTGTTCTGTCGGGTTGAGGTCAAGACTCTGTGCAGGCCAGTCAAGTTCCTCCACCCCAAACTCGCTCATCCATGTCTTTATGGACCTTGCTTTGTGCACTGGTGCGCAGTCATGTTGAAACAGGAAGGGGCCATCCCCAAACTGTTCCCACAAAGTTGGGAGCATGAAATTGTCCAAAATGTCTTGGTATGCTGACGTCATAAGAGTTCCCTTTACTGGAACTAAGGGGACAAGCCCAACCCCTGAAACACAGCCCCACACCATAATCCCCCCTCCACCAAATGATTTGGAGAGCTAGAAGGGAAGGACAAGTGATACAAATGGCAATAACTGTGAAGGATGAGTTGATGAAGAAAGAAAAGTTCCATTCCTAGGTGGAGGTGGAATACGCTTCTCCTGAAGAGATGAGTTTTCAGGGACAAGGTAGGAGATTGCCAGACAGATCGAGGTAGGGAGTTCCAGAGGATGGGAAAGGCTCTGGAGAAGTCATGGATGTGATCGGGGGGTCTTGGGAGGATGGGTTGAGTAATATTTTGGGATAAAAATGTGATGTAGCCGGGGGAACAGTTGTAAATGGCTTTTTTATGTTGTTAGTATTTTTTATGTATAACAATAGACAACCTTCTCTGTATTGTGCAAACAAGAGTGTAAGCATCTCTGGTACAGAGACTTATATGTTCTGTACATTCTGTTAAATATTTCATTGCTACTTTTTTTTAGGATATAAAATGTGTAAAAAAAAAACCTTGTTGTTCAGGGCGCTGACAAATAATAAAGTGTCCAATACTAAAAACATTTCAAGAAGACAAGAGCAGCCATTTTTTTTTAAAGCCAGGTAGAATACTTTTCTTTGCAGGCTTTAGAAAGATTGCTCCTGCATTTAGAAATCAAACTGGTATATATATATTTCTTGGTTCAAATATTAGCAGATCAGTGTATCCTGGAGACATTTTTCATGTCCTGCAACCATAGTCTTATGCGGCGTACACACGATCGTTTTTCATGCCATTTTTTTAACCAACGTTTTTCTCGTCGTTTTTTTTTCATGTTTCCTCTCAAGCCTGTCTTGCATCCACACGATCATTAAAAAAAACGCTCGAGCAAAGCGCAGTGACGTACAACACGTACGACGGCACTATAAAGGGGAAGTTCCATTCGAATGGCGCCACCCTTCATGTTAGTAAACTTTGTTGAGCGGCGATTCGCGCTTTTCAGCCTCGTGCTTTTCAGTCCGTTACAGCGTGACGAATGTGCTATCTCCATTACGAACGCTAGTTTTACCAGAACGAGCGCTCCCGTCTCATAATTGATTCTGAGCATGCGCGTTTTTTTTCACCTCGTAAAAGCATACACACTATCGTTTTTCACGTCGTTAAAAAGAACGACGTGAAAAACGACGTGAAAAAATAGAGCATGTTCAAAATTTTTAATGGCCCTTTTTCACGCCGTTAAAAATGCTCTGGAGCATACACACGATCGGTTTTAATGGCCATTTTAAAAAATGGCATTTTTAACGGCATGAAAAACGATCGTGTGTACGCCTTATTACAGCTGGTCAGCTTTTGTCCTGCCTGTGAGGAGTGAATTCCATAAAACAATGACCAAAAAAAAAACAAAAAAACACCCTGCTGTTCAATCTTAATTGGTTTACATTATCTGTTACTAAAGTCAGCCATAGACAGATCAGCAGGAACCATCCGAATTTCGATTAACTTCAGTACAACCAGCTTGTCAGGTTTATTTCTGCTTGATCACTGCTGGTGGCTATAGCCGCCAGAAGTGATCATTATATTCTGACGGCTTGGAAACTTCCTGCTATCAGAATACAATATCACAGCAGGGGGGACTCCCCCGTCAACACTTAGGGCCAGTTCACACCACGTGCAGTGCAATGCGTTTTTTTATGCATCAAAAACACATGCAAAGTAGGTTATATGGTTTTCAATGCATAGTTCACACCAGTGCTTGCAGTTCCAGTGCATTCCAGTTCCAGAAAAAAAAGTAGAACATGTTGCATTTTTCCTGCACTGGACTGGATGCATCAAAAATGCACCGGAACGCACCAAAAATGCACTGGAACACACATTTCCTTATTAAGATTAAGAAAAAAGAGGGGGGGGGAATGCTCTGGACTGCATTAAAAACGCACCAAAAACGCATCACAAACGCACTGGAATGCATCAAAAACGCGCATGCAGAAAAGCATCTAGAGCGCATCCGGACTGCTTTTCTATGATGTGAACTGGCCCTTAAGCCTCGTACACACGACCGAGAATCTCGTCATGAAAAAACACGTCGTTTTTCTTGACGAGATTTTTGGACAAGAAACTTGTCCCGGCCGAGTGTACAGACGCTCGATTCAAAGAACCCGCGGTTCTTTGAATGGAGCGAACGCGGTGACGTAATCGACTACGACGAGCGTGCGCTCGTCACATTCGATGCCGTCGCCGCCATCTTGCTTCACCCTAACTATGCCTAGGAAGCTACCGCACATGCGTCGAAGTCATTTCGAGCATGCGCGGGCTTCCCGGAGGACAGGTAAGTGTACACACACACACTTTTCTCGTCGAGAAACAGGCTGACGAGAATCTCGACAAGAAAATAGAGAGCAGGTTCTCTATATTTCTCGTCGAGATTCTTGACGGTTTTCTTGACGAGAAACCTAATAGCCACGTACACACGGCCGGTTTACTCGACAAGAAAGCTCTGCCAGCAAGTTTCTTGTCGTTTTTCGACGAGAAACTCGGTCGTGTGTACGAGGCTTAACTGTGTTGATGGGGAAATTGAGCCATTTTCTTTCCTTCAACCCAAGGTTGATGGAAAGAAAATTGCATGATGTATGGCTTGCCTAAGGCTGCTCTTGGGGCACAGTTAGCAGAGCAAAAAGAGAGATTTTTTTTTAAATAATAGAAAATGCATGTAAGTCCTGCTATAGGCATCTAAAAAAAAAAAAAAGATTAACCATTTCAATAACGGGCACGGTACCATTGCTCGGTCATGCTACACTGTACCTATATGACATTTTTAAATTTTTTTTAGACAGATAGAGCTTTCTTTTGATGGTATTTAATCACCGAGTTTTTATTTTTTGCTAAACAAATAAAA
Source organism: Rana muscosa (assembly GCA_029206835.1). Classification (NCBI taxonomy): domain Eukaryota; kingdom Metazoa; phylum Chordata; class Amphibia; order Anura; family Ranidae; genus Rana; species Rana muscosa. Next base: position 78,568,427 of record JARGYO010000094.1, read on the forward strand.
AAGATTTGGAAAAAAAATTTTTTTCTTAGTTTCTGTTATAAAATTTTGCAAATAAGTGTGTAGCGGGGTCCCCAAATTTAACCCCGCTATACTTCAATTTAGGGGTGACCAGAGCTATAGTTGGCTCGGGTCTCTAAATTATTTTGGACTCTGCCTTACTGCTGTGTCACCTGGCGTGCAGTTCCCCTTTGGGCGTATGGGTGGTGTTGTCACCTATACCCGGGGTTGAACCACAGGTGATGGAGTAGGTATTGGATGTCCTCTCTCGGCTGCCGTTGGTGGGCGGTTCTGGCCTGCTGTGCATGCCGGGAGAGGATATATAAGGGGCAGACGCCATTACACAAGAGCGATTTCCCGGGGCCCATGTCCGAGAGCGATTTCCGGGGGGCCCATGCCCGGAAGCAATTCCCGGGGCCCACTGCCCGGAGGGAGCTACCCCTCAGAGGGGGGTGCGCCCCATCTTGATCGAGGAGTCTCGGGCACCTTCAGCCCGAGGCTGCAGAGTTCCAGGTGGTGCCCAGTACCTTTGACTGGGTCTACAACCGAAGAGGAGTCCCAGGGAACCCGCATGAGGGTAACCGCTCTGACACAGAGGAAACCAGGGGAGGATCGATCCCATAATAAGAGGGCGAGTAATAAAGTATTGCTGACTCGGGAAAGGCCTGGTGACCTGTCGGAGGGAAGGAAGGAGTGTTGAAAGCTCAGGAGGGATCTCCTTGACTTGGTCCTTGGAGGGGACTGAGTCATTGTTTCCAGCATCACGCCGGCTGCTAGTGCTATTGAGTGACTATCCGGGTGAGCTGTACCCACTCGGGACCGAGTGGCGACGAAGCCAAGAGTGTGCCTGAATCCACTTCTATCTGCTAACCTTTCTCTCACTTCAACTCTCTGGTTCCTGAAAGCAAGATAAAATAAATTCACGTTTGAGTTGATATGTTGTGTGGACATTGACCTCATTTGGGAAAGATAAAGACTCGCCTCTATAAACATAGAGGGGAGAACCAGAAGAAGAAAGCAACTTGCTGCAGGAGTATGTAACAAGTATGTAACACCGCCTGACCTTTATAATCTAGAGGACACGGGCATGTGGAATGGTGTGTCTTATCCCCCTGCTTGAGAAGGTAAGAGGGCAAAAGGATCCGTGTGCTACAAGTGTATTTTTCTTCTTCATTGATGTGCGCTGATGAGGCCACACAGATGGGCGCTAATGAGGCTTCACTGATGGGCACTGATGAGGCTTCACCTATGGGCACTGATGGCCACTGATGAGGCTGCACTGATGAGGCTGTACTGGTGGGCGGCACTGATGGGTACTTATAGGTGGCACTGGTGGGCACTGATAGGCTGCACTGATGGGGACTGATTGGCACAAATGGGGCTGCATGCCAGTTTGCAACTTTCTTTTCCTCCCACAGACACATTGTGGAAGAAAAGGACTGCCGATAACCGGTAAGTCTGTTTACATGTGATCAGCTTTGATTGGATACAGCTAATCACATTTTAAAGGACCGCTGTGATTGGTCCTTTATGGTAATCTGTGATCAGCTGTGTCCAAAGGACACAGCGGTCACAGAGAACGCCCAATGCGCGCCGCAGGAGGTGCGCAGGGGGCAGTGCTCTGGGAGGACGTCAATGGATGCCTTTCCAGAACTGGACAACCGCCCTATAGCCATCTTATGGCAATATCGCTGTCGGGAAGGTGGTAAAACTACTAGTCATCAGTATTGCATGTGGTCTGCCTACAACTGATCTTTTCCCAATCACTGTGTTACCATGCCTTGTTCTTCACTGTGCCTGTGGAGACGGCCATCTTTGTACAGGGCTTTTTGTTTCTTCACCTCAGACATGTCCTGCTGATGACAGGTGAACTAATAACTGGTGGGGGGGCTGATAAAGAAGTAGCAGAAGAGATGGAGGAAGCACAGATCCACTTAGTGAATGAAGCAGACGCAGGCAGATCTTTGCACTGCAGGTCCTCAGGTACACCTTCCTCTCCAGCAAGCAGGACAGTGAGCTGCACAGTAGTGATATCACCAAATCACTGCAAATCCGGTAAGACTAGCAAGCAGTGCCTCAGATGATCTCACAATGCATATAGAAAGCTATGAGGCTACAGACCATACATGCCTAGGCACAGGAAGGTATTCAAAGCAAAAGGCAGATGTTTCCTATAAAATAGCAAATTTTCACTTATTAAGTTCAGGTTGACTTTAAGGCAGCGCTCTGACTGTGCTTCAAAATATTTAGGTGTGATCATGTTCTGGTATTAAGTGACAATGCTCTGTCCCCCAGTTTTGATTGTGCACTATCACTCTGTCACATGGCCTTCTGACTACAAGTGGCATTGTCTATAGTTGTCACCATTTGAACTTCCATACAGCCTTCACTACAATATGCAGGCATAATCTACACTTGTCAATAGGGTTGTCATCTTTTGTGTTTAAAACACTGGCCTTACAATCCCTTTCCCATTAATTGCATTTGGCACAAGTCACATTTTTACCTGTCAGATTGGATTGCTCAATGTTCATTTTATGCTGTCACATTAGAGGCAGTGTATAAAGTGTTGTTGCGGTGGTATTGGGTTCCGGCCTGTATTCTCCATGCTAATCCAATATATAGTGATTGCTGTTTTCGGAGGTGTGGCCATAGTGGGAATTTTCTGCATACATGGTGGACCTGTCCTCGACTGGTGGGCTTTTGGTCCCAAGTGTTTGGTTTGCTGTATTCCCTGTTCCATTAAAATATATACAAAGAAGCAAAATTTGGTTTGCAGCATTGCCCCATTCCAGGCTTATTTGCTCGTCAACAAAAATTGGCATCTTATTTGTTCATAGAAGCCAAAAAGATGATTGCCCAGGCCTGGAAGAAACCTACAGTCCCTTTCCAGTAAGTGAAGGACCATTTGACGACCATGATGGTTAATGAACAAATGTTTAGTATTCTTCATGACATGCACGCTAAGTTCCTTAAGATATGGGAACCATGGTTGACGTATGCCTTCTCCGATCTTCCCCTGACCAGCGTGGGTCGACTCTAATTGGTGTCTCAGATGACCTTTTGTGCCTACCCTTCTTCTCTCTCCCTCACTTTACTTTTACCTTTCTGTCTTGTCTTGCTTTCTGCTCTCTTTCTTTTGATGGGTTCTTCAGCCCTCTTTAACGGTCTATTGGTGTCCAGGACTACCTATTAACCTATTAAGGGGTTGTTGACATACCCGTCCTGGCTATCTTGGCAAATATGTTTTTTTTTCACAAAATACATACAGTGCCTTGCGAAAGTATTCGGCCCCCTTGAACTTTTCATCCTTTTGCCACATTTCAGGCTTCAAACATAAAGATATAAAATTTTTATTTTTTGTGAAGAATCACCAACAAGTGGGACACAATTGTGAAGTGGAACGAAATCTATTGGATTTTTTAACCTTTTTTAACTAAGGAAAAAAATGAAAAGTGGGGCGTGCAAAATTATTCGGCCCCCTTGCGTTAATACTTTGTAGAGCCACCTTTTGCTGCGATTACAGCTGCAAGTCGCTTGGGGTATGTCTCTATCAGTTTTGCACATCGAGAGACTGAAATTCTTGCCCATTCTTCCTTGCAAAACAGCTCGAGCTCAGTGAGGTTGGATGGAGAGCGTTTGTGAACAGCAGTTTTCAGCTCTTTCCACAGATTCTCGATTGGATTCAGGTCTGGACTTTGACTTGGCCATTCTAACACCTGGATACGTTTATTTGTGAACCATTCCTTTGTAGATTTTGCTGTATGTTTGGGATCATTGTCTTGTTGGAAGATAAATCTCCGTCCCAGTCTCAGGTCTTTTGCAGACTCCAACAGGTTTTCATCCAGAATGGTCCTGTATTTGGCTGCATCCATCTTCCCCTCAATTTTAACCATCTTCCCTGTCCCTGCTGAAGAAAAGCAGGCCCAAACCATGATGCTGCCACCACCATGTTTGACAGTGGGGATGGTGTGTTGAGGGTGATGAGCTGTGTTGCTTTTACGCCAAACATATCGTTTTGCATTGTGGCCAAAAAGTTCGATTTTGGTTTTATCGGACCAGAGCACCTTCTTCCACATGTTTGGTGTGTCTCCCAGGTGGCTTGTGGCAAACTTTAGACGAGACTTTTTATGGATATCTTTGAGAAATGGCTTTCTTCTTGCCACTCTTCCATAAAGGCCAGATTTGTGCAGTGTACGACTGATTGTTGTCCTGTGGACAGACTCTCCCACCTCAGCTGTAGTTCTCTGCAGTTCATCCAGAGTGATCATGGGCCTCTTGGCTGCATCTCTGATCAGTCTTCTCCTTGTCTGAGCTGAAAGTTTAGAGGGACAGCCAGGTCTTGGTAGATTTGCAGTGGTCTGATACTCCTTCCATTTCAAAATGATCGCTTGCACAGTGCTCCTTGGGATGTTTAAAGCTTGGGAAATCTTTTTGTATCCAAATCCGGCTTTAAACTTCTCCACAACAGTATTACGGACCTGCCTGGTGTGTTCCTTGGTCTTCATGATGCTCTCTGCGCTTTCAACAGAACCCTGAGAGCCCATTCACACAGGGGCAACACGACTTCCAGCACGATTTTATGAGGCAACTCAGACACGACCTGAGTATGAATCACAGCACGACCTGGAGCTATTTACAAGGCAACTCCAAGTTGCCCTTCAGGACAAGAGACATTCCAGTGGCCAATCAAACAAGAATCAGCTCTGTGGGAGGGAGGGGGGAGAGAGAGTTTTGCAGGAGAAATGTATGTTATCTTCCTGGAGAGTTGCTCCTATTAAGACAGTGAGAGGCGACTCCCATTGAAATGAATGGTTACAGGTCGCCTAGAAGTCGGATTGAAGTAGTACAGGGACCTTTTTTGAAGTCGGAGCGACTGCAGTAGTGTGCATAAGGACGGCTCCATTAACTTACATTGATTTCTTCAGCCAGCGCAACCTGAGGCGACTAGGGGCGACCTGGGGCGATTTGGAGTCGGATCCAAAGACGCCCCTGTGTGAATGGGCTCTGAGACTATCACAGAGCAGGTGCATTTATACAGAGACTTGATTACACACACAGGTGGATTCTATTTATCACCATCAGTCATTTAGGACAACATTGGATCATTAAGAGATCCTCGCTGAACTTCTGGAGTGAGTTTGCTGCACTGAAAGTAAAGGGGCCGAATAATTTTGCACGCACCACTTTTCAGTTTTTTATTTGCTAAAAAAGTTTAAAATATCCAATAGATTTCGTTCCACTTCACAATTGTGTCCCACTTGTTGGTGATTCTTCACAAAAAATTAAAATTTTATATCTTTATGTTTGAAGCCTGAAATGTGGCAAAAGGATGAAAAGTTCAAGGGGGCCGAATACTTTCGCAAGGCACTGTATATGTTTTGTTTAGGTTAGACGCACCTGTTCAAGAAGGAGGCCTTCTCTCCTTCGTCTATGCTGTGTATGCACCGTATATACTCGAGTATATGCCGACCCGAATATAAGCCGAGGCACCTAATTTTACTACAAAAAACTGGGAAAACTTATTGACTCGAGTATAAGCCTAGGGTGTCCATCTGCATGCCTCACTGTGCATCACTGTGTCCATGTGCATGCCTCACTGTGTCCATGCCTCACTGTGCCTCACTGTGCCCATGCCTCACTGTGCCCATGCCTCACTGTGTCCATGCCTCACTTTGCCCAATCTCCCTACCTGATCTCCGGCGCTGTGTGACTAGACTGACGTTTAACATGGGAGTCTATGGAAGGGGTGCCCGGCTTTGAAAAATCAGTGCTCTCCGGCCGTAGGTCCCCCGGACAACAAACTTTGCACACTTGTAGAGAAAGAGTGGGGCTACATGTGGCTAGGATCAGGCGCACAAATTTGAAGATGGACACAGACTCGGGTATAAGCCGAGGGGGGCATTTTCAGCACAAAAAAATGTGCTTAAAAACTCGGCTTATACTCGAGTATATACGGTACATTTATGTTCTCTACGTCGCCAGTCGTAGCCCTTGCGCGGGTGGACCAGGTGCGATTGTATTACTGCATGCTTTTTGATATACCTGCAATAAAAAATATTGAAAAAGAAAAACAATATTTTAATTTTAAAAGTGAGGATTGTTTATGATACACAGAGCACAGAGCAAACTAAATGTCATTCAGTCAGGGTTTGCATCTACTATGATAGATAATGAATTACAATAGCAGCCTCCCATTTCTGTGTGTTCCCCTCTCGTGTCCTCAGTAAACTCTCGGTGACCCATTAACCCCTCTGTACTGAAATCTGGGGCTCCTCACGTGAGCGGGCCTGCCTAGTTTCCGTGGCAACAGCGGTCCTCCAGGGAGCCAGTCCAGGGCTTTGTCCTGAGGAAGAGGAATGGAAATTCAGGTCTATTCTGCAGAGATAATCGCTCAGCATCAGCCATGAGCCAAGGAGATTAAATATTCTGATCTTGTCTCTTTTCATCCTCGTGCAGCATCCGCACCTCTGTGTGTCTGTATATAGATGGATATCACAAGACACTATCTCTCTATAGACAGGCACAAGATGACAGGGATTTAATTATAGAGAAAACTGAAAGGTTCACTTATACAACAATGTAATGAGCTTGGGATTATTTCATTTACAGCAGCACAGAAAGAGATGGTTAATCACAAATAGCCACCGACCAAGATCCAGCTGACTGAAGTCAGGTTAGCAAAAGATATTATTCCTTCCTCACCTGAATGGCAGTTGATAAATCTCATGGACTTATGTATTGTTTTTTAATAAACTAAAGACCAAATGATTGGATCTCAGGGAAGGTTTTTTTTTCAACTTGCTGTATAATCACTGTTGTGTCGCTGCAGTTGCTGAATATTGCTTATGGTGTAGTGCAGGGGTCTCCAAACTTTCTATACAGGGAGACAGTTTCTGTCCTTCAGACTTTAGGGGGGTGGACTCTGGCCATTGGGAGCAGAAAAGGTCCAGACGTCAGTGGGGAAACATCTATGTCCCATTTTCTGTGATGTCAGTGGGGGGAATCGTGCCCCATCATTGGACCCATTGGGCCCAATTGTTGGTATCATTGGGAGGAATTGTGCCCCATCGTTAGGGTCAAAGGGGAGGAATTGGGCCCTTTTACTGGTCCCAGTGTGGGGGAATTATGCCCTATTGTTGGTATCAGTGGATTAAATAGTGCCCCAAGGGCCGGATAAAAGCACGCAAAGGGCCGCATCTGGCCCACCGGGCCGCAGTTTAGGGACCACCGGTTTAGTGGTAGTTTTTGGTGTAGGGTTGCAACCCATCTGGATTTCAGCTGCTGGACAGTTCTTTCAAGAGACACTAAAGCCTCGTACACATGGACGGTTTTCTCGTCAAGAAACTACAAGAAAACTACCGGGAGAGCTTTCTTGCCGAGAAAACCGGCCGTGTGTACGAGGCTTTAAGGTTTCTCGACAAGAAAACTGGCCAGAATCTCGACGAGAAAAATAGAGAACCTACTCTCTATTTTCTCGTCGAGATTCTCGTCGGCCTGTTTCCCGACGAGAAACACAAGCGTGTGTATACTTACCTGTCGCCATGGAAACCGGCGCATGCTCAAAATGACTTTGACGCATGCGCGGTAGCTTCCTAGGCATAGGTAGGGTGTAGCAAGATGGCGGCGGCAGCATCGAATGTGACGAGCGCACGCTCGTCGTAGTCGATGACGTCACCACGTTAGTTCTATTCAAAAGAACGGCGGTTCTTTTGAATCGAGCGTGTGTACACTCGGCCGGGACAAGATTCTTGTCAAGAATCTCGTCAGGAAAAACAACGTGTTTTTTCCTGACCAGATTCTCGGCCGTGTGTACGAGGCTTAACACTTTGCTCATTCAAGGCAGAATGCCAGTGCCTCCTGATAGTTCCCCTGTCACATGACTGGTAGAAAAGCCTGACACAATGAGGATCGCCTCTCTTTCACCTCTGACTCAGGGCCCCTGATAGAGCAGACATTAGGTGCAGGAGTACAGAGCAGCACGAGTGGCTATTGGTCTTGCTAGCAGCAGGGCTGGATGGACTCTCTGGATCAAGCAAGGGAAGACCGCCAGTAGACCACAGCTCAGCAGGAGTGCTGGATGAATGCCAGTAAGCAGGAGACAGAAGCAGACTGGCATTGGCGACAGCAGACAGTCGGTGAGCAAGCGGCAGAGGCTCACAGGAGGCAGTCCAGCAGCGATGGGGGCAGAGGAAGAGTCAGACGAACTAGGTCATACACAAACAGATGGATCAGCTGCAGATGCGTAGGCAGGAGCAAAGTCAGGATACAGGCTGAGTCGGTAACAGATCAGCAGCAAGGGGCGCAGGCAGAAGCGAGGTCAGAGGCAGGTGGAGTTCAGGAGTAGTCAAGACAAGCCGGGTCGGTAACAGTAGCCAGATGCAGAGAAACAGGTCGCAGGTATGCACGGGAACGCTGTAGACAAGACAGCACTGAAGCATAGCACATGCTCAGTTTAAATAGCCAATGCAAGCAACAGATGTGCGCACATGTGCACGAATATGTGTGTGCGTTTGTGCACGAGCACATGCACATTTCCTACGTGCTTGTAAAGGAACATGAATTAGCCTGTGCCTATGCACAGGACACCATTGAGAAGAGCCATCTTGTCTATGTCCTTTCTGACACCCCCACAAAGGTATATTTATGCTTTCACACTCTTTCACATCTCTTTGTTCATTGGAGGCCTTTCTCCATTGCTTTATTAGAGCAAGGCTCCCAGGTATGAGAGAGCATTGTGACCTCACTTGTTTTAGTGTAGAGGGGGGAGTTTAATCAATAGGATGGACTCACAGGAAATGAGCAGAAAAACCCAGGTACCATTCTGCCCAATAGGACCACCAGCGATGGACCAAGAAGGAAGTCAGGCACAGTGCTTGAGCATGGAAAAGATAAGTAGAGATTAGTGGGGATCTAAAAAATAATAAAAAAATGATGGAGTTTTACTTTAAGCTCCAACCCTACCATTCAGTAGTTCTATCCCAACACCTCAATGACCAGCACAGGCTTTGGCATTAAGCCTACTCTTGCCCCTTTTTGTTGCTAAGTCACATCCTACCACCAAGCAACATTCCAGTGAGAAAACCTGAGATGATTCTGGTATTGGATTGTCGAATGACGGGGTAAAGCTTAGCAGTGTAAAATGAGGGACTAAAATAAAATTCCAGCTAGAACTTTTTTAGAGTTTTGGATAGAATAAAAAATTGTTAAAATCTCTTAATTTATTTGATGTCTTGGTCCCCATTATGCTGATTGCACAACACAGACTTCCTGTCCTGGACACAACAAGAAGGTAGAGACATGTTATACAAAGTGAGGGAAAATCTCAATATAATTAAGCATTAAATACTCCCCCCCCCCCCTCCTCAAATTGTACAAAGAGACTGGGATACATTTTTCCAGGCTACATAAAATGAGGGGTAAATGGGTACTGCCATTTAGGAAGGGAGTTGCTGTGTGACAGTTCTGCCATTGTGGTTGAGATGTTACATTTATTTGTCCAAGTGGTATAGAGAGAGGGAGGTCATCCTCAGGAGTAGGATAAAGACAAAGTACATCCTCCTGGGTTGGAGGAAGACAGATGACATTCTCCTTAGTGAAAAGAATACAGAAGACATCCGAGTTTGAATAATAGAAAATTACATCTTCCTGGGAGGAATGAGTAGAGGGTATATTCTTCTGGGTAGGATGAAGATCTTGGATATACTCCTGGGTGGGATGAAGGAGTAGGATATCCTTCTGGGTTAGATGAAGATGAAGGAAGACATTATCCTGGGTGGGATGAAGATGAAGGGTAGCTTCCTGGTGGAATGAAAACAGAGAATATCCTGCAGGATAGGATTAAGACAAGAGGACACCCTCCTAGATGGGATGAAGGTGGTGGACATCCTCCTGGGTGTGAAGACACAGGACATCTTAATGGGTGGGAAGAAGATGGAAGACACCCTACTGGGTGGGATGAAGACAGAGATATCCACACACTTGCACACTGACACACACACATTGACACTTGTGACATCTGTGGCTCTTTTATTAGCCCTGTTCAGACATATGGACCCTTGCAATCCCATTATGATGTCACCCTAAAGCCATTTTTCTGACCAGTAGGAAGCCTCTAAAATTGCATGTAGCGCTACCCCCAGTTAAGAGAGCCGCTGATATTGATTTGGGCCCTGCAGTGCACCGCTGTCAACCCCCGGCAATCGGCTCTAACCTCCCGTGGCACAGCTGGTGATAGAGGGATAGGACCGCGTGACCGCAACTGTTGGTGACGCAGTCCTATAACAAACATACACAGAATATACTTTAAAACTCCTATTAAAGTAAGCGGAACTGACACCAAATGTACTTTACCCAGATATTTTACTGAGGCTAATGGGCAAGTAATAAACAACAGTATAACAAGTTGCAGATCCCTGCAATAAACAGTAATAAAGATAAACAGAGTAATCAGAATAATTAAGTATTGCTATGCAACTCTAGCGCTGCCCTTTTACAGCTACTTCCCCTCATGGGTAGACTAACACCCAGCAATGTCTACCTATGCAGTCAGGCCTGACTGATCTAAATGGAAGTTCAGTGAAACAATATTTGCTAGCAATCTCTCGGTGGTGCACTTGAAGAACAACTTTGTAATCCCAACGAATAGTAAAGATAAAGTATCTGTCTTTAAACAGCTCTCACCACCTGGACAAGTCCAAGTCCCTTTCCTCCATCGATTCGTCTAGGAACAGGAATCCACCGACATCCAAGTCTTCAATCCTTCTGGTGTACTGCAGCAAGGAGGATTAGATGTCTCTAAGGCTCTGCTAGGCTGGCAGAGGGCTCTTTGGAAAGGAGCACACGGCCCAGGCTTCAGGCCTTGTGCACACAGCAGTTCAGCACAGAGATCCTCTTGCTAGGAGAGGGGTGTCCAAAGAGGCCGACCAAAACTCTGCCTCCCCTTTATAAAGTCTGCCCCAGCAGTCTCTGTTCTGGAGCAATGCACCCTGGGTGCTGCAAGATGTACTGGGAGATGTAGTCTCTCTCTCCTCTGCTTTCACTTCCATAATGTCTCTTTACTTCCTCCCGACTCACCTCTCACCTGGAACTTCTTGTCTCTCTGCATTAAAGGGGAACACCCCGCTACACACTCCCCCCACTTGAACTCTTTGGTCCCCAAAGATAAACTTCAACAAATACTGTTTACCATTTTGGACAATGTCGAGCATGATGTTGGCATAGGGAATTCCCACCAAAACTTTGGGATGGAACTCTCTTGCCCACAGGTCACACTACCATGAGTGGCCTGCCTAACTGTGCCAGAGAGTGAGCTGGGGTTGCCCTCCACCAAATGGACGGTGGAAGGATCAGGTTGTTCAACACTTCTCCTAGCCGTTACAACAGAGTCCTCTGAGCTCGTCCCCATTTGGGGGTAAGTTAGTTTCTTGGGAGGCCTGATGACTCTGCGAGCCCTCTGCTCTCTTGGTGCTTCTGACTCTGGCACCACAGGCTCTTCTTCAGGAGTAAGTTCAGGTAACATTGCTGGTTCTGGAACCTCTGATTCAGAAGTCGACTGACGTATGGAATCTCTAGAGTCCTCCTCTGCGCAAGTGTCAGGAACATCTTCCCAGTAATCAGCTGAGGGACTGAAGGGTATGAATTCAGTAGCCTCCGGATTCAGCGTTGCATCTGGGGTATCCCCTCCATTTGGGAGATCTATGGCGGACGTTCCCAGAGGCGAGGGAGGCCACAGCCAGTCCAGTTCTCCACCTTCTTCTGTACTCAATTGGGAGGCCTCCCCATCTTTGGCTCGAGAGGTCTGGGACCGAGTGTTCGGCCTAGGAATATCCAGGATAGAGGCCGGTTCAGGGGAGTCTCTCACGGGAGGTATTCTGACTGCCTCAGCAAGTGGGAGCAGGTGGTTCCGATGCCACGTCTTCAGTGGACCCACCTTTCCTTCTGGCTTTAGTTTGTAGACAGGCAAACCGGGCAACTTCCTACAGACAACATAGGGCTCAGATCTCCACCTGTCGGCAAGCTTGTGTTTTCCAGGGACCCCCAGATTGCGTAGCAGTACTCGGTCCCCGGGCTGCAGATCTTGCACTCGAACCTTCAGATCAAAATTTCTCTTGTTGCGGGCCCCCCTTTGATCCGAAGCCGCCTGGGCTTGTTCATAGGCCACCTGCAAGCTACGTCTAAGTCTGTCCACGTATCCCTTGTGGGATGTAGCTGAGGTATTGTCTATAGAAGTGCCAAAGGCCAGGTCCACAGGTAGCCTTGCTTCTCTCCCAAACATAAGTCGATAAGGGGAGTAGCCAGTGGCGTCACTTGTGGTACAGTTATAGGCATGTACTAGGGCTGATATGTGCTGACTCCAGTGTTGCTTCTTCTCTGTTTCTAAGGTTCCCAACATGTTGAGCAGGGTCCAGTTAAATCTCTCCGGCTGAGCATCTCCTTGTGGGTGGTAAGGCGTGGTTCTGGTCTTCTTTATTCCTAATGAATCCAAAAGTCTTCGGATCAACCGACTCTCAAAGTCCCTTCCTTGATCTGAGTGGAGTCTCTGTGGTAGTCCGTAATGGACAAAATACTTCTCCATAAGTATCTTGGCCACGGTGGATGCCTTCTGGTCTTTGGTTGGGAAAGCTTGAGCATAGCGGGTGAAATGGTCGGTTATTACCAGAACATTCCCCAATCCACTCAGGTCGGGTTCGAGGCAGAGAAAGTCAATGCATACCAGATCCATTGGGCCTTGACTCTGTAAGTGGCCCATTGGGGCAGCTTGATGGGGTAGGGTCTTTCTCTGAATGCATCGTGCACAGGAATGGCAATACTCCTCTACTTCTGCCCTCATGCAGGGCCAATAGAACCGATTTCTGACAAGCTGGAAGGTCCTTTCTGCCCCTAGGTGACCATGATGGTCATGCAGGGCAATTAGTACAGTCTCTCGGTGCTTCTCTGGAAGAAATAACTGCCACTTATCTTCTGAGTCATCAGAGGGGCCCCTTCGGTAGACCACTCCCTGATGTACCTGTAGCCTGTCCAATTCCTTCCTCAACAGGCGAGCCTCCTTTGAGGGGTGATGTAGGAATTTGTTGGGATCCTGATTCTCCAGGGCTTCGAGGACCAATCTCCCCATGGGGTCTTCCAATTGGTCACACCTCAACTCCTTCTTGGACAGTCTCGGTAGGTTGTCTTCCTCCAGTTGAGTTACCCCACAATAGTGTTTGGGGACTCCTACCATGGTAACCCCTATTTCTTCTGCTCTGGAGCCTCCTCTGGCTTGGAATTCAGCCCCTTGACAAAGGGCCCGCACCCCGTCCGGTGCCACTTGGGTCCAATCTTCCCAGTCATTTGTCGTGGCATGAGACCTCCGGGACAGGGCATCTGCATCCCTATTTCCGGCTCCTGGTCTGTACTTCAGACTGAAGTTGAATCCAGACAATGCGGCCAACCACCTGTGTCCGGTGGCATCTAGTTTCGTGGTGGTGAAGAGGTAGGTCAGGGGGTTGTTGTCTGTCTTCACAGTAAACTCTGCCCCATACAAGTAGTCTTTTAGCTTGTCTACTACCGCCCATTTGAGGGCCAGGAATTCCAGCTTATGAGTGGGGTAATTCTTTTCTGAGGGGGTCAGGCTCCTGCTCACATAGGCCACTGGTCGCAGTTGTCCTTCATGTTCTTGGTAGAGTACACCACCTAGACCCTCATGGCTGGCATCCACATGTAATTCATAAGGTCTGGTAGGGTCGGCGTAGGCCAGGACTGGGGCAGTGGTTAAGCTCCTCTTCAGAGCATGAAAGGCCTCTTCACACCTTGGGTTCCACTGATCTTGAACTGACTCACCAGGCCTCCTGGGCCCTGAGTCATCCTCTTCCCCTTCTGCCTTTAGCAATTCATTCAACGGGCGGGCAATCCGAGCAAACCCCTCCACAAACCTCCTATAATAGGAGCAGAACCCCAGGAAGGATCTGAGCTCTGTTACTGTGGTGGGTCGTGGCCAGGAAGTGACTGCTTCCAACTTCTCAGGATCTGTGGCCACCCCTTCTTCAGACACTATGTGCCCCAGATAGTTCACAGAAGACTGGTAGAACCGACACTTCTCGGGGGAAAGCTTAAGTCCCTCTTCGCTGAGTCTTCTCAATACTTTCTCCAACCTGGCTTCATGTTCTTCCAAGGTTCTTCCAAAGACAATGACATCGTCCAAGTACACAAGGACTTCTATAAGATTCATGTCTCCAACAGTCTTCTCCATAAGGCGTTGAAAGGTAGCAGGAGCTCCAGACAGACCCTGAGGCATCCTATTGAATTCGAAGAATCCCACCGGGGTTATGAAGGCTGTCTTCTCCCTGTCTTCTGGGTGCATAGGGATTTGATAGTACCCACTCTTGAGGTCCATCACACTGAACCATTTGGCTCCAGACAAACTTTGTAGGGCATCTTCTATCCTTGGCGTGGTGTATTGGTCAGGGATGGTTCTCCTGTTGAGAGTCCTGTAATCGATACAAAGCCTCAACGACCCATTCTTCTTTCTGACCACCACGGTTGGGGAGGCATAGGGACTTCTAGACTCCCGGTTCACACCAGTCTTCTTTAGTTCTACAAGTTGTTCCCTCAGATCCTCCAGATCTGCCAGGGGGACCCGCCTGACCCTCTCTCGGAAGGGCTTATCTTCTTGGAGGCGGATCCGATGGGTGGCACTTCTTGCACACCCCACATCGAATTCATCTTCGGAAAAGATCTTCTCCCACCTGGACAGCTGGGCCTTGGCTCTTTCTTTCCAAGCCCTGGGTAGGTTCGGGTTTTCCACGGACAGTTTCTCCCAAACATCTCCTCCGTCACCCGTCCCCTTGACTTCGGACCAAGTGACCGGGGCAGCAGGGCTCACCTGACCAAGCAACACTCTGGCAGGGATCTCCATGGGTCCTCCCGTAGTGTTCCTAACACTCACCGGAACTCTGCCATGGGCCTTCTTCAGGGCCTTGAACGGAATCACTTCTGGTATCACTTCCAGGCCTGAGGACTCTTCCCTTGGGTCTGATTCCAGCATGACAAAGGGGCCAGGTTGTTCCCACGAAAGCTTCACAGTGGCCCTAAGACAGGTTACTTCTCCGGGCTGTAGCACTACTCCTTCTCTGCCAAGTCTCCACACCTTCCCTATCCCCTCTCCCGGGGTCTTCTGCTCTAAGACCAGTCGTTGGTAGGCCGTCTTTAGCATGGGATGGATTTTGGTGGCTGAATGGTTTCTCTCTTTCACTAGAGGGGTCAGGAGTCTCCTGACTAGATCCGTGTTTGTCCCAATGATCAGGGAAATCTTGCTGGCTCCAGGCGGCCGGGGACACACAACTGCCAGGGTGTCAAACACTTCAGCCTTCCCAGCCACGGATGGGTCGAAAGTCATCTTTATGGGCAGGTACCCATCATAAGGGAAACTCTGGGTTCCAAGTCCCCATATCTCCAGCTCTTCTATCTTCTGGATAGGCAGATGACTCAAGTGCCTATCATAGAAGTCCCGGTATAGTAAAGTCACCTGTGCTCCGGTGTCCAAAAGAGCTTTAGTATAGACTCCTTCCACTTGAATGGGCACAGTAGGAGACGGGCCCACCAGTTCCTTTGGGTATGGCCGGACTGGGGTCACCTCTTTTTTTTGGCTTTCGACCCTTGCCCTGCTCCTTTTGGACTTTAATTTTTCCTGAGCCTGGCATGCATTGACTTTCTCCCTCTCAATGGGGGCACAAACCCGCTGAGGGATGTTATTGTTCCTTTTAGGTGGATGTTCCTTCTTTGGGGTGCTGTACTTCCACTGAGGGGTCTTGCCCCCTCCCTCTGGGGTACATCTTGGTGGGGGTGTACTATACCTCCTCCTAGGAGTTTTGTCTCCTCCATTCTTGGCCTTTTTTTTTAGTTTGGAGCGCACTGAAGATGATGGGCACCCGGTTGACTCCTTCACCAGGGCCCTTTGGAGTTTCCCGCCGGCTTGCAATTATCTGTTCTCTTCTTCTTTGGGCTGGAGCATACGTTAGCAAAGTGGCCACTCCCTCCGCAGTTATAGCAAATCACCTCTTCTCGGTCCTGTAGGGAGGCCGGTGCTGAGGTGTTCGGGAACAACTCCTTTCTTGGGCTTGGTTTCTCTCGTCTTCTCTGATCTTTCTCCATCAAAGAGGTCAGCATCTCCAACACTTGGGCCATTTGCGATTTCAGAGTGTCAACCTCCGCTTCTCTTTCTGGGCTCTTGACCGAATGTACCAACACTGGTACAGGTGTGACATTCGCCTTGGCCACCTGCTGATCTTCCTCCAGCGCCTCTTCGTCCCTAATTTTTATTAGATCAGAGTAGGTTAGTGACATTCCTCCTCCTGAGGTTTTCAGGTGCAGCCAGACCGGGTCTGAGCGCCGCGCTCCCCTCATGATCTGCTTCATGCGTGCTTCATCTGCATCTTTGGGCAGCATTCCCTTCTTCAGTACAATCTTGCATAACTGCCTGTTCAGCCTTCTAACATATTCTGACAGTTTCTCATTCGGCTGCTGGAGAGTGTGTTCAATTTGATAAATCATCTCTGACACCTTCTCCAGCTGACCAAACTCTTCCTGCAGCATGGCCAGGCAATCTTGAGCTGTACAGTTTTCATTTCCAAACCGGAAGCTCTTCACCGATTCTGCCGCGGCACCTTTCAGACTTTCTAAGACTCGCTGTCTCTTCTGTGCCTCAGGCACCTCCCATGCTTCTACTGCCTGCAATGCCTGTTCCACCCAAGTGTCAAAATCTTCCTCCCCCGCAGGGACGGGGAGCTTCCCTGAGAAGGTGCTAAGCTTCTGGTAACCGGCCTCCACATGCACCGTACTGCTTTTCAGGCACTTAATTACAAGGTCTCCTAGAGCATTCAACAATTCAGGCCCTATAGCGGCCAGCGGTGATCCCGGGCTTAATAGTTCCTTAAGCTTTTCTGCTTTAGGGGATAGTGGTGGAGATAATTGTGGGAGTGATGGCTTTGGTGTCTGAAACCATTCTTCCTTCACTGGCAGCGTATGTATCAAGTGATAGATCTGATTATCTATGGCTTGTATACTCTGACTTTTAAAATGCTCTGGGATTTCGTTTTTCCATTCTACCAGTGCGTATGTAAACGAGATCACTGGATCTGGCCTAAAATCCATCACCCATGCTTTGTGGCTCGGAGACAGTAACAATACGAGATGTTTTATCTCCTCTTCCTTCCATCTTTCCCCCGGGAGTACAATGACTACCGCCGTGGTTGGATCGGCGCCAATCGCTGCGCACCACTGTGACATTGCCAGCGGGTCCATGCTGGTACTTCTGACCGGCTTGATTGCAGCGTGCAACGTACAAGGATCCCGGACTCGAGCCCCCACGTGTAGCGCTACCCCCAGTTAAGAGAGCCTCTGATATTGATTTGGGCCCTGCAGTGCACCGCTGTCAACCCCCGGCAATCGGCTCTAACCTCCCGTGGCACAGCTGGTGATAGAGGGATAGGACCGCGTGACCGCAACTGTTGGTGACGCAGTCCTATAACAAACATACACAGAATATACTTTAAAACTCCTATTAAAGTAAGCGGAACTGACACCAAATGTACTTTACCCAGATATTTTACTGAGGCTAATGGGCAAGTAATAAACAACAGTATAACAAGTTGCAGATCCCTGCAATAAACAGTAATAAAGATAAACAGAGTAATCAGAATAATTAAGTATTGCTATGCAACTCTAGCGCTGCCCTTTTACAGCTACTTCCCCTCATGGGTAGACTAACACCCAGCAATGTCTACCTATGCAGTCAGGCCTGACTGATCTAAATGGAAGTTCAGTGAAACAATATTTGCTAGCAATCTCTCGGTGGTGCACTTGAAGAACAACTTTGTAATCCCAACGAATAGTAAAGATAAAGTATCTGTCTTTAAACAGCTCTCACCACCTGGACAAGTCCAAGTCCCTTTCCTCCATCGATTCGTCTGGGAACAGGAATCCACCGACATCCAAGTCTTCAATCCTTCTGGTGTACTGCAGCAAGGAGGATTAGATGTCTCTAAGGCTCTGCTAGGCTGGCAGAGGGCTCTTTGGAAAGGAGCACACGGCCCAGGCTTCAGGCCTTGACAGCAGTTCAGCACAGAGATCCTCTTGCTAGGAGAGGGGTGTCCAAAGAGGCCGACCAAAACTCCGCCTCCCCTTTATAAAGTCTGCCCCAGCAGTCTCTGTTCTGGAGCAATGCACCCTGGGTGCTGCAAGATGTACTGGGAGATGTAGTCTCTCTCTCCTCTGCTTTCACTTCCATAATGTCTCTTTACTTCCTCCCGACTCACCTCTCACCTGGAACTTCTTGTCTCTCTGCATTAAAGGGGAACACCCCGCTACACGCATATAAAACCATAAATAACTAACTGCTGTGATGTCATCTAGTGCTTTCCTGAGTCTCTGATTACATGGCCAAAAATGTACAAGTCACATAAAAAAAAACTTTTATATTTTACAATAAATACTATAAAAGTGATTTCATTTACAAAAATAAAAATCTGGTAAATAAAACCTTGAGGACCACTGATACTGTATGGAAAGTTGTGATGTAGAAGTGAGATAAATGTGGCCTCCCTCTGCTTTTTGATAGCCCACAAAATTCTACCAGCTTGTTTAGCGATACAGGAAGTGAAGTGAACTCGCTAATTCGCGTTCAACGCCAAAAACTAAACCACTGGCCTTACCACTCAGTAAAATAACATACTTTTCTAACCCTTAAATGCTCTGCTAAAATGGTGGTTTTTATTGCAGTTTGTGTCTCCATTGGAAGTATTTTTCAGAACTTCCTGTCCTGATAACAGAAAACGGGAAGTGGTGGGAAAATCTGCTCAACCCAGATAGCAGACACTATCCAATTGTAGCGACCTCACCTCTCACTCCCTCCTTCTTTGTCAATGTCAATGGCTCTCGTCTAAGGGACCAGGGAGGAGAGTGTGACGCACCACCAGCTCGCATCCTCTAGTGCAGTGTTTCTCAACTCCAGTCCTCAAGGCGCAACAACAGGTCATGTTTTCAGGATTTCCATTACTTTGCACAGGTGATTTGATCAGTTTCACTGCCTTAGTAATGACCACAGCCGTTTTATCTGAGGGAAATCCTGAAAACATGACCTGTTGGTGCGCCTTGAGGACTGGAGTTGAGAAACACTGCTCTAGTGTGTAGAGGTGTGAGCTATAACCAATACCTTCGGGCCTGTGCCCCTGTCCAGAGCCAAAACTTCCCTTGAGAATGACCTTTAACTCCCAGACAGCCAAGTTCCACACCATTGAAAGTCCAACACTTATTTATTCTTTTAGAGCAATAAATAGTCCTTTTAGAGCAGACTGGTCAGACAACGAACAGACAAGGTGAAGGTCCAGGCACAAACTTGAACTTGTTACTCTCCAGTTTCGGTGTGCGCAAACAGGCTTGGCACACGGTCGCTGCCACCGAAAGTGAGGTAGGTCGCTGCCACCGACCGGGTGAATTGGACTAGAGGCCTCTGCCACCGACCTAGGTTTCAGTTGGGTCGCTGCCACCGACCATGAGAACGTAGACTACCTTCTTGAGATGCGGCCCCTGTCAGGGGAGTCATCCATCCGGACGGTCACCAGAGGCCTCCACCGTCACAAGCCAATGCTGCGCTGGATCTCCGGGAAGGTCACTCCTCTGGTCCCCCTCGCCCTAGATTCGGGTGTCCAAAACCGGAGGACACCCTAGGAATCCTCCATCCCTTGCGGGACTCAGTCGTAGGTACTGGACCCCAGGCCTCCATAGAGTACCTCACCCCAGACCAAAGGTGTCTGGGGTGGAATCGCAGCTCCGTCTCCGGGCCGAGGGTGCCCGGAGACCACCAGCACTCACACCCAGGCTGAAGGTGCCTGGGCGTGGACCCCGAGCGGAAGATGTCTGCCCCTTTTATCCCCTCTCCCAGCATGCACAGCGGGTTCCCCGCCCCGCTGTACCACTGCTGAGAGAGGACAAAAAGGGACAGACCTCCAATGGTGGTTCAACCCCGGCCTATGGCGACAGCGCCACCTATAGGCCGCAGGGAACTGGACACCATTGATATCCTCCACTGGCATAAATTAGTCCATGAACCCTAACAATTGGTGCATCTGAGCCTGTTTTCACTCAGATGCCTCCCCTAAATGTAACCACCCGCTACACAATATTGAAAGTAATTTTGAGTTATGTGGCCAAAAGTATGTGTAAGTAATTTATTTCAGGTGTTTCCAGTGAAGGGTAAAGTTAATACTATGACATAAAAAGATATTTTAAACAATTGTCCACTTCCAGCCTTGTGACCACAGTTTGGCGAAAGCCCTTTTTTGCTCCATGACTGTGCCACTGTGCACAAAGCCAGCTCCATAAAGATATAAGTTTTATGTGTAGGAACTCAAGTAGCCTGTACATAGCCCTGACCTCAATCTTACTGAACAACTTTGAGATGAATTGGAACACCGATTTTCATCCAGGTCTTCCCATCCAACATCATTACCTGACCTCATTAATGTTCTTTAGGCTGAATTAGCCTAAACATAAATCCTTACAGACACACTGCAAAATTTTGTGGAAAGCCCTCCCAGAAGAAACAAAGTTGTTGTAGCCTAGCCACAGGGGAGCAAAGTCCATATTTAATGGTCAGTTTTATGCAATGAGATGTCCAGAAATCTTATATAGATGAGATGGTCAGCTTTCCTCAAATTATTTGGCCATATAGTGTGCAAATCTAGCATGGCAACACAATGGACTTTTCCTACCAACTTGCATGCTGCACTTTTGCTTTACATTACTGCTTGCATTTTAAAGTGAAACTTTACCCATAACAACTTGATAAAAAAAAAAGCAAAGAAGTTACATTCCACATGAATAATTATGTTACCAAAATTGTGTATGCTGTAAATTGCCTCCAGCATTGCGCCTGATTCCTCTTCCTGGAGCCCCTTGGCAGCAGTAAATCTTTAGGCTGTCAACAGATCGGCCTCTACATTTACGGTACATTTACCAATAAAATTAAAAGCAACTGAACATGTGCAGAGCAGGGTGAGACCATGTATTACTGGATTATAAACAGTATGGGCACTTATTTTTTATGTTTTACATAGCTATACCTGCAAAAGGGGCCAGCCTGAAGTGATCTAGCAGAGCTTAATTTTATGTTCCACTTTAATGTGTCTTTATGCATATATATTATATACACAGTGTGTGTGTATATATATATACATATCTATATATCTATATCTATCTATATATATATATATATATAGATATATATGTATATATATATATATATATGTAGCGGCCTCACCCTCCGTCCCCTTTTAGTAAATAAAATGGCTTGCTTGTCTAGGGGTATGCGGGAAGAGGGTGAGGTTCACTACAGCCCATGTCCTCTAAGGTGTAGAGGTGAAGGCCAACACTATTTTACCTCCGAGTCCTGTGTTCTGGATGGAGCCTCTGGCCCTCCTGCAGAGGGCAAGTTTGACTGTTAGTAATAGAGCCCCACACCATAAAAAGTCCAACACTCCTTTATTCTTCTTCACATATGAACAGTATCAGTTGAACTTTAAACGAACAAACAGGGTGTGGATACGAGTAGGCCCAGACACAATGAACTCTCCTATTCCCTCTTTGGCGAATAGGCTTGGCGCACAGTCGCTGCCACCGACTGTGAGTTTGGTCACTGCCACCGACCGGGTGAACTGTTAAGGCCCCTGCCACAGGCCTAATAGCAGGTCTCTGCCACCGACCTGAATTGACTAGATGTACGGCTGCCACCGGTCACAGAACATGAATTACCTTCCTTTATGAATAGGCCCTTGTTGGAGAAAGACATCCATCCAAGCGGTCTCCGGAGGTCCACCCGACACTGGCAATATGCTGCACCAGCGTCACGAAGGGTCCCCTCTCCGGTCCCTTACGCTCTGGATTCAGGTGCCCAACACCCGGGGCACCTTAGGACGATCCCTCCCTCGCGGGACCCAGCGGAAGATACTGGGCCCGAGGCCTCCGGCTGAGTACCTCACCCCAGACTGAAGGTGTCTGGGATGGAACACGAACTCCTCGTGTACAGGCCGAGGGAGCCTGAATACCGAACATGGACAGCAGCCCTCAGGTTGAAGGGGCCTAGGACTCGGACCTCGTGGCGAAAATGTCCGCCCCCTTTATACCCTCCCCCAGCAAGCACAGCGGGTTCCCCGCCCCGCAGTACAGCTGCCGCGAGAGGTCATAAAGGGTACGGCACTGCAGTAGTGGTTCAACCTCGGCCCAGAGCGACAGCGCCACCTACTGAGCCGCAGGGAACTGTGCACCACTGATGTCCTCACCCGAACAGAATACAGCCCTATTCTTCCAATCAGTGCATCTGGGTCATGCTACCACCCAGATGCTTCCTCTAAATAGTACATGCCCGCTACATATATATAGATACATATATATATATATATATATATATATATATATATATATATATATATGTATGTATATATATAGTACAGTGGCGAAAATAATGATTCAATCCCCTGCAGATTTTGTAAGTTTGCCCAATTGCAAAGAAATTAAGGGTCTAATTTTTGTCATAGGTGTATTTAAAAGGATAGTACCAAATTAACAGCTCTTTGGTTTTGGCCATAATGGTGAGGTTTGAATGGAAGAAAGACATTCTGTGGACAGGTGTCTTTTATACACATAACGAGTTGTCATTAGGAGCATCTTCTTAAATTGACAGGACTAATCTGTGTACCACATGAGCACATACTGTAGCCAGTCTATGGGAGCCAGAATTATTGTTGGTTGGTAGGGGATCAAATACTTATTTTATTCACTGAACTGAAACTCAATTTATAACATTTGTATCATGTGTTGTTTTCAGGATTTTTGTTTTATATTCTGTCTCTATCATTTAAAATGCACCTATGATAAAAATTGTAGACCCTTCATTTCTTTGTAAGTGGGCAAACTTACAAAATCTGCAGGGGATCAAATAATTATTTCCCCCACTGTATATACTGTATATTTCCTGTTTGTGCATTTGCCATGCTTCCAGCTTGCACCGTTAACATGCATAGATGCCCAAAATATTATATGTTGCACTACAGGAAAATGGACAAGTGTCAGATCTATTGTTAGACAATTGTGGCCTCCTGTCATAAGTGACTCCATCATGGCCCCCCCTGTAGTGACTGTTATCAGATAGATGGAAAACCTGCTTGTGGTAAATTAAATTAAAAGGGTTATTGCTGTATGGGGCACCCGCTGGGCAAGTTACCTCATCCTCCATATCTCAAGGAGAACACATACGGTTTATGACAGGGATTGCCCAGAGGAAGGGCTCGTCACAAAGGAATCATTTCTCGGGTCAGCGAAGGAATCAGTCAATGAGGAATAATAGTGTGCAGGCAAACAAAGTGCCTGTTATCCAAATATGAGAAAACACTCCTTTCTCTTCACACAATGGTACCAGAATGTTACATCGCTGACTCTGCCAACAATGGCCCAGCACTGTCACTGTTAGGGGTGAGAGACTAGGCCCTCTTTAATATATATATATATATATATATATATATATATATATATATATATATTGTGAGGTTGGGGACCATTAGCTCTCGTAGTAGATGCGTTTTTCCAGTGATTCAAGCCAGTCAGGAACTCTATTTAAGGGCATGGTAGCCCACTTTTATTTAAAAGCACAAAAAGTTCACAAATACATCAGTAGCCCTCACAGAGGGTTCCACCATTCCTGTATCTTGCATACTCAACAGTTTAACCTTCTGGCTTTCATTCTATCGATCCGGCTGTCTCAGGCCTTTAGCCTAGGCCTAAAGTCTGCTCCTCAGAACAAACAGAGTTTCCTAGAGATAAGCTCACTCCTCGCTTACTCCCGGTCAGCACCTTCTTGCTTACTTCAGCAATGACGTCTGCCTCCTGCAGACATGCATACTCTGGCTGCACCCATGCAGCATAGATAGCCTCTAACTCCTTTCAGAGGGATGGGAGTCCACCTGACTCCCAGGCACACAGACTTCCTGTATGTTGGGTGGGGCCCTGATCCATAGTCAGGACAGAACTAAATAGCCCAAGACACAGCTGTTCAATTAGCATGTCTTTCTCTACAAAATCTGGCATAAACCAACACTCTTTAAAGTCGCACAGGGTCCCACTGCTACAATATATATATATATATATATATATATATATATATATATATATATATATATATCAAATCAAGGGTGTATAAATAGGCCTCCAATACACCACTCAGCGCCAAAGACTATAAAACTTTGCTAATCAGAACAGTAGGTATGGTATCAAAGGATCAAACAGATCTAGACATACTGACAAGAAAATGATTTCCCTAGCATTAAACAGAGAAAACACTGACGGAGCAGCTGTTTAAAATAATAACATAGTAGAAAAGTAGTACAGGCATACCCCACTTTTAAGTACACAATGGGACCAGAGCATGTATGTAAAACGAAAATGTACTTAAAGTGAAACAATACCTTTTTTCACTTCTAGGGTGTAGTGGAGGGTCAGGGGGTCTCAGGAGCTGTAGTTGAGGTCTCAGGGGCTGTAGTGGAGGTGTCAGGGGCACACTGGAACAGGGCGGGGGCTATGCTCTCGGAGCTTCAGCTCCTTCTACTGTGGCTGCAAAATGTCTGTACAGTACTTGTGAGGCACTTTACATACACTCGGGGGTATGTCCTTACTCGCGAGTGTATGTAAAGTGAGTGTACTTAAAGTGGGGTATGCCTGTATATCAAACATAAAAACAGTGGTATTCTGTATTAGTAATATACCAAAACAGCGCTTATGTTGGTAAGAAAAAGGTGGCCAACTCCACCTAAAAAATAAATAACATTTTTTTTGACAGATTTTGCAGTGCAGAATGTCAAACAGTGTCCATAGATGATCTTGGATAAAGACAGTATGCACCTTCACCGAAAAATCCAGGTCCACCCAGTGAGAACACAGTCCCCCTTAGGGGTTTACACTCACCAGAGCCGCGGGACCGGCTCTGCTTCTTCCCGCCCCTCCCCCCTATGCTGTGTGTGACTGAATATGATGTGAGCAGCCAACAGCCTCCTTGTAATCCTGAAGCCGCTATGATTGAATGTGCACCAAGTTCCACTTCCCATTTTCCTAGAAAAGGCGATACCATTGGCTCCGCCATTAGGCTGTACTCCGGCACACTAGCACCTTCAAGTTCCAGTCACTGATTTCTGCACCCAAACACTTGTGTCCTTCCATCAACTTGCAGGCTCTGTCTTACCTTGTAGGGGTGTTCAAATGAAAATTGTGCAAGAAGTCACCCTGTTATCTCAGGCTCCTCATACAGGGAATGGTCTGGGAATCAACTTTTCAAATCTCACCCATAGACTCATGCAAAGTCATCACTTCTCATGCCTCCACTGATGTGCCATCTCCCTGGCTGATGCTGAGTGCAGTTCTTATGGTTCTGACTTATACCCCCTGTTTCAAGGCTTGGTTTTATTCTTGCTCTGGTGAGTGTAAACCCCTAAGGGGGACTGTGTTCTCACTGGGTGGACCTGGATTTTTCGGTGAAGGTGCATGCTGTCTTTATCCAAGATCATCTATGGACACTGTTTGACATTCTGCACTGCAATATCTGTCAAAAAACTGTTATTTATATATATATATATATATATATATATATATATATATATATCTACATACAGTATACAGTGGGGAAAATTGTTATTTGATCCCCTGCAGATTTTGTAAGTTCGCCCACTTACAAAGAAATGAAGGGTCTATATTTTTTTATCATAGGTGTATTTTAAATGATAGAGACAGAATATCAACCAAAAATCCAGAAAAAAAACACACACAACGTTATAAATGAAGTTGCAGTTCAGTCAGTAAAATAAAGTGTAGCGCTACCCCCAATATTTGTTTAAATTTAAGGGTGGTCTGAGCCAGTAGTTGGGCTCAGGCATGTTGATTGTTCTAAATTTGCTTCTGCTCTGGGTGTGATACTGCCTGGCAGTAGTGTTCCCTATTTGCCTGTAGGTGGCACTGTCACCACCGGTGTGGATTGAACTACAGGGGGTATCACAACAACTTTGGGTGTCCTTTCTCGGCAGCCGTGCAGTGGGCGTGGTCTACCCACTGTACATGCTGGGAGATGGTACATAAGGAGCAGACGCCATTAATTGGGGTTCGTTCTGGGGAGTCCGTTCCTGGGGACCCATTGGTCCTGTGGGTGTGCGCCTCGTGGCCCTCATGGCACGGGGTGCGTGTGTGTGTTCTGGCCCCGGGCACCTTTAGCCCGAGGCAGCATCGCTGCATGATAGGCCCAGCTCTGCTGGCTGAGGCCTATACCTAAACAGGGATCCTCAGCTACCCACCTAAGGGAAGCCACACTTAGGGAAGGAGACCAGGGGAGGATCTGCCCTGGAGGAGACTAGCGACAGTACTGCTGTCTCTGGAGGAGGCCTGGAGCTCACCTAAGGAGGGATCCATCATTAGAAGCCCTGCAATATGCCAATCTGGCTTAAAGGTTCTTCATTATTGCTTGGCTGGGAGGTTCGGGAATTTCAATAATTCTGTGATAGAAGATTCCTGATCGTATCCCTTGAAAGATTGATTCGTGCTTCATACCGGCTGCTAGGACCACTAAACGGGACTATCCGGGTGAACAATACCCACTCAGGCTTGAGTGGCGATGATTGGGACGTTAGTGTTGCATGCCTGAACCTTCCCCTGTGTTTCTCTCGTTTCCTACTTTCCTCTAAATTTTTCCACTTCAGCAAAGTAAAATAAAGCCTGACTGTTTGGGTTTTACATTGTGTGGACATTGGCCTTTCTAAAGACTTTCTATACCCTGACAACGGAAGCCTTGGAGGTAGTTCGCAGACCCAACAAAACCAGCCGGTCCCTTAAATGGGGGTAAGTGCTACATAAGTATTTGATCCCCAAGAAAAACATGATTAGTACTTGGTGGAGAAACCCTTGCTGGTAAGCACAGAGGTAAGACATTTCTTGTAGTTGGTGACCAGGTTTGCACACATCTTAGGAGGGATTTTGGTCCACTCTTCTTTATAGATCTTCTATAAATGCTTAAGGTTTCTTGGCTGTCACTTGGCAACTCGAAGTTTCAGCTCCCTCCATGAATTTTCTATAGGATTAAGGTCTGGAGACTATCTAGGCCAGTGGTTCTCAACCCTGTCCTCAAGTACCCCCAACAGGCCATGTTTTGGGAATTTCTCTTAGATAAAATAGCTGTCCAAAATACCAAGCCATTGAATCTCATTTAAAGCACTTGTGCAAGATAAAGGAAAACCCGCAAACATGGCCTGTTGGGGGTACTTGAGGACAGGGTTGAGAACCACTGATCTAGGCCACTCCATGACCTTAATGTGCTTCTTCTTAAGTCACTAATTTATTGCCTTGGCAGTATGTTTTGGGTCATTATCATGCTGAAAGACCCATCCAGGGAAGAGGGTTCCCATCCAAGATTGTACAATACATGGCCCCGTCCATTGGCCCCTCAATGCAGCAAAGTCGGCCTGTACCTTTAGCAGAGAAACAGTCCCAAAGCATAATGTTTCCACCCCCATGATTGACTGTAGGGATGGTGTTCTCAGGGTCATAGTCAGCATTTTTCTTCCTCCAAACACAAGTCCCCCTCCTCAAGAAGGCACATGTACAGTCATGCCAATGAACATCTGAATGATTCAGAGAAGAATTGGGAGAAAGTGATGTGGTCAGGTGAGACCAAAATTGAGTTTTCTGGCATTAACCCGACTTGCTGTGTCTTATTAGAGGCTCTTGAGACTTCTGGCCAAACAGTAAGAGTCCTGGGGTCATCATGGCTGTAGAAGCACCAACCTGTGTAATCCTGATTTTGTCTGAACTCAGAATTGTAATAGTGAATGTGGACTTTCACCCCCACCGCAGAGTAACTTAACTCATTTTGGGCTCGTTTACACTTTCTGTCTGTCAGAACATTTTGCCTGGGTGCATTATTTTTTTTTAAATACTCCAACCAGCCTGTTTCATACCAACAATGATTCCACAGTCAGTATCATTGAGAGATCACATTCTTTTCCCATTCCTGTGCTTAATGTGAATTCAGTTTTTCAGACATCTGTAGAGCCAAAGCATCAGACACCTCAAAGTGTCAGTGGGATGTTTTAAGTCCTAGTAGAGGTTCCTGAGACTTCTGGCCGAGCAGTAAGGGTCCCAGGGTCATGGTTGTAGAAGCATCAACATGTGTAATCCTGATTTTGTCTAAGCTCAGAATTGTAACAGTGAATTTGGACTTCCACCTCCACCGCAGAGTAACGTAACTCATTTAGGTCTCGTTTACGCTTTCTGGCTGTCACTATTCAGAGGGCATTTAATCCTTGAAAGGCCGTAGCACTGTGATGCAACTGAATGCAGTACACACAATTGTAGGGTGGTGGCGGTGTGGCCCTATTCACTTTAATGGCTTGTGTTTGGCAGGGGTACTGGCCCTGGCTGCAAGTGTAAATGAGGTTCTAAAGCCCAACTCTAGGCGCTAAAAAAATGTTTTGCCATGCAGTGGGGCTGTGACCGCACTACACGGGTCAACTGCTTGTTTTGTCTAGAGGTAAGGAGAAAGCTTATACTCACTCAATCCTTCGCTCCATCAGAAAATGGTGCTCCCTCATGGCCCAGCGGTGGACTGTTACTGGTCATGGAGCCTGCTCTGGGCTTGATGACGTCAGGAACAGTCAACAACTCAAGATCGCTGGAGCATGGGGGTGCCAGACCGAATTTTGTGCTGGGAGAATTAGGTAAGTATGTCTATTTTTCTCTTCTCCTCTAGACAAAAATGAGCATTTAACCCGTGCAGTGCGGGGACAGCCCTCCTGCAAGGGAAAACTTTTTTTGCCCAGAGATGGGCTTTAAGGATTAAGAAAACTTTCCCCCTTCTCTACCAAAGTTTCTGTGCAAATATGTTTTTTTTTGGCAAGTCTCAAAGATTATTTACATGTTTATGTGTGTCAAAGTTACTTTCCACGTTCTGTCACTATTAGGGTAATACATCACCCTTAGGCCCCTTTCACACTTATACGACTTCAAAGTCGTTCGATTTTACTGCGATTTTGCCGCGATTCGCACAAGACAGTCATACGACTGTGGATCTGACTTTGCCCCACGACTTGAAGTATGACTTCAATGAGCAGGGACGTGACTTTGATCCCCCAATAATTAGGGGGGAACTCCACGCCAATATTAAAAAAAAAAAAAAAACGGCATGGGTTTATCCGAGCACCAGCCCGGCCGGTCAGGAAAGGGGGTGGGGACGAGCAAGCGCCCCCCCTCCTGAGCCGTACCAGGCCGCATGCCCTCAACATGGGGGGGTGGGTGCTTTGGGGTGGGGGGGTGCAGGGCCCCCCCTGCCCCAAAGCACCTTGCCCCCATGTTGATGAGGACAAGGGCCCCTTCCCGACAACCCTGGCTGTTGGTTGTCGGGGTCTGTGGGCGGGGGGCTTATCGGAATCTGGGAGCCCCCTTTATTAAGGGGGCCCCCAGATCCCGGCCCCCCACCCTATGTGAAAGTGTATGGGGTACATCGTACCTCTACCCATTCATCTGGAATAAAAAGTGTAAAAAAAAAAAAACACACTAGACAGGTTTTTAAAGTAAATTATTAAGCAGCTCCGGGGGTCTTCTTCCGACTTCGGGGGTCTCTTCCGACTCTAGAGCCTTTTCTCCCGCTCTCTGGTGCCTTCTCCGTGCTCTCCGGTGCTTTCTGCCTTCTGTCGTGCTCCTCCGCTATCTTCTATCAGCTCTTTTGCTAGCGTTGGCCCGGTCTTCTGCGTCGTCTTCTTCCCTCTTCTCTTTCTCTGATGTTGACTCAACGCTCTGTCCCGCTGTAATGCCGTGTGCGCGGTGGGCAACGACTTATATAGGCATGGGGCGTGGTCACCGGGTGATGTCACCCGGTGACCCCGTCCCATAGGATGTCACAGTCCCATCATTTCATGGGACTGTGACGTCCTATGGGGTGGGGTCACCGGGTGGCATCACCCGGTGACCACGCCACATGCCTATATAAGTCGTTGTGCATTGCGCACACGGCATTACAATGGGAGAGATCGTTGTGTCAACATCGGGACAAGAGAAGAGGGAAGGAGACGATGCAGAAGACCGGGCCACCGCTAGTAAAAGAGCTGGAAGAAGATAGCGGAGGAGCCCGGCAGAAGACAGAAAGCAACGGAGAGCGCGGAGAAGGCACCGGAGAGCGGGAGAAGAGGCCGGAGAGTCGGAAGAGACCCCCGAAGTCGGAAGAAGACCCCCGAAGTCGGAGGAAGACCCCCGGAGCTGCCTAATTAATTACTTAAAAAATCTGTCTAGTGTGTTTTTTTTTTACACTTTTTATTCCAGGTGAATGGGTAGGGGTACGATGTACATAGGGTGGGGGGCCGGGATCTGGGGGCCCCCTTATTAAAGGGGCTCCCAGATTCCGATAAGCCCCTGTCGCAGACCCCGACAACCAACGGCCAGGGTTGTCGGGAAGGGGCCCTTGTCCTCATCAACATGGGGGCAAGGTGCTTTGGGCATGCAGCCTGGTACGGCTCAGGAGGGTGGGGGAACTCGCTCGTCCCCACCCCCTTTCCTGACCAGCCGGGCTGGTGCTCGGATAAGGGTCTGGTATGGATTTTGGGGGGACCCCACGCCGTTTTTTCGGCATGGGGGTTCCCCTTAAAATCCATACCAGACCTATGGGCCCGGTATGCTCATGAAGGGGGAACCATGCCGTTTTTTTTTCCCCCAAAAAATGGTGTGGAATTCCCCTTCATGCACAAGTCGTGTACAAGTCGCATGCCAAAGTCGGATCTGTTAATACGGAATACGACTTTGATCCGACTTCAGAAAAAAAGTAGCGCAGGAACTACTTTGAAGTCGGCACGACTTAAAGTCGTGCCAATATGAATAGTAGTCATTCAAAATCATGGAGAATGACTTGTCATACGATTTTGCCGTCCAAAATAGTGGTACAAGTCGTATAAGTGTGAAAGGGGCCTAAGGGTAATAAATTGTCCCTAACTAGCCTATGAAAACCATCAAACAATGCAGTGCTGTTTTGGGAGTATGTTCGCTCATGCCTGCTATACCAGCAAATAGCTCCAGATGACAGAATGAAGATTAGCAGCTCTGGAAGCAAAATTTGCACCACATCGCCTCTGTGCACACTAGTTCCCAGCTGTTCAGATCCCCTGCAGTATATCACCCCATACTGTATACCAGGGTGGATTTAATTTCAATCAAGTCGATTTAAATCATGATCAACTCGATTTATATCATAAATTTTAAAGAGCAACTGTCATCTCTGTCCCGCAGTGGCTCTCCTCTGAAGCCTCGTACACACGACCGAGAATCTCGTCATAAAAAAAAAACGTTGTTTTTCTCGACGAGATTCTTGTCAAGCTTGACGAGATTCTTGTCAAGCTTTCCTTGCATACACACTGTCAATTCCAAATCTCGTCGTTGTAAAGCGCGGTCACGTACAGCACGTACAACGGCAGTACAAAGGGGAAGTTCGATTCCAATTGCGCCACCCCTTGGGCTGCTTTTGTTGATCGCGTGTTAGTAAAAGTTTGGGGAGAGACGATTCGTGCTTTTCAGTCTTTGTGCTTTCAGTTCGTTTTAGCGTGATGAATGTGCTATCTCCATTACGAACGCTAGTTTTACCAGAAGGAGTGCTCCCATCTTATACTTGATTCTGAGCATGCGCGATTTTTTCGCCGGGAAACAGTCCGACGAGAATCCCGACGAGAAAAACGAGAATCCTGACGAGAAAATAGAGAGCAGGTTCTCTATTTTTCTCGTCGAGATTCCCGGCAGTTTTCTTGACGAGAAACCATACACACGAACGGTTTTCTCGGCAAGAAAGCTCTCCCAACAGTTTTCTTGTCGTTTCTTGAAGAGAAAAACGGTCGTGTGCACGAGGCTTGACCCGCTGTTGACTCACTGACAGTCTCATTCACTTTAATGGGACGGCTGGTGATGCGGCAGAGACACAACAAGGTGAGAGACGTGGCGGCAGCAGGTGAGTGGATGCCTGCTAACAGGCACTGCCATGATGAATCTGAAATGACAGGTGCTCTTTAAATGTAAGGACTTATTCTTGCTGGTAGTTATAATCTTTAATATTTGCAAAGAAAATAAAGGTTTCCTATTTAGAATAATAATCTGTAAGGTTAGTAAAACAGCGATTTTGCCGAATATACAGCCTCATGCTACATAACTAAGCTCCATTTCATGCTATATAAACTAAATTATAAATGTATCCTGAATAGAAAACTATCTTTGGATAGATTTTTACTCCAAAAGCATTTTATTGAAATACATTTTATAAAAAAAAAAACAAAAAAAAACAAACGATTTAAATCAAAAAAGTCGGATTAAAATTTAAAAAATCCAATTTATTTTTAAAAATCATTGATTTTTATCCACTCTGCTGTATACACGCATTCCCACTTCCCCAGCCTCATTGATTCTGCACAGGAGATGGAGGAAAGGAGGGGTGAGCATGGCAGTGGACTTTAACATTAAACTGCCACATACTGTATACACTGTATGTGTACAGCCGACTTCTCTTTTTTGTATCAGGAGCTCCCCACTGTCACTGATAGCTACTAGTCACTGTTTAGGATCAGGAGTTGTTGCGGTGTGCTCTAAATCATGTGATCACCACAACAGCCAGTCACAGGGATCACATGACCAGGAAGCCCAGATAATGCCTTTCCTGGAAGGAATAGGGATGTGGTATTGTGTGTAGAGGAGTGAACTAGTACGCCATGGCAAGTGTTTGCTCAGACATAAAGCCCCGTCCCGCATTGCAAGCTGTCAGAGACAAGATCAGATAGAGGATGGCTGATATGAGTAATCATTGGCCATACAGGGGGCAGAGGAGTCTGGAGAAACCATTGACATTTTTCAATTCATTTATATTTGCAAAGTTAAAGCGGAGGTCGCCCTGAAATTTTTTTACCCTAAAATTCATAAAAAAAAAAATAATATAAAAAAAAAAAAATATGTTATACTCACCTGAAATGCCCGTTGCTATGCGGAAGTCCCCTAATCTGCCTCTAATGTGCCTCTTCCTTATCCTCGGATTGAGAACTTCCATTTCCTCTTCTTGTGAATGGGGCGCGCTGCCTTCTGGGAACTGTGTGTATCCCAGGAGGCAAGCCGCCCATTCACAAAGCGCCGTGCGAGTGGCGCATGCGCAGTAGGAAACGGGCAGTGAAGCCGTAAGGCTTCACTGCCTGTTTCCCTTAGTCAGGATGGAGGAGCCGGGACCTGCCAGCAGCGATCGATCGCTGTCGGGGGACCGACATCGCAGGTGAGTAGGACAGGTAAGTGTCCTTATTAAAAGTCAGCAGCTACACTGTTAGTAGCTGCTGACTTTAAAAAAAAAATAATAATCTGGGCGGACCTCCGCTTTAAAGAGGAATGCCCTGTGAGTGGGTTTTGGAGAAAGTACACCTGTTCTTTAAATTGGAACTGGGAACGAATCATAAGCTTCTTTTTTCTCCACTCTCCAAGTCATGGTATATCTAATTTGTGACATTCAGCTGGACTTGTCTCTGTAATGTTAAAGACGTTTTGCAGCTTTTCCACGCAATCTTCAGTTCTGATGAACTTGTCTTCAATACAGTTTTACAGAACCAGTCCTGCTGAATGTGACTACTACATTGTACTAGAGCACAGGTGTCAAATACAAGGCCCGCGGGCCGAATCCGGCCCTCCAGGCCATTTCATGTGGCCCTCGCACCTCTCCTGCAGCTGCAGGAGAGCTCCAGCCCTCCTCTGGTCCTCCTCCAGACCCCTACATTCTGCTTTCAAGCAATGCATCCAGCTTCTTCCCAGCAGCAGCATAAGGAAAGGGGGGTACACTGTGATGTAAGGGAGAGTGGGGGACTCAACTTCTGATGGTGGGGTGGCTCTTGACATCTAATGTAAGGGGAGGGGATGCGCTGGACACCTAATTTTACAGATACAACCGGCCCTTTTGAGGACAATCATAATGCTGATGCTGCCCACAATAAAATTGAGTTTGACACCCCTGTAGAGAAATCAGACTGCTTTCCTTTCAGCACCAGAGTCATGGACAGTTCTTGGTACTACTGTATAGATTCTAATGCTTGTCTACTGTGCGTGAAGGTTCTCATTTATCCAGGTCATGGTATAGCTACTAGTGGCTTCTAATGCTTATCTAGTGTGTGTGAAGGTTCTCATCTATCCAGGTCATGGTATAGGTAGTAGTGGCTTCTAATAATTGTCTACTGTGTGTGAAGGTTCTCATCTATCCAGGTCATGGTATAGGTAGTAGTGGCTTCTAATAATTGTCTACTGTGTGTGAAGGTTCTCATCTATCCAGGTCATGGTATAGGTAGTAGTGGCTTCTAATAATTGTCTACTGTGTGTGAAGGTTCTCATCTATCCAGGTCATGGTATAGGTAGTAGTGGCTTCTAATAATTGTCTACTGTGTGTGAAGGTTCTCATCTATCCAGGTCATGGTATAGGTAGTAGTGGCTTCTAATAATTGTCTACTGTGTGTGAAGGTTCTCATCTATCCAGGTCATGGTATAGGTAGTAGTGGCTTCTAATACTTGTCTACTGTGTGTGAAGGTTCTCATCTATCCAGGTCATGGTATAGGTAGTAGTGGCTTCTAATACTTGTCTACTGTGTGTGAAGGTTCTCATCTATCCAGGTCATGGTATAGGTAGCAGTGGCTTCTAATACTTGTCTACTGTGTGTGAAGGTTCTCATCTATCCAGGTCATGGTATAGCTACTAGTGGCTTCTAATAATTGTCTACTGTGTGTGAAGGTTCTCATCTATCCAGGTCATGGTATAGGTAGTAGTGGCTTCTAATAATTGTCTACTGTGTGTGAAGGTTCTCATCTATCCAGGTCATGGTATAGGTAGTAGTGGCTTCTAATAATTGTCTACTGTGTGTGAAGGTTCTCATTTATCCAGGTCATGGTATAAGTAGTAGTGGCTTCTAATAATTGTATACTGTGTGTGAAGGTTCTCATCTATCCAGGTCATGGTATAGGTAGTAGTGGCTTCTAATAATTGTCTACTGTGTGTGAAGGCTCTCATCTATCCGGGTCATGGTGTAGCTATTCGTTTCTTCTAATAGTTGTCTACTGTGTGTGTAGGTTCTCGTTTATCCAGGTCATAGTATATCTAGTAATGCTTGTGTACTGTGTGTGAAAGCTCATTTATCATGGTATAACTAGTAGTAGTCAGTCACATGGGCTTGTTTTGTAATATTGAAAATGTTTTGTAGCTTCTCCAAGCCACTTCTTTAGTTCTAATGAGTGTCAAGAACATACTGTAGCCCAACATTTGTAGCCACTCGTAACCCAGTCACCTCAATTCAATCACCATGGAATGTATCAAGGCATTAGTTGATTGTCCAAGAATATGATTTACCAACATTCATTTGAACTCAGAAAGTCACACAGGTAAGTAGTCAAAGTCTACACTATTCAAAATGAGTTTGGTTAAAGCGGAGCTCCACCCTAAAGTGGAACTTCCGCTCATCGGATTCCTCCCCCCCTCCGGCGCCACAATTGGCAACTTTCAGGGGGGAGGGGGGTGCAGAAGTGGGTATTTGCACCCACTTCCGGGCATACACTCTGCGGGAAACTGCGGGTAGTTCATCAGTTCCCGCCCCCCCCCCCCGTTTTTTTATGGGAAACACTCGGCTCCCAGAACACAGCGGGGACCAGTGAGAATGGCGCAGCGCGACTCGTGCATGCGCACTAGGGAACCGGGCAGTGAAGCCGCAACGCTTCACTTCCTGATTCCCTCACCGATGATGGAGGCGGGGGCAACCGAGAGACGAGCGATTGCTCGTCTTCTGCTGCCGACGTCGCTGGACTCCAGGACAGGCAAGTGCCCATTTATTAAAAGTCCGCAGCTGCAGTATTTGTAGCTGCTGGTTTTCAATATTTTTTTTACAGCGGAGCTCCGCTTTAAAAATGAAAATCTACTACTAGTGATTTTTGTCTACTTTTTACCCAACCATTGACTTTTGACCTGACGTTACATTGCATTTTGGGAATTGTAGTTCTCTGCAGTTTGTCTTATCCAGCTCTGTAATAACATCTTTCATCACAAAAAAATTAAATAAGCCATATTCTTAGATAGTCACTCTGTATGTTCTTCCACCCATAACTGTCAGAACATGTGGTCTAGCTGCATTATTTTTCCATGGAAGGGAAAAAAATCTCCAAATGGTTGGTGCACTGTCACACTATCAGTGTACTTGGGAGGAGCTTGCTGTACTAACTATCTGATGTTGGTACAGCAAACTTCCACCTGAGCTATTGTGTACTTCCCCCCAACCCCCCCCCCCCCCGCCAGAGCACACCGGTCAGTGCTTCACATTCATTGCCTGAATACGCTGATCGGATGATGATCGGCACATGTTTTTCTGGCATGCCCCTTCGACAGAGGCCAGACAGTCATCCAGCTTCTCTCGGACAGGCTGTCGGTCGTACACATGAACCAAATGTCGGCCAGTTTCTGTTGAGCTGAAGGGGCATGCCAGAAAAACATCTGCTGATCGGCATCCAATCAACGCTCTCAACCAATGACTGCGAGCGCTGACCGGTCTGCTCTGGTGGAGGGGGGGGGGGGTCCAGTACACAATTCGCCGATCGGAGAGATCGCTGTACCAAACATCGAATAGTTAGTACAGCAAGCTCCTCCCGAGCTCACGGATAGTGTGACAGTGCATCAGGATTTATGGAGGCTGCAGTGCTGGAAAACATAGGAGGTAGGAGAGACAGGGATATCAGAGAGGTGAGTACTATCCATCTTCGTATTGCGTTGTGCAGGGAGATTTCTTCTTAAAGGATAACTTAAACTTTTCACCCAAAAATTAGGCGGGGAACTAACTCCATGTTTCCTGGCCACCCCTCTGGTCCACACTGCACATATGCATGATGCCTGTGCTGCCGGTGTAGCAGACTGTACAATGTATTACACAGCCCCAGAATGGGTATCCATCATAATGCTCGCAATGGCATGTGCTCATAGGTGTGCACAGCCTGTTGCATTAGGGTGTGCACCAGAAAGCTCAAAAACACGGTATCGATCTCTCACTGTGTTCATTCAGAAAGGGAAGGGGCCGGTAAATGACATTACCCCTTCCCCCACTCATCCTGAAATATAATCTATGTATGCCCACTGCAGTAGCCAATGGGAGATGTGGGAAGCCAGCCATGCTGTGGGAGGGGACACTGGGCAGCAGGGGGAATCTGCACTGCAGGGAGTGATTAGGGTGTACCTGAGCACACCTGGCACACCCTGTGAGCATGCCATGGGCGTCCGCTCCATAGGGCAAGGGGGGTCGTTTGCCCCCCCCTGGAATCGAAAAGGTGTTGGCCAAATTGGCAGTGTTCTACACCCTACGCCGCCCTTACACCCACTTCCAGCCCTGTACAGATCTGCACCGCAGCACATGTACTCCCTCCACCTCCCCCGGGCCCACCACACCTCCCCTTCGCCGCTTTAAGGCGGCCGCGTCTCGTGGTTTGGCAGCGATGGCTGGGTGGGGCCTCGTGCTGCAACCTGATTTGCCCCGGCTCTACTCGCTCTCCCGGGCACGGGCCGGCTCCGCCCCTGGCCCTTGGACTGTGCAGCGCGCCCGGGGAGAGAAGAAAAAGAGCCGGGGGGAGATGGCAGAGTGGAGGGTGTCTTGAGTCGGTGGTGGTAGTACCTCGGGGGCCTGGCCTCCTGCGGGGTGGCCTGCTGCACACACCCGCTGGACCTGCTGAAGGTGAGAAGGAAGGAGAGCCGGGCTGTGTGTGCGGTATGGGGGAGGAGGAGATGTCCTGCTGTGTAATGTAAAGGGGTCTAGTGATGCAGGGTGCTGTGTAATGTAAAGGGGTCCAGTAATGCAGGGTGCTGTGTAATGTAAAGGGGTCCAGTGATGCAGGGTGCTGTGTAATGTAAAGGGGTCCAGTGATACAGGGTGCTGTGTAATGTAAAGGGGTGCCGGGTGCTGTGTAATGTAAAGGGGTCCAGTGATGCAGGATGCTGTGTAATGTAAAGGGGTCCAGTGATGCAGGGTGCTGTGTAATGTAAAGGGGTGCAGTGATGCATGCAGGGTTCTGTGTAATGTAAAGGGGGCCAGTGATGCAGGGTGCTGTGTAATGTAAAGGGGTGCAGTGATGCAGGGTGCTGTGTAATGTAAAGGGGTCCAGAGCTGTGGGGTGCTGTGTAATGTAAAGGGGTCCAGAGGTGCAGTTGTGGAGAGGGGGTACACAGTAGT
Source organism: Rana muscosa (assembly GCA_029206835.1). Lineage (NCBI taxonomy): Eukaryota > Metazoa > Chordata > Amphibia > Anura > Ranidae > Rana > Rana muscosa. The sequence goes on from JARGYO010000094.1 coordinate 78,606,715, forward strand.
GACAAATAGATATTTAAAGATGCAGGGGGCACAGTGGGGTGTTTTTACATTTTAACGTGGGAGGGGTCGCTTTTAACCCCCGCTAGCGGTCGAAGAAAGGGTAAAATGCGACTGTGTATCGCCGCTGCCGAAGCGGACGCCCATGGAGCACGCCTATGCATGTGCTCATTGGTTAGCTCAGCCACACGACTGTGCTGACAAGTCAGAGCGCATCTGGGGCTTGTTCTGTCCTGAAATAAAGAAGCAGTAATTCCAACTCCCCCACTCTATCCAAAAATAGAGCTGGTGATACCTCCTGAGCTCCTCTAACATGTTGTAGGTCCAAAACAAATAGCCATTTTCTGTATGTTAATGTTGCAATCATGGATCACTAACCAGTCATGACCTTTGACCCCTACAGGCGGCACTGATGGGAGGCACCACCATGGTCATCGGTCATGTTCTGCCGGATAAAGACATCTCCTTGCTGGACGCGTATGAGAAGTGCAGGAGCCTTGCCGACCCCAAAGTATGCTGTGACTACGCTCTGCACATGGGTGTCACCTGGTGGGGACCCAAGGTAAAGATACACACACAGTTAAATAGCCATTCAGTGGAGTTTTTGTGAAAATATATCACAAAAAGTTGGAAAAATTAGCTGTGCTATGTATTACCAAGGCTTTCAAATTTTAGAGCACTCTTATTGAACAATATATATATATATATATATATATATATATATATATAAATTTAAGCTGTGGGAGCAGAGCTGTGGGTGGGGCCCAGCATGCTCCACTCACTACAGGCTGCCTTAGGAAAGGTACAGGAAGGGGCGGAGACAAGACCAGTCACCCGACACAAGGAGAGGGAACAGCAGTGAGAGCGATCTTTATTACAGGAAGCTCCTGCACAGAGGGAAAGTCTCACACTGGATTACTGCATAGATCTGTGAGAAATACACAAAGCACACCAAGATTCAAGGAGGAATTCACATGCCTCTTATAATTAGACAATATTTGTTTAGCCCAGAGTTCAACTTTAAAATGTGCATCTCCAGCTTTATACAATGGAGGTTAATTTTCCTGGAAACAGATCTTGTGAGTGACCAGACAGAAATTTCCTTGTTAAAGTGATCAATTAGTGGATCGGCATGGAAGCCGCCATTTTTGTCTCTGGGAAGTCTTCCCTTATAATGCCAAGGCTGCCACAATCTCATTTTCTGTCGTTTGGTGATTGTTTTGTAGAGTTTGGTTTAATACCCATCACTTATACCCTTGTCATGTTTATGTCACCTTTTCCCTCTGGGTGTCTTTTTCCTGCAGGTAAAGGCGGAGATGGAGACCTTAGTACGAGAGAAGGGGGTCAACTCCTTCCAGATGTTCATGACTTACAAGGATTTATACATGCTGCGGGACAATGAGCTCTACCAGGTGTTCCGACACTGTAAGGACCTGGGGGTCGTAACTCGAGTCCATGCGGAGAACGGGGATCTGGTATCTGAGGTGAGGACCTGTCATTGGGCAATTTGAAGTTATTAGCAATCATTCAGATCATGTCAGAGAACCAAATTTTAGAGTATTAGAAACTAGACTATGTGTTGTCTAACTGGATAAAGGGCCCTCCAGTCATTATTTATAATGGAGTCTCAGGACATTTCCAACCAGACATTGCTGTACTTCTCTAGTCCTACATAGGGCCCCTCCTAATGGGCACAGCACATGTGGAGACCTGGAAAATCAGCACAGGGATGGTGGGAACCCCTCATAATGGTGGCAGCAGGTGGGTAGACCTGGGAACTCAGCACAGGGGATGGTGGGAATTCCTCATAATGGGTACAGAAGATGAGCAGACTCCGGAACTAAGCACAGGGATGGTTGTCAACTGCCCATAATGGGTACAGAAGATGTGCAGATGCAGGAACTCAGCACAGGGATGGTGGGAACCCCTCATATTGGGCACAGCAGGTGTACAGACCTGGAAACAGCACAGGCACGATGGGACCCCTCCTAATGGGCACACCAGGTGTGCAGAGCCAGTAATTCAGAGCAGAGATGGTGGGAACCCCTCATAATGGTTAGAGAGCAGATGTTCAGACCGCTGAACCCAGCACAGGGATGGTGGAAACTCTTCATAGTGAACATAGCAAGTGTGCAGTTCTGGATATTCAGTGCTGGGATGGTGGGAACCCCTCATAATAAGAACAGCAGGTGTGCAGACCCAATAACTCATTACAGAGATGGTAGGAACTCCTCAAAGTGGTCACAGCTGGGAACAATGATGCATATAAAAGGCACTGTATCAGTAACTGTTTGATTTGTGAATGTTTAGTGCCCTTTAATAGCATGTAGAGTGTGTTTCCAAGTTGCCTTCCATTCCGTAATGATTTGATCTGCAGACAAGATTTGGACTGAACACTACATATCTCCTTGATGGCTATATACAGGCTTTTTTTTTCAGTAGAGCAGACAAGGAGAGCCTGGAAAACATATGAACAGAGCTGAGCACTCCACCTGCTGTCTGAAAATTAGAGTACAAAATATGTATATTTAAGATTTCATGTTATCTGACAAAAAATTAATTTTTAATATTTACCTATTAGATTTTTGCTTTTATGAACACGTTCCTCTCTTCTCTTACAGGGTGCCAGGGAAACTCTGGATCTGGGGATCAGTGGCCCCGAGGGCATTGAAATTAGCCGACCTGAGGAGGTAAATAAATATGCCTTCTCTTTCAGGTCTCTTCCACTTTGATGCCAGGAAGACATCTGAAGTCTGGGTATATAGCAGAGCTTAGTGGTAACATCTGACCAATAGATCACCATTGTGAGTTCTTGGACTTACCATACTTAACCAATTGTGGACATTGGGCATGCTATACAAGCCCAAAACAACTTTATTGAAGTACTCAGGGCTTGTGTAGTATGCTCTGTCCTTTTGCCCTGCTGATGTTCCTAATATTAAACACCTGCTTCACATAGGTGTCATTTTCGATTTAATACATAGTTGAAATTCACATATGGAAAAGACTGGAAAAGTATTTCTTGTGTGGCATCCTTGTGATTTTCACACCCTGCCACACTATATCTGGAGAATGGCACCACTATCAATTGCCTACAGCTCTGTACTTCCCTTGTCACAACCCTGGCTGCTCATTGGATTATGAGCGGCCATCATTCTGCAGGTAAGCTGCTCCTGGGCCTTAAAGAGAACCGGTCAGCAATGAAAATTTGCAAAGATATGGTCACTTGGTTTTCGATTGTTTACTTATATTCTCTTCCTGTCCTTGTCAGAACTGAATAGTCAAGCTAGCTGTTGGGCTATAAGACTGTCCTCCAGTCTGATCTCAATGCTGAAAACAAATGAATATGAAAAGGGAAAGGCTGGCGCCACGAAAATTGGCTAAAACATTATGCTTTATTAATACTGGTGAGAAACAGATATAAAAAGCTAACGGGTTACGGCCGACAGGCCTTAATCATGGCCATAATCAGCCATGATTAAGGCCTGATGGCCGAAACGCGTTGGCATTTTTCACCTGTATCAATAAAGCATAATGTTTTAGCTGAATTTCGTGGGGCCAGCCATTCCCTTTTCATATTGACTGGGTATGAAGGTTTACAGAGACTTCCTAGACTGGGTGCTGTGCTCCTGAGGAGGATGAGTAATTACATAGGAGGTAGTAGCATGGATGCACCTGTTACACTTCTAAATCTGTAATTTAACAAAAGTAGTCAGGATAAGAAAATTGAAAAACTATTGGTTTGTTAACCACTGAAGTCCCGGACCATTTTGTAGCTAAAGGACCAGAGGTGTTTTCAGAATTTGGCACTGCGCTGCTTTAACTGGAAATTGTGCGGACATGCAATGTTGTACCCAAACAAAATTTGCGTCCTTTTCTTCCCACAAATAGAGCTTTCTTTTAATGGTATTTGATTGCCTCTGCGATTTTTATTTTTTGCAATATAAACGGAAAAAGACTGAAAATTTTGAAAAAAAATGATATTTTCTACTTTTTGTTAAAAGAAAAATCGAATAAACTCAATTTTAGTCATACATTTAGGCCAAAATGTATTCAGCCACATGTCTTTAGTAAAAAAAATGTCAATAAGTGTATATTTATTGGTTTGCGCAAAAGTTATAGTGTCTACAAACTAGGGTACATTTTCTGGAATTTACACAGCTTTTAATTTATGACTGCCTATCTCATTTCTTGAGGTGCTAAAATGGCAGGGCAGTACAAACCCCCCCAAATGACCCCATTTTGGAAAGTAGACATCCCAAGGAAATTGCTGAGAGGAATGTTGAGCCCATTGAATATATTTTTTTTTTGTCTCAAGTGATTGAATAATGACAAAAAAAAATAAAAAATTACAAAAAGTTGTCACTAAATGATATATTGCTCACACATGCCATGGTTATATGTGGAATTACACCCCAAAATACATTTTGCTGCTTCTCCTGAGTACGGAGATACCACATGTGTGGGACCTTTTGGGAGCCTAGCCGCGTACGGGACCCCGGAAACCAAGCACCGCCTTCAGGATTTCTAAGGGCGCAAATTTTTGATTTCACTCCTCACTACCTATCACAGTTTCGAAGGCCATAAAATGCCAAAATAGCACAAAACCCCCCCAAATGACCCCATTTTGGAAAGCAGACACCCCAAGCTATTTGCTGAGAGGCATGGTGAGTATTTTACAGCTCTCATTTGTTTTTGAAAATGAAGAAAGAAAAAAATTTTTTTTTTTTTTTTTTTTTTACATTTTCAAAACTTTGTGACAAAAAGCGAGATCTGCAAAATACTCACCATACCTCTCAGCAAATAGCTTGGGGTGTCTACTTTCCAAAATGGGGTCATTTGGGGGGGTTTGTGCCATCTGGGCATTCCATGGCCTCCGAAACTGTGATAGGTAGTGAGGAGTGAAATCAAAAATTTACACCCCTAGAAAGCCTGAAGGCGGTGCTTGGTTTTTGAGGTCCCATACGCGGCTAGGCTCCCAAAAAGTCTCACACATGTGGTATCCCCGTACTCAGGAGAAGCAACAGAATGTATTTTGGGGTGTAATTCCACATATGCCCATGGCATGTTTGAGCAATATATCATTTAGTGACAACTTTGTGCAAAAAAAAAAAAAAAATTTATTTTTTCCGCAACTTGTATCAACATATAAAATATTCCATGGACTCGACATGCCTCTCAGTATATAGCTTGGGGTGTCTACCTTCCAAAATGGGGTCATTTGGGGGGGTTTTGAACTGTTCTGGCATTTTATACACAACATTAGGAAGCTTACATCCACTCTTCTAACCACTTGAAGACAAAGCCCTTTCTGACACTTTTTGTTTACATGAAAACATTTTTTTTTTTTGCAAGAAAATTATGTTGAACCCCCAAACTTTATATATTTTTTTAAAGCAAAGGCCCTACAGATTAAAATGGTGGGTGTTGCATTTTTTTTTTCCACACAGTATTTGCGCAGCGATTTTTCAAACGCATTTTTTGGGGAAAAAATACACTTTTTTTTATTTTAATGCACTAAAACACACTATATTGCCCAAATGTTTGATGAAATAAAAAAGATGATCTTAGGCCGAGTACATAGATACCAAACACGACATGCTTTAAAATTTCGCACAAATGCGCATTGGCGACAAACTACATACATTTTTAAAAGCCTTTACAGGTTACCACGTTAGATTTACAGAGGAGGTCTACTGCTAAAATGACTGCCCTCGATCTGACCTTTGCGGTGATACCTCACATGCATGGTGCAATTGCTGTTTAGATATGACGCCAGACCGACGCTTGCGTTCGCCATTGCGCAAGAGCAGGGCAGGTCAGGGGTGCTTTTTTTTTTTTTTTTTTTTATTATTAATTTTGCTTTTTTATTTTATTTTTAAACTGTTCCTTCCATATTTTTTTTTTTTTTTTTTTATCATTTTATTGTTATCTCAGGGAATGTAAATATCCCCTATGATAGCAATAGGTAGTGACAGGTACTCTTTTTTTTAAAAAAACTATTAGACCCTAGATCTTTCCTCTGCCCTCAAAGCATCTGACCACACCAAGATCGGTGTGATAAAATGCTTTCCCAATTTCCCAATGGCGCTTTTTAAATCCGGGGGGGGGGGGACATTCCCTCCCACTGCTTGTAAAAGCAGTCCAGAGGCTAATTATCCGCTAGGATTGCTTTTACATGAAAGTCGGCCGCTGGCTGAAAAGAATGATACCAAGATGATACCTAAACCCGCAGGCATCAATCTGGTATAACCATTCAAAGTCCAGCAACATACCAGTACGTTGCTGGTCCTTGTTGGACATGTATTGTAATCTTTTTTTTCATGCAGCCTGTTGGCTGAATGAAAAAAGAGATTGATCGGGTGGGTATGCCCACCATTAGAATACCGCCCTTCATCCACCCACTTCTAATGATGGGCATACACGCACCATTTATATATGCTGAAGCATGGGGGCATCCTCCCGCAAAAGTTATGCCGCACACACATGGTCGGACTTTACCACGGGCAAGCCTCCGTCGGAATTTCGACCGTATGTACGCGGCATTAGGAGCAAAATCACTCCTCCGCCCCTGCTGCCCCAATGCTTCGGCATATATGCTTTTTTTTAAACTGTGGTGGTGAAATCACCCCCTACAGCACTGGAGTCGCAGGGATCAGGCCTGTCTCTGCGAACGCTGCAGTTATGTGTGTTGTGTTTTGTAAGTGACAGTGATCGATCGATACTGCACTTGGGTGGCCTGGGCTGGACGGAGGGGCAAAACGCAGGTGCTAGCAGGTATCTGGGCTGATCCCGCTAACACTGCGTTTTTGGGAACCCTAAACTGCTGGGGACGCTAGTATAGATCTGATCAGATCAGATATTGATCTGTTCAGATACTATACCACTAAGGGGGGTGTATGCTTCACGCGTGGGTGTTAGCATTCCTGGCACTAACCTGACGCTGCCTGGGGCGACGCAGACCCTCTCTGACGCTAAAACCTAATTGATATCACCCGCCGGGCGATCAGGGGGTTAAACCTTTATTAGGTTATATACGGCGGGTGCCCTGACACTATAAAAAGCAAACTAACTAACCAGCGTCACCCGTAACACTGTATGTTTAGGGTCGTTGTCCTACTGGAAAATGAACCTCTGCACCACTCTCAAGTCTTTTGCAGGCTCTAACAGGTTTTCTTCTAAGCATCCCCACCACATGATGCTGCCACCACCATGTTTCACGGTAGGGATGGTGTGTTCAGGGTGATGTGCAGTGTTAGTTTTCCGCCACACATAGCGTTTTGCTTTTAGGCCAAAAAGTTCAATTTTGGTCTCATCTGACCAGAGCACCTTCTTCCACATGTTTGCTGTGTCCCCAACATGGCTTCTCGCAAACTGCAAACGGTACTTCTTTTGGCTTTTTTTCAACAATGGTTTTCTTCTTGACACTCTTCCATAAAGGACAGATTTGTGGAATGCACGACTAATAGTTGTCCTGTGGATAGATTCTCCCACCTGAGCTGTAGATCTCTGCAGCTCCTCTAGAGTTCCCATGGGCCTCTTGGCTGCTCTCTGATTAATGCTCTCCTTGCCCGGCCTGTCAGTTTAGGTGGACGGCCATGTCTTGGTAGGTTTGCAGTTGTGCCATACTCTTTCCATTTTCATATGATGGATTGAACATTGCTCCGTGAGATATTCAAAGCTTGGGATACTTTTTTATAACCTAACCATGCTTTAAACTTCTCCACAACTTTATCCCTGACCTGTCTGGTGTGTTCCTTGGCCTTTATGATGCTGTTTGTTCACTAAGGTTCTCTAACAAACTTATGAGGGCTTCACAGAACAGCTGTATTTATAATGAGAATAAATTACACACTGGTGGACTCTATTAACTAATTAGGTGACTTCTGAGGGCAATTGGTTCCACTAGATTTTAGTTAAAGCGGAGGTGCAGGCATTTTTTATTTTTTTTTTAAAAGTCAGCAGCTACTAACAGTGTAGCTGCTGCCTTTTAATAAGGACACTTACCTGTCCTACTCGCCCGCGATGTCGGTCCCGCCACGGCGATCGATCGCTGCTGTCAGGTCCCGGCTCCGCCATCCTTACGGCTTCACTGCCCGTTTCCTACTGCGCATGCGCCACTCGCACAGCGCTTTGTGAATGGGCGGCTTGCCTCCTGGGATACACACAGTTCCCAGAAGGCAGTGCGCCCCATTCACAAGAAGAGGAAGCGGAAGGAGACCCACCGCGGACGAGAAGAGGCACATTAGAGGCAGATTAGGGGACTTCCGCATAGCAACAGGCATTTAGGGTGAGTATATATATTATTTTTTTTCTATTGTAGCGGGTATATACTTTTAAAACTGGTGAAGACACCAGTGATACATAGTTCCCTGCGGCCCAGCAGGTGGCGCTGTCACTTTGGGCCGGGGTTGAACCATCGCTGCAGTGCCATATCCTTTGTGACCTCTCGCAGCGGTTGTACGGCGGGGCGGGGAACCCGCCGTGCTTGCTGGGAGAGGGTATAAAGGGGGCGGACATCTTTGCCATGGGGTTCGAGTCCCAGGCACCTTCAGCCTGAGGGCTGCTGTTCGCGGTCGGTGTCCAGGCGGCCTAGGCCTGGACACCTGGAGTTCGTGTTCCATCCCAGACATCTTCAGTCTGGGGTGAGGTACTCAGTTGGAGGCCTGGGGCCCAGTACCTTCCGCTGGGTCCCGCGAGGGAGGGATTGTCCTAGGGGGCCCCGGGAGTGGGGCACCCGAATCCAGAGGCATAAGGGACCGGAGGAGGGACTCATCCGAAGACCTGGTGCAGCAGATTATCAGTGCCGGGTGAACCTCTGGAGACCGCCCGGAGGGATATCTTTCCCGAACAGGGGCAAGTTCAAAGAGGAAGGTGGTTCATGTTCAATGACCGGTGGCAGCGGTCCAACTATTCAACTCAGGTCAGTGGCAGAGACCTGCTATTAGGCCTGTGGCAGGGGCCTCAACGGTTCATCCGGTCGGTGGCAGCGACCAAAACTCATGGTCGGTGGCAGAGACCGTGCGCCAGGCCTATTCGCTAGCAAAGGAATAGGAGAGCTCAGTTGTGCTTGGGCCTACTCATACCCACACCCCTGTCTGTCTGTTACTGAAGGTTCAACTGATTGTGTTCACCCTGAAAGTAGAGAAATAAAGGAGGAGTGTTGAACTTTCGATTGGTGTGGGGCTCTACGTTATTGGCAGACACATCTCCATGGGACAGCTGGAGGCTTCGTATGCAGTGAACAGACCCGGAGGTAATTCAAGTAACTCTGCTCAACCCTCATACACATACAAGGGGAGAGCTTGGCATAGTGTTCCTGCACTCTTCTCTCCCAGGTACCCCTAGACACAAGCCAATCAAACGAGAAAACCCGAGAGGGAGAGTGAGGCTCCGCTACACTATTAATTATTTTCTTTTTTTGGGGGGATTTTTAATGTAAAAAATATTTCAGGGTGGACCTCCGCTTTAAGGGTATCAGAATAAAAGGGGGCTGAATACAAATTCACGCCACACTTTTCAGATATTTATTTGTAAAAAAAATAGAAAACCATTTATCATTTTCCTTCCACTTTACAATTATGTGCCACTTTGTGTTAATCTATCACATACAATCCCAATAAAATATATACATTTTTTGGGTTGTAACATGACAAAATAAGGAAAGTTGCAAAGGGTATGAATACTTTTTCAAGGCACTGTAACTGTCCAAGTTTTACCTCTGCACAACAAATGTTTGATGTGAGCCCCCCATTGGTGACATGACAGATGATTGGCATTTACCATTCTTGTCACCCTCGCTACAAATATTTGGACCTAATTACAGAATGGCTTACACCACAGATGGAAGAAGATCTGCCCAACCTAGTCTATCAGCAGGATGGATATGCTCCTCATATCCACTTGGATGTTTGCCGACACCTAAGTGATACCCTTCCAGAATGTTGGATCGGCCGCGCAGGAAAGAACCATTCACCAATGTTGCTCTGGCCTCTGCGATCACCAGACCCAACAACCTGAGACTTCTTTCTGTGGGGGTGCACCAAAGACTTAGTGTATGTCTCCCCCCCCCCCCCCCCATGCCGCAGGACCCGAATAACCTGAGATGACGCATCATTGAAGCAGTGGAGTCAGTATCCGAGGACATGCTGGCATGAGTGTGGACAGAACTGGATTACTGTCTCGACATCTGTTGTGTCACCAACAGGGGTCACATTAAACATTTGTAGTGCAGAGGTAAAACTTGGACAGTTAATGTGTCTTTTCGTGGTAATACAGTTGTGTTAGGTTCACTCCTTTATGAATAAATCAGATTTACTTTTGCACCTTTTTAAATCACTTTTCCTCCTTTTTGAATCACACGGTATAGTGCCAACAACTTACACAGCGTTTTACAGATATTGTACTTTCACATCAGTCCTTGCCCTCAAAGGAGCTTACAATCTAAAGTGCCTACCTCACATGCATACACAAAATAGGGCCAATTCAGACAGGAGGAGATTAACCTACCAACATCTCACTAAAGTTTGGGAGAAAATTCACGTATGCACACAGAGAATATGCAAATTCCATGCAGGTAGTGTCTTGGTTGTTAGTCAAATCCATGACCCTGGTGCTGAAAGTCCAGCAGCAAAGACTTGGTGTCAGTTATCAGTCCTGAGCTCAGGCAGGGGACATGTCAGCCTGTATTGGGACTGGTATGCCTGCTCTGACAGGGAGAGAAAGCAAGAGAATAACAGCACACACACTTAGACCCGAGGAGTCCAGATTCCTACAAATACTCATTCCTGACTAGACACTGTTTTGTTAATAGAACTGGGTGGTGCAATAGCTCACTCTTCTGGCACTCCCACTCTAATGCGGCGTACACACGATCGTTTTTCATGCCGTTAAAAGTGCAATTTTTAAAAATGACCATTAAAACCGATCGTGTGTATGCTCCAGAGCATTTTTAACGGCGTGAAAAACGGGCATTAAAAATTTCAAACATGCACTATTTTTTCACGTCGTTTTTCATGTCGTTTTTTTTAACGACGTGAAAAACGATAGTGTGTATGCTTTTACGAGGGGAAAAAAAACACGCATGCTCAGAATCAAGTATGAGACGGGAGCGCTCGTTCTGGTAAAACTAGCGTACGTAATGGAGATAGTACATTCGTCACGCTGTAATGGACTGAAAAGCACGAGGCTTAAAAGCGCGAATCGCCGCTCAACAAAGTTTACTAACATGAAGGGTGGCGCCATTCGAACGGAACTTCCCCTTTATAGTCCCGTCGTACGTGCTGTACGTCACTGCGCTTTGCTCGAGCATTTTTTTTAATGATCGTGTGGATGCAAGACAGGCTTGAGAGGAAACATGAAAAAAAACGACTAGAAAAACGTCGGTTAAAAAAATGGCATGAAAAACGATCGTGTGTACGCCGCATTAGTCTGATTTCAGGTGTGCTGCGGATCATAGGAAGATATTAAAAGGCAGTTTTCAGATCATTAGTCTTTAAAAATATGTTTTTTTTGGGGGGTTGATTTACTACAACTGGAGCACTTAGATCTGGTGCAGTTGTGTACGGTAGCCAGTCAGCTTCTAACTAACTTCAGCTTTTTTAAAGAGGAAGTAAACCCTGAAAGAGAAAGGGCATATTGAGCTAGTATGTTATGCATACTAGCTCATTATGTGGCACTTACCTGAGATCGAAGCCCCCGAAGCGCTCCTCGTTCCCCGCCGCCGCCATGTCCCGTCCGAGCGCCTTCTGGGTTTCGCTGATCCGGCGCTGTGACTGGCCGGAGCGGCGATGACGTCACTTCCGCGCACGATCCCCGCGCATGCACGCATTCCCGGCATGTTCCCAGCATGTCCCATTCGAAAACCGGCAGGCTCAGTGCGCGTGCGTCATTGTCTACGGCGCACATGAGCCGTAGACATCGGTGCAGTCTTTTCTGCAAATATCTCCTTAACCGTGTAGGAGATATTTCTTGCACCTACAGGTAAGCCTTAATCTAGGCTTACCTGTAGGTGCAAGTTGTCAGAGTGGGTTTACAACCACTTTAACCACTTAAAGACCAGCTGCCGCAGTTATACTGCGGCAGGTTGGCTCTCCTGGGCGAATCGCCGTCATGGTACGTCGGCCGTTTTAAGACCACTAGGGGGTGCGACACTGGAGCCGATGCACCTGGCCGCCCCTGATCGCTTCCTGAGAGAGACAGAATGGGGATCTGTCAATGTAACAGACAGATCCTATTATGTCAGGGGAGGATAGACAGATTCTTGAATAACGATTCTTGAATAACGAAAGACAAACAAATACTCCTGCGCACAAGTGGAATACCGGACAGTTTGAAAGTGAACAAATGGATGACACTTGGCTTTGCTGCCTTCACAGATAGGGGTATCCTAGTGGTAGATAACAAGAAAAGAAAAAGAAAGGCGCACCAGCCTCGTGCATTACCGTTGGATAAATTTATTATAGCGAATAAAAGAATCCTACTTTACAAACAGGCTGAGCTCTGAGGAAGAAGACTCGTCTTCGAAACGCATCAACCAGCAGTGATCTTTGTCAATCCCTCCATGACCGATTCGAGTGGATTCGTTTTGGACGCATTGCTGCGCCTCTGTGGTTCCTTGTAAGCGCATGGCTTTTTCGTTTGTTTGTAAGTAGGATTCTTTTATTCGCTATAATAAATTTATCCAACGGTAATGCACGAGGCTGGTGCGCCTTTCTTTTTCTTTTCTTGAGGATAGACAGATTGTCTGTTCCTAGTGATTAGGAACAGCGATCTGTCTCCTCCCCCTGGCACTACACTGCCCCCACAGTTGCAAACACCTCCCTCGGGAACACTTAACCCCTTGATCGCCCCCTAGTGTTAACCCCTCCCCTGCCAGTGACATTTATACAGTAATCAGTGGCTATTTTTAGCTCTGATCGCTGTATAAATGTCAATGGTCCCAAAAAAGTGTCAAAAGTATCTGATCTGTCCGCCGCAATGTCCCAGTCCCGCTAAAAATCGTTGATCACCGCCATTACTAGTAATAAATAAATAAAAATGCCATAAATCTATCCCCTATTTTGTAGACACTATATCTTTTGCGCAAACCAATCAATATATATTGTGATTTTTTTTAACCAAAAATATGTAGAAGAATACATATCGGCCTAAACTGATGAAGGAATTCATTTTTTTACATTTGGGGGGATATTTTATATAGCAAAAAGTAAAAAATATTTTTTTTTTCAAAATTGTCTGTTTTTATTTGTTTATAGTGCAAAAAAAAAAAATACCTCCAAAAGAAAGCTCTATTTGTGGGGGAAAAAAAATACATAAAATTTGTTTGGGTACAGCATCGCACGACCGCGCAATTGTCAGTTAAAGTGCCGCATCGCCAAAAATAGCCTGGTCATTAAGGGGGCAAATCCTTCCGGTCCTTAAGTGGTTAATTAAGCTTTAACAATAAAACCTAGAAGCTGATTGGTTTCTATGCAGAGCTGCATGCTCCAGTTTTATTAAATCAAGCCCTTTATCTGAATACATAACCAGACTGATCTGGTTTTTTTTGGGGTTGGAGAGCTTCTTTAAATTCTACTGTGTTTGAAAAATGTTCCATATGATTAGTGACTTGATCACGCTGCCCTACGCTAAACACTTTTAGCATGTGGGCAGCTGTCAGTTTTTATTAGCAGTGAGGGGTGGTGTGATGTGCGTTTCATTTTCACTGCTGCAATATCACCCTCTAGTGACAGAAAAGCAGAATACCTGTATTATCACAGCCATAAAGTGGAATTAGCAGTGAGGGTATTATCACTTATTGAATGGTGACTGCACTGTCACTTCTCTCTTCTAAAAAAAAAAATTCTGTATGTTACATGATTTACTTATCTCCAATGTCACCTGTAATCCTCAGACCTTTATCAGTAGGTATTGGCCATGACACAAAGGGGAGTGTTTGGGAGTTTGCAGCTCCTGGACCAGAATTTCCTCACTTTTTAATTTCAAGACAAACTGTAAACATCTAAATACACAATTGAAACACACCCCGGCCATACTGCACAGCCAGGGTGGTGATGCCGCTGCTTCTGGTGTCTCCTATCTGATAATCGGCCAAAGAAACAACAGTATAATGATGTTGATTTTCGTTCAATTAGCAGGCCGGTGGCACACAAAGTTGCAGAGATGCCGTAAGGAAATATTGGTGTCACCTTCCTTTGTGTCAGGGGTGTGTGAGCTATACACTGGCTGAACACCATTGCATATATTTCCATAACTACCCATTTAGCAGTTTGCTTGGGGCTTCACTTTAATATGTTTTATTTTGTGCTATTACATGTGTGTTTATGTTGTATTTTTTTTTTAAGACTGTAAGATCCCTTTCACACTGGGGCGTTTTACAGGCGTTTTTTTTAGCGCCTGTAAAGCGCCTGAAAACTGCATCTTCTGCAGCCCCAGTGTGAAAGTCTGAGTGCTTTCACACTGGGGCAGTGCGTTTGCAGGATAGGAAAAAAAGTCCTGCAAGCAGCATCTATGGGGCGGTGTATACACCGCTCCTCCACCGCCCCTGCCCATTGAAATGAATGGGTGCCGCTTTCAAAGTGCCTTAAAAGCGATTTGAAAGCAGCGCTAAGCGGGCGCTTTTAACCCCTTTTTAACCCTTTAAAAGCGCCACTATAACAGTGGTATAGCTAGAACTAGCGGCGCTTTACCGCTAACGCCTGCACTGCCCCAGTGTGAAAGGGGTCTTAATGACATGAGAACGTGCAGACAGTTTACAGTATATAAGGAGTATTGTCCGGAGGTGATCATTTCTCCAGTTTATGGTATATCTACTAGTAGTAGGTAGTCACTTTCAACTAGATTGTTCTATATTACGAATCTGTGCTGCTTGGATTTCTTCAGCAACACAGAACAAGGCCAGTTTGTGTGACTATCTACTACTAGCTATAAAGTGGCAAGGTCCGCCTATTCAGGGTACAACCCCCAAAACGACGCATATTCTGTATGTATATGCTTTCACGACTTCTGTAGGGCATTAGGTGACATCATCCTTCTGCCGACGAGATCCCGCGGAATGTTAAGTAGCCCAAATTTTGCAGGAAGACGCGGGAGGAAGTCGGGGAAGGGTAAGTATATGATCTAATTTTGCACACGTACTTTTATGCAGAAATTTAGGAAGGGAGAAGGGCATCTTGATTAAGCGGACCTTGCCACTGAAGGGGAAGGTTGCTTTAATAATCATTGAGAAGCATGATGAGCAAACAGAAGGGTGAAACAGTTGTTTGATATTACACTGGTGTTCTTTTTTTTTTTCCCTATACAGCTGGAAGCGGAGGCCGTTCACAGGGCGATAACTATTGCTAATAGGGTGAGAGTTGTGACCTGCGTGCTGTGATCTGCGACCTGTATGCTGTGGCCTGTGACCAGAGTGCAGTGGTGTGTGACCCGTGTACAATGGCCCCTGACCCGTGTACAATGGCCCGTGACCCATGTGTAGTGGCCCGTGACCCATGTGTAGTGGCCCGTGACCCATGTGTTGTGGCCCGTGACCCATGTGTTGTGGCCCATGACCCATTTGCTGCATCCTGTAACCTACATGCTGTGGCCTGTGATCCACTTGTTATGATCTATGGCCCATGTGCTGTGGCCGGTGTCCTGCATGCTGTTGCTTGTGTCCCACATGATGTGACCTTCGTGCTGGCCTGTGACCTGGATTTGATGAGGGGCCTATTTATAAAGATTGCCTACATAACTGCTTTTCATTTTGCCTCTGTTTACTCTATTCCACCTGATCATACTTGTGCTTATAAAAAGTTCAATGGGGAATTGAACTCTTAAAAATTGGCTGCTACAACAATCCTTCCCTTGAAATAATTAGTGGGAATTACTGGTGAAACAAGTACATGGAAAGCCTTATGAAACTGGTAAAACCTGTCGATGGATTTTTGCTTGACAGTTTTTATCAGTATTAGTCAGTACACTTTGCCCAGGGCAGCTACTGTATGTGACTGTGGAAGAATCCACAGACTCTATCTAAATAGGCCTTTACATAAAACCTAAATTGAGATAACCTAAAACTCTGCTGATGTCACATAGCAATCATCACCGGGTTTCTCCTGTCTGGTCAGATGTATATTTCATCCCCCCAGATTGCTTTGGATCACACTGTGCTCCGATATGCAAATATCGACCCCGTTTCTGTAGATAAGAGCCCGGCCCTGTTCCATCCAAGCCTCTTTTGGCCCATCACTTTGATGGTCAGCCTCTAGCCAAGAGTGAAGTTGAGGGGGCATGGTCAGGCGCTGAACAAGGGAAACTAGGTTGGTATTGGCATTTAAGACACCCATGCTACTGACTAGGACAACTGACCTGACGAGCTGGCATCTAAGATGTCTGCTTTATAAGTACCAGTAAGTGTTCAGACTATTTGTAAGTGTGTCATTCTCATTTCTGTATGTGATATGTTCTCTCTCTGTGTGTCCTGTACATTGCTCCTTTGTCTAGTACAATGAGCCATATTAGTGTTCTCGTTCTTTGCAACCATTCAGACTCACCCTTTTGTTTTCCCATATTTCCCATACATTACTCCTAGGGTACAAAAGTTGTCTAAACATTCACTGGCCGTATTCCCTTTTTTTAGATCGACTTCTGTGCAGCAGGAATGTTCATAGATGGATTAATACTTGGCTGGTCCCTGCTGAACTGGCAGAATTGTGATCCATCTATGGGCAGCTTAACTTCTGTCACATTCGTCACAAACTTCTGTTTTCTGTCACATTAGTTTGTTTTGGCCAATCTGGTAATCACGAAATGTGGCTGTGAGCGATATATATACTGTATACATCAACTACAATCAGTATACGGCGCTGTGGTTCAATAGCGTTTTGGGAGACTTCCCGTCTTTTACTGTAACAGAATTTAAGTGAGAGTTGGGCTTATTGCTCCTCAGAGGAAGTCTTGTTTTTTTTTTTTTATCAAAGAATACAAGGTTTCATCTGATTGGCCGAGGTGAAGGCCGAGGCCGAGGTGAAAAGGCTTTTATTCATTTATAAGAATACAAGGCTTCCTTTGAATGACTGAGAGGCACACAGCCCAACTCAATTTTGTTCAGCAGAAGATAGAAAGTCTCCCGAAATGCTACCAAAGCACAGCGCTGCATTGTACGTAGCTGATGCTTGGGCCAGCTTGGCCCAAACAAACTTTTTAAAGTGACAGAAAACCTAGTTAGGCCCCTTTCACACAGATGGACCGATCAGGTCCGCCTTTCAGTCTTTTAGGTGGACCCGATCGGACCCTCCATTGCTCTCTTTGGCGTGGCGGATGTCAACAGACATGTCCTTTGACGCCCACCGACATCTGATCCTGTCCGCTAAAAATATCCCGCCAACATCCGATCAGATCCTCTCTGTCTGGTGGTGGATCAGATGACAGTCGGATGGAAACAGACAGGTGGTCTGATCCTGTCCACTAAAAACAGAAGGATGGGATCGGTTCCCCCTCTGTCTGGCGAATCGGATGACGGTCGTTTGGAAACAGACAGATGGTCCATTTCCATCCGACAGCCCATAGAGGAGAGTGGGCTGTGTTCGTGTCTGCTCTGCATCAGCTGAATGGATACGGACCTGTCATTCCCCCTACTCAGAGGGGATCAGCAAAAAGATCCCCTTCTGAGCAGGGGGATCCGCTGGTGTACTCCACCAGTATGAAAAAGGACTTTGACTTTAAGTATATACAGTGAGGAAAAAAGTATTTGATCCCCTGCTGATTTTGTACGTTTGCCCACTGACAAAGAAATGATCAGTCTATTATTCTAATGGTCGGTTTATTTTAACAGTGAGAGACAGAATAACAACAAAAATATCCAGAAAAACGCATTTCAAAAAAGTTATAAATTGATTTCCATTTTAATGAGCAAAATAAGTATTTGATCCCCTATCAGTCAGCAAGATTTCTGGCTCCCAGGTGTCTTCTATACAGGTAACGAGCTGAGATTAGGAGCACTCTCTTCAGGCTGGGTTCACACTGGTCCGACAAACGTTCCGACATTGGGAGCTCATGTCGCATGACGTGTGAAAATAAATGTTTCCCTATGAGAGCCGTCTTAACTGGTCCGACACAAGTCGATCTGACTTTGAAAATGCTCCCTGTACTACTTTGGTCCGACTTTGATCCTACTTCAGCCCATTAAATATCATTGAAGTCGGATCAAAGTAGGATCCTTGTCCTTACCATCCGACTTTTGACATCCGACATGGTGATTACAGCAGCAGTAAAAGGAATTTATCTCACCCTGGGATTGTTTTGATTCATCAAAGGACAAGTCAGACTAGCACAAAGTCTGATCAAAGTAGAATCCTGTTCATGAATGTCGGATGGATGTCGGACCAATGTAGGATCAATGTAGGACTGATGTCGCAGAGCAAAGTAGGATGAAAGTTGTATGACTGTCGTGTCGTACCAGTGTTAACCCAGCCTCAAGGGAGTGCTCCGAATCTCAGCTTGTTACGTGTATAAAAGACACCTGTCCACAGAACCAATCAGGTTCCAAACTTTCTACCATGGCCAAGACCAAAGAGCTGTCTAAGGATGTCAGGGACAAGATTGTAGACCTACACAAGGCTGGAATGGGCTACAAAACCATCGCCAAGCAGCTTGGTGAGAGGGTGACAACAATTGGTGCGATTATTCGCAAATGGAGGAAACACAAAATAACTGTCAATCTCCCTCGGTCTGGGGCTCCTCGCAAGATCTCACCTCGTGGAGTCTCAATGATCATGAGAACAGTGAGGAATCAGCCCAGATCTACACAGGAGAATCTTATCAATAATCTCAAGGCAGCTGGGACCAAAGTCACCCAGAAAACAATTGGTAACACACTACGCCGTGAAGGACTGAAATCCTGCACTGCCCGCAAGGCCCCCCTGCTCAAGAAAGCACATGTACAGACCCATCTGAAGTTTGCTATCTGAATGATTCAGAGGAGAACTGGGTAAATGTGTTGAGGTCAGGTGAGATCAAAATCAAGCTCTTTGGCATCAAATCAACTCGCCAAGAACACCATCCCCTCCGTCAAACAAGGAGGTGGAAACATCATGCTTTGGGGGTGTTTTTCTGCTGCTATGGGGACAACACAACTTCACTGCATCAAAGTGACGATGGATGGGGCCATGTACCATCAAATCTCAGGTGAGAACCTCCTTCCCTCAACCAGGGTATTGAAAATGGGTCGTAGGTGGGTATTCCAGCATGACGGACCCAAAACACACGGTCAAGGCAGCAAAGGAGTGTCTCAAGAAGAAGCACATTAAGGTCCTGGAGTGGCCTAGCCAGTCTCCAGACCTTAATCTCATAGAAAATATGTGGAGGGAGCTGAAGGTTCGAGTTACCAAACGTCAGCCTGGAAACCTTAATGATTTGGAGAGAATCTCCAAAGAGGAGTGGGACAAAATCCCTCCTGAGATGTGTGCAAACCTGGTGGCCAACTACAAGAAACGTCTGACCTCTGTGATTGCCAACAAGGGTTTTACCTCCAAGTACTAAGTTATGTTTTGCGAAGGGGTCAAATACTTATTTCACTCATTAAAATGCAAATCAATTTTTAACTTTTTGGAATGCATTTTTCTAGATATTTTTGTTGTTATTCTGTCTCTCACTGGTTAAATAAATCTACTATTAAAATTATAGACTGATCATTTCTTTGTTAGAGGGGAAATGTACAAAATCGGCAGGGGATCAAATACGTTTTTCCCTCACTGTATTGGTTCAGATAAGTCGCACTTGGTAACAACAAAATGATAGCATTTTGGCCAAAGGCTGATTGATGTCTTTGCTAGTTTGACAGAGTCAGTCAGAGGTGACTTTTTCCCAGTATTGGCTTATTTCCAGCTCAACGGGTGCCCACTGAGTCCGATACCACCCAGTTCACCATATAGTCATCTAACAACACTTCATGGTGAATAGCGTACACCGTGGGCCCTACATGTGTTGTGCATGGTGCTTGTCCTGTGTTATGAACTTCTTTTCTCTTGTTTTTTTAAATATTGAACTGCTCACCAGTGGTGATCAAAAATCAGAATTCCTTTCCAAGAGGACCTGTAGGTCTGTCTGATCTGCAGGGAATCACACAATTCAGGAATCGGCCAATTGTGACTCTTGACCTGTCTGGTTGTCTGCAGATGGGACATGTGAATGAAAAGATTTTCCATGGGCTAGTTTGGTTTTTGGGTGGATTCACTCATCACTTTTCCTGTGGTTTGTCTGTATCGGCTAATATAATCTCTTGTGTTGTGGTCCTTCTCAGTCTAACCAGCGTGTGTCTGGCTGTACTAATCTTGTAGCCGCCTCTCTGTCTCTGCTTCTCAGACCTTCTGCCCTGTCTACTTGGTGAACATTTCCAGTATGTCAGCAGGTGATGTCATTGCCTCTGCCAAAATGCAAGGTGAGCACCCTCAGCTGTGTGTGCGTGTTACCCGATCACTGCTTTCCAGATCCAGGGTTTGTTCAGGATGATCACACCCAACTACCACCAGACATATCCAGATCACACCCAATATAATATTATTAATCACATCCAATCTCTAGACTTCTATCCAGATCACATACAATCGCCAGACATATCTATATCACACCCAATCACCAGACTATGATCCGGATCAACTCACCAGACTTTTATCCGTATCACACCCAATCACCAGATTAATTTCCAAATCACCCCTCTGATCACCAGACTTCTATCCAGATCACATACAATCACCAGACTTACATTGAATTCATATCACATACATTCATATCACATACAATCACCAGACTTACATTGAATTCATATCACATACAATCACCAGATCACAGCCAATTACCAGTTTCGTATCCATACAACACCTGGTCATCAAACTTATATCCAGATCACACCCAATGATCAGATCAAAGCCAATCACCAAATCGTATGCAGAATACACCTAGTTACCAGAGTTATATCCAGATCACACCCAATCACCAGACCTCCATCCAGATCATATACAATCGCCAGACTTCTATCTATATCACACCCAATCACCAGACAATGATTCAAATCACACCTCCTCACACAACTTCTATCCAGATTACAGACAATCACTAGACTTAATGTACATTATAATCCATTTCACAGTCAATCTCCAGTCTCGTATCCAAATCATGTGATCATCAGACCTCTATCCAGATCACACCCAATCATCAGATCACAGCCATTCACCAAACTCTATACAGATCACACCCAATCATCAGATCACAGCCATTCACCAAACTCGTATACAGATTACACCCAGTTACCAAACTTATATCCAGATCACACCCAATCACCAGACTTCTATCCCGATTACACCCTATTACCTGACTTATTTTCAGATAACACCCAATCACCAAAACACAGCCAATTATTTGTCTCATCCTCTTACCAGACTCATATTCAGATCACAGAAATCACCTGATCACATCCAATCACTAGATCAAATCCAATAACTAGACTCAAATTTAGATCCCACCCAATTGCTGGACTCTCTTATCTAGATCACGCCCAAATTATCAGATCATCATGATTAGAACTGTTCACAAGTGTCATACAAGATCACACCCAATCACCAGTAACATACAGATTCATACCTGGACATTTCTATTATGAAGGGTCACACCAAATCATCCAAACCTGACTACCAGTGCCATAAAGAGTCAAACTAGATCCTCATTGCTATACAGCAGGGGTAGGAAACCTTAAAGAGTTTAAGATCTACCTGAAAAATATGGGAGAAGTCAAAGATCACTGGGCACAGTGTCGCCTCCTCACACCTGATTTAAACATCTAATTGCCGTACTACTGTGTCACAAACGCAAGCATTGCACGGCAATCATGGGTTTAAATCAGGTGATGAAGAGGCAAGATATCGTCTCTTCGCCAGCTGTCAGACACACTCGGATTGCTTTTCAGAGAAGAAGCAGTGCCTGCTGCACTTGAGAATGAGTCCTTAGTTGCATTCAGAAGCAGCAGCACCCATAGGGCTCGTTCACATATAAAGTTGGGGGGTGGTTTTACAGC
This sequence comes from Rana muscosa, assembly GCA_029206835.1. Lineage (NCBI taxonomy): Eukaryota > Metazoa > Chordata > Amphibia > Anura > Ranidae > Rana > Rana muscosa. The sequence goes on from JARGYO010000094.1 coordinate 78,628,760, forward strand.
CACCAATCCCTACCCCCTGCAGCTGCTGAGGCAGCAGCCAAATGTGTACATATACCGCAGCAGGAATTAAACCCCCTGTTGCTTTTGGTGGGTGCAACCGCCTGCCAATCCCGACCATTCAAGTTAATGGTCCACTCTGCAAGCGCCCCGCAACTGCATGCTTCTGCGGGGTCCAAGGGGGTTAAGCAGGTGGTGAGAAAACAACACAACGCTGCCTGCTTTGACCCCTTGTTTGCTGGGCTTCACAAGGTTGCAGGGCACTTGCAGAGCGGCCTTATTCACTTGAATGTGTCATGCTTGGCATGTGCTACACCCACCAACCATGACGGGGTGTATAACTTCTGCTGCAGCTGCACAGCATTACACTAAATGACCAGTCATACTGGATCACACCTCATTACTAGTTTCACACTTGATCACTAGGTCCTGACCTCATCATCAATGTCATATAATATCACGCCTGATCACTAGCATCATACAAAGGGTTTATCAGATCACCGGTGTCATACAGGATCCCACCCGATCTCCAGGATCTTACAGGATCCCACCTGATCACCAGGATCTTACAGAATCCCACCTGATCACAGGTACTATTCTGAGTCACGTTTAGGGATCCCACATAATCTCAGTGATCCGGGTGGGTCATTAATATTATGGATATAGCATGTGTGTCCAGAATGACCTTGCCTGGTAATATTTAAGAAACCAATTGTAACCTTCAGGGAAAATTGTCTATGGGGAGACGACTACCGCCCACTCTACCCTGAACGGTCTCCACTACTACCACCAGGATTGGTCACATGCTGCAGCCTACGTCACCATCCCTCCTCTCCGGCTGGATCCTAACACCCCCAACTACCTCATGAGCCTGCTAGCCAAGTAAGTGAGGGATTGGAGGCCCTAACCTACCTTCCCTACGTATATTCTCTTGGTTGGAAATATAAAGCCAGAAAATAACTGTTTTACGCGAATGTCTATTATGACTTTGTAACCGATTTGTTGTAACAAATTCAAGTTCCTGTATCCTGAACTATCAGAGCAGATTACAAGCACTGCACTGGGGACATCTAGTGGTGGGGGGAAAAAGTGTTTTTCATTGCAAAACTTACATTCGCATTCTATGTGCAAATAAATTTGTGTTCCGTGGACCATGCATTACTGAAATGGATAAATATATATATATATATATCATTTATTCATAGAAAAATGTTACACCCTACTTGAAATTGTGTGGTCACATAGCGTTTACCAATCTTGTTTATTCAAGAACTTTTGAATGTTTTTTGATTCATTCATTTTTAGAACATTCTCTTTGAGTTATTTTGTTCACATCTAACATATATTGTTTTATTGATTTATATATTTTTTTTTTTTTTTTTTTTGGTCACCATTTTTGGACGCCACATTATTTTTCTTTCCTGCATAGTCTGCGGAAAACATCCCTACCTCATTTCAGTGGGCCAATCTTTTCTATGCATAAAAAAATGCATTCTGGCATTCTACAAAATGCCTTCCCACATTGATTGATTCCTGGTTTTTAATTAATATCCCTGAAACGATCTCCTGTCCTGTCCTTTACTTGTCTAGACATCCAACATACTGGGAATTACAACATTGGCATGTGATCAATGTTCTTTGTATGACAGTTAATTTATTGAACTGAAGTTTACCTGTACAGACAATGGACATAAAATTATTTTTCATAATAAGCAGCAACAGAGATTTAGGCTGGATTCACACTGGTGCGATGCGGTAAACCCTGAAAATCCTGTCCCGGTTCCCACATTGCACCTAAATCGCAGACGGTTCACACTGACATCTGAAAACCGCTGTGGGTGTCAATGTAAAGTTAATGACACCCCCAGATTGGTTCGCAGAATGCAGTGCGAACTGTAAAACGGTACAGGAATTGGATCGCATAGGTGTGATCCCAGTGCGGACCAAAAAAAAGCGTCCTGTACCATTTTGGTCTGAATGCGATGCAAATTCAGCCATACAAATTGTATGGCTGAATTTGCATCGCATAGACATCGCATGTGATCTGCACAGCAATGTGGTGCGATTTACATGCAATGTCTGTGTTTTCACCAGTGTGAACCCAGCCTTAAAGCCCAACTCCATGTTTGCTTTCACTTTAAAATAGTTCACGTGGGATAAGCTGGCCTAAACAAACTATTTCCTTTACTAATTTCTGCGGCCACTGTCATTGCTGTATAAACTGTATGTGGTACCATCAGCTCCATACAGTTTAAATTACAGCGCTGTGTTCTGTCACCACTGACCATCAAAATCAATCCACTTTGAAAAATACTAGGGTTCATTTTTGGCATGTTTCAGAGAGAAACAGCCATAAGCTCATTATAAGCCATCAGATTCAAGCAAAGAACTGACCGTTGGAGAGTGGAATCTTGAGGCTGGGTTCACACTGGTGCGATGCGAGGACCACAGCGATTCCCGTGCGCGCTCCTGCACCACATCAGAATCACATATACATTTAATGACACCCCCAAATTGGTTTGCAGAGCGCATCATGAACTGTGGAATTGGATGGCATGGGTCTGAACACCCATGCCATTCGATTCCAATACGGACAAAAAAAAAAGGGTCCTGCACCATTTTGGTGTGAATGTGATTTCAGCCATACAAACTGTATGACTGGATTCGCACAGCACAGACAGGAATGCGGTGCAAATCACATGTGATGTCTGCAATCGCATTAGTGTGAACCCAGCCTAAAGCTGATTACTTTGAACCTGTATGGGCTAGCCTTATCTCAGATGTTGTTACATCATCACTCCACCTAAAACATATATATTTTTATTCTTTTATTTTGTTATGTTGTCATGTGAAGTCCGAAAACATTTTTTTTTTGGTTGAACTAGATGGACTTGTATCTTTTTTCAACCTGACTAACTATGTAACAATATGTAAGTCTGATCACCTATTTTTCCAGTGACCAATTTTCATTAACATTTAAACATATACAACAAAGAAAGCGCTATATAATTTTTCATACTGTAATACAAACCATTTTAACCACTTCATGTAAAAATCATAATTTTTTTGCTATTTTTTGCTAGAAAATTACATAGAACCCCCAAACACTATATATGTTTTTTTAGCAGAGACCCTAGAGAATACAATGGCAGTCATTGCAACTTTTTATCTCGAAATGTATTTGCGCAGCAATTTTTCAAACACGTTTTAAGAAAAAAAAAAAAAACTGTTTCATGCTTTAAAAAAAACAAAACAGTAAAGTTAGCGCAATTTATTTGCATAATGTGAAAGATGAAGTTACGCCGAGTAAATAGATACCTAACATGTCACCCTTCAAAATTGCACACACTCGTGGAATGGCGCCAAACTTCAGTACTTAAAAATCCCCATAGGCGACGCTTTAATTTTTTTTTACTGGTTACATGTTTTGAGTTACAGAGGAGGTCTAGAGCTAGAATTATTGCTCTCGCTGTAACGTTCGGGGCGACACCTCACATGTGTGGTTTGAACACCGTTTTCATATGTGGGCGGGACTTACGTATGCGTTCGCTTCTGCGTGTGAGCACACGGGGACAGGGGCACTTTAAAAAAAAATAAAAAAATTATTATTGTTAATCTTACGTAACTTTTTTTATTTTGACACTTTAAAAAAAAAAAATTATTTGATCACTTTTATTCCTATTACAAGGAATGTAAACATCCCTTGTAATAGGAATATGACATGACAGGACCTCTTTACAGTGAGATATATGGTCAATAAGACCCCACATCTCACCACTAGGCTGGGAAGCCTAAAATAGAAAAAAAAAACGATCGTGGCTTCCCAGCCGAGGCGCCGCCGTTTTTTTGAATGCAGAGGCCGGCGTGACGTCATAACATCGCGCCCGGCCTCCGACGATCATAGAGACTCCGGCAACCATCTGGCCTGCCGGAAATCTCTATGATCAGCATCCGGGGTCGGCGGATCAGTTCTCCGAATCACCGATCGCACAGGTGAGTCGGTAGAAGCACCGGAGGGCGGCGGGAGGGGGGGGACATCCCCTTTCGCCGCCTGTAGGAACGATCAAGCGGCGGAACAGCCGCTATGATCATTCCTATGGTGTAGGGCAGTGTTTCTCAACTCCAGTGCTCAAGGCACCCCAACAGGTCATGTTTTCAGGCTCTCCATTGTTTTGCACAGGTTATTTGATCAGTTTAACTGCTTTAGTAATTCCCACAGCTGTTTCATCTGAGGGAAATCCTGAAAACATGACCTGTTGGGGCGCCTTGAGGACTGGAGTTGAGAAACACTGGTGTAGGGAATCACCGGCTGAAAATGCTGATATCTGAATGATGCCTGTAGCTGCAGGCATCATTCAGGTGGTAGTAGAAGTTGGTTTAGGGCAGTGTTTTCCAAATTGCGGATGCGGATGTGGCCCCTTGGTAGCCTTTATCCGACCCTTGGGGCACCATTCCTTCCACTGACATCAAAGATGGGGCATAATTCCTCCCACCGATATAAATGATTGAGCAATATTCCTCCCACTGACACCGATGCAGCACTATTTCTCCCACGTTTACCAATGATGGGACACAATTCCTCCCAATGACACCAACTATTGGGCAATATTCCTCCCACTGACACCAAGAATGGGGCACTATTCCTCCCACTAATACCAATGATGGGGCACCATTCCTCCCACTGACACCAATGATGTGACACAAATCCTCCCATAGACACCAACAATGGGGCACTATTCCTCCAACTGACACCAATGGTGTGACACAAATCCTCCCATAGACACCAACGATGGGGCATTATTCCTGAATGACACCAATGATGGGTAACTTTTCCTCCCACTGTCACCAATGTTGGGGCATTATTTCCCCCACTGACACCAATGATGGGGCTCTATTCCTTTCTCTGACACCAGCGATGTGACACTAATCCTCCCAATGACACCGATGATGTGACACAAATCCTCCAATTGACACCAACGATGGGACTCTATTCCCCCCTTTGACACCAATGATAGGGCACTATTCCTCCTCCTACTGACCACTAGTGGTATGTACTCCCACTGACCACCAAACCTGAGGCATTGTCTGCTCCCACTGATGCTGGGACATTTACTACTCCCACTGGCCACAGTCTGCCCCCCCCCCCAAATATCTAAAGGACAGTAAACTGGCCCTTTGTTTAGAAAGTTTGGAGACCCCTTGTCTAAGGTGTACCTAAATGAAGTAGAGACATGGGAAGGGGAAGTGGGGTGGGGGTGATTAGTAAGAATATGATGTTCCCTTGTACCCTTCCCAAAGTGGAGGCTTTGGGGGGAAGGGCAGTTGCTGGTCCCTGTTGAATTTTTACCTTTTTTATATTAGTGTTTCCAATAAAAAATAAGCCCGGGTCTTATATTAATTTTGGCAACAAGAGACACAGTAGGGCTTATTTTCGGGGTAGGTCTTACCATGTAATGTGCTGTCTTCTCTCTCCCTGCCTGACAGGAATCCCCAGTGTGAACTGAGTTAAAAAGCTTGTAAAATCCTATAATCCACTCTATTACAGTAGTGTATAATGTACAATGTGTGTTTCTGTAATATAATTGTGCCAAATACCTTTGTTATAGGGCCGCTCTGCGCTTCTGTGACCCACCGGAGCTCTCTTCCCCGCAATTATATTACAGAAACTCACACATTGTATATTATATAATACTGTAGTAGAGTGAATTAAAGGATTTTACAAGCATTTTAAACTAGGGCTTATTTTCAGGGGTAGGGCTTTTATTGCAGTCCTCCTGGAAAATAACACTAGGTCTTATTTTCGGGGTAGGTCTTATTTTCGGGGAAACACGGTATAAAGGTTGAATAACCCCAAAGTATTCAGAAGCATACAACGTCCAGGTGGGCAGAAATGTAGCCGATGTCTGAGGAGGGAGATCTCACCTCCTGGAATTGTTAGAAGGTCTTCTAGACTCTATAAGTAAAAACATCTCTTTGGGGTGGACTGATTCGTTAACCACTTTAAAGGAAATAGCAGCTTGCTCCCATGTTGTATGCCTGACCTTGCTTTGCTAATCTTTTTTTATAAATGGACAACGGTAATAACTAATGGAACGCGTTTCCCCCTCCAGTGACACGCTGAACGTGGTGTCCTCAGACCACAGAACATTCACCACCAAACAGAAAGCCATGGGCAAAGAGGACTTCACCAAGATTCCACACGGGATGGGCGGAGTTCAGGACCGCATGAGCGTCATATGGGAGAAAGGAGTGGTGAGTGTGTCTCAGCCTGTACTCAGGTCGCATCAGAGGGAGGGTGTCTTTATATTTGAAATAGCCATTTGTTTACCAGTTGGTCTTCCCGTCTGGCTGTAAAGGGCCCCGATGGGAGGTTGTCTCTTCCAGCCATATGTGTACAATATAAAATCCGAAAACAACCATAACCTTGGGTTGAGGATTCTGTTATATCCTGAACTAAAAAGCTTTATTTAAACGTAATGTAGAAAAGATGGGGTAGTAAACAGGGCACACTGCTGAACTCATTGAACATTGATTGGTTATTGGTTGTTATGGGCCACTGCTCATATAGGAGCTATAGTGTACTGTCAGTACATAGACATTGAGGACACTGTTCACACTTGTTCTTCCAAATGTATATGATTATGTTTCATATGCAGCACTGCAGAGTCTCCTCTGTCTGTAAGATACTGTGGTCAGCATCCCTTTAAATATATACCCACCGGCCACTTTATTAGGTACACCTTGCTAGTACTGGGTTGGACCCCCTTTTGCTTTCAGAACTGCCTTAATTCTTCATGGTATAGATCAAACAAGAGGATTGGGGAAACTGGGTGATCAATCCCCAACCGAACACTCAAAACGAAAAAAATGACTATCTCGGTGCAGGCTTGAATAGCATAAACTTAAAAATTATAATGGGTAAATAGATAATTTTATTACAAAATGAATACAAAATTAAAAAAAACATTGTTGGGTACATTATTAAAATACATAGTAGCAATCCATGTGTATCACCAGCATTATGGTCCCCTGGGAAGGAGGATCACACTATGATGAATGTTCACGGATATAATTTCTCAACATGTTTTGCCGCCTTAATACTGCTTCATCAGGAGAATATCTGCAATTTGATCAATAAAATATTAAACAACAAATGTTATATCATTACAAAATGGAAGATGTTGATTTAACAATGAAAAATAAAAATAAAAAGAAGGGGAATAGAGCAATGTTGCTTACCTGCAGCCCAGGTCCAACCAGAGCAAAAAGGGCCACCAGAGATTTTTGGTCCATATGGACATGATAGCATCACGCAGTTGCTGCAAATTTGTCGGCTGCACGTCCATGATGCGAATCTCCCGTTCCACTACATTTGGTGACTGTGGAGGCCATTGGTGTACAGTGACCTCATTGTCATGTTCAAGAAACCAGTGGTGAGATGATTGGAGCTTTGTGACATGGTGCATTATCCTGCTGGAAGGAGTCATCAGAAGATGGGTACACTGTAGTCATAAAGGGATGGACAGGGACAGCAACAATTCTCAGGTAGGCCGTGGTGTTTAGACTGCTCAATTGGTACTAAAGGGTACAAAGTGTGCCAAGAAAATATCCCCCACACCATTACACCACCAGCCTAAACCGATAATACAAGGCAGGATGGATCCATGTTTTCATGTTGTTTATGCCAAATTCTGACCCTACCATCTGAATGTCGCAGCTGAAATCGAGACTCCTCAGACTAGGTAATATTTTTCCAATCTTCTATTGTCCAATTTTGGTGAGCCTGTGCGAATTGTAGCCTCGGTTTCCTGTTCTTAGCTGACAGAAGTGGCACCCGGTGTGGTCTTCTGTTTCTGTAGCCCATCTGCTTTAAGGTTCGATGTGTTTTGTGTTTAGAGATGCATACCTTGGTTGTAACGAGTGGTTATTTGAGTTACTGTTGCCTTTCTATCATCTGGAACCAGTCTGTCCATTCTCCTCTGACCTCTGACAGCAACAAGGCATTTTCCTCCACACAACTGCCACTCACTGGATATTTTCTCTTTTTCAGGCCATTCTCTGTAAACCCTAGTGATGGTTGTGCGTGAAAATCCCAGTAGATCAGCAGTTTTTGAAATACTCAGACCAGCCCATCTGGCACCAACAACCATGTCACGTTCAAAGTCACTTAAATTCCCTTTCTTCCCCATTCTGATGCTCGGTTTGAACTTCAGCAAGTCATCTTCACCACATCTAGATGCCTAAATGCATTAAGTTTCTGCTATAATTGGCTGATTAGCAATTTGTGTTATCAAGAAATTGAACAGGCGTACCTAATAAAGTGGCCATTGAGTGTTTATATTTCCTTTAAATGCATCTGGTAAGAAGCTATTTGGAATCACTGTAACTTTTTTCCATCACAGCTAAAGTGGAACTCCAGCCTTACCTTATTTTTCACACAATGGTAGCAAGTCCTCAACTGTGTTGAAAATGTTTACTCTCAATTCCCTGCAAACCTTCATCTCAACAATAAAACCCTTTGAAGCTGCAGCAGCCGTCTTGAGCCCGCCTTCATTTCCTGTCTGAATTGCTTCAGTCATCATCAGTCCCCTCTCCTCATAATTCTTACTTTCATTGCCCGCCTCTTACAGTTTTGAACTTTCTCTCCTATCAATCATTTTGTTCCAATGCATTATATAAAAAGAACACATGCCCAGCATCCCTTTAGATGTACATGTTCAAACAACTCACCAGCAGATAGCACAGCAGTGCAGCACCGGTTGGCCATCAGAGAGGAGCATGCACTTCTAAAGGGATTCTTGGGATGTGTTCTTTCATATTACTTTCTTGAAAGAAGAACTGAGCCAGGGTGCTGTGACTTTTAAAGGAACCTGCCAGCCCCTCCCAGCAAACACAGAACAAAGAGCAGCGAGCAGACCCAGTGATGTCACTAATGGGTCCCAAAAAATGTATTTCTTCAAAAACAAAATGGTTTGATTGAAAATTATTAATTGTATGATGATCGCATAGTAAGGGGTGGGGGCAGAGTGAACAAGAGAAGGTATTATATGCATACATTACACTTCAGGTTTAAGGCGGAGTCTCCGCTTTATGCTGTCTTTACACAATAATGTGTTTGTGTTGCAGGTGGGAGGAAAGATGGACGAGAACAGATTTGTAGCTGTGACGAGCTCCAACGCAGCCAAGATTCACAATATGTACCCACGTAAAGGGCGTATTATCCCTGGAGCCGATGCCGACATTGTGGTGTGGGATCCGGAAGCCGCCAGGTACGTAATAACTGTGTCCCAATACTGAAATCGATACTTTGCGGTGCAGTTTGCGTCAGTACAAAATTAATGGGCGCAAATTGCACTGCAGAGAATCGCATGTGACTTAAACAGGAATGTGGTGCGATTCCTGTCCGAATCACATGCGATTTTCCCCTCCGCTCCTGTGTGTGTGTGTGTGTGTCTGTTAGGGCTGGGGAAAAATTGATTTGAATCGTGAATCGAGTTGCGAGGTCAAATCGATTCAGATTTTTAGAAAATCAATATTTTTGATTTTTAGGCCGGACGTCGCGGACTAGGCCGAAGCCGCGGCCTTTTCCCAGGATTGAGGCGAGCTGCGGGCAGGATTTTTTGCAGCTCCTTAGGACTGGCGCGGTGTCCATCAAAAAAAAAATCTTGATTCGAATCGTAAATCGATTTTTTTTATGGGAAAAAATCACCCAGCTCTAGTGTCTGTGTGTGTGTATATATATATATAGAAACGGAAAAGCTGCATCTAGTGGGCAGTTTATTAAAAATGTTAGCACTCACATTACATATCTGGCCAAATGCAAAATCTGCATAGGTGTCTCGGTCCCGCCAATGATAGCAAATCACGGCCGCTGGAGGTGCTCACAGGGCTGGAGCAGATGTAGAAGCGGTCTGCCCCCAAGCTGACATGACTTCCGCCCTATACCCACGGGGTCCCGGAACTTCTCCTCCAGCCCTGTAAGCACCTCCAGCGGCCATGATTTGCTATCATTGGCGGGACCGGGACAATTTTGCAGCTTTTGCATTTGGCCAGATATGTACCGTGAGTTCTAACATTTTTAATAAGCTGCCCACTAGATGGCGCTTTTCCCTTTCTATACACACACATACACACACCACACAGAAGCAGTGGAGGAAATCGCATGCGATTCGGACAAGAATCACACCACATTTCTGTTCTAATCGCAAGTGATTCTTTGCAGTGCAATTAGCGCCAGTTTTTTTTTGTATTGACTCAAATTGCACTGCAAAGTGTCAGTACTCGGTATCGGCGAGTACTTGACTGAAAGTAGGGGTACTCTTACTCACCGATAAAAAAACGGTATCGGTGCAACCCAAGACTTTACATATAAATGCTTCTTTCAGTCTTGTAGGCTATTTATTGCAGGTTGTCTGTCTGTATCTGCTCTGCAGGACCATCTCTGCCAGCACCCAGATCCAGGCTGGAGATTTCAACCCCTACGAGAATATGCGATGCCATGGAGTGTCCCTGGTCACCATTAGCCATGGCCGTGTGGTGTACGAGAACGGCGTCTTCATGTGTGCCGAGGGATCTGGCTCCTTCTTCCCGATGAGGACCTACCCAGATTACCTGTATAAGAAGATGATCCAGAAAGAAAAGGTGAGCAGTGGTATCATGGAGAGGGGGGGCAGGGAATATGCCAATGTAGGTACCTTGCAGTCCACAGCAGATATGGAGCTGTAGAGTACCCCCTATCCAATGAACATCCCAAATCCCATGACAATGTGCTCCTGCAAAGTACACAGAGATTTGGTATCCCCAGCTTTCCCAGAATCCCACAGAAAGGCCAATTGAGAATATTGGCTCTTAGGTGAAGAAGTAAGAGGTAGGTTGTTTCCCCCTTTTTTTTTTATGTTTTTTTTAATTTATTTTTTAGCCTTAGTGGTGTAGGATGATGTAGATTGGGGAATAACATAAAGCTCCAAGTTCTGGTTTAACCACTTCAGCTTCGGAAGCTTTACCCCCCTTCATGACCAGACCATTTTTTGCAATACGGCACTGCGTTACTTTGACTGACAGTTGCGCGGTTGTGCGACGCAGTATACAAATAAAATTAATGTCCTTCTTTTTCCACAAATAGAGCTTTCTTTTGGTGGTATTTGATCACCTCTGTGGTTTTTATTTCTTGCGCTATAAACAAAAGACTATTTTGAAAAAAAAACAACAATATTTTTAACTTTCTGCTATAAAACATATCCAATAAAAAATGTAAGAAATCGAATTTCTTCATCAATTAAGGCCCCTTTCACACGGAGGTCCGTTCAGGTCCGCCTGTCAGTTTTTTAGACGGACCTGAAACGGATCCTCCATGTACCCCTATGGAGGCACGGATGTCAGCGGTGACATGTCCGCTGACATCCGCTCCGCCAAAGTGTGACGGAGGAAAACCCTATTTTTCCTTCCGTCGGCGGAGCGGATCGGATGACAACGGACTCTACGGTCCGTCGTCATCCGATTCCCCATAGGGGAGAGCGGCGCTCTGACAGGGCGGTCCCTGCACAGTGTGCGGGGACCGCCCAGTCATCCGTCGGCTCAGCGGGGATCAACGGAGCGATCCCCGCTGAGCAAGCGGAGCTTCACGGGGCGGATCTGCACGGATCCGCCCCGTGTGAAAGAGCCCTTAGGCCAATATGTATTCTGCTACATATTTTTGGTAAACAAAATCCCAATAAGCGTATAATGATTGGTTTGCACAAAAGTTATAGGGTCTACAAACTATGGGATATTTTTTTTACTAGTAATGGCGACTATCAGCGAATTATAGCGGGACTGGAATAAATTGCGGTGGACAAATCGGACACTAAATGACACTTCTTGGGGACCAGTGACACTAATAAAGTGATCAGTGCTAAAAAAAATATGAACTGTCACTGTACTAATGACACTAGCAGGGAAGTGGTTAAAGCGGAGTTCCACCCAAAAATGGAACTTCCGCTTATCGGAACCCTCCCCCCCTCTGGTGACACATTTAGCGCCTTTCAGGGGGGAGGGGGTGCAGATACCTGTCTAAAGCCTCGTACACACGGTCGGACTTCAAACAAACTTTTCCGTGGATTTTTGTCCGAAGGGAGTTGGCCGGGCACAGCCATAGTATACACATGGCAGGACTTTTCTGCAAACTTTCCCAAAACTTTCCCAACATCACGTGGTTTTTCTGCTCTTTTCTGCTCTTTACCGCCACCCTTTGGTCAACTTCTGCTATTGTTGGTTGATTTTAACAATGGTTCTGGGCATGCGTATTTGTACTTCGGACAAAAGTCCGATGGATTTCTGTACACACGACACACGATAGGACTTTGCACCATCGGACTTTTGTTGCCGAAAAGTTTGTCCGTTTGCAGAGCGAACTTTTGTCCAATGAAAACCGAAAAAATTTGTCGGATGGAGCGTACACACGGTCGGATTTTTTTGAAAACGTGCTCATTTTGAAGTTTGTTGGCAAAAAGTTTGACCGTGTGTACGGGCCTTTAGACAGGCAGGGTTCGACGAAATACGGTCGCCAGGTCGCAATTGCGACTAGAATTAGCGACCTGGCGCCTGGGGAAGGAAGCATAGGCCTGCAGAAGGCCGCAAAGCCGCGGCCTCAATTACCGGCGCGGCCCGATGCGATCGCGCGGCGGGGGAGGTGCGCCACCACCTCCCCCTTTGCGTGTGATCGCGTCGAGTCGCGCCGGCCGGTAATTGAGGCTGCGGCTTTGCGGCATTCTGCAGGCCTATGCTACCTTCTGTGATCTGGCGCCATCTTGTGGTGGCCGTTGGTATGACATACAACCAGCAATGCTAATGGAGCTTCCCCTGTGTTTTCACTGCCATCTCCTCCCCTCTAATTAGAACCCCCAAACATTATATATATTTTTTATTCTAACACCCTAGAGAATAAAATGGCGGTCGTTGCAATACTTTCTGTCACACCGTATTTACGCAGCAGCCTTACAAACGCACTTTTTGGGGAAAAAATACACTTTTTTAAATTAAAAAATAAGACAACAGTAAAGTTAGCTCAATTTTTTTTTATATTGTGAAAGATAATGTTACGCTGAGTAAATTGATACCCTACATGTCACGCTTCAAAATTGCGTCCGCTCGTGGAATGGCGACAAACTTTTACCATTTAAAAACTCCATAGTCTAGGGCTAGAATTATTTCTCTCGCTCTACCAATCGCGATTCTCTGCGATACCTCACATGTGTGGTTTGAACACCGCTTTCATATGCGGGCGCTACTCACGCATGAGTTCGCTTCTGGCTCCTAACTTTTTTAGCTGGCTCCTAGATTCCAAGTAAATTTGTCAAACCCTGAAGACAGGTATTTGCACCCACTTCCTGGGAGTGCTTGCTAACTGCGGGGGAGGTGTTTGATTGGGGGAAGACAAAGATCTGTGTTCCTCCTTAGCAGAAACAGAAGATCTCCATCTTCCCCTCTCACAGAGCGGCAATCTGCCATGTTTTCATAGGCAGACCGCCGTTCTGCCTCTCTCAGGAACGATCGCCGGGTGCCGACGAACATCTGGTCCTGCCGGACCCGCTGATTGGCTTCTGCTGTGTCCAATAAGAGCAGGAGCGGGTTGCTGGTGGCACGCATGTGCACCCCAGACCCGGAAATGTAATCGACGTAGAGGTACGTGATTTCGTGCTGAAGGGCCACCCTGCCGCAGTACATGTATGTGGGGCGGTCCGGAAGCGGTTAAAAGTGAATTCCATCTTACGTAGACTACATGCTTTACAAAGGTGTTTCCCACCGGGATCAGCTCTTCACAAACCACAGAACTTTTGATCCAGAGGAGATGATATTAACTTCTACTGAAACAGAAACTGAAATCTAGTCCCCAAAAATCCAGGCAGAGGGCTTTGCAGCTGATCCCTGACTTACCATGTCATAGTCTGCACTGCACTGATTTATTAAAGGCAAATAGACTGTGCAATTGCTCAAGAGCTTAGTAAATAAGGTAAATCTTCACTTTGCAAAGAATACCCAATCACGTGCAAAGAAAATAAAAAAAACTGCATTTTTGCTTGCACATGGTTGGTTGATGGTAGTCAGCAGAGCTTCTGCTCATTTACTTGGAGCAACTGCACTTTGCAAAGTGCACAGACTATTTGCCATTAGTAAATCAACCCCTGTGTGTTTTCCTGGAGGAGGCCGTCTTGGTAGTGTGTATATCTTTAACAAATAAGTACTGTATACATTGATTTGCCATAACATTAAGATCACTGATAGATAAAGTGAATGACATTGATTATCTCTTTACAATGGCATCTGAAAGTCAGTGGGATACATTAGGCCAGGGTTTCATGGAATCCTAGGGTTCCTCCAGAGGTTGCTTGGGGTTCCTTGAGCAATGAACAATTTCTATCCCTCAGATAAGTTCCCACTGACACCATTGATCTCGTTAGGTATCTGTAAGGAGTTAATTCTTCCCAATAACCACAAGTGTAAGGGGCATTCTTCCCACTGACCATCACACTAATGTATCATGACTTGTACATATGGTCCTTTTTAACAGGGGTTCCCCGAGACCTGGACATTATCTCCAGGGTTCCTCTGTGTTGAAAAGGTTAAAAAATCTGCATTAGGCCGTAAGTAAACATGTTGTCCCTGAAGTTCATGTGTTGAAAGCAGAATAAATGGGCAGGCGTAAGGATTTGAGCAACTTTCAAGTCATTTATTTGGATGTTACTTGACACTTTCCCAATACCTAAACATTGTTGCTGACACCCCTTCACGGAAATGGTATTCCCTAATGGCCGTGGCCTCTTTCAGTAGGATAATGTGCCTTGCCACACTGCAAAAATGGTTCAAGTATGGTTTGAGGGACACAAATTCGGGTGTTGACTTGGCCTCCAAATTCTCCAGATCTCAATCATCTGTGGGATGTGTTGGAAAAACAAGTCTGATCCATGGAGGCCACGCTTTGCAAATTACAGAACTTAAAGGATCTGCTACTGATGGCTTGGTGCCATATACCACAGCACACCTTTAGGAGTCTAGTGGCATCCATGCCTCAATGGGTCAGGGCTGTTTTGATGGCAGAGGGGGTACCTATTCAATATTAAAGTGGTTGTAAACCCACTTGGACAACTTGCACCTACAGGTAAGCCTAGATTAAGGCTTACCTGTAGGTGCAAGAAATATCTCCTTAACCTACACAGTTAAGGAGATATTTGCTGAAAATACAGCACCGATGTCTACGGCGCACGCGCGCCATAGACAACTGCGCAGGCGCACTAGCGGGCCGGCTTCATGAATGGGATCATGCCGTTTTTTTGAATGGGATCATGCCGGCCCCACGTGCATGCGTGAGTTGTCATCGCCGCTCTGGCCAATCACAGCGCTGGAGCGGCGATACCAGGAAGGAGCTCCGAGGGGACATGGTGGTGACGGCGGAGGAGGACTTCGGGGGCTTCGATCTCAGGTAAGTGCCACATAATGAGCTAGTATGCTATGCATACTAGCTCATTATGCCTTTCTCTTGCAGGGGTTTGTTTTGCAGAAAAAGTTTTAGAGAGTTTACTTCCTCTTTAAGTGGGTCATCATAATGGTATGGCTTATTGGTGTATATTATGTGCAATTCTATTGACCTACCACTAGCTGGAGATCTTTGCTCACAGAAATGCAGCTGAGTGCTGTTTTTGTATGTTAAATGAGCAGAGAATAAAATCATTTAGCTAAAACTTTAACTCCATGAGCCTTCTTCATCAATCTGCAATGTCGCTCATCATATGGACAACATGCTATATCAATAGCTGGAACTCCATGTGATAACATTGCTTGATTTACATGTTAGAATAAAGTGTTTACATTTTCCTTGTATGTTTAACATCCAGTTGATAAAAGAT
Organism: Rana muscosa; assembly: GCA_029206835.1. Classification (NCBI taxonomy): domain Eukaryota; kingdom Metazoa; phylum Chordata; class Amphibia; order Anura; family Ranidae; genus Rana; species Rana muscosa. The sequence goes on from JARGYO010000094.1 coordinate 78,644,635, forward strand.
ACTCATGGCACATCCTGACAGCATTCAATGGGGAGGAGCCACAATCTAGTGTGTGCTGCCATGATGCTGCCAAAAATGTGGTGTCCTTGTCACTTCTGGGAGTTAAAAATACAGCTCCAACATCCATATCTTTCTTGTGCAAAGAGAAAAAAAGCCAGAATAAGAAAACAAATGCAGCCACTACATCTAAGGACTGGTAAGCTGCAATACATTTAATTTTTGTTTTGGGATTTAGATGCACTTTAAAAAGGGAAGGTTATACACAAAAGGGATAAAGTATTGCCCACTTCCTGATTTTTTTTTTTTTCATTTTTTTTTTACACTTAAATGATTCAGATCATCAAGCAAATTTTATTATTACACAAGGATAACCCAAGTAAATACAAAATGTGGTTGCTCCTCCCACCTTGCTAAATCATGAATGAACTGAGATTAACCACATTTTTTGTAAAGCTGAGTTAAATTTCACTTGCCACACTCTGGCCTGATTACTGCCAGACCTGTTGAATCAAAAAATCACTTAAAGCGAAACACCAGTCTCCACAACAATTTTGTTTTAAACGCACCACCATGATTGCTATTACTTGTACTGCAATAATTGACTATTGTTGTAACTGTATTCATACCTGTTACTGTTACATCTGTAATCGATCACACAATCTCGTCAGCAGGCAGGGACCATGGTGGATGTGGGCATCTAAATGCCTGCTCCTTTTTACTTCCGGGATTCGGTGCAGCTGTCTACCCAGCATGCACCTTTCGATCTTATGCATGCGCAGTAATAACACTGCGCATCGTAGTTTGTTGATTGCAGGTTACCATAGCAATGGCGACGATGGAAGATTCCTGCCCTTTGTTATGGCGATCTGTCAATCAGAAGACAACCCAGAAGTCAGGTACAGTCGGTGAAATAATGTGAGATTTCAGTATTAGGCAATTCTCTTTGACTCCTGGGATAAATGACATCAATATCCCAGGAGTCCAAGGGAATCGCCTTATGACAACATCGCCTAGGTGGCTGGACCAGAAGTGCCGCATACACAGATAAAAATAAGGTACCATATATACTCGAGTATAAGCCGAGTTTTTCAGCACATTTTTTTTGTGCTGAAAATGCCCCCCTCGGCTTATACTCGAGTCACCTTTTTGCGCCTGATCTCCCGGACTTTGGGGACCCGGTACTGGCCGGCCATAGGTCCCCTGGACCCCAAACTTTACACACATGTCCCACTCTTCCTCTATAAGTGTGCAAAGTTTGTTGTCCGGGGGACCTACGGCCGGGGAGCCCCGATTTTTCAAAGCCAGGCACCCCTTCTATAGACTCCCATGTTAAACAGTCATTTCTCTGGTGAATTTGGGGACCCAGTACCGGCCGGTCTTAGGTCCCCTAGACCCGAAACTTGGCACACATATAGCCCCATTTCTCCTCTACAAGTGTGCAAAGTTTTTTGTCTGGGTGACCTATGGCCGGGGAGCACTAATTTTTCAAAACCGGGCACCCCTTCCATAGACTCCCATGTTAAACGTCAGTCTAGTCATGGGCACAGTGAGGCATGGGCACAGTGAGGCATGGGCACAGTGAGGCATGGGCACAGTGAGGCATGGACACAGTGAGGCATGCACATGGACACAGTGAGGCAAAGTGAAGCACAGTGAGGCATGCAGATGGATACCCTAGGCTTATACTCAAGTCAATAAGTTTTTCCATTTTTTTGTGGTAAAATTAGTTGCCTTGGCTTATATTCGGGTCGGCTTATACTCGAGTATATACGGTATATACAGTATTCAGACATTAAACAAAAAAAAAAAAATTATTATCCATTTAGAAATGCACTGCAGGTGGGCATGTGGATGAAAGCAACTTTTAAAAATGGGTGGAACTCCGCTTCTGACGAAGTGAACCATGCTAAAAGATCTCCAAAAGCAACATATCATAACGCGATCTAGAGAAATTCAAGAACAGATGAGAAACAAAGTAATTGACATGTATCAGTCTGTAAAGGGTTACAAAGCCATGTCTAAGGCTTTGGGACTCCAGCAAACCATGGGGAGAGCCATTATCCACAAATAGAAAAAACTTGGAACAGTGGTGAACCTTCCCAGGAGTGGCGGGCTTATCAAAATTACTCCAAGAGCACAACAACAACAACTCATCCAGGAGGTTATAAAAGAACCCAGAACAACATCTAAAGAAGTGCAGGCCTCAGTTGAAGGTCAGTGTTCATGTATCAACAATAAGAAAGAGACTGGGCAAAAATGCCATCCATGGGAGTTCCAAGGCCAAAGCCACTGCTGACCAAAAAGAACACAAAGGCTTGTCTCATATTTTCCAAAAAACATCTTGATTATTCCCAAGACTTTTAGGCAAATATTCCGTGGACTGATGAGACAAAAATTTAACTTTTTGGAAGGTGTGGAAGGCTACATCTGGTGTAAAACCGACACAGCATTTAAAAAGAACATCATACCAACAGTCAAACATGGTGGTGGTAGTGTAATGGTCTGGAGCTGCATTGCAGTTTCAGGACCTGGATGATTTGCAGTTTCAGGACCTGGATGACCTGCGCTCTACCAGAAAATCCTGAAGGAGAATGTCCGGCCATCAGTTTGTGACTTCAAGCACACTTGGGTTATGCAGCAGGACAATTATCTGAAACACACCAGCAAGTCCACCTCTGAATGGCTCAAGAAAACAAAACAAAATTAAGGTTTGGGAGTGGCCTAGTCAAAGTCTGGACGCTGTGGCATGACCTTAACCACTTGCTGACCAGCGCACGACGATGTACGGTAGCACAATTGCACGGCTGCCCAAATGGGCATACCTGTACGTCCCCATTAAAACGTGGGCTAATGGGCGCCTGCCGCGTGAGCGGGCCGCCCGCGGACTCTATGTCTGCCGGTGGCCCACGATCATGACATGGAGAGGCAGAATGTAAACAAGGCATTTCCCTGTTCTGCCTAGCAACATGACAGGGATCTACTGCTCCCAGTCATCGGGAGCAGTGATCTCTCATGTTCTAGTGAGACCATCCCCCCTACAGTTAGAATACAGTGAGGGAACACAGTTAACCCTTTGATCGCCCATTAGTGTTTAACCCCTTCCCTGCCAGTGTCATTTACACAGTATTCATTGCATTTTTATAGCACTGATCACTGTATAAATGTCACTGGTCACAAAATAGTGTCAAAAGTGTCCGATATGTCCGCCGCAATGTTGCAGTCACGATAAAAATCACAGATCACCACCATTACTAATAAAAAAAAATAATAATAAAAATTCCATAAATCTATCCCTTATTTTGAAGACGCGATAACTTTTGCGCAAACTAATCAATATACGCTTATTGCAATTTTTTTTTTACCAAAAATATGTAGAAGAATACATATCGGCCTCAACTGAGGAAGAAAGTATTTTTTTATATATTTTTTGGGGATATTTATTATAGCAAAAAGTAAAAAAATATAGCTTTTTTTTCAAAATTGTTATTTTTGTTTTTGTTTATAGCGCAAAAAATAAAAACCGCAGAGGTGATCAAATACCACCAAAAGAAAGTTCTATTTGTGGGTAAAACAGGACGTCAATTTTGTTTGGGTGCAACGTCGCAGTTAAAGCGACGCAGTGCCCTATCTCAAAAAGTGCTCTGGTCAGGAAGGGGGTAAATCCTTCCAAGGCTGAAGTGGTTAAACAAGCCGTTCATTCTGGAAAACCCTCCAATGTGGCTAAATTTAAAACAATTCTGCAAAGAAGAGTGGGCTAAAATTCCTCCCCAGCGATGTGAAAGACCCATTGCCAGTTATCGCAAACGCTTGATTGCAGTTGTTGCCACCAAGGGTGGCACAACCAGTTATTAGGTTTAGGGGGCAATTACTTTTTCACATAGGGCCAGGCAGGTTTGGACATCTCTTTTCCCTTAATAAATGAAATCATCATCTAAAAACTCCATTTTGTATTTACTCGTGTTATATTTGTGTAATATTAAAATTTGATGATCTGACAACCATGCAAAAAAATAAAACAGGAAGGGGGCAAATACTTTTTCACAGCACTGTAATGCCTTGTACACACGATCGGATTTTCTGTCGGGCTAAACTCCGACGGATTTTTCCGACGGAATTCCGTTCAAGCTGTCTTGCATACACACTGTCACACCAAATTCCGACTGTCAAGAACGCAGTGACGTACAACACTACGACGAGCCGAGAAAAATTAAGTTCAATGCTTCCGAGCATGCGTCGACTTGATTCTGAGCATGCGTGTTTTTTTTCTCCGTCTGAGTTCCATACAGACGGATGGAATTTCCGATAGAAATTTTTTTCGGCGGAAAAAAAGAGAACATGTTCTCTTTCTAACTCCGTCGGAATTTCCAAACGAAAAATTCCGATGGGGCACACACACGGTCAGAATATCCGATGAAAAAATTCCGTATGACTTTTTTCATCGGAAATTCCAACCATGTGTACAAGGCATTAGTGTTCCCTCTACACCAATGTGGAGAACCCTAACCAGGGAGTGGTATTTTGGGTGCAGGGAATCCAACTCCAAGTCGGATGGGAAATCTCTAGTGAGCTCTCAACTCCGAGTAGGAGGGGGCAAACTGTATATAGTAAGCTCTCAACTCTGAGTTGGAGGGGGCAAATTCTATAGAGTAAGCTCTAAACTCAGAGTAGGAGGGGGCAAACTCTATGTAGTACGCTCTCAACTCCGAGTCGGAGGGGCAAACTCTATATAGTACGCTCTCAACTCCGAGTCGGAGGGGCAAACTCTATATAGTACGCTCTCAACTCTGAGTCGGAGGGGGCAAATTCTATAGAGTAAGCTCTAAACTCAGAGTAGGAGGGGGCAAACTCTATGTAGTACGCTCTCAACTCCGAGTCGGAGGGGCAAACTCTATATAGTACGCTCTCAACTCCGAGTCGGAGGGGCAAACTCTATATAGTACGCTCTCAACTCTGAGTCGGAGGGGGCAAATTCTAAATAGCGATCTCTCAACTCCGAGTCGGAGGGGGTAAACTCTAAATAGCGATCTCCCAACTCCGAGTCGGAGGGGGCAAACTCTAAATAGAGTTCTCTCAACTCCGAGTCGGAGGTGGGGGCAAACTCTATATAGCGAGCTCTCAACTCTGAGCCAGAGGGGCAAACTCTTAGTTTCAAAATTCAGGCAGGTCAGTCGAGATTACAGATATACAGTATATATTTATTGTTTGCAGATGTTAATAGCCAACACGTTTCAGTGCAGTTGCAGTGTTTCCTTCATCAGAGCTGTTTTCCTGGAGCTCCAGATTCTGAAGCATGATTCAAAACTCACCTATACAAACTTAGATTCTTATTGTAAAGATAACAGATGACATAAAAGTTTTGGACCCTAAAAATACCTGTCTACAAGCAGTTGTGATAGGCAAAAGGGCATCGTGTTTCACCTCGCTGATTACACATTTTCATAATAGTGCACAAATTTTTGGTCCTATGTTTCCTTACCACTGAATCATATCCTCACCTCTACCGATACCAAATTTCCAATAGTGACCTCACCTCTCTCACCTCCATATTTCTGAGTTGTAAGATCTGCATGACAGGTAAACCATAACATTGTATAGTCATCCATAGAAGGAATGTACACAGTGTTCCATGACTTACAAAAAATATTCTCTCCTTTCATTCAGATTCTGAGCCTGAAGTGCGTAGACCGTACCCCGTATCAAGGAGATGTAGCCGTGGTGGCGCATGGTGGGAAGAAAGAGACAGGAAGTCCGCTGGCAGACACTCCCACTCGGCCAATCACCCGTCACGGAGGCATGCGGGACCTCCACGAGTCCGGCTTCAGCTTGTCTGGTAAGTGGGGAGGGATGTGTACATTGTGCAGAGAGCTACTTAAAGCTTAAATTCAGGTATCTCTAAAATTTCACTTTGAGGCTGGGTTCACATTGAGGAAAGGAGCGTCTCACAGCAGGAGTCCGGTGGGTCTCCATTTACCGTTTCAGGTCTGATTTCAGCCCAAATTTTTGGCTGAATTCAGACCTGAAACGGACCAGAAACCACCCAGGACTCCTGTGCAATTCGCACTGGAGCCGCTTCGGAGATGTGTGAACTGGCTCCATAGAGAGCCAGTCACAGTCTCCTGCTATGTGAATTGGATGCGCAGAACTCCACATCCAATTTGCACTGGTTTGGAACCAGCCTGAAGGGGAGTTCAGCTTTAAAGTTTACCTAATATCTAATTTTGGATGGCGTAGGGAATACTTAAAACCTTTGTTGGTATTTTTTTTACCTCTGTCTGTTCCACTGGAGAGATTTCCCTTTACATCCTGTTCTGAATACACAGTAAGAGAAAATCAATCCAAAGTGAGGGAAATCATCTCTCAGTATTCACTGCAACAAATGTCCTCATTGGACAATATTCCCTCTATTCCTGTTCCAGTGACAGCTCAACATTTGGATTTCCCATCACTTTCTCAATTGGTGACAACTCTCCAGGACAGAAAAAGAGGGTGAATCTCATCAGCGGGTACACAGACACCAATAAAACCTGGCAGGGGTTCTAACCCTTCCACACTCTAAAACAAAAACAAAAAACAAGTTTTGGATTTAGATGCACCCCATCTCCTGGATAAGATTACAGATCCCAGTCATGTTGTTTTCATAATATCTCTATCTCTCTTTAGGTGCTCAGATTGATGACCATGTCCCAAAACGAGCCTCAGCCAGGATCCTGGCACCCCCCGGAGGCAGATCCAGTGGGATCTGGTAAAAAGCACTGACCGACACCCACCGATTCCCTGGTCCACTACACCCCACTCCTGCAGGAGATCCACACAACTTCCTTCCCCACTTCACAAATCGCAAACACCTGTAATATGTCAAGAGAGAGGAATCCACTGTGACTCTACATCTGCCTACACCAGACTACAGCGCCCCCTCCTAGAGATGGACAGTGATGAACCATCAGGCCGACCAGAAATTTACCTGCCCAGAACTTGCTTGTGAATTCCTCCACCATCACCGACGTCTTAATTTCCCATCTGTTGTAGTGATAACCAATGTTATGTTCTGTGCCGTGAGTGTGTGCGAGGTGCGAGCAGTGTGAATGTCGCTGTCTTTGTGCTTCATCTGTGTCATGTTGCAGAAGTAGAGGTGCGAATGGTGACCCGCAGCCTTCCCATATGCCAAGCCATGGCTGGCAGAGCTATTATCTGAAACAGATCCATTATTCTTTCATAGTGCAGTAATAATAGCGAGACAAGCTCACATCTCCTATAACTGCCCAGTTCCTCCATGCATAGTCGTCCTACATTGTCACAAGGGACAAAAACTTCCAAAATATCTATTTTATAGGTCAATCTCAGTGGTTTAAGCTACTTTTTTTCCCGTCCAAATTGTCCAGTGGACCCTAAACATGGTGTAGCCTGTTATATTCAGTGCAGGGAAGTTAAGGAGGTAACTTCATTGAGGGGTGTCTTCTTTGAATTGCTGTTTATTTTCCCCCACTCATTGCTTATCACTGGTTTGACTCGTAATTTTTGCACCTTGTTGGTGTGAACTTATTGTCTGCAACAAATACTGAGAGCCAGCGCTGTCCTATACACACATTGGACATTAATAATGTAGCCTATTCAGAACTCTGTAACACCACACAGTGGCTGCAAATGGTAATTCTGGACACTTCACAACTTACAACAGGACACATTCTGTTTCTTGGTCAGGTAGATGAAATTTTAGCAGACTGAGCAATCTTGGCATGAAGTACGGTGACTTCTGCTTTGTCACTTATATATCATCCATATTCAAGGGCTCTTCCAATACTGGGCTGCATCCAGTCACCCCTCACAGCAATAATTTATGCAGAGCCTGGGGGAATGCTGGGAATTCACATTACGCCTCTATTTGTCTGTATATAAAAAAAATACTCTGTATGGTGACCTGCTGTAGAGTTTCAATGTAGAACTGTGTGTACATTAAATGTCATTTAGGAGTCAGTGTCATAATTGGATTGTTTTATATTCCATCCATAGGCTGAAAGTGGTTGTAAACCCTACATATATCCAGTGAAATGACTGGCCTCATGTGATACATAGAGATGAAACAAATCCTCCTACAAAAGTTGTACCTTTTTATCTGCAGTCTTCTCTTCTCTACATCCATTTAAAGCCCAGACTTTACACAGCTTGTCTGAGATTTCAGAAAACAGGGGACGGAGAGCTGAAGTCACACTCAGTGAGGAGAGCTCTGAGAACTGATTGGAGGGAAGAGACACGCCCCCCTCCACGCAGCACACAGGGACAGACATATGAGGCTGTCAATCTGCTGGAGGTCCCTCACCTGTCACCATTTTTCCCTTGGTGTCACGAAAACTTATCAGACGTGATTCATGCTGATAGTAGAGGAAAAAGGCAACAGACAGAAATGACACTTAGTGCTCTGGATTGAGACAAGTACACATTATAGAGGAATATGCTTTGTTCATATTTCATGTCTGAGGTTTACAACCACTTTAACTCATTTGAGAGAGTAACTTGTTTGGGACCCTGTGGAGGCATTCAGTAAAAAGATGCAAACCCCCAATGTTCTAGGAACATTATACTACATGATGATGATGATAGTGAAGAGTGTGTATACTATAGGGCCAGATGTTTGTGGACACCTGACCATCACACCTACAGTATGTGAGCTTGTTGGATATTTTATTCTGAAAACATGAATATTAATATGGGATTTAGAGCGTATCTGTGGGAATTTTTGGTCATACAGCCGAAAGAGCATTTGTGAGGTCAGATACTGATGTCAAATGAGAAGATCTGGCTCACAATCAACGTTCCAATTCATCCCAATGGTGTTCAGTAGAGTTGAGGTCAGGCCACTTGAGTTCCTCCATACCAAACTCATCAAACTATGTCTTTATGGAGCTGGCTTTTTATGCACAGGGGAGCATACATACTGGAACAGAGAAGGGTCTTACCCAAACTGGCTAGAAGAGCACAAATGTCTAAAATGGGTTTTTATGCTGTAGCATTAACAGTACCCTTCACTGGAAACACCACAACTCAATCATTTGAATATACCATTTGCCAAATAGTATATACGGGAGCCATGGCATGTGCATTCATTACATGTTATTTAAAGAGACTGAGCAAAGTTCCTGGTACAAATTCTCCTCTCTAGCTCTTTTTGTTATTTTATCCACACAACTGTCATATTATCGATTTGTTAAAAACTGTTTTGCGCCAATCTTTTGGTAATGTCATTAGGCCTGCCTATTTTGTATCTGTGTAAGTTCACATGGTGTTCTATAAAACTCTAATAAGAATCCCACTGCAACTGGGTACTGGATCAAAACAATTATTGAAACAGCGTCTGAAGGTATCTTTAAGTAATCAGATAAGACAAAGCTTTTGGGATACTAAAAATTGTAAGGTTCAGGCAAAACTCAGTTGGACTTTGGTGTCATCAGACTACCAAGTAATTGATATGCCTGTGACAGACTTTTATGCTTATGGGCAAACAAGATCCTGGCCTTTAGTTATACAGGCAGCTCTAGGGCCATCTTATGAAGACCGTGTCTGATGAGAAGGTTTACCATTTCTGACCATTAACCAGTGGATACTAAATGGTTTTGGGAGTCATTTTAACCCATGCTTTCAGCTGTTACCTAAGATTAAGCCTAAAGTAGACTGAGCAGCTGTCATACTTGCCCTTTGTATAGACTTTCCACTATAAACAAGAAAGTGAAGAAGTGAAAACTTAAATAACTGTCCAGTGTGGATTATTAGTGGTCTGTATTAAGCCTTTTAAGCGAAGCGCTCCAGCATTCTAAGTAAAGTCAAGAGCTCATTCGCATCACATAAGCCAAGATTTCATCATGCTAAGTAAATCTCCAATCTCACACGACATAAAATCAAGAGCTTCATTGTGTTGGGTAAAGCCAATAGCACCATTGTGCTAAGTAAGCCAAAAGCTCCACTGCACAAAGCAAGACAAGAGCTCTGTCATGCTAAGTAAGCCAAAAGCTCAATTGGGCTATGTAAAGCCAAGCCTTAGCCAAACGCTCCATCGCATTAGGTAAAGCCTAAAACTCCACTGGGTTACATAAAGCCAAGAACCTAATTTTGCTCAGTAAAGCCAAAGGCTCTATCGTGCTAAGTAAAACCAAGAGCTCCATTTTGCCAAATTAAGCTATGAGCCTATTTGTACTAAGTAAAGCCAAGAGGTCCATTGTGTTTAATTAATTCAAAAGATCCATTCCACTAACTAAAGCCAAACTAATCTCCATCACAGTAGAAAAAAAAAAAAATCATAGCACAGAAAAAACACAAGTTTTTTTTTAAACCATAACTAATGCCTTGTACACACGACCGGTTTTTCCGTCGGGATAAACTCTGACAAATTTTTCAGACGGAATTCCGCTCAAGCTGTCTTGCATACACGCGGTCACACTAAATTCTGACTGTCAAGAACGCGGTGACGTAAAACACTACGACGAGCCGAGAAAATGCTTCCGAGCATGCGTCATATTGTTTCCGAGCATGCGTCATATTGTTTCCGAGCATGCATGTTTTTTTCTCTGTCGGAGTTCCATACAGACGAACGGAATTTCCGATAGAAATACATGTTCTCTTTCTAACTCTAAAAGTCTGATGGGGCATACACATGGTCGGAATATCCGATGAAAAAATTCCGTCTGACTTTTTCCATCGGAAATTCCGAACGTGTGTACAGGGCATTAGTCTTATTTTATGTTATCCATCAGTGGACAGTTTATATCTTGTGTGAACAGCTGTAGCCTTTATTAAAAAATATATATATATGTGAAGAAAGGATGTTTTTTAGACAGAGGGTAGAGAGCTTTGAATGCTGGATGCTATAGAAAGGACTCCCACTTAATTCAGTAGGGTACGGTAAAGCTGGGATTCAATGTAAAACTGGAGAAGTGGATTAGCAGATGTTTAGACTGAGATCCATGAGCTATAAAAAAGGTTCTCATTAGAACTGGAAGAAATAGGTCAGGAAAGTATTCGCTATAAACTTGTAGAACCAGATTACATGGTCAGGCTTTATGGGAAAGGGCTCCTTCTAAAACTGAAAATATGGGGAATATTTTTAAAGCAACTCCAATGAATCACAGATCATTGCCTTCTTTTACCTGTTTGCTCATCAGAAGATTTCCTACACATTCTCCAAAATGGGATTTGCTCAAACCAAATTACCACCAGTTTTCAATCCAGACCTTAATAAATATTGCTGTATATATAGCACGATTGTCATTACTTTTGCCTGCCCTAGGGACTTGATTCATATGGAAGATCTGTCATGATCAGACCTGCTTAAAGCGGAGTTCCACCCAAATTTGGAACTTCCGCTTAATCCACTCCTCGCCCCCTTACATGCCACATTTGGCATGTAATTTTTTTTGGAGGGGGGGAGAGTGGGGGCTTCAGTAGGAGTGGGACTTCCTGTCCCACTTCCTCCTTCCACCCTGGGGCCGCCTAGGCGATTTGTCATATCGCCTTTTGGCGGCCCCTCCCTGTAGGCGATCACCTGGGACACGTGACAGGTCCCAGGCGATCGCCTGTCCACTCAAAGAGCGTTGCGCCATTTGCGCATGCGCAGTGATTGCCCGGCCGTGAAGCCGAAAGCTGTCAAGGCCGGGTGCCCACACTATGAATGGAGGCGTCGGCGGAGAAGGGGGGGGAGAGGAGCGGAGCGTAGCTCCGGGCGTCGCGTCGCTGGACAGTGGAACAGGTAAGTGTATGTTTATTAAAAGCCAGCAGCTACACTTTTTGTAGCTGCTGACTTTTAATAAACATAAAAAAAAGCTGGAACTCCCCTTTAATGTTTTTCCTACACACATTGTTACCTTATAAAATAAAGATTTCAGACCTTAAACCCCACTAGAGCATGGCCCCATTTCCACCCTGTGTACCTAATATATTAACTAAGGCCAATAGTTTATATGCCCCACAGAGGCCTATTTATGAAGATTGGCAAATAGATCCGCACAGTTTTCCTGTTTGCTGTCATTTTTTTCCCCAGTTCAATAAGGTTTGATACAAACAAGCAGGCTGTACTTCTGTTTGTTTTGTTTTTTTTCCTAAGGTCCAACAAACTTCATTGCAAGTAGTGCAAACTCACAAAGTCAGAATGTAGCACATCGCTCGCATCTAGACCTCTCCCATTCCTTTGATGCTCTTCCAAATAGGGACCCAGTCATGAAGGTTCATGACTGGGCCCCTGCTGGGGAAAATTTTGTTGAAGGAACAGTTTGGGGGTTCAGTCTGAAGGTTCAGGATTGGGCCCTTATTGGGTAGAACTCTGTTGAAGTAGTATAATAGGGACACATGCTGAAGATTCATGATTGGGCAGAATCCTGTCAAAGGAGTAGGCAAGGGTCTGGCAAAAGAAGTAGGATAGGCCTTAATCTTAAATTGGATGTAAACCCCATTCATGAAACTTGAGCTGGTCACATATATCTGCAGTGTTTTCTTATCTCTCTTCAAAGTCCTAAGTCCCGTGGCTTTCTCCTGCTCCGTTTTTCTGTTATTAGCATGATAACTTCTGACAAGTTCTCCATCAACTGTGATAAAACCAGAAGGAGAGAGTTACCGCTCAGATGTGACTGGTGACTCATTCACAAGATCCAGAGCCGTGGGTGCAGGCAATGCATATGACAATGCAAAAAATCTGAGGAAAACGCTTGGACAGCCGCACTCCAAAAAAGGTTATTTTATTTAAAACAAAAGCACAAACAACATGCCACAGCAAAAAAACAGCAAGTATGAGCTGACGTTTCGCACTGCGATTCAGTGCTTAATCATATGAATTTTCTGTCAGGGTTGGTGCTATAAATAGATTAGCAGAGAGCTGGTCTATTCACAGCACAGCTCTGCAAGTGGAGAGTGGGTGTGTTCCTTTCCTCAAATCAGCTGTCTCACAGTGTATGACAAGAGTCCACACCCACAGGTGAATCAGGAAGAGAAAATTCTAACAGGAAGTGCACTTTCTAAATAGTATATAAAGCTGAAGACAGCAGATATACATGTAAAACTTATGTAGGAGGATTTGTTTCATCTCTGTGTATCATCTGAGGCTGTTCACTTCACTGGGTATATGTGAGGGTTTACATCCATTTTAAGGTTCATAACTGGTATCCTACTGGGGAGAAACCTGTTGGAGTAGGAGAGGGTTTGGTGTAGAAGTAGGATTGGGGCTCAATCTGAACGGGGAGAAATGCTTTTAAGAACCAGGAGAGGATCTGGTAAAGAAGTAGGATAGGGGTGCAGTCTGAAGTTTCAAGACGGGGCCCCTTTTGTGAAAGAATGTCTTAAAAAAGCAGGTGAGATTTGGGTAATGAGTAGGATAGGGGCACAGTCTGATGTTTTATCACTAAGCCTCTTTTGTAAAAAAAACGTCTTGAAGAAGCAGAAGAGGCTCTGGGTTATGAGAAGGATAGGGACACAGTCTGACGTTTCATGACTGTGCCTCTTTTGTGAAAAAACATTGAGAAGATGCTAGAGTGGCTCTGAGTAATGAGTAGGATAGGGCACAGTCTAAAGTTTCATGACTGGGCCAACATTTTGAAGGAGTAGAAGAGGGTCTGGCAAAGGAGTAGGAGATGGGTTTACTTAGCAGCTTTATGGCTGAGCCCCTTTTGGGGAGAAACGCTTTAAAGGATTAAGAGAGGGTCTACCAAAGGAGTGGGAGATGGGTTCACTCATCAGGCTTATGGCTGAAACTCTTTTGGGAAGAAACTATTTGAAGGAGTTGGAGAGAGAGGGTCTGGCAAAGGGGTAGGCAATGGGTTCACTCAGCAGGTTTATGGCTGAGGCTCTTTTGGGGATAAACTATTTGAAGGAGGTGGAGTGAGAGGGTCTGGCAAAGAAGTAGGAGATGGGTTCACTCAGCAGCTTTATGGCTGAGCCCCTTTTGGGGAGAAACGATTTGAAGGAGTAGGAGAGGGTCTGGCAGAGGAGTAGGAGATGGGTTCACTCAGCAGCTTTATGGCTGAGCCCCTTTTGGGGAGAAACGCTTTAAAGGAGTAGGAGAGGGTCTGCCAAAGGAGTAGGAGATGGGTTCACTCATCAGGCTTATGGCTGAAACTATTTTGGGAAGAAACTATTTGAAGGAGTTGGAGAGAGAGGGTCTGGCAAAGGGGTAGGCAATGGGTTCACTCAGCAGGTTTATGGCTGAGGCTCTTTTGGGGAGAAACTCTTTAAAGGAGGTGGAGTGAGAGGGTCTGGCGAAGAAGTAGGAGATGGGTTCGCTCAGCAGGTTTATGGCTGTGCCCCTTTTGGGGAGAAACTCTTTGAAGGAGTCGGAGAGAGAGGGTCTGGCAAAAGAGTTGGAAATGGGTTCACTCAGCAGGTTTATGGCTGTGCCCCTTTTGGGGAGAAACTCTTTGAAGGAGGTGGAGAGGTTCTAGCAAAGGAGTAGAATAGGGGCACAGTCTGAAGTCTCATAACTGGGCCCCTATTAGGGGGGAAACATCTTGAAGAAGTAGGAGGTGGTCTGGCTGTGAGTGATGTGCTATATTATGGCTTTGAGAGTTTGCACTACTTGCAAAGAAGCTTGTTGGGTGTTAGGAAATAACAGTAGAAGTGCCGTTTGTACCTGAGTACTTTGGGGAGGAACAGATCCCAGTAGGTTTGCACCAGTGGCCAATGGTTGATCTTTAAGATGGCCTGGAGTGGGAACATTCTTATGCATGTTTCATAATTGTTTGATATGAAAAGCTGCAACAACAGTTTAAACAATAGTGAAAAGTAGACAGAGAAAAAAAAGCTAAAAAGAGCAATTACACCATCTCAAAGTATTTGGAGTTCCTACATCTCTCCATTGTAAATGAGGTACAGTAAATATGAATACTGTCTGCAAAACTGGATAATATAACTAGGACAGTGGGAATAAAGATGTGATGAAATGCATAGGAAGGATTTTCTATAAAACTAGAAACAGATCAATGGAAAAAAGAGAGAAGAAAGATTCTCTTTGTAAAAATGGTGTGACGGCAGCGTACGGTAGGAAAGATTCTTTATAAACAGTAGATAAGTAGAGATAGAAAGGAGGATTCTCTTCATATACTGTATGATGGTGTGATGTCAGTATTCAGTAGGCAGAATTCTCTATTAAATTGTGGAGTCAGATCAGAGAGGGGAAGGTTTCTCTCTGTAAATGGAGGTGTAATTGCAGTATACATTTGGAAGGATTCTCTATGATACTTTAGTGTCCGGTCAATAGATATAGAGAGGGTAAGGATTCTCTTTGCATAAATTGTAATGATTGCAGCCTGCTGTAGGAAGAATTCTTCATTAAATTGTAGAATCAGATCAGTGGATGTGGAGAGGTAAAGAATGCTCTCCATAGTGCTCTCCAAGGGGGTAAGAGGTGTAATTGCATTTTACAGTGGAAAGGATTCTCTGTGAAACTGTATACATGAACCATTGGGTGCACAGAAGAAAATTATTTATATATAAGTACTGCTGATTTATGGATTTCAGTTAGCATTCTGTAAGAAATATCCATGAAACTAACACTGGGTTAGTTAATGATCACTTATAATATGAAAGGATTTTTTACATCACAAGTGTACTTGAGATAAGGTGACAAACGCCAAGGACCACTTAATAAGCATTGGCTTTTATGAAGGGGTACATACTTAATAAAGTTAAGAAATACTGCTGTATAAAATTGTACCACCAAGGTGGTGGATAAAATACAGGGAAGACTCACTTTGTACAAAGAGCTAGGATTGGAGTGTTTAGTGGGAAGGATTCTCTTTCAAAATGTAGTGATAGGTTATCGGATTAGTGCAAGGAACTTTGCAGTAAATATATATAAACCTTGATGCGATGGCAGTGTGCACTTCTTGATAGATTTTCTATGAAACTTTGGTACTCTATAGAGCAAAACATAAGAGAAGAATGATTCTCTCAGACCACGAAGATACGTAGTAGGAAGGATTCTTTACCAAACTGTAGTACTAGATCAGAAGATAAGAAGGTAGTGGTTCGCCCCTGACCATGAATGTGGATTTTGTGATTTTAGTATGTAGTAAGAAGGCCTCTTTACTAAGCTGTACTACTAGATCAGAAGATAAGAGGGAAGGAGTCTCTCATGCCTCGAAGATACGTAGTAGGAAGGATTCTTTACCAAACTGTAGTACTAGATCAGAAGATAAGAAGGTAGTGGTTCGCCCCTGACCATGAATGTGGATTTTGTGATTTTAGTATGTAGTAGGAAGGCCTCTTTACAAAGCTGTACTACTAGATCAGAAGATAAGAGGGAAGGAGTCTCTCATGCCTCGTACACAAGACCGTTTTTTCCGACGGGAAAACTGCTATGAGAGCTTTTGGTCGGGAATCCCGGCCATGTGTATGCTCCATCGCAGTTTTTCTGACGGGAAAACTGCCGGACAAAAAAAGAGAGCAGGATCTCTTTTTTCCCTGTCAGGAAAAAATCCTGTCAGGAAAACCGTTCGTCTGTATGCTTTTCTGAGGGGAAGAAAACCGTGCATGCTCAGAATCAAGTATGAGACAGGAGCGCTCTTTCTGGTAAAACTAGCGTTTGTAATGGAGATAGCACATTCGTCACACTGTAACATACTAAAAAGCACGAGACTGAAAAGCGTGAATCGTCTCTCACCAAACTTTTACTAACACGAGGATCAGCAAAAGCAGCCCAAAGGGTGGTGCCGTTGGAATGGAATTTCCCCTTTATAGTGCCGTTGTACGTGTTGTACGTCACTGCGCTTTGGACGGGCGGACTTTTGTCTGAGCGTGTGTATGCAAGGCAGGCTGAGAGGAATTCTGTCGGGAAAACCGATCGTGTGTACTAGGCATCAGATCATGGATGTGGAACAGAGAGTTTATTTCGCAGAAGGAAGGATTGTTTACCAAACTGTGGTGCTAGATCAGAAGATAAGAGGGCAAGAAGTCTTTTTGATTATGGACATGGGCCTGTGAATATAGTATGCAATAGGAAGGATTCTTTACCAAGCTGTACTACTAGATCAGAAGATAAGAGAGAAAGAGTCTTTCAGATTATGGATGTGAATCTGAGGCCGGCCATTGACAGAGCAAATTACTTTCCTGAAGAGAAAGGGTGCACCGCTCAAGGGTTCCAGATTCCTCTAATAGCTCCCGCCCTGCTGTCTCACAGGTGCTGGCTCTGCTCTAATACACAGAGAAAGGAGGTTGTCTGGACTGCCGCACTCTGTTGAAGCGTTTATTGGTCAAGAAGATTAAAATGCAAAAATATCCAAGCAAAGATAATCAAAATCCATCAAAAACAATCAGAAAAGGCATGCAGGAGAACAAGGCTGACGCGTTTCACATCAGAGATGATGCTTACTTTTGATTATCTTTGCTTGGATATTTTTGTATTTTATTCTTCTTGACCAATAAACTCTTCAACAGAGTGCGGCAGTCCAGACAACCTCCTTTCTCTACAAATTACTTTCCTGCAACCATTTTGACAGGGGAGTCCCTATCGCCAAGCTATTGTGTTCTCCCGACGGGGAGGTGGGGGATGCCGTTCCAGTTGGAAGAACATAATGATTATTGCTAGCGAATATAGCAGCCGCTAGAGATAATCACATGTAAAATCGGCAGGCTGGTTGTACCCAAGTTGATCGATTAATCAACTTGGGTACATTCAGCCTGCCCATACATGGTTTGAATCTAGGCCGTTCCTCCTGGACCAGCCAAGATTCGAACCATCTATGTGTCGGCTTGAGAGTTTATTATGCAGAAGGAACGATTCTTTACCAAACTGAAGATAAGAGGGCAAGACCAGAAGATAAGAGGGCAAGCAGTCTCTTTGATTATGGACATGGACCTGTGAATTTAGCATGCAATAGGATTTTTTTTCCAAATGTAATGCTAGATGAGAAGATAAGAGGGGATAGAGTTTCTAGTTTTTTGGATGTGGTATACAATAGCTACCAAACTGGCACTAGATCACTGGATGTTAAAATGAAAGGATGCACTCAGACAATATTTATGAAAATGTCATTGCAGTAGGGGGGATTCTCCGTAAATCTAAGATTACATTGTACAAAGGGAAGGGTTCTTTTTGAAATTGTAGTATTAGATCAGTAGATAAATGTAGGGATTCTCTCAGACAATAATTTATATAAAAGCATTTTGTTGTAGTCCTAGATGGTAACCCCTTATGAAGGGGAAGAACATTTTAAGACAATAGGCATAGTTAAAAGATTCTTAAACAATGGATTTCCGGATCTATGATTGCAATGTGTGGGAGAAATACAGGCTTGTTCAGTAAAGCAATGCAAAGAACAAAGGTGACGTGCCTGTAGCAAACCTCCGCAGCCAATTGGAATTCAGAGAAGTGAATTCTGGTTTCTGTAGGTTGCTACACTGGACCAGGTGCTCGCTTCTTTATTGAATAAGCCTGTGCGTGGTTTTAGAACCATTTCATTTAGTCCTAAGGCATAGAAGGCCTTTCTTGCAAAAAAAAAAAAAGAAGCTAAAATTGTTCCCAAAAATTAAAGCATCCATGAAAGATCTGTCTGGGAATGCTGTGACTTGCAGTCCCTCCGGATCTCAGGCTAGCTGGGCCCCTTGGTATACAGCGCAGGCACTAGGGTGTCCCTTCACTGTGATCTTTTGCTGTATTGTTTCCCCATTTTTAGTGTGTGTGCGTATGTTGGAGCTGTGGTGTTCAGTGTGTGTTGTAGCTGGTATTTTTGGTATCGATATTTCTTTGCTGTACAGTTTTATTTATTTAGGAAAGAGGGGCACAGCTAAAAGGTAATATAATGTCACATGCCAAATCTACCCCATCAACCAACAACCTTGTGCTCCCCCATCTGTGGCACCCATCACATGCCTCATCCTGCCGAAGTAATGGTGCTAAAAGTGAGTTGCACTAATTTTTACGATGCATCCTTTTTTTCTTCTCCGGCTTCTGTTTTACTCAAATGACTTGCACCCTCCTCCCTTGCCAGCTCATCACTCCACCACTGTGCCAACGTATATAGTGTTCTGCCCTGTGGCTTTGCCAAATACAGGGCAAAATATAGTGGATTCTGGAACAAATTTTCATTAAAATGTTACAAGTCGGAATGTTGTTGTTGTCTTGAGTCCCTTATTTTTGTGGTCTGAGCTTTCATAATAAACGTGCACAGGAGTGCACGGAATGTGTGAAAAATGCGCGTCATGCTTGCAGTGCCCTTAATAGTTAAACAAATGTCTTTGTGCACAGCAAAGTGCATGACAAATGCAATAAAACATGCAGCAAAAAAAAAAGCGCCAAGCTCTGTGTCCAAACAAGGTGCAGGAACTTATTATGGTGCTTTTGGCAGCCTATTCAAATGAATGGGCTTCCTGTTTGTTTTTTTTGCGCAAAAACATGCATCTAGCTGTAAAAAGTACAATATAAGATACTAATATCATCCTTTCTGCTTGAGATTGACATGGGTGGAGAATTATGTCACACTGACACAAGAATCCGTATTTAATGACACGCTGAAATGTGTCACATATTGTGGCTTGTAGCAGTGAGCGGAATTAACAGTGATGTCAGAGCATAGCCCTGTTCATATCCATATGATATACTATGAAAATTTTATTGCGTATACTGTATATGGAATGCCAGTTCCACAAATATGAGCCCTCACATTTCTTTCTCAGGTTATAAAATTCCTAGTCTTGTGACTTAGAAAAATGGCACACTGAGCATTGGGGTAAAGGTAAATTGTGACACACAAGGGCCCAGAACTATGGCACACTGATACTGTGGGGCCAAAAACTGATACCTGGGGGCCCAGAACAGTAGCTTACTGACACTTGTAGGCCCATACCAGGGGCACACTTATACATAGAGACCCAAAATAATGGCACACTACTATTTGGAGGCCTGAAAAGTGGCACGGAGGTCTAGAACAGTGGCACACCGATCCTCTGAGGCTCAGAACAATGCTACTTTGATACTTGGAGGCCCACAGCAGTGGCACACTAGTACATGGAGGCACACAGATACTTTTAGGTGCAGAACAGTGGCACACTGATACCAGGATTCCCAGACCAGTGGCAGACTGAGACTCTGAGGCCCAAAACAATGGCCATTGACTCAGAACCATGAGGTACTGACATTCTGAGGCCTGGAACAGTGATCCACTGACACTCTGCAGCCCAGATTAATAGCATATCATAGTTAGCAACATTTGAAAATAATTAGGAGGGACCCCTTGAGGGGCTGCAGAAGAACTAAAACATGGCCTGTCGAACACTTTGGGGGCGTGGCCAATACCTTGGGTGCCACTTCACAGTGTATTGCCTCGTACACACGACCGGTTTTCCCGGCTGGAAAAAAACGATGCTTTTCTAGATGGGATTCCTCTCAAGCCTGCCTTGCATACACACGGGCACACAAAAGGCCGCTGAACTTTTGAATGCCAAAAACACGTGACGTCAAAGACTACGACGAGCCATCAAAATGCGTCAAATTGTTTACGAGCATGCGCGGTTTTATTCCCCTCGGGAAAGCATACAGACGACCGGTTTTCTCGGCAGGATTTTTTCCTAAAAGGGAAAAAAGAGAGCTGGTTCTCCGCGGTTTTCCTGTCGGGAAAACTGAGATGGAGCATACACACGGCCGGTTTTCCCGGCCAAAAGCGGTCATGGCAGTTTTCCCGGCGGTAAAACTGGTTGTGTGTATGAGGCAATAGACTTGCAGTGTCCCACCTTTATTCCTTGCATTAGACAAAATAGTGTCTGGGGATACATTGAAGAAATAAAAGTATTACACTGAATATTGAGACACACAAACTTGAGGACAAAATCTAAGTTTTAAGACATAACACTCATGCACAACATATGCTTTTCTGCACACCAGACAAGACCAGACATCATAGAAGCCACAATATCTGAGCTTAGGTCACAAAGCTGGTAGAGGCCGAACTTACAAGAGGTCTTCCCTTAAACGCTTGGAACATTCAAAAGCAGTCCCACTGAGCAGTGGGCAACACAGCAAAAAATCGCTAACATACCCAACATAACTTACAGAAAACTGGGCACTGCATGCAGCTTAAGGACCTTGTGTCCAAAGCTGGCATCAGATGGGACAGAAACTTGGTAAAAAATAAAACGCGTGAACATTGGCGTTCGCTGAAATTTTTTCAGTGGGAGGGGGGGGGGGGTCGCTTTGGCAGTGGCATTTTACCCTTTCATCGACTGCTAGCGGGGATTAAAAGCGACCCCCCCACGTTAAAATGTAAAAACACCCCACTGTACCCCCTGCATCTTTCAATATATCTTTGCCTCTACTGTGTACCCCCTTTCCACAACTGCACCTCTGGACCCCTTTACTTTACACAGCACCCTGCATTACTGGACCCCTTTACATTACACAGCACCCTACATCACTGGACCCCTTTACATTACACAGCACCCTACATCACTGAACCCCATTATATTACACAGCACCCTGCATCACTGTACCCCTTTACTTTACACAGCACCCTGCATCACTGGACCCCTTTACTTTACACAGCACCCTGCATCACTGGACCCCTTTACATTACACAGCACCCCACAGCTCTGGACCCCTTTACATTACACAGCACCCTACATTACTGTACCCCTTTACATTACACAGCACCCTGCATCACTGGACCCCTTTACTTTACACAGCACCCTGCATCACTGGACCCCTTTACTTTACACAGCACCCTGCATCACTGGACCCCTTTACATTACACAGCACCCTGCACCACTGGACCCCTTTACATTACACAGTACCCCACAGCTCTGGACCCCTTTACATTACACAGCACCCTGCATCACTGGACCCCTTTACATTACACAGCACCCTGCACCACTGGACCCCTTTACATTACACAGCACCCTGCACCACTGGACCCCTTTACATTACACAGCACCCTGCATCACTGGACCCCTTTACATTACACATCACCCTGCATCACTGAACCCCTTTACATTACCCTGCACCACTGGACCCCTTTACATTACACAGCACCCTGCATCACTGGACTCCTTTACATTACACAGCACCCTGCATCACTGGGCCCCTTTACATTACACAGCACCCTGCATCACTGGACCCCTTTACATTACACAGCACCCTGCATCACTGGACCCCTTTACATTACACAGCACCCTGCATCACTGGATCCCTTTACATTACACAGCACCCTGCATCACTGGACCTATTTCTATTATTACATTGTTATACAAAATGAAATGGTTCAACTCACCACAATGCAGAATCAGTCGGAGCCCCGAGTGTGTCACCTGCCACCATCGCCTGCCACGCGTTGCGGATTGTCACTTGCCGCAAGTTGTGGATTGTCACTTGTCACGTCGCCTGCCACATGTTTATCACTTGCCACAAGTTGCAGATTGTCACTTGCCACGTCACTTGCCACATGTTTATTACTTGCCACAATGTGCGGATTGTCACTTGCCACTTTGCCTGTCACATGTTGTGGATTGTCACTTGCCACATCGTCTGTCACACATTGCAGATTGTCACTTGCCACATCGCCTGTCACACATTGCAGATTGTCACCTCCCACATCGCCTGTCTCATGTTGCGGATTGTCACTTGCCACGTCACTTGCCACATGTTTATTACTTGCCACAAGTTAGGGATTGTCACTTGCCACGTCGCCTGTCACATGTTGTGGATTGTCACTTGCCACGTCGCCTGCTGTCACACATTGTGGATTGTCACTTGCCACGTCACCTGTCACATGTTGCGGATTGTCACTTGCCACATCGCCTGTCACATGTTGCGGATTGTCACTTGTCTGCTCCCCTTACTGTGTCCCAGAGTCAGGGGCCAGGGCTGTCAGGCAGCAGAGAGATTATTAAATCTCTCTGATTCCCACGCTGCCTACACAGTGAGGGCAGAGCTGCAGGGTGGGCGGTGAGAGATGATGTCATCTCTCTTCTCCCCCCGCTCACCAGCTCGCTGATTGGCCAGCACTTGCTCAGACAAGTGCTGAGCTGCCCGGCCCGCACGCTCTCTCACCCGACACCCATCAGCGGAGCCGCCCGCTCTTTTAGCTGGCGGAGCCGCACGCTATGTCACCTACCCAGCCGCCCGCTCCCTCGCCAGCCCACCCAGCTGCCCGCAACCCGGCCCGCTCGCTCTCACCCGCCCGTGGAGCGCTCTCTCACCCATCCACGGCACTCACCCACCATCCGCTGTTAGATTCCAGGGGGCCCCCCCCCTTGCCCTATGGAGCGGAAGCCCATGCGTGTGAACAAAAGCACAGGTGGCAGCCTTGCAAATCTGTGAGACAGTTGCCTGATACTGAAAATCACAAGAAGCATTTACAAACCTAAAGAAGAGAGTCGTAACAGGAAAGAGGAATCCGATTCTTGAGATCATAAGCTTGAGCCTAGGTTCCCACCGTAGCTATGCAGAAACCAGCACAATTACAGCGCCGGTTCCCACATCGCATCTCTCCCGCAGGCAGTTCACACTGCCTTCTGCGAACCGCTGTGGGTGTCAATACAATGTTAATGACACCCCCAGATCGGTTCACAGATCGCAGTGCGAACTGTGAACTCGCACAGGAATCAGATCACATAGGTGAGAACACCCATGCGACCCGTTTCCAGTGCGGGAAAAAAAAAGTTCCTGCACTTTTCTCCTGCAAATCTAATGCGAGTTCAGCCATACAACTGTATGGCTGAACTCGCATTGCACAGACATCGCTTGTGATCGGCACCACAGTGCGAACCCAGTGTGAACCCAGGCTTAATGATGGTCTAAACAAATGAACTCGCTGCTCCAGGTGAGACAGGAAGCCTAATGATATCACGGGTGCCTGCCTCGGCTGGCCTCTGCATACGATCAACACTGAAGAAATGGCTGCACTCCAAGATCCATCAAAATTCTTATTTGTAGTCAGAGTCTTCGAGTAAGTAAGCGTTAAGCCCTAACAACCAAGGCCTGAGGTGTGCCTTGGCCTAGCTGGTCGGTATGCCTGAGAAGAGGGCAAAAGACACATCTTTAGGTGAAGAAGGGAAGGTAACCGACCGACAAGGAAGGCAGCGCGTGCCCCGAAGGCAACAGTATATGTTTCCGGTGAGCATCCGCAAAGACTGGAGAAACCCATCGACTTAAGGTAGGCGGTTCCATCTATCGAACCTGCAAAGCAGCCCAGAAGTCGACTGAACACCCCGAGAAGGTTGGATAGAGCCTGACACCTGAAATAACCCAGACATGAGACTGAAGTGCTCGTGATGAGAGGATACGAGAGGGAAGCCAAAGCAAGGCTGGCCCGAGGGGCCCCTGCAACGAGGCCAAGCAGAATGAAATGCCTCAACGGACACCCGTGAAGTGCTCTGTGAAGAAACCCCCCAAACCCCTGGCCTACCCACCCTAGGTATGGGAAGTGAGAGGGTGAGTTGCAAAAGGACAACCTGGCAGGAGTCTGAAGTGCTGGATACCTGGAGGAGCAGGTAGAAAAGGCCAATGCGCTGAGGCAACCAGCATCGTTGAACATGGAAAAAGCCAGACACACAAACACTGGACCCACCTGGCGGACTCGGCCGGCAGATCCCAGGCAGAAGCATGACCCGATCATGAGTCCTGAACGCACAATAGTCCAACCCCATCAACAGCAAGACTGATGGAACGAGTGCAAGACAGTTGACATCGGTGTGGAAGCCAATCCAAACCTCCCTCAAGTAGAGCAAGTGCTGGACCGCCAGACCACGGACGAGTACCCAACGGAAAAACTAGCAGGAAAAGCAGCCCAAAAGAACCAATGCTACAGGAACTCGCTACTAGGTACCAAGGAGGCCCCCCCCCCACCTACAGAATGAAGTAAAAAAAACAGACCAAGCATCCCGTGATTGAAGGGATGCACATGAACTAGTCCAACAGAGACGGGCAGCGAGCCCAACCAGGAACACAAACTAAACATGACAACAACCAGACAGAAATCGTGGGGCAGAAACGCTATGACAGAAATCGTGGGGCAGAAACGCTATGACAGAAAACGTGGGGCAGAAACGCTATGACAGAAATGCAATGACAGAAAAACCAGGGGCAGAAAGGTATGAGAGAAACGCTGAGCCTGACATGCTGAGGCCAACGTGCCATGACAGGAAAACCTGGGGCAGAAAATGTATGAGAGAAATGCCGAGCCTGAACGCAGAGCTTGCAATGCTGAGGCAGAAATGCAATGACAGCAAACCTGGAGCAGGAACGCTGAGACTGAAAAGCTACGGCAAAGCAATGACAGAACCCTGGGGCAGAAAATGCTAAGACAACGCCGAGACTGAACCGCTGACGCAGACAAAATGCAATGACAGAAAACCCCTGGGGTAGAACCACTATGATAGAAACGCTATGATAGGATGCTGAGACTGAAAATCAAACGACAGAAACCTGGGCCAGAACGCTACGACAGAAGGTGACTGAAATGCAACCACAGAAACCTGGGGCAAAACGCTATGACAGAACGTGACTGAAAAAAGCAAGACAGAAACCTGGGGCAGAACGCTATGACAGAACGTGAGACTGAAAATGCAATGACAGAAACCTGGGGCAGAACGCTAAGACAGAACGTGACTGAAAATGCAATGACAGAAACCTGGGGCAGAAACGCTGAGACTGAAAGCCATGGCAGAATGCGATGCCAGAACCCCTTGGGCAGAAATGCTATGAGAGAAACTCTGCGTCTGAAACGCTGAAACAGAAACACAAAGACAGAAAACCCTGGGCAGAAAGAAACACTATGACAGAACGCTGAGAGTGAACCGCTGCTTTGGAAAAGCAATGACAGAGAAACCTGGGGCAGAAACGCTGAGACTGAACTGCTGAGACAGAAAATGTACTGACAGAACGGCCCTGGGGCAGAAATGTGATGACAGAAACCCAGCGACCGAAAAGCAAGAAATGCCGGAACAGAAACGCCAAATAAAAACGCCTGGTGCATGAAAATGCTGAACAGGAAGCTAAGACAAATGCATGTAACGCAAGGAAATACTGCCAGCGTGACCCGTGGGTGTGCTGCCCCCCCCATGCTGCTGGCGAGACTGCGGAAAAAAAGGTGGACTGCCCCCCCGCATACTGCCAGCATGACCCCTGGAGATGTGGGTGGACAGCACCCCCCCAACTGCCAGCGTGTGACCCCCTGCAGCGGTGAGCTGAACACCCCCCCAGCTGCCAGCGTGGTCCAGGAGGAGTGAATGCACGTCCCCTAACATGAATCCAACATGGCCCGGGAGTAGAGGATAGATGGATGGACGGGTGCAGCGCAGCGCAGCACCCCCCCTCCCGAGAACCCGAGAACCAGGCACCGGGAGGAGGAGTGAGTGGACACCCAGAGAAGATGGGTGAGTGCCCCCCCCATGGTGCTCGGCGTGCGCCCCCCCCTCTCTCGGATGCCTGCAAGTACCCGGAGAAGGAAGGGAGGCGTGGGGAGACCCTCCCCATGAAGCCGGCGTGAGAACCGGGCGGTGATAGGCTCCCCCCTCCCCCTGATGAGCAGGTAGACCAGGATGAGCAAGCGAACGCCCCCCCCTGCATGGAACCCGGAGCAGGAAGGGAGGCGTGCGGGAGTCCCCCACGTGAAGTCGGGAGGTGAGTGACCCATGACATGACTGCCCGCACGCGTCTCCCTACCCCCAGCGACAGAGCAGATTACTCCGACCCCCGCTCACTCAGCAAGGCTTCCCTCCCGGTAAAGGCAAGCCGTGGGCGGGCAGACAGCTAGTGCATGACACCCCCCTCCCACCGGCCCGTGCATGACGACTGGCATCCGAGCGGACCCCCCCGTTGAAGCCCTCCGCCCCCCTACCAGATAGTTTTATGGCATTTTTATTAATAATTTTTTTTTTTACTAGTAATGCCGGCGATCAGCGATTTTTATCGTGACTGCGACATTATGGCGGACACATCGGACACTTTTGACACCATTTTGGGACCATTGTCATTTTTATAGCAATCAGTGCTATAAAAATGCACTGATTACTGTAAAAATGACACTGGCAGTGAAGGGGTTAACCTGTAGGGGGCGCTGAAGGGGTTAAGTGTGACCTAGCGAGTGATTCTTACTGTTAGGGGGCGTGGCTTGCCTTGACACCTCACTGATCGCTGTTCCCGATGAGAGGGAACACGATCAGTGACAGTGTCACTAGGCAGAACGGGGAGATGTTGTGTTTACACTTACCTCTCCCCGTACTTCAGCTCTGTGACCCGATCGCGGAACACCGGTGGCGATCGGGTCCCGCGGGTGCGGTCACAGAGCTTGCGACAGGGACGCGAGCGCGCCACCGGCGGTGCACGCGTGTGACCAAACGGCCGGCAATTTAAAGGGGCCGTATATATACACCATTTTGCCTGTCCGTGCCATTCTGTCTACGTAAATCTGTTCACACACTAACAGGTGCGCTTATTCACTACAAAGATAAGTCAGCATTATTCTCCTTATATAATCCTATCCAATATAGCAACAGGTGATACAGATCATTAAATTGCAGACTTCTTTCTAGCCACATGTGATTTACATAAACATTGATGTGAAAGAAAAAGAAGACTGAAGCCCCATACACACTATCAGTTTTCTTGCAGGTTTTTCTCTTCAGGTTTACCAAAACCATCTAATATGAGGTCAAACCTTAAGAGTTTCAATTCGTATGCAATCAGGCAGGCCCTTGCACTACATGGTTTTGGTAAACCTGAAGAGAAAAACCTGCAAGAAAACTGATAGTGTGTATGGGGCTTGAGGCTGGGTTCACACTAGTGCGACACGACATCCGTCCTACTTTGGATCCGACTTTGCCCTGCGACATGAAGCCGACATATGTCCGACTTTCAATGAACGGGGATCCGACTTGGATCCCCGCCAATAGCAGGCACTGTGTTTGGTATTAATCTTGAGGGGGAACTCCAGGCCAAATTTTAAATTTAAAAACAACGGCGTGGGTTCCCCTCCAGAGGCATACCAGGCCCTTGGGTCTGGTCTGGATTTGAACGGGCGCCCCTACGCCGAAAAAACGGCGTGGGGGTCCCCCCAAGGTCCAAACCAGACCCTTATCCGAGCACACAACCTGGCAGGCCGCAGGGGAAGAGGGGGGGGACGAGAGAGCGGCCCCCCCTCCCTCCTGAACCGTACCAGGCCACATGCCCTCAACATGGGGGGGGTTTGTGCTCTGGGGCAGGGGGGCGACCTGCGGCCCCCCCACCCCAGAGCACCCTGCCCCCATGTTGATGAGGACAGGGCCTCTTCCCGACAACCCTGGCCGTTGGTTGTCGGGGTCTGCGGGCGGGGGGGCTTATCGGAATCCGGGAGCCCCCTTCAATAAGGGGGCCCCCGGATCCCGGCCCCCCCACCCTATGTGAATGAGTATGGGGTACATCGTACCCCTACCCATTCACCTGGTGGAAAAAATTGCAATAAAAAAACACTACACAGGTTTTTAAAGTAATTTATTACACAGCTCCGGGGGTCTTCTTCCGACTCCGGCGCTCTTCTTCCGACTTCCGGGGGTCTTTTCCGACTTCGGGGGTCTCCGGTGTCGTCTCCCGCTCTCCGGTTCTTTCTTCCGCCGGGCCTCCGCTAACTTCTTTTTAGCTCTTTTGCTAACGGAGGCGCGGTCTTCCCGTTGTCTCGTCCGGCTCTCCGTTGTCCTTCTGCCGGCCCCTCCACTAACTTCTTGGTAGCTCTTTCGCTAGTGGAGGGGCCGGTCTTCCCGTCGTCGCCGTCTTCTTCCCTCTTCTCCTTCTCGATGTTGACGCGTCGCTTCCTCCCGCTGTAATACTGGCTCTCCGCTCCGCTCCGCATTAATATAGGCTTCTCATGACGTCACAGTCACATGTTCCGGGGCACATGGCCCCGGAGCATGTGACTGTGACGTCATGGGAACATGTGACTGTGACGTCATGAGAAGCCTATATTAATGCGGAGCGGAGCGGAGAGCCAGTATTACAGCGGGAGGAAGCGACGCGTCAACATCGAGGAGGAGAAGAGAGAAGAAGATGCCGACGGCGACGGGAAGACCGGCCCCTCCACTAGCGAAAGAGCTAAAGAAGTTAGTGGAGGGGCCGGCAGAAGAAAGAACCGGAGAGCGGGAGAAGAAAAAGGCGACGGAGAAGACCGGGCCTCCGTTAGCAAGAGAGCTAAAAAGAAGTTAGCGGAGGCCCGGCGGAAGAAAGAACCGGAGAGCGCGGAGACGACACCGGAGACCCCCGAAGTCGGAAAAGACCCCCGGAAGTCGGAAGAAGACCCCCGGAGCTGTGTAATAAATTACTTTAAAAACCTGTGTAGTGTTTTTTTATTGCAATTTTTTGTCCACCAGGTGAATGGGTAGGGGTACGATGTACCCCATACTCATTCACATAGGGTGGGGGGGCCGGGATCCGGGGGCTCCCTTATTGAAGGGGGCTCCCGGATTCCGATAAGCCCCCCCCGCCCGCAGACCCCGACAACCAACGGCCAGGGTTGTCGGGAAGAGGCCCTGTCCTCATCAACATGGGGGCAGGGTGCTCTGGGGTGGGGGGGCCGCAGGTCGCCCCCCTGCCCCAGAGCACCAAACCCCCCATGTTGAGGGCATGTGGCCTGGTACGGTTCAGGAGGGAGGGGGGGCCGCTCTCTCGTCCCCCCCCTCTTCCCCTGCGGCCGGCCAGGTTGTGTGCTCGGATAAGGGTCTGGTTTGGATTTTGGGGGGACCCCCCACGCCGTTTTTTCGGCGTAGGGGCGCCTGTTCAAATCCAGACCGGACCCAAGGGCCTGGTATGCCCCTGGAGGGGAACCCGCGCCATTTTTTTAATTTAAAATTTGGCCTGGAGTTCCCCTTCAAGATTCATACCAAACACAGTGCCTGATATTGGCGGGGATCCAAGTCGGATCCCCGTTCATTGAAAGTCGGACATATGTCGGCTTCATGTCGCAGGGCAAAGTCGGATCCAAAGTAGGACAGATGTCGTGTCGCACTAGTGTGAACCCAGCCATAGACATATAAACTTGCACATATTTGGGTATCCATTTATATATAAAATTACCGTATATACTCGAGTATAAGCCGAGTTTTTAAGCACAATTTTTTGTGCTGAAAATGCCCCCCTCGGCTTATACTCGAGTCACCTTTTTGCGCCTGATCTCCCGGACTTTAGGGAGCCAGTACCGGCCGTCCGTAGGTTCCCTGGACCCCAAACTTGGCACACCTATAGCCCCACTCTTCCTCTACAAGTGTGCAAAGTTTCTTGTCGGGGACACCTATGGCCGGGGAGCAACGGTTTTTCAAATCCGGGCACCCCTTCCATAGACTCCCATGTTAAACGGTCATTTCTCTGGTGACTTTGGGGACCCGGTACCGGCCGGTCGTAGGTCCTCTGGACCCCAAACTTGACTTGGTACACATATAGCCCCACTCTTCGGCCTCGTACACATGGCCGATTTTCTCAGCAAGAACCAGCAAGAAACTTGCTGGCAGAGAGGTCTTGCCGAGTAAATCGGTCGTGTGTACGCGGCTATCGGGTTTCTCGTCGAGAAAACCGACAAGAAACCTCGACGAGAAAATAGAGAACCTGCTCTCTATTTTCTCGTCGAGATTCTCCTCGGCATGTTTCTTGACGAGAAAAGTGAGTGTGTGTACACTTACCTGTCCTCCCGGAAGCCCGCGCATGTTCGAAATGAATTCGACACATGCGCGGTAGCTTCATAGGCATACGTAGGGTATACCAAGATGGCGGCGACGGCATCGAATGTGACGAGCGCTTGCTCGTCGTAGTCGATGACGTCACCGCGTACGCTCCATTCAAAGAACCGCGGGTTCTTTGAAACGAGCGTGTGTACACTCGGCCGGGACAAGTTTCTTGTCCAAGAATCTCGTCGAAAAAAACGACATGTTTTTTTCAACGAGAATCTCGGCCGTGTGTACGAGGCCTTCCTCTACAAGTTTGCAAAGTTTCTTGTCCGGGGGACCTACGGCCGGGTAGCACCGATTTTTCAAAGCCGGGCACCCCTTCCATAGACTCCTATGTTAAACGTCAGTCTAGTCATGGACACAGTGAGGCATGGGCACAGAGAGGCAAAGTGAGGCACACCCTAGGCTTATACTCGAGTCAATACGTTTTCCCAGTTTTTGTGGTAAAATTAGGTGCCTCGGCTTATATTCGGGTCGGCTTATACTTGAGTATATACGGTAATAGTAATGATGAGGATATGCCAATATAGAAATTTCATGTGCTATGAGAAAAGAGGAGAAGATGTGCATATGAATTGTATATAAAAAATAGATGTATATGTAGAAGAGAAAAGATATCCAAATTTAAAAACATTATAACCTATTTGTATCCCAATGGTTAAAGATGAATATATGTTTGCTATACTCCATTATACCTGGGTAAATGTATATGTGAATACATATATATTTGGCTAACCCCACAATAAAAACATTAATCAAAAACATGGGGAAGCTATCAGGGTATAAAGATAGAAAAAGGGAGGAGTATAGGACGAGACAAAATTGACCAAAAAATGATCAGCGGTATACGGTTCATACAGAACAAAGATGTCCATTGATTATCTGTTCCGTATGACCTCAGTACCATGATCGGTCCTAACTAGATAGATAAATTCATGTACGGTATACAAATTTGTGACATCATAAGAGGCCTATATAAATCGTTGTGAACCGCGCACCCGGCATTACAGAGGAGGAAGCGACGTGTCAACATCGAAGAGGAGAAGAGGGAAGAAGACGACGGGGAAGACCGGGCCCCTCCGCTAGCAAAAGAGCTGGAAGAAGATAGCGGAGGAGCCCGGCAGAAGGACAATGGAGAGCGGGAGGAGACGACGGGGAAGACCGGGCCCCTCCGCTAGCAAAAGAGCTGGAAGAAGATAGCGGAGGAGCCTGGCAGAAAGAAAAAGGCACCAGAGAGCAGAAGAAGAGACCCCCGAAGTCGGAAGAAGACCCCGGAGCTGCCTAATAAATGACTTTAAAAACCTGTGTAGTGTTTTTTTTTTCTTGACACTTTTTTCCTCCATACTCATTCCTCCCCCCTATACTCTTTCACATAGGGGGGGGGCGGGATCTGGGGGCTCCCTTATTAAAGGGGGATCCCGGATTATGATAAGCCCCCTGCCCGCAGACCCCGTCAACCAACGGCCAGGGTTGTCTGGAAGAAGCCCTTGTCCTCATCAACATGTGGGCAAGGTGCTTTGGGGTGGGGGGGGGGGCGCAGGGCGCCCAGCTGCCCCAAAGCACCAAACCCCCCATGTTGAGGGCATGCGGCCTGGTACGGTTCAGGGGGGGGGGCGCTCGCTCGTCCCCACCCCCATTCCTGACCGACCGGGCTGCATGCTCGGATAAGGGTCTGGTATGGATTTTGGGGGGCCCCCAAGCTGTTTTTTCGGCGTAGGGGGTCCTCTTAAAATCCATACTAGACCGAAGGGCCTGGTATGCTCCTGGAGGGGAACCCATGCCGTTTTTTTATTTAAAATTTGGCGTGGAGTTCCCCCTCAGGATTCATACCAAACACAGTGCCTGGTATTGGCGGGAATCCACGTTGGTTCCCCGTTCAATACAGTGTCGCGTCGCACACGGCCTGAGCCTTCTCGCTATTGCAGCGAGCGCGAGATGTCGGCACCCTGTCGCCGAGAATCTGCGCAATGGGATCGCGATAGAAATACATTCTCGCGGACACCTACTGTACATGTATCCCTATGGAATAGCGGGTGTCAGTGGATGAACATCCGCTGACACACGATCTCATCAGTGTCCGCTATGCTCCATTTCTGCAAAGGAGGAAAATAATATTTTTCCATCCGTCTGTGGATCGGATGAACACAGACAGACGGTTCGTGTTCCTCCGATCCCCCCATAGAGGAGAGCGGAGATCTGACTGGTCCGTCTCTGCACAGTGTGCAGAGTAGGGATAAGCCGAACACCCCCCGGTTCGGTTCGCACCAGAACCTGCGAACGGACCGAAAGTTTGCGCAAACTTTAGAACCCTATTAAATACAATGGACGCGAACGTTCGAAATCTAAAGTGCTAATTATAACGGCTAATATGCATGTTATTGTCCTAAAAAGTGTTTGGGGACCCGGGTTCTGCCCCAGGGGACATGTATCAATGCAAACAGAAGTTTTAAAAATGGCAGTTTTTTCGGGAGCAGTAATTTTAATGATGCATAAAGTGAAAAAAAAAAGTAAAATATTCCTTTAAATATCGTACCTGGGGGGTGTCTAAAGTATGCCTGTGAAGTGGTATGTGTTTGCCGTGTTTAGAACTGTCCCTGCACAAAATGATATTTCTAAAGGAAAAAAAGCCATTTAAAACTGCTTGCGACTTTAATGTCATGTCTTGTCCTGGCAATATGGATGAAAATCTTTGAGAAAAATGGCAAAGACCCTTTGGGTCTTGTATGGATATTAAGGGGAACCCCGCACCCAAAATAAAAAAAGGCCCTATATACTCTGAACAGCAGTATACAGGCAGTGCAAACAA
Organism: Rana muscosa; assembly: GCA_029206835.1. Lineage (NCBI taxonomy): Eukaryota > Metazoa > Chordata > Amphibia > Anura > Ranidae > Rana > Rana muscosa. The sequence continues at coordinate 78,678,080 of JARGYO010000094.1, forward strand.
GACAGGGACTGTAGGTTTGTTCTTAAGTAGAATCTGTTTGTAATTTTGAACAGGTACATTGTTTAAGTGTAGCTCCAGCCAAAAAATATATTTTTAAGCTTTTTGGAAAACATAGGGAAGGGTTATCACCCCTGTAACATTTGTTTTGCTGTCTGTGCACCTGTTCAGAAGATTTCACCTCACTTTCCGTCCCAATGACAAATGTTTTTGGAAAAGTAGGGTTTTTATTGAAACAAGGATTGGTGATAAAGCATCAGTAGAGAGGAGACACCTTTTTCCCATATTGACTCTTATGCGGCGTACACACGATCGTTTTTCATGCCATTTTTTAAACCAACGTTTTTCTCGTTGTTTTTTTTCATGTTTCCTCTCAAGCCTGTCTTGCGTACACACGATCATTAAAAAAAACCGTTCAAGCAAAGCGCAGTGACGTACAACACGTACAACGGCACTATAAAGGGGAAGTTCCGTTCGGATGGCGCCACCCTTCATGTTAGTAAAGTTTGTTGAGCGACGATTCGCGCTTTTCAGCCTCGTGCTTTTCAGTCCGTTACAGCGTGACGAATGTGCTATCTCCATTACAAACGCTAGTTTTACCAGAACGAGCGCTCCCATCTTATACTTGATTCTGAGCATGCGCGTTTTTCTCACCTCGTAAAAGCATACACACTATCGTTTTTCATGTCGTTAAAAAAAACGACATGAAAAACGACGTGAAAAAATAGAGCATGTTCGAAATTTTTAATGGCCGTTTTTCACGCCGTTAAAAATGCTCTGGAGCATACACACGATCGTTTTAATGCCCATTTTTAAAAATTGCATTTTTAACGGCATGAAAAACTATCGTGTGTACGCCGCATTACAGGAGAGAATTTCCCTTCCTTGGGGTAGATTTCCTCTCACTTCCTTTTGTCTCCTTCCGTTTGCAAGTAAGATGGATGTTTGAAAGTAGGGGCCTGCTGTATATACTCTGCTGAAATTTGCCCCTTAGATGTGGGTGTTGCCACAACACTGTGAGCCCTCACAGTTACTCTTGGTGGGCGCTGGAACGCCCTGCTGTGAACTATTATATCAGGAATTGTAATTACATGCCATTGTTGAACAGTGGTAGGAAAAATTGGGCCTTTGGTGGTGGTGCTGGTGCTACAACACTGTCAGCCCTCACAGTTACTCTTGGTGGGCGCATGAATGGGCCCTACTGTTAATTATTAGATCAAGAATTGTAATTGCATGCCCCTGTTGAAGAGGGGCAGAAAAATTGGGCCTTTGGTGGTGGTGGTGGTGTTGCCACAACACTGTAAGCCCTCACAGTTACTCTTGGTGGGCGCAGGAATGGGCCCTGCTGTGAATTATTAGATCAAGAATTGTAATTGCATGCCCCTGTTGAACAGGGGCAGAAATATTGGGCCTTATTCACTAGTGCCACAACACTGCAACCCCTCACAGATACTGTACTTGGAGCACAGCAATGAGCCCTGTTGCAAAGTATTGCATCAAAAATTGTAATTACACGCCCCTGTTAAACAGGGGCTGAAAAATTGGGCCTTAGGCACTGGTGCCACAACACTGCAACCCCTCACAGATACTGTACTTGGAGCACAGCAATGAGCCCTGTTGCAAAGTATTGCATCAAAAATTGTAATTACACGCCCCTGTTAAACAGGGGCAGAAAAATTGGGCCTTAGGCACTGGTGCCACAACACTGCAACCCCTCACAGATACTGTACTTGGAGCACAGCAATGAGCCCTGTTGCAAAGTATTGCATCAAAAATTGTAATTACACGCCCCTGTTAAACAGGGGCTGAAAAATTGGGCCTTAGGCACTGGTGCCACAACACTGCAACCCCTCACAGATACTGTACTTGGAGCACAGCAATGAGCCCTGTTGCAAAGTATTGCATCAAAAATTGTAATTACATGCCCCTGTTAAACAGGGGCAGAAAAATTGGGCCTTAGGCACTGGTGCCACAACACTGCAACCCCTCACAGATACTGTACTTGGAGCACAGCAATGAGCCCTGTTGCAAAATATTGCATCAAAAATTTTAATTACACGCCCCTGTTAAACAGGGGCTGAAAAATTGGGCCTTAGGCACTGGTGCTGGTGCCACGACACTGCAACCTCTCCCAGATACTCTATTTGGAGTGCAGGAATGAGCCCTGCTGCAAAGCATTGCATAAAAAATTGTAATTACATGCCCCTGTTAAACAGGGGCTGAAAAATTGGGCCTTAGGCACTGGTGCTGGTGCTACGACACTGCAATCTCTCCCAGATACTCTAGTTGGAGTGCAGGAATGAGCCCTGCTGCAAAACATTGCATAAAAAATGTAATTACATGCCCCTGTTAAACAGGGGCTGAAAAATTGAGCCTTAGCCACTGGTGGCGGCACCCAGAAACAAAAATGTTCTTCCACGCTATCATCAGAAATCAGATCATTGAGGAGGAGGAGGATAGTCAGTCAACATAACAGGACAGTCACTCAGCATCAGCATAGGCAGTCTTGAAGGGATGTGACATTTCAAAATAAATTATTCTGTTATATCAGCTTTAGGTACTTGGTAGCTGGTGGTGATCCAAGACTGGTTCATCTTTATGAAGGTCAGTCGATCAACCGAGTCAGTGGACAGGCGCACCCTGTAATCCGTGACAAAGCCTCCAGCAGCACTGAATGTGCGTTCCGAAAGAACGCTGGATGCAGGACAGGCCAGTAGCTCAATTGCATACTGTGCAAGCTCTGGCCAGTGATCCATCCTCAAGACCCAGTAAGCCAGAGGATTTTCGGTGGGAAAGGTGTCCAAGTCTGACCTTGCCCCTAGGTATTCCTGCACCATGTATATCAGGCGCTGGCGATGGTTGCTGGAACCGATCATACCTTGGGGCTGCAGACTAAAAAATTGTCTGAACGTATCGGTCAGACGGCCACCTTCCCCACCGCTCCTTCTTTGACTGACCGAAGCCTCAGAAACTCGTTGTCCAGGACCAGGAGTTTGTAACCTCCCAGTCTCTGGGAATGCGTTGCACAGACCTTTCTGCAAGGCCTCCCGGAGATGTCTCGTCCTCTGCTCCCTCTGCGACGGTAAGATAAGGTCCTCAACCTTACCCTTGTATCGTGGATCAAGGAGAGTGGCCAGCCAGTAATGGTCCCTCTCCTTGATCCGAAGAATACGAGGATCCTTCCGCAGACTTTGCAGGATCAGGGAGGCCATGCAGCGTAGGTTAGCTGAGGCATTCGGTCCGGAGTCCTCTGGGTCACTAAGGACGACATGATCCGCAGCCACGTACAAGTCCATGGGTTTCTTGGGAAAATCATCCCTAAAAGACTGCTGCTGTTGATGCTGAGTGCCAGGCTACACCTCCATGCTGACACAATCCTCCTCCTCCTCCTCCTCGTCATCTTCCTGTGCGATGGGTGGGACAGAAGGAACACTGTCTGGGTAAAGGGGGCCTTGAGAGGCAAGGAAGTCCTCCTCTTCCTGCCTCTGTTCTGCCTCAAGTGCCCTGTTCATTATTCCACGCAGCGTATGCTCCAACAGGTGGACAAGAGGTACAGTGTCACTGATGCATGCACTGTCACTGCTCACCATCCTCATGGCCTCCTCAAATGGTGCCAGGACAGTGCATGCATCCCTGATCATGCCCCACTGGCGTGGTGAAAAAAACCCGAGCTCCCCTGACCCTGTCCTGGTGCCGTAGTCACACAGGTACTCATTGATGGCCCTCTGCTGCGTGTGCAGCCGCTGCAGCATGGCAAACCTTGAGTTCCACCTGGTGGACATGTCACATATAAGGCGGTTCTTGGGCAGGTTCAACTCCTTTTGCAGCTAAGCCAGCCGAGCACTGGCATTATATGATCTACGGAAATGCACACAGACTTTCCTGGCCTGTCGCAGGACATCCTGTAAGCCCGGGTACCTGCCCAAGAACCGCTGCACCACCAGGTTAAGGACGTGAGCCACACAGGGCACATGGGTCAGTTGTCCCTGTTGGAGGGCGGAGAGGAGGTTGGTGCCATTGTCGCAAACCACCATTCCTGGCTTAAGCTGGCGTGGCGTCAACCACCTCTCGGCCTGCCCCTGCAGAGCTGACAGAACCTCTGCCCCAGTGTGGCTCCTGTCCCCCAAACACCTGCGTACTTGCGTAGCCCCTTGAACCGCTGGTTCCAAGGACAAAGCACAGGAAGAGGCCATGGAGGAAGAAGAAGAGGAGGGGGTGGAGGAGAGAGGTGTGTCACAACCAGTAGTAGCATTTTGGAGGCGTGGCGGCGGAACAACCTCCAACACTACTGCACCTTGTCCTGCATCCTTCCCAGCTGCCAAAAGAGTGACCCAATGGGCCGTGAAAGAAAGGTATCGTCCCTGTCCATGCCTGCTGGACCATGAGTCAGCGGTAATATGCACCTTACCGCTGACCGCCCTGTCCAGCGAGGCATGGACATTGCCTTCCACATGCCGGTAGAGAGCCGGAATCGCTTTCCGTGAGAAAAAGTTGCGTTTGGGAACCTGCCACTGAGGAACCGCACATTGCACAAACTCACGGAAGGGGGCCGAGTCTACCAACTGAAAAGGCAGCAGTTGAAGTGCTAGCAACTTAGCCAAGCTAGCATTCAACCGCTGGGCATGTGGATGGCTGGGAGTGAACTTCTTTCGACGGTCCAGCAGCTGGGGCAGGGAAATTTGCCTGCTACAATCGGACGTCGGTGTACTGCTAGCAAAGTGCCCGCAAGTACTTGGCTGTGACACACCTAATTCTACACCTTCATTCCTCTCAGTGCAGGTTTCAGAGAGGACTGAAGGTATAGTGGGGTTGGAGATCCCAGCTGATGAGGAGCAAGGAGAGGTCCGCTTTGTTCTTTGGTGTGGGTCTTTAAGGGACGCTTGCCAACGAGCTGCATGGCAGGTCAACATATGTCTGGTCAAGCATGTGGTGCCCAAGCGGCTGATGTTTTGGCCACGCGAGATACGCTTGAAACATATGTTGCAAATAGCAGCGGTGCGATCTGATGCACTAGACTCAAAAAAGGCCCACACCAAAGAACTTTTGGAATAACGAGCAGAGGCAGCGCCCTGCACAGGCGGAGCTCTGCGGTGTGATTCAGTCGGTGTGCTGCCTTTACGCTGGCCCCCGGAGGGCATCCTGCCTTGTTGGAGATGTGCCTCCTCCTCATCCTCCTCCTCCTCCTCTCTCCTATCAGGCACCCATGTGGAGTCAGTGACCTCATCATCCCCTCCCTCCTCATCACTGGAGCCAATCTGGCAGTATGCTGCAGCTGCTGGAACATGACTACCAGATTGCTGTCCTTCTTGAGCATCCCCTCTCTCTGCGCTCACGCTACTGCCTTCCTCTAGCTGGGTATCATCATCAGACACTTCAAAACGCTGGGCATCCTCCTGGAGCATGTACCCAACACTGTGCTCAAACAGTTCGGGGGACTCCTCAGGAGGACATGGTGGGTCTAGGGAAGGAGTGACTGATGATGACATTGATACCAGGGAAGAGGACGCTTTGGCAGCTGCTTTGCCAGTACCCTGAGCCTGGGTGAGAGAGGATGAGGAGGATGAGGAGGGCTTGGTCATCCACTCTACCAAGTCTTTGGCATGATGCAGCTCAACGCGTCCAGCTGCCGAAAATAAGGACAAGCGTGTCCCATGGCCACGTGCTGATGACGATGCACCGCGGCCACGACCAGCACTGTTGTCTCTAGACACAGAGCCTGCTTGCCCTCTTTTATTGGCTCCTGACTGTCTGCCTCTTCTTGTTGGCCTTCCAGACATAGTAATGGACTGCAGGGAGATGGGAAAACCAGGAATTGGAGTAGTGTATATTGTGCTGGAGGCACACAACACCCACTAACTCCTGCAGATGCCTTTATTAGAGAACACCAGCAATAAAGGGTAGATACAGGTGTATACTGTGCTGTGCTGCAGGGACACAACACCCACTAACTCCTGCAGATGCCTTTATTAGAGAACACCAGCAATAAAGGGTATATACAGGTGTATGCTGTGCTTGAGGGACACAACACCCACTAACTCCTGCAGATGCCTTTATTAGAGAACACCAGCAATAAAGGGTAGATACTAGGGATGAGCTCGGTGTTCGAGTCGAACATACGTTCGACTCGAACATCGGCTGTTCGATCGTTCGCCGAACAACGAACGATTTGGGCCGTTCGCGCCTAATTCGCGGCCCACAATGCACTACGCCATCGCAGTGTCATCCAGGCGCTGTGATTGGCCAAGCATGCACTGTGACCCCGCATGCTTGGCCAATCACAGCGCCGGCAGCGAGGAGAGCAATAATTGGCCACAGGCAGGATGCCTGTGGCCAATTATTGCTGAGGGTGTTTAGTACACGCCCCACACTATAAAAGGCCGCCAGCACGGCGGCCTAGTGTAGTGTGTTCCGGAGCAGGGAAAGAGAAGCATAGGCAGGGACAGTGAAATTTTTTTTTCTTGCTTAACCTGGATTCCTTTAGTTTAGGGAAAGAGAAGGATAGGTAGGGAGAGTGTCAGTCTGTTTTACTGTGCTAAACCTTGTTTGTAGGGACAGGGAAGGACAGTGAGGGAAATTCTCATTGTGCTATACTGTGCTAAAGCATTCCTCATCAACCATCTTTAAAAAAAATTTTTTATAGGGACAGAAAACTATAGGTAGGGAGAGTGTCAGTGTGTTTTACTGTGCTAAACCTTGTTTGTAGGGACAGGGAAGGACAGTGAGGGAAATTCTCATTGTGCTATACTGTGCTAAAGCATTCCTCATCAACCATCTTTAAAAAAATAAATTTATAGGGACAGAAAACTATAGGTAGGGAGAGTGTCAGTGTGTTTTACTGTGCTAAACCTTGTTTGTAGGGACAGGGAAGGACAGTGAGGGAAATTCTCATTGTGCTATACTGTGCTAAAGCATTCCTCATCAACCATCTTTAAAAAAAAAATTTTTTATAGGGACAGAAAACTATAGGTAGGGAGAGTGTCAGTGTGTTTTACTGTGCTAAACCTTGTTTGTAGGGACAGGGAAGGACAGTGAGGGAAATTCTCATTGTGCTATACTGTGCTAAAGCATTCCTCATCAACCATCTTTAAAAAAACATTTTTTATAGGGACAGAAAACTATAGGTAGGGAGAGTGTCAGTGTGTTTTACTGTGCTAAACCTTGTTTGTAGGGACAGGGAAGGACAGTGAGGGAAATTCTCATTGTGCTATAATGTGCTAAAGCATTCCTCATCAACCATCTTTAAAAAAAAAATATTTTATAGGGACAGAAAACTATAGGTAGGGAGAGTGTCAGTGTGTTTTACTGTGCTAAACCTTGTTTGTAGGGACAGGGAAGGACAGTGAGGGAAATTCTCATTGTGCTATACTGTGCTAAAGCATTCCTCATCAACCATCTTTTAAAAAAAAAATTATAGGGACAGAAAACTATAGGTAGGGAGAGTGTCAGTGTGTTTTACTGTGCTAAACCTTGTTTGTAGGGACAGGGAAGGACAGTGAGGGAAATTCTCATTGTGCTATACTGTGCTAAAGCATTCCTCATCAACCATCTTTAAAAAAAAAATTTTTATAGGGACAGAAAACTATAGGTAGGGAGAGTGTCAGTGTGTTTTACTGTGCTAAACCTTGTTTGTAGGGACAGGGAAGGACAGTGAGGGAAATTCTCATTGTGCTATACTGTGCTAAAGCATTCCTCATCAACCATCTTTAAAAAAAAATTTTTTTATAGGGACAGAAAACTATAGGTAGTGTGAGGGGGTTAGCTCGGCAGCGGGTGTGTGTGACCCCCGGGATGGGCTCCCCACACAAAAACAGGCCCAGCAAACGGAGGTTGTGGTTTTCATAATCAAAAAAAGGTGCGGTTTATTTTCTATTTACAGTGACAAAACACAGCAAAGCCAAAAGAAACATAAACAAAATAAATCCTGGTCAACTTGACCTCTGACTAAACATACAGGTTTCCTAACTAACAACTGGGATCAGCCTAGTGCTGTCCTAGTCCCTAAGTCCCTGGTTTTAAATGTCCAAGCAAATAGCCACACAGGCTTTGTCTCACCGCACAGGGGTTCACTCTCCCTAGACAGTCCACACAGGTCTGGGTCCAGGCATGAGCTAACATCTAATGAAGCTGGGAGTTCTTATAGAGGCCTAAATGAGCTGACAAGCTTCAGCTGGTCTCATCAACTCCCTGTCTGCACGACGCCCCACACTCTCCCTAGAGGTATGAGTCATCCATGAGCCCACTAGCCTTAGCTGGGCTTATACAACTCTCCACCTAGTTGTATAAGTCGGCGTAAAGCCTGAATCTGGGCGAAATATATCTACCCCCCTGGATGCAACCAGGTGACTTTACCTTCCTGCTGTCACATACCCCCCCCCCTCTTGTTTTAACCTCGGGGTTGGAACACCAGCAATCAGGCATTCATGTACTCGAGACAAAGCATCCACATTCCCCATTTGAACGCCAGGGCGATGCTTTACTGTGAAGTTGAATTCCTGGAGGTCCAGGAACCACCTATTCACTCTTCTATTTGTTTCCTTGTTTTGAGCCATCCACTTTAACGGAGCGTGATCCGTAACCATGTCAAAGTGCCTACCTAGCAGGTAGTACCGAAGGGAATCTAGAGCCCACTTCACCGCTAAACACTCCTTTTCAACGGTGGCGTAATTTACCTCATGGGACTTCAACTTCCTGCTGAGGTAAATGACTGGGTGCTCTTCCCCGTTCCAGACCTGGGACAATACTGCTCCTAACCCAACATCTGACGCATCACTTTGTACGACAAAGTCTTTAGAGAAGTCGGGTGAGTACAACACTGGCTGGCTACATAAGGCTTGTTTCAAGAATTGGAATGCTGCCTCAGCCTCGGGGGTCCATTTAATCATGACCGACCCTTTCCCCTTCGTTAGGTTGGTTAGGGGCACAGCCTTAGAAGCAAAGTGGGGAATGAATCGCCGATAATACCCAGCGATTCCCAGAAAGGCTCGTACCTGCTTCTTGCTGTTGGGACGTGGCCAACTCTGGATGGCCTCGACTTTGTTGAGTTGGGGTTTTATTACTCCCCTCCCAATGGTGTACCCAAGATATTTGGCCTCCTCCTGCCCAATGGTACACTTCTTGGGGTTAGCCGTAAACCCCGCTTCCCGAACAGAGTCCAGGACTGCTTGCACTTTTGGCAGATGTGAGGCCCAATCTGTGCTATGGACAATTACGTCATCCAGGTAAGCCGCAGCATACTTCCGATGGGGCCTCAGCATCTGGTCCATTTTCCGCTGGAATGTGGCCGGCGCATTCTGTAACCCGAACGGCATTCTTTTATATTGGAACGCCCCGTCTGGGGTTACAAATGCGGTTTTCTCTTTGGCCGACTTGGCCAGGGGGATTTGCCAATACCCTTTTGTGAGGTCAAGAGTCGTCATGTATCAGGCTGTTCCCAGCCGGTCGATCAACTCATCTATACGTGGCATGGGGTAGGTGTCAAATTTTGTAACTTTTGTGGGGGGGTTAGCTCGGCAGCGGGTGTGTGTGACCCCCGGGATGGGCTCCCCACACAAAAACAGGCCCAGCAAACGGAGGTTGTGGTTTTCAAAATCAAAAAAAGGTGCGGTTTATTTTCTATTTACAGTGACAAAACACAGCAAAGCCAAAAGAAACATAAACAAAATAAATCCTGGTCAACTTGACCTCTGACTAAACATACAGGTTTCCTAACTAACAACTGGGATCAGCCTAGTGCTGTCCTAGTCCCTAAGTCCCTGGTTTTAAATGTCCAAGCAAATAGCCACACAGGCTTTGTCTCACCGCACAGGGGTTCACTCTCCCTAGACAGTCCACACAGGTCTGGTTCCAGGCACGAGCAAACACCTAATGAATCTGGGAGTTTTTATAGAGGCCTAAATGAGCTGACAAGCTTCAGCTGGTCTCATCAACTCCCTGTCTGCACGACGCCCCACACTCTCCCTAGAGGTATGAGTCATCCATGAGCCCACTAGCCTCAGCTGGGCTTATACAACACTCCACCTAGTTGTATAAGTCGGCGTAAAGCCTGAATCTGGGCGAAATATATCTACCCCCCTGGATGCAACCAGGTGACTTTACCTTCCTGCTGTCACATACCCCCCCCTCTTGTTTTAACCTCGGGGTTGGAACACCAGCAATCAGGCATTCATGTACTCGAGACAAAGCATCCACATTCCCCATTTGAACGCCAGGGCGATGCTTTACTGTGAAGTTGAATTCCTGGAGGGCCAGGAACCACCTATTCACTCTTCTATTTGTTTCCTTGTTTTGAGCCATCCACTTTAACGGAGCGTGATCCGTAACCATGTCAAAGTGCCTACCTAGCAGGTAGTACCGAAGGGAATCTAGAGCCCACTTCACCGCTAAACACTCCTTTTCAACGGTGGCGTAATTTACCTCATGGGACTTCAACTTCCTGCTGAGGTAAATGACTGGGTGCTCTTCCCCGTTCCAGACCTGGGACAATACTGCTCCTAACCCCACATCTGACGCATCACTTTGTACGACAAAGTCTTTAGAGAAGTCGGGTGAGTACAATACTGGCTGGCTACATAAGGCTTGTTTCAAGAATTGGAATGCTGCCTCAGCCTCGGGGGTCCATTTAATCATGACCGACCCTTTCCCCTTCGTTAGGTTGGTTAAGGGCACAGCCTTAGAGGCAAAGTGGGGAATGAATCGCCGATAATACCCAGCGATTCCCAGAAAGGCTCGTACCTGCTTCTTGCTGTTGGGACGTGGCCAACTCTGGATGGCCTTGACTTTGTTGAGTTGGGGTTTTATTACTCCCCTCCCAATGGTGTACCCAAGATATTTGGCCTCCTCCTGCCCAATGGTACACTTCTTGGGGTTAGCCGTAAACCCCGCTTCCCGAACAGAGTCCAGGACTGCTTGCACTTTTGGCAGATGTGAGGCCCAATCTGTGCTATGGACAATTACGTCATCCAGGTAAGCCGCAGCATACTTCCGATGGGGCCTCAGCATCTGGTCCATTTTCCGCTGGAATGTGGCCGGTGCATTCTGTAACCCGAACGGCATTCTTTTATATTGGAACGCCCCATCTGGGGTTACAAATGCGGTTTTCTCTTTGGCCAATTTGGCCAGGGGGATTTGCCAATACCCTTTTGTGAGGTCAAGAGTCGTCATGTATCGGGCTGTTCCCAGCCGGTCGATCAACTCATCTATACGTGGCATGGGGTAGGTGTCAAATTTTGTAACTTTGTTCAACTGACGAAAATCGTTACAAAATCGCCAGCTCCCATCCGGTTTAGGCACCAACACAATGGGACTAGACCAATCACTTTGGGACTCCTCTATCACCCCTAAGTTCAGCATTTTCTGTACTTCCTCCCGTATTGCCTCCCGTCGGGCCTCTGGGATCCGATAGGGTTTTAACTTCACCCTTTCACCGGGCGGGGTAATGATGTCATGCTCTACCCCAGATGTTTGTCCCGGCAGCTCAGAGAATACCTCCTTGTTGCGAAGCACAAACTCCTTAACCTCCTGTTGTTGGGGTTGTGACAAGGTGGCTGCTATTCCAACCTCAGGAATCACGCAACCAGTTTGAGCTGGTGACCAAGTGTCTGCGACTAGGGACTCTCTATCCCTCCAGGCTTTCAACAGATTAACGTGATAGATCTGTTCGGGCTTTCGCCTTCCTGGTTGTCTGACCTTGTAATTCACTTCGCTCACTTTTTCCATTATCTCGTAGGGGCCTTGCCATTTGGCAAGGAATTTACTTTCAACCGTAGGGACAAGTACCAGTATCCTATCCCCCGGGGAAAAGGTACGGGTCTTGGCTCCACGGTTGTACACTCTCTGCTGTGCTAACTGCGCTTGGGCCAAATGTTCCTTCACGATGGGCATTACCTGTGCAATTCGGTCTTGCATCAGGGCGACATGCTCAATCACACTCCTGTGGGGAGAACTCTCACTTTCCCAAGTTTCCTTGGCAATATCCAACAGCCCTCTTGGGTGTCTCCCATACAGTAACTCAAAGGGGGAGAATCCCGTAGAGGATTGGGGCACCTCCCTAATAGCAAACATCAGATAAGGAAGTAGACAGTCCCAATCCTTTCCATCTCTATCCACCACTTTCTTCAACATTTGTTTTAGGGTTTTGTTGAATCTTTCAACCAGCCCATCGGTTTGGGGGTGATACACAGATGTACGTAATTGCGTCACTTTGAACAATTTACACAGCTCCTTCATAACCCGGGACATAAAGGGTGTACCTTGGTCCGTAAGCAGTTCTTTACAAATACCCACCCGGCTAAACACAAGAGATAGCTCTTTGGCTATGGTTTTGGCCGAGGTATTTCGGAGAGGGATCGCTTCTGGATAACGGGTGGCATAGTCCATTATAACTAATATGTACTGGTGCCCCCTAGCGGACTTGATTATAGGACCTACCAAATCCATGGCGATCCTCTCAAACGGGACCTCAATGATGGGTAGCGGGACCAGCGGGCTACGGAAATGTGGCATCGGGGCCGACCTCTGACACACAGGGCAGGAGGAACAATAATTTTCTATGTCCTTCATCACCCCCGGCCAATAGAATCTCTGTAATACCCTCTCTCGGGTTTTCTCTGTCCCCAGATGACCTCCAAGAATGTGCCCATGGGCCAACTCCAACACCAACTTCCTGTAAGGTTTGGGCACCACAAGCTGCTCAACGGTTTCTTCTGCCCTTTTTGCCACCCGATACAGTAGGTCCTTCTCTACGCTGAAGTATGGGTAAGTGCAGGTATTATCTGGGTTCACTAACTCGCCATCTATTTTCACTACGTTTTCCCGTGCCTTTATTAGGGCGGGGTCTTTCAACTGTTCTGTGGCAAAGTTTTCCCTGTGAACCTCAAGATCAGAAAACTCCACAGACGGTAGGTTTTCGTCTGAGGAGGTGGGCTCCTCTCCAGTTTCTTGAGTCTCCCCTGCCAATACTGATAAGGGAAATTCCGGAGAGTCCTCACCACTCTCAGGGGAGTTCTGGCTATCCCATTCCTGGTACATAGGGGCACCAGTGGGGGGCTCAGGATCATCCCACAGTTCCCAGAACTTCGGAAAATCCCTTCCCACAATGGCGTCATGCGGTAACTGAGATACTAAGCCCACTGGATGAGAGAGGGTACCTTTGGGGGTCTCGAAACACACTGTAGTCACTGGATACTCTCGGGTGTCCCCATGCACACAAATAACAGCTACCTTGCTATTCCCAGAGACCTCTGTTTTAACTAACTCAGCCTTTATCAGGGTCACAAGGCTACCTGAATCCAGCAATACCACAACATTTCTACCATTAACACACATTTTGCATAAATGTTTCTCAGTTCCTCGAATGGCAGTGCATGCGACTGTCGCACACAGCGACTGACGTCTGCCCGTCAGAAAGTCACACTGCATGGGTTCCTCCACAACCGGGCAATTGGCTGCAATATGTCCCGCTTGCCGGCAGCGGTAGCAAACGATCCTTCTTGCCGCCTCTTGAGCCGCTGATTTCCCAGGCTGTTCTCGCCAAACTTGGGGTAGAGCTCCCACCCTCTCACTCTCTCCACCCTCACCCCTTGGAATCCTCTTATCCGCCCCTGGGGATGGTCTGGTCTTAGGGTGGAAAGTCTGAGTGTCTCTGGAAGAGGCCGTCAGGTTCTCTGTAGCCAAGTATTTCTCCACACGATCCACAAGACCATCGGCCGTCTCTGGGTCTCCATGGCTTACCCACTTTTGGATGGCCGTAGGAAGAGCTCTCAAAAACCGATCCATTACAACACGTTCCACAATCTTTGGTGCGGACAAAGTCTCTGGCTGTAGCCACTTTCTGCTCAGGTGAATGAGATCATACATTTGAGACCTGGGGGGTTTTCCAAGCTGGAAAGTCCAGTTATGCACATGCTGAGCCCGGACAGCCTGGGTGACACCCAGCCTTGCCAATATTTCAGCTTTTAGCATCACATAGTCTTTTGCTTGGTCAGGCTCTAGGTCATAGTAAGCCTTCTGCGATTCACCAGTTAACAGAGGAGCCACCAGTCCAGCCCACTGCTCCTCAGGCCACTTTTCTCTTTCAGCAGTCCTTTCAAATGTGGTCAAAAATACCTCTGGATTATCCTCTCCAGTCATTTTTGTCAATAAACGACTCACCCCAAAGGACGCGGTATTAGTGGGACGGCTTTCCTCACTGGTCTGCGGACATTGCTGCATTACTGCTTCCATTTGTTGTAGTCTCTGCTCTTGCTTCTGTAACAGGTCTATGAAGCGGGCCTCAGATTGCTGCTGGGCTTGTTGCTGAGCTTCCAGACTCTGTTGGTGAGCTTGCTGCTGGGCTGCAAGGCTCTGTTGATGAGCTTGCTGCTGGGCTGCGAAGTTCTGTTGTTGAGCTGCAAGGCTCTTTTGCAAACCTGCATTTGTCTGCTGTTGATTGGCATTTGCTAGAGCCAGCTGCTTCAGTATCTCCTCCATGCTGGCTTAAAAAAAAACTGCCACTGGTTCTCCACCAACTGTGGGGGGGTTAGCTCGGCAGCGGGTGTGTGTGACCCCCGGGATGGGCTCCCCACACAAAAACAGGCCCAGCAAACGGAGGTTGTGGTTTTCAAAATCAAAAAAAGGTGCGGTTTATTTTCTATTTACAGTGACAAAACACAGCAAAGCCAAAAGAAACATAAACAAAATAAATCCTGGTCAACTTGACCTCTGACTAAACATACAGGTTTCCTAACTAACAACTGGGATCAGCCTAGTGCTGTCCTAGTCCCTAAGTCCCTGGTTTTAAATGTCCAAGCAAATAGCCACACAGGCTTTGTCTCACCGCACAGGGGTTCACTCTCCCTAGACAGTCCACACAGGTCTGGTTCCAGGCACGAGCAAACACCTAATGAATCTGGGAGTTTTTATAGAGGCCTAAATGAGCTGACAAGCTTCAGCTGGTCTCATCAACTCCCTGTCTGCACGACGCCCCACACTCTCCCTAGAGGTATGAGTCATCCATGAGCCCACTAGCCTCAGCTGGGCTTATACAACACTCCACCTAGTTGTATAAGTCGGCGTAAAGCCTGAATCTGGGCGAAATATATCTACCCCCCTGGATGCAACCAGGTGACTTTACCTTCCTGCTGTCACACTTTGTTCAACTGATGAAAATCGTTACAAAATCGCCAGCTCCCATCCGGTTTAGGCACCAACACAATGGGACTAGACCAATCACTTTGGGACTCCTCTATCACCCCTAAGTTCAGCATTTTCTGTACTTCCTCCCATCGGGCCTCTGGGATCCGATAGGGTTTTATCTTCACCCTTTCACCGGGCGGGGTAATGATGTCATGCTCTACCCCAAATGTTTGTCCCGGCAGCTCAGAGAATACCTCCTTGTTGCGAAGCACAAACTCCTTAACCTCCTGTTGTTGGGGTTGTGACAAGGTGGCTGCTATTCCAACCTCAGGAATCACGCAACCAGTTTGAGCTGGTGACCAAGTGTCTGCGACTAGGGACTCTCTATCCCTCCAGGCTTTCAACAGATTAACGTGATAGATCTGTTCGGGCTTTCGCCTTCCTGGTTGTCTGACCTTGTAATTCACTTCGCTCACTTTTTCCATTATCTCGTAGGGGCCTTGCCATTTGGCAAGGAATTTACTTTCAACCGTAGGGACAAGTACCAGTATCCTATCCCCCGGGGAAAAGGTACGGGTCTTGGCTCCACGGTTGTACACTCTCTGCTGTGCTAACTGCGCTTGGGCCAAATGTTCCTTCACGATGGGCATTACCTGTGCAATTCGGTCTTGCATCAGGGCGACATGCTCAATCACACTCCTGTGGGGAGAACTCTCACTTTCCCAAGTTTCCTTGGCAATATCCAAAAGCCCTCTTGGGTGTCTCCCATACAGTAACTCAAAGGGGGAGAATCCCGTAGAGGATTGGGGCACCTCCCTAATAGCAAACATCAAATAAGGAAGTAGACAGTCCCAATCCCTTCCATCTCTATCCACCACTTTCTTCAACATTTGTTTTAGGGTTTTGTTGAATCTTTCAACCAGCCCATCGGTTTGGGGGTGATACACAGATGTACGCAATTGCGTCACTTTGAACAATTTACACAGCTCTTTCATAACCCGGGACATAAAGGGTGTACCTTGGTCCGTAAGCAGTTCTTTACAAATACCCACCCGGCTAAAAACAAGAGATAGCTCTTTGGCTATGGTTTTGGCCGAGGTATTTCTGAGAGGGATCGCTTCTGGATAACGGGTGGCATAGTCCATTATAACCAATATGTACTGGTGCCCCCTAGCGGACTTGATTATAGGACCTACCAAATCCATTGCGATTCTCTCAAACGGGACCTCAATGATGGGTAGAGGGACCAGCGGGCTACGGAAATGTGGCATCGGGGCCGACCTCTGACACACAGGGCAGGAGGAACAGTAATTTTCTATGTCCTTCATCACCCCAGGCCAATAGAATCTTTGTAATACCCTCTCTCGGGTTTTCTCTGTCCCCAGATGACCTCCAAGAATGTGCCCATGGGCCAACTCCAACACCAACTTCCTGTAAGGTTTGGGCACCACAAGCTGCTCAACGGTTTCTTCTGCCCTTTTTGCCACCCGATACAGTAGGTCCTTCTCTACGCTGAAGTATGGGTAAGTGCAGGTATTATCTGGGTTCACTAACTCGCCATCTATTTCCACTACGTTTTCCCGTGCCTTTATTAGGGCGGGGTCTTTTAACTGTTCTGTGGCAAAATTTTCCCTGTGAACCTCCAGATCAGAAAACTCCACAGACGGTAGGTTTTCGTCTGAGGAGGTGGGCTCCTCTCCAGTTTCTTGAGTCTCCCCTGCCAATACTGACAAGGGAAATTCTGGAGAGTCCTCACCACTCTCAGAGGAGTTCTGGCTATCACATTCCTGGTACATAGGGGCACCAGTGGGGGGCTCAGGATCATCCCACAGTTCCCAGAACTTCGGAAAATCCCTTCCCACAATGGCGTCATACGGTAACTGAGATACTAAGCCCACTGGATGAGAGAGGGTACCTTTGGGGGTCTCGAAACACACTGTAGTCACTGGATACTCTCGGGTGTCCCCATGCACACAAATAACAGCTACCTTGCTATTCCCAGAGACCTCTGTTTTAACTAACTCAGCCTTTATCAGGGTCACAAGGCTACCTGAATCCAGCAACACCACAACATTTCTACCATTAACACACATTTTGCATAAATGTTTCTCAGTTCCTCGAATGGCAGTGCATGCGACTGTCGCACACAGCGACTGACGTCTGCCCGTCAGAAAGTCACACTGCATGGGTTCCTCCACAACCGGGCAATTGGCTGCAATATGTCCCGCTTGCCGGCAGCGGTAGCAAACGATCCTTCTTGCCGCCTCTTGAGCCGCTGATTTCCCAGGCTGTTCTCGCCAAACTTGGGGTAGAGCTCCCACCCTCTCACTCTCTCCACCCTTACCCCTTGGAATCCTCTTATCCGCCCCTGGGGATGGTCTGGTCTTAGGGTGGAAAGTCCGAGTGTCTCTGGAAGAGGCCGTCAGGTTCTCTGTAGCCAAGTATTTCTCCACACGATCCACAAGACCATCGGCCGTCTCTGGGTCTCCATGGCTTACCCACTTTTGGATGGCAGTAGGAAGAGCTCTCAAAAACCGATCCATTACAACACGTTCCACAATCTTTGGTGCGGACAAAGTCTCTGGCTGTAGCCACTTTCTGCTCAGGTGAATGAGATCATACATTTGAGACCTGGGGGGTTTTCCAAGCTGGAAAGTCCAGTTATGCACACGCTGAGCCCGGACAGCCTGGGTGACACCCAGCCTTGCCAATATCTCAGCTTTTAGCATCACATAGTCTTTTGCTTGGTCAGGCTCTAGGTCATAGTAAGCCTTCTGCGATTCACCAGTTAACAGAGGAGCCACCAGTCCAGCCCACTGCTCCTCAGGCCACTTTTCTCTTTCAGCAGTCCTTTCAAATGTGGTCAAAAATACCTCTGTATCATCCTCTCCAGTCATTTTTGTCAATAAACGACTCACCCCAAAGGACGCGGTATTAGTGGGACGGCTTTCCTCACTGGTCTGCGGACGTTGCTGCATTACTGCTTCCATTTGTTGTAGTCTCTGCTCTTGCTTCTGTAACAGGTCTATGAAGCGGGCCTCAGATTGCTGCTGGGCTTGTTGCTGAGCTTCCAGACTCTGTTGGTGAGCTTGCTGCTGGGCTGCAAGGCTCTGTTGATGAGCTTGCTGCTGGGCTGCGAAGTTCTGTTGTTGAGCTGCAAGGCTCTTTTGCAAACCTGCATTTGTCTGCTGTTGATTGGCATTTGCTAGAGCCAGCTGCTTCAGTATCTCCTCCATGCTGGCTTAAAAAAAACTGCCACTGGTTCTCCACCAACTGTGAGGGGGTTAGCTCGGCAGCGGGTGTGTGTGACCCCCGGGATGGGCTCCCCACACAAAAACAGGCCCAGCAAACGGAGGTTGTGGTTTTCAAAATCAAAAAAAGGTGCGGTTTATTTTCTATTTACAGTGACAAAACACAGCAAAGCCAAAAGAAACATAAACAAAATAAATCCTGGTCAACTTGACCTCTGACTAAACATACAGGTTTCCTAACTAACAACTGGGATCAGCCTAGTGCTGTCCTAGTCCCTAAGTCCCTGGTTTTAAATGTCCAAGCAAATAGCCACACAGGCTTTGTCTCACCGCACAGGGGTTCACTCTCCCTAGACAGTCCACACAGGTCTGGGTCCAGGCATGAGCTAACATCTAATGAAGCTGGGAGTTCTTATAGAGGCCTAAATGAGCTGACAAGCTTCAGCTGGTCTCATCAACTCCCTGTCTGCACGACGCCCCACACTCTCCCTAGAGGTATGAGTCATCCATGAGCCCACTAGCCTTAGCTGGGCTTATACAACTCTCCACCTAGTTGTATAAGTCGGCGTAAAGCCTGAATCTGGGCGAAATATATCTACCCCCCTGGATGCAACCAGGTGACTTTACCTTCCTGCTGTCACAGTAGGGAGAGTGTCAGTGTGTTTTACTGTGCTAAACCTTGTTTGTAGGGACAGGGAAGGACAGTGAGGGAAATTCTCATTGTGCTATACTGTGCTAAAGCATTCCTCATCAACCATCTTTAAAAAAACATTTTTTATAGGGACAGAAAACTATAGGTAGGGAGAGTGTCAGTGTGTTTTACTGTGCTAAACCTTGTTTGTAGGGACAGGGAAGGACAGTGAGGGAAATTCTCATTGTGCTATACTGTGCTAAAGCATTCCTCATCAACCATCTTTAAAAAAAAATTTTATAGGGACAGAAAACTATAGGTAGGGAGAGTGTCAGTGTGTTTTACTGTGCTAAACCTTGTTTGTAGGGACAGGGAAGGACAGTGAGGGAAATTCTCATTGTGCTATACTGTGCTAAAGCATTCCTCATCAACCATCTTTAAAAAAAAAATTATAGGGACAGAAAACTATAGGTAGTGTGACAGCAGGAAGGTAAAGTCACCTGGTTGCATCCAGGGGGGTAGATATATTTCTCCCAGATTCAGGCTTTATGCCGACTTATACAA
The DNA here is from genome assembly GCA_029206835.1 of Rana muscosa. Lineage (NCBI taxonomy): Eukaryota > Metazoa > Chordata > Amphibia > Anura > Ranidae > Rana > Rana muscosa. Next base: position 78,697,634 of record JARGYO010000094.1, read on the forward strand.
CTAGGGAAGGAGTTGATGAAGCCCAGCTGAGGCTAGTGGGCTCATGGATGACTCATACCTCTAGGGAGAGGGCTGGGCGTCGTGCAGGCAGGGAGTTGATGAGACCAGCTGAAGCCTGTCAGTTCGTTTAAGGCCTCTATAAAAACTCCCAGATTCATTAGGTGTTTGCTCATGCCTGGACCCAGACCTGTGTGGACTGTCTAGGGAGAGTGAACCCCTGTGCGGTGAGGCAAAGCCTGTGTGGCTATTTGTTTGGACTTTTACTAAACCAGGGACTTAGGGACTAGGACAGCACCAGGCTGATCCCAGTTGTTAGTTTAGGAAACCTGCATGTTTAGTCAGAGGTCAAACTGACCAGGATTTATTTTGTTTATGTTTCTTTTTGGCTTTGCTGTGTTTTTGTCACTGTACATAGAGAAATAAACCGCACCTTTTGATTTTGAAAACCACAACCTCCGTCTGCTGGCCCTGTTTTTGTGTAGGGAGCCCAACCAGGGGGTCACACACACCCGCTACCGAGTTAACCCCCTCACAGTAGGGAGAGTGTCAGTGTGTTTTACTGTGCTAAACCTTGTTTGTAGGGACAGGGAAGGACAGTGAGGGAAATTCTCATTGTGCTATACTGTGCTAAAGCATTCCTCATCAACCATCTTTAAAAAAACATTTTTTATAGGGACAGAAAACTATAGGTAGTGTGACAGCAGGAAGGTAAAGTCACCTGGTTGCATCCAGGGGGGTAGATATATTTCGCCCAGATTCAGGCTTTACGCCGACTTATACAACTAGGTGGAGAGTTGTATAAGGCTAGTGGGCTCATGGATGATTCATACCTCTAGGGAGAGTGCTGGGCGTCGTGCAGGCAGGGAGTTGATGAGACCAGCTGAAGCTTGTCAGCTCGTTTAAGGCCTCTATAAAAACTCCCAGCTTCATTAGGTGTTAGCTCATGCCTGGACCCAGACCTGTGTGGACTGTTTAGGGAGAGTGAACCCCTGTGCGGTGAGACAAAGCCTGTGTGGCTATTTGCTTGGACATTTAAAACCAGGGACTTAGGGACTAGGACAGCACTAGGCTGATCCCAGTTGTTAGTTAGGAAACCTGTATGTTTAGTCAGAGGTCAAGTTGACCAGGATTTATTTTGTTTATGTTTCTTTTGGCTTTGCTGTGTTTTGTCACTGTAAATAGAAAATAAACCGCACCTTTTTTTGATTTTGAAAACCACAACCTCCGTTTGCTGGGCCTGTTTTTGTGTGGGGAGCCCATCCCGGGGGTCACACACACCCGCTGCCGAGCTAACCCCCCCACAGTTGGTGGAGAACCAGTGGCAGTTTTTTTTTAAGCCAGCATGGAGGAGATACTGAAGCAGCTGGCTCTAGCAAATGCCAATCAACAGCAGACAAATGCAGGTTTGCAAAAGAGCCTTGCAGCTCAACAACAGAACTTCGCAGCCCAGCAGCAAGCTCATCAACAGAGCCTTGCAGCCCAGCAGCAAGCTCACCAACAGAGTCTGGAAGCTCAGCAACAAGCCCAGCAGCAATCTGAGGCCCGCTTCATAGACCTGTTACAGAAGCAAGAGCAGAGACTACAACAAATGGAAGCAGTAATGCAGCAACGTCCGCAGACCAGTGAGGAAAGCCGTCCCACTAATACCGCGTCCTTTGGGGTGAGTCGTTTATTGACAAAAATGACTGGAGAGGATGATCCAGAGGTATTTTTGACCACATTTGAAAGGACTGCTGAAAGAGAAAAGTGGCCTGAGGAGCAGTGGGCTGGACTGGTGGCTCCTCTGTTAACTGGTGAATCGCAGAAGGCTTACTATGACCTAGAGCCTGACCAAGCAAAAGACTATGTGATGCTAAAAGCTGAAATATTGGCAAGGCTGGGTGTCACCCAGGCTGTCCGGGCTCAGCGTGTGCATAACTGGACTTTCCAGCTTGGAAAACCCCCCAGGTCTCAAATGTATGATCTCATTCACCTGAGCAGAAAGTGGCTACAGCCAGAGACTTTGTCCGCACCAAAGATTGTGGAACGTGTTGTAATGGATCGGTTTTTGAGAGCTCTTCCTACTGCCATCCAAAAGTGGGTAAGCCATGGAGACCCAGAGACGGCCGATGGTCTTGTGGATCGTGTGGAGAAATACTTGGCTACAGAGAACCTGACGGCCTCTTCCAGAGACACTCGGACTTTCCACCCTAAGACCAGACCATCCCCAGGGGCGGATAAGAGGATTCCAAGGGGTGAGGGTGGAGAGAGTGAGAGGGTGGGAGCTCTACCCCAAGTTTGGCGAGAACAGCCTAGGAAATCAGCGGCTCAAGAGGCCGCAAGAAGGATCCTTTGCTACCGCTGCCGGCAAGCGGGACATATTGCAGCCAATTGCCCGGTTGTGGAGGAACCCATGCAGTGTGACTTTCTGACGGGCAGACGTCAGTCGCTGTGTGCGACAGTCGCATGCACTGCCATTCGAGGAACTGAGAAACATTTATGCAAAATGTGTGTTAATGGTAGAAATGTTGTGGTATTGCTGGATTCAGGTAGCCTTGTGACCCTGATAAAGGCTGAGTTAGTTAAAACAGAGGTCTCTGGGAATAGCAAGGTAGCTGTTATTTGTGTGCATGGGGACACCCGAGAGTATCCAGTGACTACAGTGTGTTTCGAGACCCCCAAAGGTACCCTCTCTCATCCAGTGGGCTTAGTATCTCAGTTACCGCATGACGCCATTGTGGGAAGGGATTTTCCGAAGTTCTGGGAACTGTGGGATGATCCTGAGCCCCCCACTGGTGCCCCTATGTACCAGGAATGTGATAGCCAGAACTCCCCTGAGAGTGGTGAGGACTCTCCGGAAATTCCCTTATCAGTATTGGCAGGGGAGACTCAAGAAACTGGAGAGGAGCCCACCTCCTCAGACGAAAACCTACCGTCTGTGGAGTTTTCTGATCTTGAGGTTCACAGGGAAAACTTTGCCACAGAACAGTTGAAAGACCCCGCCCTAATAAAGGCACGGGAAAACGTAGTGAAAATAGATGGCGAGTTAGTGAACCCAGATAATACCTGCACTTACCCATACTTCAGCGTAGAGAAGGACCTACTGTATCGGGTGGCAAAAAGGGCAGAAGAAACCGTTGAGCAGCTTGTGGTGCCCAAACCTAACAGGAAGTTGGTGTTGGAGTTGGCCCATGGGCACATTCTTGGAGGTCATCTGGGGACAGAGAAAACCCGAGAGAGGGTATTACAGAGATTCTATTGGCCGGGGGTGATGAAGGACATAGAAAATTATTGTTCCTCCTGCCCTGTGTGTCAGAGGTCGGCCCGATGCCACATTTCCGTAGCCCGCTGGTCCCTCTACCCATCATTGAGGTCCCATTTGAGAGGATCGCCATGGATTTGGTAGGTCCTATAATCAAGTCCGCTAGGGGGCACCAGTACATATTAGTTATAATGGACTATGCCACCCGTTATCCAGAAGCGATCCCTCTCCGAAATACCTCGGCCAAAACCATAGCCAAAGAGCTATCTCTTGTGTTTAGCCGGGTGGGTATTTGTAAAGAACTGCTTACGGACCAAGGTACACCCTTTATGTCCCGGGTTATGAAGGAGCTGTGTAAATTGTTCAAAGTGACGCAATTACGTACATCTGTGTATCACCCCCAAACCGATGGGCTGGTTGAAAGATTCAACAAAACCCTAAAACAAATGTTGAAGAAAGTGGTGGATAGAGATGGAAAGGATTGGGACTGTCTACTTCCTTATCTGATGTTTGCTATTAGGGAGGTGCCCCAATCCTCTACGGGATTCTCCCCCTTTGAGTTACTGTATGGGAGACACCCAAGAGGGCTGTTGGATATTGCCAAGGAAACTTGGGAAAGTGAGAGTTCTCCCCACAGGAGTGTGATTGAGCATGTCGCCCTGATGCAAGACCGAATTGCACAGGTAATGCCCATTGTGAAGGAACATTTGGCCCAAGCGCAGTTAGCACAGCAGAGAGTGTACAACCGTGGAGCCAAGACCCGTACCTTTTCCCCGGGGGATAGGATACTGGTACTTGTCCCTACGGTTGAAAGTAAATTCCTTGCCAAATGGCAAGGCCGACTACGAGATAATGGAAAAAGTGAGCGAAGTGAATTACAAGGTCAGACAACCAGGAAGGCGAAAGCCCGAACAGATCTATCACGTTAATCTGTTGAAAGCCTGGAGGGATAGAGAGTCCCTAGTCGCAGACACTTGGTCACCAGCTCAAACTGGTTGCGTGATTCCTGAGGTTGGAATAGCAGCCACCTTGTCACAACCCCAACAACAGGAGGTTAAGGAGTTTGTGCTTCGCAACAAGGAGGTATTCTCTGAGCTGCCGGGACAAACATCTGGGGTAGAGCATGACATCATTACCCCGCCCGGTGAAAGGGTGAAGTTAAAACCCTATCGGATCCCAGAGGCCCGACGGGAGGCAATACGGGAGGAAGTACAGAAAATGCTGAACTTAGGGGTGATAGAGGAGTCCCAAAGTGATTGGTCTAGTCCCATTGTGTTGGTGCCTAAACCGGATGGGAGCTGGCGATTTTGTAACGATTTTCGTCAGTTGAACAAAGTTACAAAATTTGACACCTACCCCATGCCACGTATAGATGAGTTGATCGACCGGCTGGGAACAGCCCGATACATGACGACTCTTGACCTCACAAAAGGGTATTGGCAAATCCCCCTGGCCAAGTCGGCCAAAGAGAAAACCGCATTTGTAACCCCAGACGGGGCGTTCCAATATAAAAGAATGCCGTTCGGGTTACAGAATGCGCCGGCCACATTCCAGCGGAAAATGGAGCAGATGCTGAGGCCCCATCGGAAGTATGCTGCGGCTTACCTGGATGACGTAATTGTCCATAGCACAGATTGGGCCTCACATCTGCCAAAAGTGCAAGCAGTCCTGGACTCTGTTCGGGAAGCAGGGTTTACGGCTAACCCCAAGAAGTGTACCATTGGGCAGGAGGAGGCCAAATATCTTGGGTACACCATTGGGAGGGGAGTAATAAAACCCCAACTCAACAAAGTCGAGGCCATCCAGAGTTGGCCACGTCCCAACAGCAAGAAGCAGGTACGAGCCTTTCTGGGAATCGCTGGGTATTATCGGCGATTCATTCCCCACTTTGCTTCTAAGGCTGTGCCCCTAACCAACCTGACGAAGGGGAAAGGGTCGGTCATGATTAAATGGACCCCCGAGGCTGAGGCAGCATTCCAATTCTTGAAACAAGCCTTATGTAGCCAGCCAGTGTTGTACTCACCCGACTTCTCTAAAGACTTTGTCGTACAAAGTGATGCGTCAGATGTGGGGTTAGGAGCAGTATTGTCCCAGGTCTGGAACGGGGAAGAGCACCCAGTCATTTACCTCAGCAGGAAGTTGAAGTCCCATGAGGTAAATTACGCCACCGTTGAAAAGGAGTGTTTAGCGGTGAAGTGGGCTCTAGATTCCCTTCGGTACTACCTGCTAGGTAGGCACTTTGACTTGGTTACGGATCACGCTCCGTTAAAGTGGATGGCTCAAAACAAGGAAACAAATAGAAGAGTGAATAGGTGGTTCCTGGCCCTCCAGGAATTCAACTTCACAGTAAAGCATCGCCCTGGCGTTCAAATGGGGAATGTGGATGCTTTGTCTCGAGTACATGAATGCCTGATTGCTGGTGTTCCAACCCCGAGGTTAAAACAAGAGGGGGGGGGTATGTGACAGCAGGAAGGTAAAGTCACCTGGTTGCATCCAGGGGGGTAGATATATTTCGCCCAGATTCAGGCTTTACGCCGACTTATACAACTAGGTGGAGAGTTGTATAAGGCTAGTGGGCTCATGGATGATTCATACCTCTAGGGAGAGTGCTGGGCGTGGAGGGAGGGAGTTGATGAGACCAGCTGAAGCTTGTCAGCTCGTTTAAGGCCTCTATAAAAACTCCCAGATTCATTAGGTGTTTGCTCGTGCCTGGAACCAGACCTGTGTGGACTGTCTAGGGAGAGTGAACCCCTGTGCGGTGAGACAAAGCCTGTGTGGCTATTTGTTTGGACATTTAAAACCAGGGACTTAGGGACTAGGACAGCACTAGGCTGATCCCAGTTGTTAGTTAGGAAACCTGTATGTTTAGTCAGAGGTCAAGTTGACCAGGATTTATTTTGTTTATGTTTCTTTTGGCTTTGCTGTGTTTTGTCACTGTAAATAGAAAATAAACCGCACCTTTTTGATTTTGAAAACCACAACCTCCGTTTGCTGGGCCTGTTTTTGTGTGGGGAGCCCATCTCGGGGGTCACACACACCCGCTGCCGAGCCAACCCCCTCACAGTAGGGAGAGTGTCAGTGTGTTTTACTGTGCTAAACCTTGTTTGTAGGGACAGGGAAGGACAGTGAGGGAAATTCTCATTGTGCTATACTGTGCTAAAGCATTCCTCATCAACCATCTTTAAAAAAAAATTTTTTTATAGGGACAGAAAACTATAGGTAGGGAGAGTGTCAGTGTGTTTTACTGTGCTAAACCTTGTTTGTAGGGACAGGGAAGGACAGTGAGGGAAATTCTCATTGTGCTATACTGTGCTAAAGCATTCCTCATCAACCATCTTTAAAAAAAAATTTTTTTATAGGGACAGAAAACTATAGGTAGGGAGAGTGTCAGTGTGTTTTACTGTGCTAAACCTTGTTTGTAGGGACAGGGAAGGACAGTGAGGGAAATTATCATTGTGCTATACTGTGCTAAAGCATTCCTCATCAACCATCTTTAAAAAAAAATTTTTTTATAGGGACAGAAAACTATAGGTAGGGAGAGTGTCAGTGTGTTTTACTGTGCTAAACCTTGTTTGTAGGGACAGGGAAGGACAGTGAGGGAAATTCTCATTGTGCTATACTGTGCTAAAGCATTCCTCATCAACCATCTTTGAAATCCTTGTTTTTTGGACAGTCAGGGAAATTGTCATTGTGCTATTCTGTGCGAAAGCAATCATCCTCAACCATATTTAGAAATCCTTAAGTAAAGGGACAGAGAAGGACACCTGAAGGTAGCCCTTATTGCTTTTTTTCCCATCTCCCTGCAGGCCATGCATTAGAATGTCTGGAAGGCAAACAAGGAGAGGCAGACAGTCAGGAGGCAATAAAAGAGGGCAAGCAGGCTCTGTGTCTGGGGGCAACAGTGCTGGTCGTGGACGCGGTGCATTGTCATCAGCACATGGCCATGGGACACGCTTGTCCTTCTTTTCGGCAGCTGGACATGTTGAGCCACATCATGCCGAAGACTTGGTAGAGTGGATGACCAAGCCCTCCTCCTCCTCCTCATCCTCTCTCACCCAGGCTCAGGGTACTGGCAAAGCAGCTGCCAAAGCGTCCTCTTCCCTGGTATCAATGTCAGACTCATCATCAGTCACTCCTTCCCTAGACCCACCATGTCCTCCTCCTGAGGAGTCCCCCGAACTGTTTGAGCACAGTGTTGGGTACATGCTCCAGGAGGATGCCCAGCGTTTCGAAGGGTCTGATGATGAAACCCAGCTAGAGGAAGGCAGTAGCGTGAGAGCAGACAGAGGGGATGCTCAAGAAGGACACCAATCTGGCAGTCATGTTCCAGCAGCTGCAGCATACTGCCAGATTGGCTCCAGTGATGAGGAGGGAGGGGATGATGAGGTCACTGACTCCACGTGGGTGCCTAATAGGAGAGAGGAGGAGGAGGAGGATGAGGAGGAGGCACATCTCCAACGAGGCAGGATGCCCTTTGGTGGCCAGCGTAAGGGCAGTACACCGACGGAATCACACCGCAGAGCTCCGCCTGTGCAGGGCGCTGCCTCTGCCCGTCATTCAAAAAGTTCTTTGGTGTGGGCCTTTTTTGAGGCTAGTGTATCAGATCGCACAGCTGCTGTTTGCAACATATGTCTCAAGCGTATATCGCGTGGCCAAAACATCAGCCGCTTGGGTACCACATGCCTGACCAGACATATGTTGACCTGCCATGCAGCTCGTTGGCAAGCCTACCTCAAAGACCCACACCAAAGAACAAAGCGGACCTCTCCTTGCACCACATCAGCTGGGATCTCCAACCCCACTATAACTTCAGTCCTCTCTGAAACATGCACTGAGAGGAATGAAGGTGTAGAATTAGGTGTGTCACAGCCAAGTACTTGCGGCCACTCTGCTAGCAGTACACCGACGTCCGATTCTAGCAGGCAAATTTCCCTGCCCCAGCTGCTGGACCGTCGAAAGAAGTTCACTCCCAGCCATCCACATGCCCAGCGGTTGAATGCTAGCTTGGCTAAATTGCTAGCGCTTCAACTGCTGCCTTTTCAGTTGGTAGACTCGGCCCCCTTCCGTGAGTTTGTGCAATGTGCGGTTCCTCAGTGGCAGGTTCCCAAACGCCACTTTTTCTCACGGAAGGCTATTCCGGCTCTCTACCGGCATGTGGAAGGCAATGTCTTGGCCTCGCTGGACAGGGCGGTCAGCGGTAAGGTGCATATTACCGCTGACTCATGGTCCAGCAGGCATGGACAGGGACGTTACCTTTCTTTCACGGCCCATTGGGTCACTCTTTTGGCAGCTGGGAAGGATGCAGGACAAGGTGCAGTAGTGTTGGAGGTTGTTCCACCGCCACGCCTCCAAAATGCTACTACTGGTTGTGACACACCTCCCTCCTCCACCCCCTCCTCTTCTTCTTCCTCCATGGCCTCTTCCTGTGCTTTGTCCTCTGAACCAGCGGTGCTCCGTAGGCGTTCAAGGGGCTACGCAAGTACGCAGGCAAAAAGATGCCATGCCGTGCTTGCGCTGGTGTGTTTGGGGGACAGAAGCCACACTGGGGCTGAGGTCCTGTCTGCTCTGCAGGGCCAGGCCGAGAGGTGGTTGACGCCATGCCAGCTTAAGCCAGGAATGGTGGTTTGCGACAATGGCACCAACCTCCTCTCCGCCCTCCGACAGGGACAACTGACCCATGTGCCCAGTGTGGCTCACGTCCTTAACCTGGTGGTGCAGCGGTTCTTGGGCAGGTACCCGGGCTTACAGGATGTCCTGAGGCAGGCCAGGAAAGTCTGTGTGCATTTCCGCAGATCTTATAATGCCAGTGCTCGCCTGGCTGAGCTGCAAAAGGAGTTGAACCTGCCCAAGAACCGCCTTATATGTGACATGCCCACCAGGTGGAACTCAACGTTGGCCATGCTGCAGCGGCTGCACACGCAGCAGAGGGCCATCAATGAGTACCTGTGCGACTACGGCACCAGGACAGGGTCAGGGGAGCTTGGTTTTTTTTCTCCACGCCAGTGGGGCATGATCAGGGATGCATGCACTGTCCTGGCACCATTTGAGGAGGCCACGAGGATGGTGAGCAGTGACAGTGCATGCATTAGTGACACTGTACCTCTTGTCCACCTGTTGGAGCACACGCTGCGTGGAATAATGGACAGGGCACTTGAGGCAGAACAGAGGCAGGAAGAGGAGGACTTCCTTGCCTCTCAAGGCCCCCTTTACCCAGACAGTGTTCCTTCTGTCCCACCCATCGCACAGGAAGAGGAGGAGGAGGAGGAGGAGGAGGAGGATTGTGTCAGCATGGAGGTGGAGCCTGGCACTCAGCAGCATCAACAGCAGCAGTCTTTTAGGGATGATTTACAGTCCCAAGAAACCCGTGGACTTGTACGTGGCTGGGAGGAGGTGGCTGCGGATCATGTCGTCCTTAGTGACCCAGAGGACTCCGGACCGAATGCCTCAGCTAACCTACGCTGCATGGCCTCCCTGATCCTGCAAAGTCTGCGGAAGGATCCTCGTATTCTTCGGATCAAGGAGAGGGACCATTACTGGCTGGCCACTCTCCTTGATCCACGGTACAAGGGTAAGGTTGCGGACCTTATGTTACCGTCGCAGAGGGAGCAGAGGATGAGACAACTCCGGGAGGCCTTGCAGAAAGGTCTGTGCAACGCGTTCCCAGAGACTGGGAGGTTAAAAACTCCTGGTCCTGGACAACGAGTTGCTGAGGCTTCGGCCAGTCAAAGAAGGAGCGGTGGGGAAGGTGGCCGTCTGACCGATGCGTTCAGACAATTCTTTAGTCCGCAGCCCCAAAGTATGATCGGTTCCAGCAACCATCGCCAGTGTCTGATAAACATGGTGCAGGAATATCTAGGGGCAAGGTCAGACTTGGACACCTTCCCCACCGAAAATCCTCTGGCTTACTGGGTCTTGAGGATGGATCACTGGCCAGAGCTTGCACAGTATGCAATTGAGCTACTGGCCTGTCCTGCATCCAGCGTTCTTTCGGAACGCACATTCAGTGCTGCTGGAGGATTTGTCACGGATCACAGGGTGCGCCTGTCCACCGACTCGGTTGATCGACTGACTTTCATCAAGATGAACCAGTCTTGGATCACCACCAGCTACCACACACCTGATGCTGATATAACAGACTAATTGATTTTAACATGTCACATCCCTTCAAGACTGATGCTGATGCTGAGTGCCTGTGCTGTTATGTTGACTGGCTATCCTCCTCCTCCGAGTCCTCAATGATACGATTGATGATGATAGCTTGGAAGATCATTTTTGTTTATGGGTGCCGCCACCAGTGCCTAACGCCCAATTTTTCAGCCCCTGTTTAACAGGGGCGTGTAATTACAATTTTTGAAGCAATACTTTGCAACAGGGCTCATTGCTGTGCTCCAAGTACAGTATCTGTGAGGGGTTGCAGTGTTGTGCCACCAGTGCCTAAGGCCCAATTTTTCAGCCCCTGTTTAACAGGGGCGTGTAATTACAATTTTTGAAGCAATACTTTGCAACAGGGCTCATTGCTGTGCTCCAAGTACAGTATCTGTGAGGGGTTGCAGTGTTGTGCCACCAGTGCCTAAGGCCCAATTTTTCAGCCCCTGTTCAACAGGGGCATGTAATTACAATTCTTGATCTAATAATTCACAGCAGGGCCCATTGCTGCACCCACCAAGAGTAACTCTGAGGGCTTACAGTGTTGTGGCAACGCCACCACCACCACCACCACGAAAGGCCCAATTTTTCAGCCCCTGTTCAAAAGGGGCATGTAATTACAATTCTTGATCTAATAATTCACAGCAGGGCCCATTCCTGCACCCACCAAGAGTAACTCTGAGGGCTTACAGTGTTGTGGCAACACCACCACCACCACCACCACCACGAAAGGCCCAATTTTTCAGCCCCTGTTCAACAGGGGCATGCAATTACAATTCTTGATCTAATAATTCACAGCAGGGCCCATTGCTGCACCCACCAAGAGTAACTGTCAGGGCTTACAGTGTTGTGGCACCAGCACCACCATCAAAGGCCCAATTTTTACTACCACTGTTCAACAATTATATGTAATTACAATTCCTGATATAATAGTTGACAGCAGGGCGTTCCAGCACCAACCAAGAGTAACTGTGAGTGCTTACAGTGTTGTGCCAACACCAACAACTAAGGGGCCTATTTCTGCAGAGTATATACGGCAGGTCCCTACTTTCAAACATCCAACTTACAAACGACTCCTACTTGCAAACGCAAGAAGACAACAGGAAGTGAGAGGAAATCTACCCCTAGGAAGGAAAATTCTCTCCTGTAAGAATTAATATGGGAGAAAGGTGTCTCCTCTGTACTGATGCTTTATCACCAATCCTTGTTTCAAGAAAAACACCACATTTCAAAAACAGTTGTCATTGGGACGGAAAGTGAGGTGAAATGTTCTGAACAGGGGCACAGACAGCAAAACAAATGTTACAGGGGTAATAACCCTTACCTATGTTTTCCAAAAAGTTTAAAAATAGATTTTTGGGCTGGAGCTACACTTAAACAATGTACCTGTTCAAAATTACAAACAGATTCTACATAAGAACAAACCTACAGTCCCTGTCTTGTATGCACCGCCTGTATACGGCTGTTCAGAGTATATAGGGCCTTTTTTATTTTATGTGCGGGGTTCCCCTTAATATCCATACAAGACCCAAAGGGGCTGGTAATGGGCTGGGGTAGGGGGGGGGGGGTCATGGGGTAGCTATGCCATTTTTCTTAAAGATTTTCATCCATATTACCGGGACCAGACATTACATTAAAGCCGCAAGCAGTTTTAAATGGCTTTTTTTTCCTTTAGAAGTGTCATTTTGTGCAGGGACAGTTCTAAACACGGGAAACACGTGGCACTTCACAGGCATACTTTAGACACCCCCCAGGTACGATATTTAAAGGAATATTTGACTTTTTTTTTTCACTTTATGCATCATTAAAATGACTGCTCCCGAAAAACGACCGTTTTTAAAACTTCTTTTTGCATTGATACATGTCCCCTGGTGCAGAACCCGGGTTCCCAAACCCTTTTTAGGACAATAACATGCATAATAGTCGTTATAATTAGCACTTTAGAATTCGAACGTTCGCATCCATTGTATTTAATAGGGTTCTAATGTTCGTACGAACTTTCGGTCCGTTCGCGGGTTCTGGTGCGAACCGAACCCGGGGGTGTTCGGCTCATCACTAGTAGATACAGGTGTATACTGTGCTGGGGCACACAACACCCACTAACTCCTGCAGATGCCTGTATTATAGAACAACAAAAAAGTGTAGATACAGGTGTATACTGTGCTGGGGCACACAACACCCACTAACTCCTGCAGATGCCTGTATTATAGAACAGCAAAAAAGTGTAGATACAGGTGTATACTGTGCTGGGGCACACAACACCCACTAACTCCTGCAGATGCCTGTATTATAGAACAGCAACAAAGTGTAGATACAGGTGTATACCGTGCTGGGGCACACAACACCCACTAACTCCTGCAGATGCCTGAGAAAAGAACACACTGTCCCTGCCTATCTAGCTTAGAGAACAGTAATAAAGGGTATATACAGGTGTATACTGTGCTGGGGCACACAACACCCACTAACTCCTGCAGATGCCTGAGAAAAGAACACACTGTCCCTGCCTATCTAGCTTAGAGAACAGTAATAAAGGGTAGATACAGGTGTATACTGTGCTGGGGCACACAACACCCACTAACTCCTGCAGATGCCTGAGAAAAGAACACACTGTCCCTGCCTATCTAGCTTAGAGAACAGCAATAAAGGGTAGATACAGGTATATACTGCACTGGAGGCACACAACACTCACTAACTCCTGCAGATGCCTGAGAAAAGAACACACTGTCCCTGCCTGCCTATCTAACTTAGAGAACAGCAATAAAGTGTAGATACAGGTGTATACTGCGCTGGAGGCACACAACACCCAATAACTGCTGCAGATGCCTGAGAAAAGAACACACTGTCCCTGCCTATCTAGCTTAGAGAACAGCAATAAAGGGTAGATACAGGTGTATACTGCGCTGGAAGCACACAACACCCACTAACTTCTACAGATGCCTGAGAAAAGTACACACTGTCCCTGCCTATCTAGCTTAGAGAACAGCAATAAAGGGTAGATACAGGTGTATACTGTGCTGTGCTGGAGGGACACAACACCCACTAACTCCTGCAGATGCCTGAGAAAAGAACACAATGTCCCTGCCTGCCTATCTAGCTTAGAGAACAGCAATAAAAGGTAGATACAGGTGTATACTGCGCTGGAGGCACACAACACCCACTAACTCCTGCAGATGCCTGAGAAAAGAACACACTGTCCCTGCCTATCTAGCTTAGAGAACAGCAATAAAGGGTAGATACAGGTGTATACTGTGCTGTGCTGGAGGGACACAACACCCACTAACTCCTGCAGATGCCTGAGAAAATAACACACTGTCCCTGCCTGCCTATCTAGCTTAGAGAACAGTAATAAAGGGTAGATACAGGTGTATACTGTGCTGGGGCACACAACACCCACTAACTCCTGCAGATGCCTGAGAAAAGAACACACTGTCCCTGCCTATCTAGCTTAGAGAACAGCAATAAATGGTAGATACAGGTGTATACTGTGCTGGAGGCACACAACACCCACTAACTCCTGCAGATGCCTGAGAAAAGAACACACTGTCCCTGCCTGCCTATCTAGCTTAGAGAACAGCAATAAAGGGTAGATACAGGTGTATACTGCGCTGGAGGCACACAACACCCTCTAACTCCTGCAGATGCCTGAGAAAAGAACACACTGTAGAACACACTGTCCCTGCCTATGTAGCTCTTTCCCTGCACACCGGAACACACTACACAAGGCCGCTGGCGGCCTTTTATAGTGTGGGGTGTGTACTAAACCCCCCTGAGCTATGATTGCCACAGGCATCCTGCCTGTGGCCAATTATGGCTCTCCTCGCTGCCGGCGCTGTGATTGGCCAAGCATGCGGGGTCACAGTGCATGCTTGGCCAATCACAGCGCCGGCAATGCAGTGCGATGGCGCAGTGCATTGTGGGCCGTTCGCGTCACACGAATTTGGCGCGAACGGCCCACAAAGTTCTGGTTTTGGCGAACAGGCGATGTTCGAGTCGAACATGCGTTCGACTCGAACACCGAGCTCATCCCTAAAGCCGTACAGTTAAAGAGTCTTTAAGCCAATCTGGCGAACTGCAGGGCTTGTAGTGTAATGGATCCCTCCTTAATAAAGTTACCAGGCCTCACCCGAGACAGCAGCACTTTGCCGGTCCCCTCCAGGGCAGGTCCTCCCCTGGTCTCCGTCATTAAGATATTTCCTCCCCATTTGGACGGACAGCTTGGGATCCCTTCTCAAAATGCAGGCCCCAGCCAGAGTAGCTGGGCCTACTAGATAGCGATGCAGCCTCGGGCCAACGTGGCCCCGAGACCAGAATCACACACACACCTCAAACCTGGAGGGCCACGAGGGCGAAAACGAACCCCAATCAATGGCGTCTGCCCCTTAAGTATCCCTTCCCAATAGGCACAGCAGGGCGACCACTCCCACCGTACCACTGCCGAGAGGGGCCACTCAATGTACCATGGCTTGCCCGTGTTCCAACAGGTGCCTGAGGTAGTAACGCCACCTACAGGCAATAAGGGAAAATGCTATCGGGCAAACCACAGCTAGAACAGAGGTAAATTTCAATATAATTCAACCGTCTGAGCCCAACTACTGGCTCAGACATCCCTCTATATTTTAAATAGCGTCCCAACCTTTTGGGGAGGGCACTACAAATATTTTTACATAAATGTGAAGGGTGTACTCACTTTTGTCAGATACTGTATATCTCATTAACTCCATCCCTATCCTTCTCTCTCCCCTCCATTCCACTATTTCTTTTTACATATTTCCATTCTTCCTTATCGCACCCTCATATCTAACTTTCCCCTCATGTCACTCTTGTCTTTTTCTACACCCCCCCCAGCTCTCCTTTTTACCTTTCATCTCTTTCTCCATGTCCCTATCTCATCCTTTTTGTCCAACTCTCTCCCGGTTGACCTGCTCTTTCTTTCTGCAATACCCCATCCTTCTTTCCTATCACTCTACTCTATTATTCCCATCCCTCTCTCCCCAATTGTATCTCTTTATATCCCTATCCTCTTTACTTATACAGTGCCTTGAAAAAGTATTCATACCCCTTGAAATTTTCTTCATTTTGTCATGTTACAACCAAAAACGTAAATGTATTTGTAGCGCTGCCCTCTTGAGGGTCGCAAGATAAATCAAAGCCCCCCGGTTGCCCTGACCCTGTGAGTCCTCTGCCACCTCTGTCACCCTGGGTTCATACATGTTTTATAATTTTTCCTTCCAATGACAGCAAGAAGCAGGAAATACACCAGAATTATTTAAATCAACAAAACTTTACCTAATGAAATAAAAGGAAAGGAAATCAGAGAGCCAATTTAAGCTTACACTTGAAAATTTTGTTTCCTACAGGAATGTCAATAATAACTAAATAAAAATCACCTATAGAATCAAACATTTATTAGAAAACACTATAATCTCTGTACTCAATGGTGTGCACTAGGTATGGGCCCGTTGCTCGATTCGAACCCACGTTCGAATCGAGCACCGGGCGTTCGCTCGCTCGGCGAGCCCAGAACTATTTGGGCCGTTCGCATCACATTCGTGTGATGCGAGCGGCCCCGCAATGCATTGCGGCCAGCGCGGCCGGCGCAGTGCATTGCTGGCTGATGATTGGCCAAGCATGCACTGTGACCCCGCATGCTTGGCCAATCACAGCGCCCGAAACTCGGAGAGCAATAATTGGCTACAGGCAGGACGCCTGTAGCCAATTACAGCTCAGGGGCTTTAGTACACGCCCCACGATTTAAAAGGCCGCCACGCCGTCGGCCCCGGTCACATGAGTTCCGGCTTTAGGAGAGATCAGTCTGCTGATTCTGTCTTTGCTTGATACTGAAAGATTTGCTCTTCTTTGCTAAACCATTGGCTATTTTTTTGCTAAACCATTGCTACCTAAGTCATTGATCGTTCATTGCTGCTGATTGCACAGTTAGTGTGTTATTTGCTGCTGCTGGGGATTAGTCTGGTGCGTGCTTACTGTTAGTACAGTATTGCAGTAGTACCAACCGCAGTGCTGTTAGCACAGCATTGCACCCCAACAGCACCCATAGGACTTCTAGTGTGTTAGTGGCAGCAAACAGAGCTCCTATATTTTCTTCTCAGCAGCACCCATAGGACTTCTAGTGTGTTAGTGGCTTCACACAGAGCTCCTATATTTTCATCTCAGAAGCACCCATAGGACTTTTAGTGTGTTAGTGGCAGCAATCAGAGCTCCTATATTTTCTTCTCAGCAGCACCCATAGGACTTCTAGTGTGTTAGTGGCAGCAAACAGAGCTCCTATATTTTTTCTCAGCAGCACCCATAGGACTTCTAGTGTGTTAGTGGCAGCAAACAGAGCTCCTATATTTTCTTCTCAGCAGCACCCATAGGACTTCTAGTGTGTTAGTGGCAGCAAACAGAGCTCCTATATTTTCTTCTCAGCAGCACCCATAGGACTTCTAGTGTGTTAGTGGCAGCAAACAGAGCTCCTATATTTTCTTCTCAGCAGCACCCATAGGACTTCTAGTGTGTTAGTGGCATCACACAGAGCTCCTATATTTTCTTCTCAGCAGCACCCATAGGACTTCTAGTGTGTTAGTGGCAGCAAACAGAGCTCCTATATTTTCATCTCAGCAGCACCCATAGGACTTCTAGTGTCTTAGTGGCATCACACAGAGCTCCTATATTTTCATCTCAGAAGCACCAATAGGACTTCTAGTGTGTTAGTGGCATCACACAGAGCTCCTATATTTTCTTCTCAGCAGCACCCATAGGACTTCTAGTGTGTTAGTGGCATTACACAGAGCTCCTATATTTTCTTCTCAGAAGCACCCATAGGACTTCTAGTGTGTTAGTGGCATCACACAGAGCTCCTATATTTTCATCTCAGAAGCACCCATAGGACTTCTAGTGTGTTAGTGGCATCACACAGAGCTCCTATATTTTCTTCTCAGCAGCACCCATAGGACTTCTAGTGTGTTAGTGGCAGCAAACAGAGCTCCTATATTTTCTTCTCAGCAGCACCCATAGGACTTCTAGTGTGTTAGTGGCATCACACAGAGCTCCTATATTTTCTTCTCAGAAGCACCCATAGGACTTCTAGTGTGTTAGTGGCATCACACAGAGCTCCTATATTTTCTTCTCAGCAGCACCCATAGGACTTCTAGTGTGTTAGTGGCATCACACAGAGCTCCTATATTTTCTTCTCAGCAGCACCCATCGGACTTCTAGTGTGTTAGTGGCATCACACAGAGCTCCTATATTTTCTTCTCAGCAGCACCCATAGGACTTCTAGTGTGTTAGTGGCATCACACAGAGCTCCTATATTTTCATCTCAGAAGCACCCATAGGACTTCTAGTGTGTTAGTGGCATCACACAGAGCTCCTATATTTTCTTCTCAGCAGCACCCATAGGACTTCTAGTGTGTTAGTGGCATCACACAGAGCTCCTATATTTTCTTCTCAGCAGCACCCATAGGACTTCTTTTTTTTTTTTTGAGAAAAAAGGTTTTTATTGAACAATTTACATTTGGAACATAATTCTGCAAGTTACAAGGCAATACTGGAGAAATGCATAAAACAAAGAAATGTGGCTTATACATATATAGGCACAGTAGATCAAAAAACTTGTTCAGATTGAACACTGGATTCAGTGACTATCAATAAGTGGAAAACCCTATGTCCACGCTATTCATGGAATTGCACGCTAGAAGGATGTATAGTATTACGGACCATCAGTGCATGTGTCTGCGGACTCAAGCCATCGATCCCAGATTTTGTAGTACTTATCTGGACAACCTCTGTTGATGTATATGAACTTTTTGTAGGGAAGAGTGTTATTTATATCTAGTTTCCAATCGTTGAAGCTGGGGGGAGTGGGTCTCATCCACTGTCTGGCTATAATTTTTCTAGCATTAAACAATGTTTCATGCAAGAATGTTTTAGTGAATTTGTCCATCTCAGAGTCAGGGAATATCCCCAGTAAGCATTGTTTGGGGTCCAGGGTCAATGGGGATCCCATGTCATCATGGAGGAAGTCAACAATCTGCTTCCACAGACCCTAAAGGACCGGGCACGCCCAGAGTAGATGGAAGAATGTGCCCGTCGCTTGGTTACACATTGTGCACAAGGTCGAAAACTGTCGTCTAAAGCGGGCGATTCTTAGGGGGGTGAGATACGCTCGGTGCACCACGTATAACTGGGTCAGCCTGTCAGAGAGCTTGGGGGATACAGTCTTGCACGAGTCTAGTGCTTCACTCCACTCCTCATCCTCCAGTGGGCCCACCTCTCTTTCCCATCTTGGTTTAAGGCTGTAAGCTAGCGTGGTAGATGATGGGGTGAGAAGCATGACATAAAAATCAGAGATCAGCTTTCGCGGGTCCACACCCTTAATCACTGCCATAATAACATTGGGCGTAGATTGTGGCAAAGGCTGGGGAAACTGAGCTTGGGCTGCGTGACGCACCTGGAAGAATCTAAAAAGCATAGAATTGGGCAGCAGGAACTCATTTTGGAGGTCCTCAAAGTTTTTAAGTGTGCCATCGGAAATTATGTGGTGCAAATAATATATTCCATATTCGCACCATATCTCTGTGTCAGGGATCAAGAGAAACTCTGAGAGTAGTGTGAGGGGGTTAACTCAGTAGCGGGTGTGTGTGACCCCCTGGTTGGGCTCCCCACACAAAAACAGGGCCAGCAGACGGAGGTTGTGGTTTTCAAAATCAAAAGGTGCGGTTTATTTCTCTATGTACAGTGACAAAAACACAGCAAAGCCAAAAAGAAACATAAACAAAATAAATCCTGGTCAGTTTGACCTCTGACTAAACATGCAGGTTTCCTAAACTAACAACTGGGATCAGCCTGGTGCTGTCCTAGTCCCTAAGTCCCTGGTTTAGTAAAAGTCCAAACAAATAGCCACACAGGCTTGGCCTCACCGCACAGGGGTTCACTCTCCCTAGACAGTCCACACAGGTCTGGGTCCAGGCATGAGCAAACACCTAATGAATCTGTGAGTTCTTATAGAGGCCTAAATGAGCTGACAAGGTTCAGCTGGTCTCCTCATCTCTGTCTGCACGACGCCCCACACTCTCCCTAGAGGTATGAGTCATCCATGAGCCTACTAGCCTCAGCTGGGCTTATACAACTCTCCACCCTAGTTGTATAAGTCAGCATAAAGCCTGAATCTGGGAGAAATATATCTACCCCCCTGGATGCAACCAGGTGACTTTACCTTCCTGCTGTCACATACCCCCCCCTCTTGTTTTAACCTTGGGGTTGGAACACCAGCAATCAGGCATTCATGTACTCGAGACAAAGCATCCACATTCCCCATTTGAACGCCAGGGCGATGCTTTACTGTGAAGTTGAATTCCTGTAGGGCCAGGAACCACCTATTCACTCTTCTATTTGTCTCCTTGTTTTGAGCCATCCACTTTAACGGAGCGTGATCCGTAACCATGTCAAAGTGCCTACCTAGCAGATAGTACCGAAGGGAATCTAGAGCCCACTTCACCGCTAAACACTCCTTTTCAACCGTGGCGTAATTTACCTCATGGGACTTCAACTTCCTGCTGAGGTAAATGACTGGGTGCTCTTCCCCGTTCCAGACCTGGGACAATACTGCTCCTAACCCCACATCTGACGCATCACTTTGTACGACAAAGTCTTTAGAGAAGTCGGGTGAGTACAACACTGGCTGGCTACATAAGGCTTGTTTCAAGAATTGGAATGCTGCCTCAGCCTCGGGGGTCCATTTAATCATGACCGACCCTTTCCCTTTCGTCAGGTTGGTTAGGGGCACAGCCTTAGAAGCAAAGTGGGGAATGAAGCGCCGATAATAACCCGCGATTCCCAGAAAGGCCCGTACCTGCTTCTTGCTGTTGGGACGTGGCCAACTCTGGATGGCCTCGACTTTGTTGAGTTGGGGTTTTATCACTCCCCTGCCAATGGTGTACCCAAGATATTTGGCCTCCTCCTGCCCAATGGTACACTTCTTGGGGTTAGCCGTAAACCCCGCTTCCCGGATAGAGTCTAGGACTGCTTGCACTTTTGGCAGATGTGAGGCCCAATCTGTGCTATGGACAATTACGTCATCCAGGTAAGCTGCAGCATACTTCCGATGGGGCCTCAGTATCTGGTCCATTTTCCGCTGGAATGTGGCCGGCGCATTCTGTAACCCGAACGGCATTCTCTTATATTGGAACGCCCCGTCTGGGGTTACAAATGGGGTTTTCTCTTTGGCCGACTTGGCCAGGGGAATTTGCCAATACCCTTTTGTGAGGTCAAGAGTCGTCATGTATCGGGCTGTTCCCAGCCGGTCGATCAACTCATCTATACGTGGCATGGGGTAGGTGTCAAATTTTGTAACTTTGTTCAACTGACGAAAATCGTTACAAAATCGCCAGCTCCCATCCGGTTTAGGCACCAACACAATGGGACTAGACCAATCACTTTGGGACTCCTCTATCACCCCTAAGTTCAGCATTTTCTGTACTTCCTCCCGTATTGCCTCCCGTCGGGCCTCTGGGATCCGATAGGGTTTTAACTTCACCCTTTCACCGGGCGGGGTAATAATATCATGCTCTACCCCAGATGTTTGTCCCGGCAGCTCAGAGAACACCTCCTTGTTGCGAAGCACAAACTCCTTAACCTCCTGTTGTTGGGGTTGTGACAAGGTGGCTGCTATTCCAACCTCCGGAATCACGCAACCAGTTTGAGCTGGTGACCAAGTTTCTGCGACTAGGGACTCTCTATCCCTCCAGGCTTTCAACAGATTAACGTGATATATCTGTTCGGGCTTTCGCCTTCCTGGTTGTCTGACCTTGTAATTCACTTCGCTCACTTTTTCCATTATCTCGTAGGGGCCTTGCCATTTGGCAAGGAATTTACTTTCAACCGTAGGGACAAGTACCAATATCCTATCCCCCGGGGAAAAGGTACGGGTCTTTGCTCCACGGTTGTACACTCTCTGCTGTGCCAACTGCGCTTGGGCCAAATGTTCCTTCACGATGGGCATTACCTGTGCAATTCGATCTTGCATCAGGGCGACATGCTCAATCACACTCCTGTGGGGAGAACTCTCACTTTCCCAAGTTTCCTTGGCAATATCCAACAGCCCTCTTGGGTGTCTCCCATACAGTAACTCAAAAGGGGAGAATCCCGTAGAGGATTGGGGCACCTCCCTAATAGCAAACATCAAATAAGGAAGTAGACAGTCCCAATCCTTTCCATCTCTATCCACCACTTTCTTCAACATTTGTTTTAGGGTTTTGTTGAATCTTTCAACCAGCCCATCGGTTTGGGGGTGATACACAGATGTACGCAATTGCGTCACTTTGAACAATTTACACAGCTCTTTCATAACCCGGGACATAAAGGGTGTACCTTGGTCCGTAAGCAGTTCTTTACAAATACCCACCCGGCTAAAAACAAGAGATAGCTCTTTGGCTATGGTTTTGGCCGAGGTATTTCGGAGAGGGATCGCTTCTGGATAACGGGTGGCATAGTCCATTATAACCAATATGTACTGGTGCCCCCTAGCGGACTTGATTATAGGACCTACCAAATCCATTGCGATTCTCTCAAACGGGACCTCAATGATGGGTAGAGGGACCAGCGGGCTACGGAAATGTGGCATCGGGGCCGACCTCTGACACACAGGGCAGGAGGAACAATAATTTTCTATGTCCTTCATCACCCCAGGCCAATAGAATCTCTGTAATACCCTCTCTCGGGTTTTCTCTGTCCCCAGATGACCTCCAAGAATGTGCCCATGGGCCAACTCCAACACCAACTTCCTGTAAGGTTTGGGCACCACAAGCTGCTCAACGGTTTCTTCTGCCCTTTTTGCCACCCGATACAGTAGGTCCTTCTCTACGCTGAAGTATGGGTAAGTGCAGGTATTATCTGGGTTCACTAACTCGCCATCTATTTCCACTACGTTTTCCCGTGCCTTTATTAGGGCGGGGTCTTTTAACTGTTCTGTGGCAAAATTTTCCCTGTGAACCTCCAGATCAGAAAACTCCACAGACGGTAGGTTTTCGTCTGAGGAGGTGGGCTCCTCTCCAGTTTCTTGAGTCTCCCCTGCCAATACTGACAAGGGAAATTCTGGAGAGTCCTCACCACTCTCAGAGGAGTTCTGGCTATCACATTCCTGGTACATAGGGGCACCAGTGGGGGGCTCAGGATCATCCCACAGTTCCCAGAACTTCGGAAAATCTCTTCCCACAATGGCATCATGCGGTAATTGAGATACTAACCCCCACTGGATGAGAGAGGGTACCTTTGGGGGTCTCGAAACACACTGTAGTCACTGGATACTCTCGGGTGTCCCCATGCACACAAATAACAGCTACCTTGCTATTCCCAGAGACCTCTGTTTTAACTAATTCAGCCTTTATCAGGGTCACAAGGCTACCTGAATCCAGTAATACCACAACATTTCTACCATTAATACACATTTTGCATAAATGTTTCTCAGTTCCCCGAATGGCAGTGCATGCGACTGTCGCACACAGCGACTGACGTCTGTCCGTCAGAAAGTCACATTGCATGGGTTCCTCCACAACCGGGCAATTTGCTGCAATATGTCCCGCTTGCCGGCAGCGGTAGCAAACAATCCTTTTGGCTGCCTCTTGAGCCCCTGACTTCCCAGGCTGTTCTCGCCAAACTTGGGGTAGAGCTCCCACCCTCTCACTCTCTCCACCCTCACCCCTTGGAATCCTCTTATCCGCCCCTGGGGATGGTCTGGTCTTAGGGTGGAAAGTCCGAGAGTCTCTGGAAGAGGCCGTCAGGTTCTCTGTAGCCAAGTATTTCTCTACACGATCCACAAGACCACCGGCCGTCTCTGGGTCTCCATGGCTTACCCACTTTTGGATGGCAGTAGGAAGAGCTCTCAAAAACCGATCCATTACAACACGTTCCACAATCTTTGGTGCGGACAAAGTCTCTGGCTGTAGCCACTTTCTGCTCAGGTGAATGAGATCATACATTTGAGACCTGGGGGGTTTTCCAAGCTGGAAAGTCCAGTTATGCACACGCTGAGCCCGGACAGCCTGGGTGACACCCAGCCTTGCCAATATCTCAGCTTTTAGCATCACATAGTCTTTTGCTTGGTCAGGCTCTAGGTCATAGTAAGCCTTCTGCGATTCACCAGTTAACAGAGGAGCCACCAGTCCAGCCCACTGCTCCTCAGGCCACTTTTCTCTTTCAGCAGTCCTTTCAAATGTGGTCAAAAATACCTCTGGATCATCCTCTCCAGTCATTTTTGTCAATAAACGACTCACCCCAAAGGACGCGGTATTAGTGGGACGGCTTTCCTCACTGGTCTGCGGACGTTGCTGCATTACTGCTTCCATTTGTTGTAGTCTCTGCTCTTGCTTCTGTAACAGGTCTATGAAGCGGGCCTCAGATTGCTGCTGGGCTTGTTGATGAGCTTGCTGCTGGGCTGCAAGGCTCCTTTGCAAACCTGCATTTGTCTGCTGTTGATTGGCATTTGCTAGAGCCAGCTGTTTCAGTATCTCCTCCATGCTGGCTTAAAAAAAACTGCCACTGGTTCTCCACCAACTGTGAGGGGGTTAACTCAGTAGCGGGTGTGTGTGACCCCCTGGTTGGGCTCCCCACACAAAAACAGGGCCAGCAGACGGAGGTTGTGGTTTTCAAAATCAAAAGGTGCGGTTTATTTCTCTATGTACAGTGACAAAAACACAGCAAAGCCAAAAAGAAACATAAACAAAATAAATCCTGGTCAGTTTGACCTCTGACTAAACATGCAGGTTTCCTAAACTAACAACTGGGATCAGCCTGGTGCTGTCCTAGTCCCTAAGTCCCTGGTTTAGTAAAAGTCCAAACAAATAGCCACACAGGCTTGGCCTCACCGCACAGGGGTTCACTCTCCCTAGACAGTCCACACAGGTCTGGGTCCAGGCATGAGCAAACACCTAATGAATCTGTGAGTTCTTATAGAGGCCTAAATGAGCTGACAAGGTTCAGCTGGTCTCCTCATCTCTGTCTGCACGACGCCCCACACTCTCCCTAGAGGTATGAGTCATCCATGAGCCTACTAGCCTCAGCTGGGCTTATACAACTCTCCACCCTAGTTGTATAAGTCAGCATAAAGCCTGAATCTGGGAGAAATATATCTACCCCCCTGGATGCAACCAGGTGACTTTACCTTCCTGCTGTCACAGTAGTCTATTGTGCCATAAGGGGGTATAATTGTTGTGTTTAGGGGTCATTAATGTTTTAGTGGTGATGTCCCATACGCGCCTATATTGGTACAATAGGGACCCACGGTCTCTATTGGAGTTATTCCCACTATGTCCCACTGCAATTGCAGTGAGTGGGTCAGTGGTCAGTTGTGCCCACCGTGGACAGAGGAGGGTGAGGAATCTGAGTCTGTCGGTTTTATCTATGTGGTATAGTTGAGACAGTTGGGACGCAAGGTAATAAAGATTTAAGTCAGGGAGGGCTGTTCCATCTAGGTCAGTAGGGTTCTTAAGGACTCTCCAGGCCAGCTTGTGTCTGTTGGTACCCCAAATAAATGTCTTGAGTATGGCCTCCATTGACTTGAAAAATTTCAAGTGTAAGTATACGGGTGTGTGCCAGAGTATATACAATATTTTAGGAAATAATATCATTTTAACAATGTTAATGCGGCCCCACACGCCGAGCGGTAGTCTCGCCCATACCTGGGTTCTAGACTTGATGAGATCGAAAAGGGGTTCTATGTTCAGGGATATATAGTCAGCCGGTGTTCTATTCACCAATACTCCAAGATATTTGATAGTGTTCACTCGCTGGAGTGGTAACTGTGCCTGTAGCTTGGGAGAGGGGAAACTATCCATAGGCAATATTTGAGATTTCTCCCAATTAATTTTAAGGCCAGAGAACTGACCAAAGTGTTCAATTGTATGTAACGCCTTCCGAAGCGATGTGGCAGAGTCGGCCAGGTATAGTAGCGTGTCGTCTGCGTATAAGCTAAGTTTTTCAGTCAGGGAACCAAGGCAGAGACCCTGAATCTCGGGGTCCTCTCTAATGGAGATTGCAAGGGGCTCCGCCGCCAAGGCATAGAGGAGCGGAGACAGTGGGCAGCCCTGTCTAGTGCCCCTGGATAAGTCAAATGTCTGGGAGGCCCTCCCGTTGGCCACTACTTTACCCCTGGGTGCCAGATATAATAATTGAACCCACTTAATAAATTTAGGTCCAAAACCAAAGCCACGGAGGCATCCCCAAAGGTACCGCCACTCCACTGAGTCAAAGGCCTTGGCAGTATCCAAAGCCACCACCACCCGGGACCCAACATTAGTATGTGTCGCTTGTAAGTTAATATACAATTTTCTGAGGTTGAAGGAGGTGTTACGCCCCGGCATAAATCCAGCTTGGTCAGCATGAATCAGGGTTAGAATCACTTGGTTAAGGCGTAGGGCAAGTACTTTAGCCAGAATCTTTATGTCTACCTGGAGGAGCGATATTGGTCTATAAGATTCCGGGAGGCCTGGGTCCTTGCCTGGCTTAGGTATGAGGATAATTACCGCCTCGCCCATCGATGGGGGTAAGGTGAAATTGTCAAATAGATGGTTGAAGAGGGACAATAACTTGGGGGCAAGTATCTCGATGTATTGGGCGTAAAATTCTATGGGCAACCCATCTGAACCCGGGGCCTTGGATCTGGCGAAGCTCCCAATCGCTGTGGTTATTTCGTCGAGTGTAAGAGGTGCGTCTAGCATAGCCATTTGGGTATCGTCTAGCTGTGGAAAGATGATTTCCGCCAGTAGATCTTCCAATTGAGAGTCAGTGGTAGAAACCTGGGACGTATAGAGTTGAGAAAAGAAGTCCCTAAATTTAGAAGTGACAGCCTGGGGTTCCGTAATCTTTTCCCCATTAGGACCAGTGAGGGAAATGACAGTAGGGGGTCTATCCTCACTATGTGCTAAGTAGGCCAACAGTTTACCCGCTCTCTCCCCATGTTCATACAATTTTTGTCTGGCAAAGAAAAGTTTTTTCCTGGCCGTCTCGTGTTGTAGCTGATTAACCACCCTGGTTTGTAACCTGAGTCGGGCAGCTCCATCAGGAGAGGGGTTCGACATGTATCCCTGTTCAGAGGAGGACAGATCCTGCATTGCCCCGTCCAGTATGGCTGATGAATTAGCCTTCAGCCTGTTGATAAAGGAGGTCAGAGTCAGACGTGCATGCAGTTTGAAGGCTTCCCATACTACGTCTGGGGATGCAGATCCGTCATTCTCTAAAAAGTAAGTTCTCCAACTGTTACCAAGCTCGTCATCCTCCGACAACAGGGTGAGCCAAAACGGATTCAGGCGCCACGTACGGGGCGGTTTGTCTAATGGGATGGAGAGGCTAATGAAATATGGGCTATGGTCTGAAAGTAATCTGGGGGCAAATTCAGCTCCCAGTAATCTTGGGGCAAGGGTACTAGAAATGAATATAAAATCTATACGGGACATGGTGTTATGGGTAGTTGAGAAACAGGAGTAAGCTCGAGTGAGCGGGAATTTAAAACGCCAGGTGTCAGTGAGATTAAAGGAAGAGATAAGTCGGGAGAATCTAGTGTGGGTTGGAGCTGTAGTAGATAATGGCGAGGGCGACAGTTTGTCTAATGTAGGGTTCAACGTAGCGTTAAAATCCCCCAGCCACACCGCCTGAATCGAAGGATGACGAGTCATATATAGCAAGCCCTCTGTGACTATAGTAGAATTAAATGGTGGAGGTACATAGAATGCCATCAGTAGGAAAGGTTCACCATACAATTTAACCGAAAGAAAGACATAGCGCCCCTGTGGGTCAGACTGAACATCACACAGCTCAAAATGTACCGTCTTGGCAATCAAAACTGAGACTCCGCGGGCGTGGGACGAGTGGGATGAATGATATGCCCACCCAATCCATGGCCGGCGGAGTGCCATCTGGAGCCGACCCTCAACGTGTGTCTCCACTAACACCACAATGTCGGCTCGTTGTTTTTTGAGAAATGAGAAAACTGCAGATCTCTTTACCTTGTCCCCAAGCCCACGCACATTCCAAGTGAGCAGTTTTATCGATGCCATAATTCAAACATTAAAACATATCTTGGGACAGTAGCATTACATGAATACAAGGTTTGCCATCTATGCAGTATCAATGTTAGCATGCACTTCGTTGTATTGCAGTCCATCAAGAAAAAACGAACCTCCCCCTCCCCCCTCCCCACCCTGCATCTTCCCCAACTGATGCGGGTATGTTCCCAAAACCAAAAGAAAGTAACAACCGGTAGCAGATAAAACCAAAATATCTTGCTGTTACGTAAAAGATCTGCAGCGATCGCCTCACATGGGAGGTGTGGAAGATCCAATGCCCGCAAATAAAGAGCAACAGGCTCTTCTTGTACTGTGAACCAGAAGTACAGTGCGGGGTCGGTGGTATAGAAAGTTCTGCAGTCACATAATAAAGAGATGCGTGTTCCGGTTGCTGGGGGGCGAAAATTCGCTGTGTTAGGCATGTGGAGTGTAGGACTGATTGTGCTCCGCAATTACAGTCTCCAGGGTAGTTACATGGATCAACCAGTCAGTGGGGGCCCTGAGTATGGGAGACCCCCTCTGCAGGTTACAATTGAAAGAGGATTATAGCAGGGGAAGGCAAAAGGGGGTCCCAGGGGTAAGGAGCAATAGGGTATGCGCCGTGGGCAGTAAAGGGGAGACAAAAAAAGGGGGTAACATACCAGGATTTGCAGACTCCCGCTGCGGCGTATAATGTGCTGGTGATGATGACAGGCAATCAATAGTGCTGATGAACATGCTCGGTCAGGTCACTCCGCCGCCCCTCTGGCGGGCCCTGGACGCTCCAACCAGGCAATGACCCATAGGACTTCTAGTGTGTTAGTGGCATCACACAGAGCTCCTATATTTTCTTCTCAGCAGCACCCATAGGACTTCTAGTGTGTTAGTGGCATCACACAGAGTTCCTATATTTTCATCTCAGAAGCACCCATAGGACTTCTAGTGTGTTAGTGGCATCACACAGAGCTCCTATATTTTCTTCTCAGCAGCACCCATAGGACTTCTAGTGTGTTAGTGGCATCACACAGAGTTCCTATATTTTCTTCTCAGAAGCACCCATAGGACTTCTAGTGTGTTAGTGGCATCACACAGAGCTCCTATATTTTCATCTCAGAAGCACCCATAGGACTTCTAGTGTGTTAGTGGCATCACACAGAGCTCCTATATTTTCTTCTCAGCAGCACCCATAGGACTTCTAGTGTGTTAGTGGCAGCAAACAGAGCTCCTATATTTTCTTCTCAGCAGCACCCATAGGACTTCTAGTGTGTTAGTGGCATCACACAGAGCTCCTATATTTTCATCTCAGAAGCACCCATAGGACTTCTAGTGTGTTAGTGGCATCACACAGAGCTCCTATATTTTCTTCTCAGCAGCACCCATAGGACTTCTAGTGTGTTAGTGGCATCACACAGAGCTCCTATATTTTCTTCTCAGAAGCACCCATAGGACTTCTAGTGTGTTAGTGGCATCACACAGAGCTCCTATATTTTCTTCTCAGCAGCACCCATAGGACTTCTAGTGTGTTAGTGGCATCACACAGAGCTCCTATATTTTCATCTCAGAAGCACCAATAGGACTTCTAGTGTGTTAGTGGCATCACACAGAGCTCCTATATTTTCTTCTCAGCAGCACCCATAGGACTTCTAGTGTGTTAGTGGCATCACACAGAGCTCCTATATTTTCATCTCAGAAGCACCAATAGGACTTCTAGTGTGTTAGTGGCATCACACAGAGCTCCTATATTTTCTTCTCAGCAGCACCCATAGGACTTCTAGTGTGTTAGTGGCATCACACAGAGCTCCTATATTTTCATCTCAGAAGCACCAATAGGACTTCTAGTGTGTTAGTGGCATCACACAGAGCTCCTATATTTTCTTTTCAGCAGCACCCATAGGACTTCTAGTGTGTTAGTGGCATCACACAGAGCTCCTATATTTTCTTCTCAGCAGCACCCATAGGACTTCTAGTGTGTTAGTGGCAGCAAACAGAGCTCCTATATTTTCTTGTCAGCAGCACACATAGTACCTATAGTGTGTTAGTGTCAGCACCCATAGGACCTACAGTGTGTTGTGAGCACACATAGGAGCTCTATTTTTTATACTATATACACTACCGACTACAATGGCTGGAAGACCGCCAAGGAGAGGCAGAGCGTGCCGAGGCAAGAACACAGGGCAGGCAGGCTCTGTTTCTAGAGACAACAGTGCTGGCCGTGGACGTGGTCGTGCATCGTCATCAGCACGTGGCCATGGGACACGCTTGTCTTTGTTTTCGGCAGCTGGACATGTGGAGCCGCATCATGCCGAAGGCTTGGTAGAATGGATGACCAAGCCCTCCTCATCCTCCTCATCCTCTCTCACCCAGGCTCAGGGTACTGGCAGAGCAGCTGCCAACGCGTACTCAATGGCATCATCAGCCACCCCTTCCCTAGACCCACCATGTCCTCCTGAGGAGTCCCCCGAACTGTTTGAGCACAGTGTTGGGTACATGCTCCAGGAGGATGCCCAACGATTCGAAGGCTCGGATGATGATACCCAGCTTGAGGAAGTCAGTAGTGTGCGCGCAGAGAGAGGGGATGCTGAAGGACAGCAATCTGGCAGTACTGTTCCACCAGCTGCAGCTTACTGCCAGGTTTGCTCTAGTGGTGAAGAGGGAGGGGATGATGAGGTCACTGACTCCACGTGGGTGCCTGAAGGGAGAGAGGAGGAGGAGGAGGAGGAGGAGGAGGATGCGGCGTCACATGTCCAACGAGGCAGGATGCCCCCTGGAGGCCAGCTAGAGGCCAGCACAGCAACTGTACCACACCGCAGAGCTCCGCCTGTGCAGGGCGCTGCCTCTGCACGTTATCACAAAAGTTCTTTGGTGTGGGCCTTTTTTGAGACGAGTGCATCAGATCGCACCACTGCTATTTGCAATATTTGTCTCAAGCGTATCTCGCGTGGCCAAAACATCAGCCGCTTGGGCACCACAAGCATGAGCAGACATATGTCGACCTGCCATGCAGCTCGTTGGCAAGCACACATAAAAGACCCACACCAAAGAACAAAGCGGACCTCTCCTTGCTCCTCATCAGCTGGGATCTCCATCCCCACTATATCTTCAGTCCTCTCTGAAAGCTGCTCTGAGAGGACTGAAGGTGTAGAATTAGGTGTGTCACAACCAAGTACTTGCAGTACACCGACGTCCGATTGTAGCAGGCAAATTTCCCTGCCCCAGCTGCTGGACCGTCGAAAGAAGTATACTCCCAGCCATCCACATGCCCAGCGGTTGAATGCTAGCTTGGCTAAATTGCTAGCACTTCAACTGCTGCCTTTTCAGTTGGTAGACTCGGCCCCCTTCCGTGAGATTGTTCAATGTGCGGTTCCTCAGTGGCAGGTTCCCAAACGCCACTTTTTCTCACGGAAGGCGATTCCGTCTCTCTACCGGCATGTGGAAGGCAATGTCCATGCCTCGCTGGACAGGGCGGTCAGCGGTAAGGTGCATATTACCGCTGACTCATGGTCCAGCAGGCATGGACAGGGACGTTATCTTTCTTTCACGGCCCATTGGGTCACTCTATTGGCAGCTGGGAGGGATGCAGGACAAGGTGCAGTAGTGTTGGAGGTTGTTCCGCCACCACGCCTCCAAAATGCTACTACTGGTTGTGACACACCTCTCTCCTCCACCCCCTCCTCTTCTTCTTCCTCCATGTCCTCTTCGAGTGCTCTGTCCTCGGAACCAGCGGTGCTCCGTAGGCGTACAAGGGGCTACGCGAGTACGCAGGCAAAAAGATGCCATGCCGTGCTTGCGCTGGTGTGTTTGGGGGACAGGAGCCACACTGGGCCAGAGGTTCTGGCAGCTCTGCAGGGGCAGGCCGAGAGGTGGTTGACGCCACGCCAGCTTAAGCCAGGAATGGTCGTTTCTGACAATGGCACCAACCTCCTCTCCGCCCTGCGACAGGGGCAGCTCACCCATGTGCCCTGTATGGCTCACGTCCTCAACCTGGTGGTGCAGCGGTTCTTGGGCAGGTTCCCAGGCTTACAGGATGTCCTGAGGCAGGCCAGGAAAGTCTGTGTGCATTTCCGCCGATCTTATAATGCCAGTGCTCAGCTGACTGAGCTGCAAAAGGAGCTGAACCTGCCCAAGAACCGCCTAATATGTGACATGCCCACCAGGTGGAACTCAACGTTGGCCATGCTGCAGCGACTGCACACGCAGCAGAGGGCCATCAATGAGTACCTTTGCGACTACGGCACCAGGACAGGGTCAGGGGAGCTTGGCTTTTTTTCCCCACGCCAGTGGAGCATGATCAGGGATGCATGCACTGTCCTCTCACCATTTGAGGAGGCCACGAGGATGGTGAGCAGTGACAGTGCATGCATCAGTGACACTGTACCTCTTGTCCACCTGTTGGAGCATACGCTGCGTGGGATAATGGACAGGGCACTTGAGGCAGAACAGAGGCAGGAAGAGGAGGACTTCCTTGCCTCTCAAGGCCCCCTTTATCCAGACAGTGTTCCTTCTGTCCCACCCATCACACAGGAAGAGGATGAGGAGGAGGAGGAGGAGGAGGATTGTGTGAGCATGGAGGTGGAGCCTGGCACTCAGCATCAGCAGCAGCAGTCTTTTAGGGATGATGTACAGTCCCAACAAACCAGTGGACTTGTACGTGGCTGGGAGGAGGTGGCTGGCGATCATGTCATCCTCAGTGACCCAGAAGACTCCGGACCGAATGCCTCAGCTAACCTACGCTGCATGGCCTCCCTGATCCTGCAAAGCCTGCGGAAGTATCCTCGTGTTCTTCGGATCAAGGAGAGGGACCATTACTGGCTGGCCACTCTCCTTGATCCACGGTACAAGGGTAAGGTTGCGGACCTTATCTTGCCGTCGCAGAGGGAGCAGAGGATGAGACATCTCAGGGAGGCCTTGCAGAAAGGTCTGTGCAACGCGTTCCCAGAAACTGGGAGGTTACAAACTCCTGGTCCTGGACGACGAGTTGCTGAGGCTTCGGTCAGTAGCAGAAGGAGCGGTGGGGAAGGTGGACGTCTGACCGATGCGTTCAGACAATTTTTTAGTCCGCAGCCCCAAGGTATGATCGGTTCCAGCAACCATCGCCAGCGTCTGATATACATGGTGCAGGAATACCTAGGGGCAAGGTCAGACTTGGACACCTTTCCCACCGAAAATCCTCTGGCTTACTGGGTCCTGAGGATGGATCACTGGCCAGAGCTTGCACAGTATGCAATTGAGCTACTGGGCTGTCCTGCATCCAGCGTTGTTTCTGAACGCACATTCAGTGCTGCTGGAGGATTTGTCACCGATCATAGGGTGCTCCTGTCCACCGACTCGGTTGATCGACTGACCTTCATAAAAATGAATCAGTCTTGGATCACCACCAGCTACCAGACACCTGAAGCGGATATAACAGAATAATTTATAATGTCACATCCCTTCAAGACTGCCTATGCTGATGCTGAGTGACTGTCCTGTTATGTTCACTGACTATCCTCTTCCTCCTCCTCAATGATCCATGCCACCACACCAGTGCCTAAGGCACAATTTTTCAGCCCCTGTATAACAGGGGCGTGTAATTACAATTTTTTAAAAAGATGCTTCGCAACAGGTGTGACTGCTGTGCTCCAAGTACAGTATCTGTGAGGGGTTGCAGTGTTGTGGCACCAGCACCAGTGCCTAAGGCACAATTTTTCAGCCCCTGTTGGGGCGTGTAATTACAATTTTTAGGCAATGCTTTGCAACAGGTCTCATTGCTGTGCTCAGAGTACAGTATCTGTGAGGGGTTGCAGTGTTGTGGCACCAGTGCCTAAGGCACAATTTTTCAGCCCCTGTATAACAGGGGCGTGTAATTACAATTTTTTAAAAAGATGCTTCGCAACAGGTGTGACTGCTGTGCTCCAAGTACAGTATCTGTGAGGGGTTGCAGTGTTGTGGCACCAGCACCAATGCCTAAGGCACAATTTTTCAGCCCCTGTTTACCAGGGGCGTGTAATTACAAATCTTGATCTAATAGTTCACAGCAGGGCCCATTCCTGCGCCCACCAAGAGTAACTATGAGGGCCTACAGTCTTGTGGCAACACCGTCCACCACCACCACCACCACCAAAGGCCCAATTTTTCTGCCCTGTTCAACAGGTGCATGCAATTACAAATCTTGATCTAATAACTCACAGCAGGGCCCATTCCTGCACCCACCAAGAGTAACTGTGAGGGCTTACAGTCTTGTGGCAACACCGTCCACCACCACCACCACCACCACCAAAGGCCCAATTTTTCTGCCCTGTTCAACAGGTGCATGCAATTACAAATCTTGATCTAATAACTCACAGCAGGGCCCATTCCTGCACCCACCAAGAGTAACTGTGAGGGCTTACAGTCTTGTGGCAACACCGTCCACCACCACCACCACCACCACCAAAGGCCCAATTTTTCTGCCCGGTTCAACAGGTGCATGCAAGTACAAATCTTGATCTGTTAACTCACAGCAGGGCCCATTCCTGTGCCCACCAGTCTTGTGGCTACACCAACATCTAATAGGGCAAATTTCTGCAGAGTATATACGGCAGGCCCCTACTTTCAAACATCCAACTTACAAACGACTCCTACTTGCAAACGGCAAGAGAAAACAGGAAGTGAGAGGAAATCTACCCCTAGGAAGGGAAATTCTATCCTGTTAGATTTAATTTGGGAAAAAGGTATCTCCTCTCTACTGATGCTTTATCACCAATCCTTGTTTCAATTAAAACCCCACTTTTCCAAAAACATTTGTCATTGGGACGGAAAGTGAGGTGACATGTTCTGAACAGATGTGCAAAGACAGCAAATGTTACAGGGGTGATAACCCCTCCCTATGTTCTCCAAAAAGCTTAAAAATAGATTTTTTTGGGATGGAGCTACACTTCATAATGTACCTGTTCAGATTCTACTTAAGAACAAACCTACAGTCCGTGTCTTGTTTGCACCACCTATATACTGCTGTTCAGAGTATATAGGGTTGTAGGTATAGGGTTTTATTTTGGGTGCGGGGTCCCCCTTAATATCCATACAAGACCCAAAGGGGCTGGGGTGGGGGGGGGGGGGTGATGGGGTAGCCATGCCATTTTTCTCAAGGATTTTCAGCCATATGGCGGCCAGGACAAGACATGACATTAAAGCCGCAAGTGGTTTTAAATGGCTTCTTTTTTTCCTTTACAAATGTCATTTTGTGCAAGGACAGTTCTAAACACGGGAAACACATGCCACTTCACAGGCATACTTTAGACACCCCCCAGGTACCATATTTAAAGGAAAATTTCACTTTTTTTTTTTCACTTTATGCATCATTAAAATGACTGCTCCCGAAAAAACGTTAGTTTTTAAAATTTCTTTTTGCATTGATATATGTCCCCTGGGGCAGGACCCGGGTCCCCAAACCTGTTTTATGACATTAACATGCATATTGGCCGTTGTAATTAGCAATTTTGATTTCGAACGTTCGCGTCCATTATAACGAATAGGGTTAGAAAATTTGCGCGAACTTTCGGTCCGTTCGAAGGTTCTGGTGCGAACCGAACCCGGGGGTGTTCGGCTCATCCCTAGTGTGCACATAATGCCTATGTGAACAGGCAACAGGAGAGTAGAGGAATGTCTCCTTTAAGTGTCAGACCCCTCTCTACTGCTCCCTCCCATATGATTGCAGAACAGTAAATAACAAGTACAATTTTTAGCAGAGAGAACTATACTGCAATTCAACCTGCTCTTATAGAGTCCTTGGTGAATTATCGCTCAATGAGCTTCAGTAAAACCACCATCCCTGTGCTGAGTTCCTGGGTCTGTACACCTGTGCCCATCAATTGCAGCCTCACTGTGCCCGTCAATTTCAGCCTCACTGTGCCTGTCAATTGCAGCCTCACTGTGCCCGTCAAATGTAGCCTCACTGTGCCCGTCAAATGTAGCCTCACTTTTGCCCGTCAAATGCAGCCTCACTATGCCCATCAATTGCAGCCTCACTGTGCACATCATATGCAGCGTCATTGTGCCCATCAATTGCAGCCTCACTGTGCCCATCAAATGCAGCCTCACTGTGCACATCATATGCAGCCTCACTATGCCCATCACTTGCAGCCTCACTGTGCACATGATGTGCAGCGTCACTGTGCCCATCACTTACAGTCTCACTATGCCCATCAATTGCAGCCTCACTGTGCACATCATATGCAGCATCACTGTGCCCGTCAAATGCAGCCTCACTGTGCCCGTCAAATGCAGCCTCACTGTGCCCATCAATTGCAGCCTCACTGTGTCCATATTGCAGCCTCACTGTGCCCATCAATTGCAGCCTCACTGTGCCCATCAATTGCAGCCTCACTGTGCCTGTCAAATGCAGCCTCACTGTGCCCGTCAAATGCAGCCTCACTGTGCCCATCAAATGCAGCCTCACTGTTGCCCATCAAATGCAGCCTCACTGTTGCCCGTCAAATGCAGCCTCACTGTGCCCGTCAAATGCAGCCTCACTGTGTCCGTCAAATGCAGCCTCACTGTGTCCGTCAAATGCAGCCTCACTGTGGCCGTCAAATGCAATCTCACTGTGCCCGTCAATTGCAGCCTCACCGTGCCTGTCAAATGCAGCCTCGCTGTGCCCATCAAATGCAGCCTCACTGTTGCATGTCAAATGCAGCTTCACTATGCCCATCAATTGCAGCCTCACTGTGCACATCATATGCAGCCTTACTATGCCCATCAATTGCAGCCTCACTGTGCACATCAAATGCAGCATCACTGTGTCCGTTAAATGCAGCCTCACTATGGCCGTCTAATGCAATCTCACTGTGCCCGTGAATTGCAGCCTCACCGTGCCTGTCAAATGCAGCCTTACTGTGCCCATCAAATGCAGCCTCACTGTTGCCCGTCAAATGCAGCCTCACTTTGCCTGTCAAATGCAGCCTCACTGTGCCCATCAATTGCAGCCTCACTGTGCCCATATTGCAGCCCAGGGCTGTTGCAAGGATTTTTGACACTCTATGCGAAACCTAATTTTGCTGCCCCCTGGCTCCACCCCTAACTCCACCCCTTTACCCTGCCCATGTATACCCCACCTTTTTAATGAAGCGCCCATCAAATGCAGCCTCACCAGCACCCATCAAATGCAGCCTCACCAGCACCCATCAAATGCAGCCTCACCAGCACCCATCAAATGCAGCCTCACCAGCATCCATCAAATGCAGCCTCACCAGCGCCCATCAAATGCAGCCTCACCAGTGCCCATCAAATGCAGCCTACCCGTGCCCATCAATGAATGTTTGCTTGCTTCTATTCGTTCGGGGGTCAGGACACAGACACAGTCCTCCGCCGCCTCTGACACCTCTGAAATCTATGGGGGAGATTTACTAAAACTGGTGCACACAGGGTATGGTGCATCTGTGCATAGTAACCAATCACCGTCAGTGCGCCCATCAATCAGCATCACTGTGCCCATCAAAATGCAGCCTCACTGTGCCCATTATCCAGCGTTACTGTGCCCATCAGAAAGCAGCTTCACTGTGCCCATCAATCAGCTTAACTGTCCCAAACAATCAGCTTCACTGTGCCCATCAATCAGCGCCACTGCGCCCATCAATCAGCGTCACTGTGCCCATCAATCAGCGTCACTGTGCCCATCAAAATGCAGCCAGTGTGCCCATCAATCAGCGTCACTGTGCCCATCAATCAGCATCACTGTGCCCATCAAAATGCAGCCACTGTGCCCATCAATCAGTGTCATTGTGCCCATCAATCAGCGTCACTGTGCCCATCAAAATGCAGCCACTGTGCCCATTAATCAGCATCACTGTGCCCATCAATAAGCGTCATTGTGCCCATCAATCAGCGTCACTGTGCCCATCAATTTTAAGTCCACTGCACCAGCTAACCCACCACCACAGCTTCCCATATCGCAGGGCAGGCCGCAGTGCAAGGCACTAGTGATTGAATCTCGGCCACCGCCGGTGCTTACCGTCCGGCCGAGACTGTGTTCCATCCAGTGCCAGTCCCAGTGGGAAACCGGAAATGACGCCGCGGCTCAGTTCAAAGCACCGCTCATGTCCTACGGCGGTGCCAATCACAAATCCCACAACAAGGAGAATGATTTTAGAGTGGGAGTGTTCCGGCGCATTGCTTTGCGCCGCAAGGACTCGCCAAAGCAAGCAAATGAATCGTTTTACCTGCAATCACGTAATTGCATGGACATCACGCTGCCCATAGACAGTTGTGTCTGGTACCCCTACACAGTGCACTTAAAGGACCTTTTTTAGATTATTTTTTTTAAAGGACCTTTTTTTTGTGACTAGCTTTGGGGGGTGGCGCCTGTGCGCCCCCTATGGACGGGCCACCGCTGCTCACAGTTAACCTTTTGATTGCTCCTGATGTTAACCCCTTCCCAGCCAGTGTCATTAGTACAGTGACAGTGCATATTTTAGAGTCACTGGTCCCCACAAAGTGTCAAAATGTTAGTCGGTGTCAGAATGTCTGCCGCAACATTGCAGTATCGCTATAAGTTGCTGATCGCCGCCATTACTAGTACAAATAATAATTAAAAATATCCCCATAGTTTGTAGATGCTATAAATTTTGTGCAAACCAATCAATATACGCTTATTGGGATTTTTTTTTACCAAACTGGCCTAAATTGACGAAGAAATTCGATTTTTCACATTTTTTTAATTGGATGTGTTTTAGCAGAAAGTAAAAAAAGGATTTTAAAATTGTAGGTCTTTTTTTGTTTAAAGCGCAAAAAAATAAAAACCGCAGAGGTGATCAAATACCACCAAAAGAAAGCTCTATTTGTGGGGGAAAAAAAGGACATAAATTGTATTTAGACTGTGCAATTGTCAGTTAAAGTGACGCAGTGCCGTATCGCAAAAAATGGCCTGGTCATTAAGGGGGGTAAATCTTCCGGAAGGTGAAGTGGTTAATTGAAACATTTTCTATTCCTTATCTCTCTTCCCCCCTCTTGTCTCTGTCCCCAATCTCTCTTCTCCCCCCCCCCCCCCCCAATCTCTTTCTCACCTTTTCACTCTTTCTCTCCCCCCCCAACTCTTCCTCCCATATTGTCCCCCCCCCCTATCATTCTATCACCTATTGTCTCTCTCCCCTATATCCTCCTCTATTCTCTCTCTCCGTAGTCCGTACCTCTCTCCCCTCCCTCCCTCCCCGTGTCGCTCTCTCTCTCTCTCTCCCCCCCCCCCGGACGGTGTCGGGACATGCGCAGTGCGGTGTCAGTGGTACTGGAGCCGCACAGTGCGGCGGCCTGATCTGTGCGGGGTGTACGGTGGAGGTGATCGGTGTATGGGGGGAGACTGACACACATTGTACGGTGAGTAGCGAACACCGAGAGCACAGCTAGACCTTGTACACACACCGCCCGACCATCCCAACACACCGATCCGTACTGCATGACAGCCAGCATGACACAGCATCACCCCCGGACTACACATCGGTGTACCTACCGTCCCCTTACATCCTATCACCTGCCAGACTACTGTATAGTGTACTGACCATAGGTGTGCAGGAGATCTCTGTGTATTCATCTCCTTCATATCTATCCCATCATTCCTAAGGAGATCATGTCTGCCCCCCCCCCCCCCCCCATATCTCTTCTCTGTATCACTGCTCAATGTATACATCTCATCTCATATCATCCTGGGATGTCCCCGGCCCAGCCTTGTATGATATCCCTCTGAGATCTCTTCTATCATTCCTTCTTCTTTCCTTCCTCTCTTTATTTCTTCATTTCATTCCTACCTTCCTAATTGTAACTTCCTTCCTTCTTTTCTTCCTTCCCTACCTTCCTCTCCTTCCTCTCCTTCCCTCTTTCCTTCCTTCCTTTCTTTATTTCATTCCTTCCTTCCTAATTGTTTCTTCCTTCATTCCTTCTTTCCTCCCTCACTTCCTTCCTTTTTATTTATTTGTTTCCTTCCTTCCTCCCTCCCTTCCTTCCTTTATTTTATTATTTTTTTCCTAATTGTTTCTTTCTTAAATTCCTTCTTCCCTTACTTCTCGTTATTTCTTAATT
Organism: Rana muscosa; assembly: GCA_029206835.1. Taxonomy (NCBI): domain Eukaryota; kingdom Metazoa; phylum Chordata; class Amphibia; order Anura; family Ranidae; genus Rana; species Rana muscosa. The sequence continues at coordinate 78,737,075 of JARGYO010000094.1, forward strand.
TCCTTCCTTTCTTTCTTAATTTCATTCCTTCCTTCCGTCCTTTCGTTATTTCTTAATTTCCTTCCTTTCTTTCTTAATTTCATTCCTTCCTTCCGTCCTCTCGTTATTTCTTAATTTCCTTCCTTTCTTTCTTAATTTCATTCCTTCCTTCCGTCCTTTCGTTATTTCTTAATTTCCTTCCTTTCTTTCTTAATTTCATTCCTTCCTTCCGTCCTCTCGTTATTTCTTAATTTCCTTCCTTTCTTTCTTAATTTCATTCCTTCCTTCCGTCCTCTCGTTATTTCTTAATTTCCTTCCTTTCTTTCTTAATTTCATTCCTTCCTTCCGTCCTCTCGTTATTTCTTAATTTCCTTCCTTTCTTTCTTAATTTCATTCCTTCCGTCCGTCCTCTCGTTATTTCTTAATTTCCTTCCTTTCTTTCTTAATTTCATTCCTTCCGTCCGTCCTCTCGTTATTTCTTAATTTCCTTCCTTTCTTTCTTAATTTCATTCCTTCCTTCCGTCCTCTCGTTATTTCTTAATTTCCTTCCTTCTTTCCTTCCTAATTGTTTCCTCCTTCCTTCTTTCTTCCCCTTCCCTTCCTCTCCCTCCTTCCTTCCTTTATTTAAATCATTCCTTAATTGTTCTTACTTTCCCTTCTCTTCCTCTGCCTCCCTTTTCTTCCTCTCTTTATTAATCCCCTTCCTTCCTAATAGTTTCTTTCTTCCTTCCTTCCTTCACTCTTTTTCACCTTCTTTCTTTTTCCTGCATTTCAGTTATTTGTAGTATTGCTCTATTCTTCTTCCTCCATTCTTCCCACATTCCTTCTTCTTTCCTTCTTCCATATTTCCTCTTTTTTCTTCTTCCTTTCACCCTGTCTTCCCTTCACTCCCTCCTTTCACCCCTTCCATTCTACTCTTTTCCTTCCTTTTTTTCCTTCCTTCCTCATTGCTACTTATTCCTTTTTTTAATTTTCTTCATTCTTGTTGCTTCCTTCTTCTTTCCTTCTTTTACCTGTATCTCAGTTATCTATAACATTGCTTGATTCTTCTACTGCATTTCTTTCTTTCTCTCTCTCTCTCTTTTCTTTCCTTCTTTCTTTCTCTCTCTCTCTCTCTCTTTTCTTTCCTTCTTTCTTTCTTTCTCTCTCTCTCTCCCTCTCTCTTTTCTTTCCTTTTTTTCCTTTCTTTTTTTATTTTTTTTCTTCTTTCTTTCTCTTTCTTTCTCTCTCTCTCTCTTACATTCTCTTATTCTTTCTCCCTCTCTCTCTCTTTCTCTTATTCTTTCTTTCTTTTCTTTCTTTCTTTTTTTCTTTCTTTCTTTTTTTTTTTTTTTCCTTTCTTTCTTTCTTTCTTTCTCTCTCTCTCTCTTACATTCTCTTATTCTTTCGTTCTCTCTCTCTCTTTCTTTCTCTTATTCTTTCTTTCTTTCTCTCTTTCTCTCTTTCTCTCTCTCTCTCTTTCTTTCTTTTTTTCTCTCTCTCTGTTTCTTTCTTTCTTTCTCTCTCTCTTACATTCTCTTAGGCCCCTTTCACACTGGGGCGTTTTTCATGCGGTTTAGCGCTAAAAATAGCGCTATTATACCACATGAAAAATTCCTGCCCTGTATTCTTCAATGTGAAAGCCCGAAGGCTTTCACACTGAAGCGGTGCGCTAGCAGGACCGCTCCAAAAGTCCTGCTAGCCGCTTCTTTACAGCGGTAAAGGAGCGGTGTGTTCACCGCTCCTTTACCGCGGGTGCCCATTGAAATCAATGGGACACCGCGGTAATACCGCCCGCAAACCGCGGCAATTCACCCCCCTAGCGAACGCATACCGCAGTAAGAACGACGGTATAGCAGCGCTGCAAATCGCGCTGCTATACCGCCACCGCTCCTGCCCGCCCCAGTGTGAAAGGGGCCTTATGCTCTCTCTCTCTCTCTCTCTCTCTTTCTTTCTCTTATTCTTTCTTTATTTTCTTTCTTTCTTTCTTTCTCTCTCTTTCTTTCTCTCTCTCTCTCTTTCTCTTACATTCTCTTATTCTTTCTCTCTCTCTCTTTCTTTCTCTTATTCATTCTTTCTTCTTTCTTTCTCTCTCTTACATTCTCTTATTCTTTCTTTCTATCTATCGCTCTCTCTTTCTTTCTCTTATTCTCTCTTTCTTTCTTTCTTTCTTTCTTTCTTTCTTTCTTTCTTTCTTTCTTTCTTTCTTTCTCTCTCTCTTTCTCTCTCTCTCTCTCTCTCTCTCTTTCTTTCTTTCTTTTCTCAATTTTTCTCCCTACATCTATAACATTGTTCTAATTGTATTATTCTTATTAAAATTGTAAAATTCTTGTCTCATATCTGTTATACATTGTACTGTATATGGCTCTGTAGTCTATAATATTTATATGTTATGATGTGTCTGATATGATTTCTCTCACCTCGGTAGTTGGGCCCTTCCTGTATATCACTCTGAGGTGTACAGATAATTGGGGCGCTGTATGGATCATATCTAATCCTTTTTATAGGGGTGTGTGACTTATAGCGGTGTGATATAAATGATTGGACCAAAAAAAAACGCAGTCAAGGGAAATCGTTGGAACTTTTGTGTACTATATTTCTTAATAAATCACCAAGTTATAAAAATCCATTTATCTTTATTGTATCTTGAGCACAGAAGCTTTTTTCTTAAAAAAACAATATATACGATATTAGCGATGCTCCAGTACATATATGTATCCGCATAGATCTGTACATCATACTGTATTCCCATAGATCTGTACATCATACTGTATTCCCATAAATCTGTACATCATATTGGGTACCCCATAGATTTGTACATCATACTGGGTACCCCATAGATCTGTACATCATACTGTATACCCCATAGATCTGTACACCATACTGTGTACTCCATAGATCTGTACACCATACTGTGTACTCCATAGATCTGTACATCATACTGTGTACCCCATAGATCTGTACATCATACTGTATTCCCATAGATCTGTACATCATACTGTATACCCCATAGATCTGTACATCATACTGTATTCCCATAGATCTGTACATCATACTGGGTACCCTATAGATCTGTACATCATACTGGGTACCCCATAGATCTGTACACCATACTGTGTACTCCATAGATCTGTACACCATACTGTGTACTCCATAGATCTGTACACCATACTGTGTACTCCATAGATCTGTACATCATACTGTATACCCCATAGATCTGTACACCATACTGTGTACTCCATAGATCTGTACACCATACTGTGTACTCCATAGATCTGTACATCATACTGTGTACCCCATAGATCTGTACATCATACTGTATTCCCATAGATCTGTACATCATACTGTATACCCCATAGATCTGTACATCATACTGTATTCCCATAGATCTGTACATCATACTGGGTACCCTATAGATCTGTACATCATACTGGGTACCCCATAGATCTGTACACCATACTGTGTACTCCATAGATCTGTACACCATACTGTGTACTCCATAGATCTGTACACCATACTGTGTACTCCATAGATCTGTACATCATACTGTGTACCCCATAGATCTGTACATCATACTGTGTACCCCATAGATCTGTACATCATACTGTATTCCCATAGATCTGTACATCATACTGTGTACCCCATAGATCTGTACATCATACTGTATTCCCATAGATCTGTACATCATACTGTATTCCCATAGATCTGTACATCATACTGTATTCCCATAGATCTGTACATCATACTGTATTCCCATAGATCTGTACATCATACTGTATTCCCATAGATCTGTACATCATACTGTATTCCCATAGATCTGTACATCATACTGTATTCCCATAGATCTGTACATCATACTGTGTACCCCATAGATCTGTACATCATACTGTATTCCCATAGATCTGTACATCATACTGTATTCCCATAGATCTGTACATCATACTGTATTCCCATAGATCTGTACATCATACTGTATTCCCATAGATCTGTGCATCATACTGTATACCCCATAGATCTGTACATTATACTGTATACCCCATAGCTCTGTGCATCATACTCTATACCCCATAGCTCTGTACATTATACTGTATACCCCATAGTATAGAGTTCCTAAACATCATCCTAGCTTGGCCCATAGTCACACAACATCATATTATTCATACTGCTGGCCCACGTGGGGTTCCTCTTGGCTCCCCATCCCCCCTTTTTTTTAAAATTAAGGCCTGCACCTTGTACAGTATAGGATTTCAGGTCATCTGTGCCCAGTCTTGCCACAAAGTGTTAATCCAGCACTGAGCAGTCCTCTTATCTTTTTTCAGTGAGATAAAAACTGACACAGAGAAATAGAAGTCAGTTTCTCCCCCTTGCTGTGAGTGACAAGTGATTTACTTATCTCATGCATGAGCCTGAGAGAGACATTCTGTGTACTTCAGATCCCCTCCTCCTTTCTTCTCCAGCTCTCCCAGAATTTGCTACTCCACACCTCAGCATGATTGGGCATGCTAAAGTCATGTGGTGACTTTTCTAGGTTTTGACTGGATGTTGGTGATCATAGCAGAAGTTCAGTGTAAAGCCTCGTACACACGATCGGATATCCTATGGATTCTAATCCGATGGTTTTGTCCATCAGAAATCCAATGAAGCTGACTTCCATCAGTCTTGCCTACACACCATCAGTCAAAAAACCGACTGTTCCAAACGCGGTGACGTAAAACACTCTAATGAGCCGAGAAAAATTAAATTCAATGCTTCTGAGCATGCGTCGACTTGATTCTGAGCATGCGTGGGTTTTTTAACCGATGGACTTGCCCATAGACGATCTGAGTTTTCGATCGGTTTTTTATCCATCGGAAAAATGTAAAACATGTTCTATTTTTTAAAACCGATGGAAAAAAGACCGATGGGTCCCATACACGATCGGTTTGTCTGATGAAAACAATCCATCGGACGGTTTTCATCGGTTAAACCGATCGTGTGTACAGGGCTTTAGAAATACACAGGAGAAAATGCATGTTGACAAGGGGAGTGTACAGGTGGGCGGGGAGTCTACTGACATCACGACTCCACCCACCGTGCTCCAGAAAATAGACCCACCCACAGAATCTGCAGTTTTTCGGGGTCTCATAACAGACAGAGGGGAGACATATGACAGATAAGGATACATGCAGGAGGCATGTATATCCTTGTAGATAACCACTATGGCAGTAGTTTAGAAAGGATGAGAGTGGGTTTACATCCACTTTAAAGCCCCGTACACACGGTCGGACTTTTGGCCAACAAACTTCGTTTTGAGCAAGTTGGACCAACAATCCGACCGTGTGTATGCTCCATCGGACAAACTTTTTTCGTTTGGTTTTGGATTTCATCGGACAAAATTTGGGTCTGCAAACGGACAAACTTTTGCCCAACAAAAGTCAGATGGAGCAAAGTCCGACCGTGTGTACAGGAAACCATCGGACTTTTGTCCGATGGACTAAACAACTAATGTTAAAATCAACCAACAATAGCAGAGGTTGACCAAAGGGTGGCGGTAAAGAGCAGAAAAGAGCAGAAAAACCACGTGATGTTGCAAAACGTTTTGGGAAAGTTTGCAGAAAAGTCCTGTGGTGTGTATGCTATGGGTGTGCCCGACCAACTCCGTTCAGGCAAAAAAACATGGAAAAGTCCGATGGAAGTCCGACCGTGTGTACGGGGCTTAAGGCTTGGTGGATAATAAATGTAAAAAGAAATATAAAGTGTCCCTGGACTAAGCCTAAAAGGAAACCTGCTCTGAAACCATTGGCTTAAAGTGGTTGTAAACCCACTTAGACAACTTGCACCTACAGGTAAGCCTAGATTAAAGTCCCGTACACACGGTCGGACTTCCATAAGACTTTTCCGTAGTTTTTTGTCCGAACGGAGTTGGTCGGGAACACCCATAGCATACACACCACAGGACTTTTCTGCAAACTTTTCCAAAACTTTTTGCAACATCACGTGGTTTTTCTGCTCTTTTCTGCTCTTTACCGCCACCCTTTGGTCAACTTCTGCTATTGTTGGTTGATTTTAACATTAGTTGTTTTGTCCGTCGGACAAAAGTCCGATGGTTTTCTGTACACACGGTCGGACTTTGCTCCATCGGACTTTTGTTGGGCAAAAGTTTGTCCGTTTGCAGACCCAACTTTTGTCCGATGAAAGCAAGAAAAAAGCAAAAAAAGTTTGTCCGATGGAGCGGACACACGGTCGGATTGTTGGTCCAACTTGCTCAAAATGAAGTTTGTTGGCCAAAAGTCCGACCGTGTGTACGGGGCTTAAGGCTTACCTGTAGGTGCAAGAAATATCTCCTTAACCACTTAACGACCGCTCACTGTATATATACGTCGGCAGAATGGCACGGACAGGCACAATCACGTACCTGTACGTGCCTGCCTTCGTATGGGTGGGGGGTCCGATCGAACCCCCCTCCGGTACAGTGAGCGGCCAGGATCGCTTCGGGAGCGATCCGTGATGAGGGGGCCACCATTCGATTCTGGCCACCCCCTCGCGATCGCTCCCGGCGAATGAAAAGTTTCCTCTGCCTGTGTAATGTTTACACAGGCAGGAGGAAGTGATGTCATCTCTCATGCGGCGCTCACATATACCGAGCGCCGCATGAGAGAAGACATCAGGTTAGTGCACTAAACAGCACACTGACACCAGGACACATAGGCACACGATCGCCCCCCCCAGACACCCCCCAGATCACCCCCCAGCCCCCAGTCACTAAGCGATCGTTTTTCTGATCGCTGTCTTAGTGTCGGTGATGCCGATAGGTAGCCAGTTATTTTTTTTAGGTTTGCCGCAGGTTTTTATAGCGTCAGGTACCCCCATATATTACCTAATAAAGGTTTAACCCCTTGATCGCCCCCCAGCTAACCCTTTCACCCCCTTTTGCCAGTGTCACCAAGCGATCGTTTTTCTGATCGCTGTCTTAGTGTCGGTGATGCCGATAGGTAGCCAGTTATTTTTTTTAGGTTCGCCGCAGGTTTTTATAGCGTCAGGTACCCCCATATATTATCTAATAAAGGTTTTAACCCCCTAATTGCCCCTAGTTAACCCTTTCACCAGTGATCACTGTATAAGTGTTACTGGTGACACTGGTTAGCCAGTTAGTTATTTTGTTATTTAGGTTCCCCGTCAGGTTTTTATATAGCGTCAGGTACCCCCATATATTACCTAATAAATGTTTAACCCCCTGATTGCCCCTAGTTAACCCTTTCACCAGTGATCACCATATAAGTGTTACGGGTGACACTGGTTAGTTATAGAGGTCGACCGATATGGGTTTTTCTCTTGCCGATGCCGATATTTAGAAATTGGTGGCGGCCGATGGCCGATATACAGGTCCTTCTCAAAAAATTAGCATATTGTGATAAAGTTCATTATTTTCTGTAATGTACTGATAAACATTAGACTTTCATATATTTTAGATTCATTACACACAACTGAAGTAGTTCAAGCCTTTTCTTGTTTTAATATTGATGATTTTGGCATACAGCTCATGAAAACCCAAAAATCCTATCTCAAAAAATTAGCATATTTCATCCGACCAATAAAAGAAAAGTGTTTTTAATCCAAAAAAAGTCAACCTTCAAATAATTATGTTCAGTTATGCACTCAATACTTGGTTGGGAATCCTTTTGCAGAAATGACTGCTTCAATGCGGCGTGGCATGGAGGCAACCAGCCTGTGGCACTGCTGAGGTGTTATGGAGGCCCAGGATGCTTCGATAGCGGCCTTAAGCTCATCCAGAGTGTTGGGTCTTGCGTCTCTCAACTTTCTCTTCCCAATATCCCACAGATTCTCTATGGGGTTCAGGTCAGGAGAGTTGGCAGGCCAATTGAGCACAGTAATACCATGGTCAGTAAACCATTTACCAGTGGTTTTGGCACTGTGAGCAGGTGCCAGGTCGTGCTGAAAAATGAAATCTTCATCTCCATAAAGCTTTTCAGCAGATGGAAGCATGAAGTGCTCCAAAATCTCCTGATAGCTAGCTGCATTGACCCAGCTGACATGGCACCCCAGACCATCACTGACTGTGGGTACTTGACACTGGACTTCAGGCATTTTGGCATTTCCCTCTCCCCAGTCTTCCTCCAGACTCTGGCACCTTGATTTCCGAATGACATGCAAAATTTGCGTTCATCCGAAAAAAGTACTTTGGACCACTGAGCAACAGTCCAGTGCTGCTTCTCTGTAGCCCAGGTCAGGCGCTTTTGCCGCTGTTTCTGGTTCAAAAGTGGCTTGACCTGGGGAATGCGGCACCTGTAGCCCATTTCCTGCACACGCCTGTTCACGGTGGCTCTGGATGTTTCTACTCCAGACTCAGTCCACTGCTTCCGCAGGTCCTCCAAGGTCTGGAATCGGTCCTTCTCCACAATCTTCTTCAGGGTCCGGTCACCTCTTCTCGTTGTGCAGCGTTTTCTGCCACACTTTTTCCTTCCCACAGACTTCCCACTGAGGTGCCTTGATACAGCACTCTGGGAACAGCCTATTCGTTCAGAAATTTCTTTCTGTGTCTTACCCTCTTGCTTGAGGGTGTCAATGATGGCCTTCTGGACAGCAGTCAGGTCGGCAGTCTTACCCATGATTGCGGTTTTGAGTAATGAACCAGGCTGGGAGTTTTTAAAAGCCTCAGGAATCTTTTGCAGGTGTTTAGAGTTAATTAGTTGATTCAGATGATTAGGTTAATAGCTCGTTTAGAGAACCTTTTCATGATATGCTAATTTTTTGAGATAGGATTTTTGGGTTTTCATGAGCTGTATGCCAAAATCATCAATATTAAAACAAGAAAAGGCTTGAACTACTTCAGTTGTGTGTAATGAATCTAAAATATATGAAAGTCTAATGTTTATCAGTACATTACAGAAAATAATGAACTTTATCACAATATGCTAATTTTTTGAGAAGGACCTGTATGTTGCCGATTTTTGCGGCCGATATTTTAGGCCGATTTTTTTTTTCCCTTCATCTCAGAAATCTAGGGTGGAGAGGTGGGGAGGAGGTTATTGTTTAGGGTAGAGAGGTGGGGTGCAGCCTATCAGTGTCCATCAGTGCCACCTCATTAGTGCCCACCAGTTCAGCCTGTCAGTGTCCATCAGTGCAGCCTGTCAGTGCCACATTAGTGCCCACCAGTGCAGCCTGTCAATGCAACCCCATCAGTACCCACCAGTGCCACCTTATTAGTGCCCACTAGTGCAGGCTGTCAGTGCCCACCAGTGGAGCCTATCAGTGCCACCTCATTAGTGCCCACCAGTTCAGCCTGTCAGTGCAGCCCACCAGTGCCACCTCATTAGTGCCCACCAGTGCAGCCTATCAGTGTCCATCAGTGCATCCCATCAGTGTCCATCAGTGCCAACCAGTGCATCTCATCATTGCCAACCAGTGCATCTCATCAGTGCCAACCAGTGCATCTCATCAGTGTCCATCAGTGCATCCCATCAGTGCCAACCAGTGCATCTCATCAGTGTCCATCAGTTCATCCCATCAGTGCCAACCAGGGCATCTCATCAGTGTCCATCAGTGCATCCCATCAGTGCCAACCAGTGCATCTCATCAGTGTCCATCAGTACATCCCATCAGTGCCAACCAGTGCAGCTCATCAGTGCCAACCAGTGCAGCTCATCAGTGCCCCACCAGTGCAGCTCATCAGTGCCCCACCAGTACAGCTCATCAGTGCCCCACCAGTACAGCTCATCAGTGCCCCACCATTACAGCTCATCAGTGCCCCACCAGTACAGCTCATCAGTGCCCCACCAGTACAGCTCATCAGTGCCCACCAGTCTAGTACAGCTCATCAGTGCCCACCAGTCTAGTACTGCTCATCAGTGCCCACCAGTCTAGTACAGCTCATCAGTGCCCACCAGTCTAGTACAGCTCATCAGTGCCCACCAGTCTAGTACAGCTCATCAGTGCCCACCAGTCTAGTACAGTTTATCATTGCCCACCAGTCTAGTACAGTTTATCATTGCCCACTAGTACAGCTCAACAATGCCACCTCCACCAGCGGAGCGCTCCTGGCTCCGTTCCGTCCCCTCGCATGGCCAAAGACAGCTCCATTCATCCCCTGACATGCTGCGCGTCCCACTTCTGCCTCCAGACTACAAACCCCAGAATGCAGTGCAGCCAGTAACAGCCAATTGGCGGCCGCCGCTGCCGACTTCATCCACTGGGGAAAAAAAATTAGTCAGCAGGCAGCGGCGGTGATAACAGCCGTTTAAACGGTGGGCGGCCCGGGGGGGGGGGGGGGATTTCGCAGCCGTTTAAAATAGACAGTGGGCGGCCTGGGAGGGGGGGGGGGGGATTTCCACCCAGCACGCCCCTGCCTCAGATCCCCCACAAATCGGTCTTTTTTTTACATAATAATCGGCCGATGCCGATTTCTCTAAAAAGGCGAAATATCGGCCGATATATCGGTCGACCTCTAGTTAGTTAGTTTGCTTTTTATAGTGTCAGGGCACCCGCCGTATATAACCCAATAAAGGTTAAACCTCCTGATCGCCCGGCGGGTGATATCAATTAGGTTTTAGCGTTAGAGAGGGTCTGCGTCACACCCCAGGCAGCGTCAGGTTAGTGCCAGGAACGCTAACACCTACGCGTGAAGCATACACCTCCCTTAGTGGTATAGTATCTGAACAGATCAATATCTGATCTGATCAGATCTATACTAGCATCCCCAGCAGTTTAGGGTTCCCAAAAACGCAGATACCTTCTAGCACCTGCGTTTTGCCCCTCCGTCCAGCCCAAGCCACCCAAGTGCAGTATCGATCGATCACTGTCACTTACAAAACACAACACACATAACTGCAGCGTTCGCAGAGACAGGCCTGATCCCTGCGACTTCAGTGCTGTAGGGGGTGATTTCACCACCACAGTTAAAAAAAAAAAGCATATATGCTGAAGCATTGGGGCAGCAGGGGCGGAGGAGCGATTTTGCTCCTAATGCTGCGTACATACGGTCAAAATTCCGACGGAGGCTTGCCCGTGGAAAAGTCCGACCATGTGTGTGCGGCATAACTTTTGCGGGAGGATGCCCCCATGCTTCGGCATATATAAATGGTGCATGTATGCCCATCATTAGAAGTGGCTGAATGAAGGGAGGTATTCTAATGGTGGGCATACCCACCGATCAATCTCTTTTTTCGTTCAGCCAACAGGCTGCATGAAAAAAAAGATTACAATACATGTCCAACAAGGACCAGCATGTTGCTGGACTTTGGTTATACCAGATTGATGCCTGTGGGTTTAGGTATCATCTTGGTATCATTCTTTTCAGCCAGCGGCCGACTTTCATGTAAAAGCAATCCTAGCGGCTAATTAGCCTCTGGACTGCTTTTACAAGCAGTGGAAGGGAATGTCCCCCCCCCCCCCCCCGGATATAAAAAGCGCCATTGGGAAATTGGGAAAGCATTTTATCACACCGATCTTGGTGTGGTCAGATGCTTTGAGGGCAGAGGAAAGATCTAGGGTCTAATAGACCCCAGTTTTTTCAAAAAAAGAGTACCTGTCACTACCTATTGCTATCATAGTAGATATTTACATTCCCTGAGATAACAATAAAAATGATAAAAAAAAAAAAAATATGGAAAGAACAGTTTAAAAATAAAAGAAAAAAGAAAAATTAACAAGAAAAAAAAAAAAAAAAAAAAGCACCCCTGTCCCTCCCTGCTCTTGCGCAATGGTGAACGCAAGCGTCGGTCTGGCGTCATATGTAAACAGCAATTGCATCATGCATGTGAGGTATCACCGCGAAGGTCAGATAGAGGGCAGTCATTTTAGCAGTAGACCTCCTCTGTAAATCTAACGTGGTACTCTGTAAAGGCTTTTAAAGGCTTTTAAAAATGTATGTAGTTTGTCGCCACTGCGCGTTTGTGCGAAATTTTAAAGTATGTCGTGTTTGGTATCTATGTACTCGGCCTAAGATCATCTTTTTTATCAAACATTTGGGCAATATAGTGTGTTTTAGTGCATTAAAATTAAAAAAAGTGTATTTTTCCCCAAAAAATGCGTTTGAAAAATCGCTGCGCAAATACTGTGTGGAAAAAAAAATGCAACACCCACCATTTTAATCTGTAGGGCCTTTGCTTTAAAAAAATATATAATGTTTGGGGGTTCAACATAATTTTCTTGCAAAAAAAAAAATGTGTTTTCATGTAAACAAAAAGTGTCAGAAAGGGCTTTGTCTTTAAGTGGTTAGAAGAGTGGATGTAAGCTTCCTAATGTTGTGTATAAAATGCCAGAACAGTTCAAAACCCCCCAAATGACACCATTTTGGAAAGTAGACACCCCAAGCTATATACTGAGAGGCATGTCGAGTCCATGGAATATTTTATATGTTGACACAAGTTGCGGAAAAAAGACAATTTTTTTTTTTTTTTTGCACAAAGTTGTCACTAAATGATATATTGCTCAAACATGCCATGGGCATATGTGGAATTACACCCCAAAATACATTCTGCTGCTTCTCCTGAGTACGGGGATACCACATGTGTGAGACTTTTTGGGAGCCTAGCCGCGTACGGGACCCCAAAAACCAAGCACCGCCTTCAGGATTTCTATGGGTGTAAATTTTTGATTTCACTCCTCACTGCCTATCACAGTTTTGGAAGCCATGGAATGCCCAGATGGCACAAAACCCCCCCAAATGACCCCATTTTGGAAGGTAGACACCCCAAGCTATTTGCTGAGAGGTATGGTGAGTATTTTGCAGATCTCGCTTTTTGTCACAAAGTTTTGAAAATTGAAAAAAAAAAAAAAAAATGTATTTCTTCATTTTCAAAAACAAATGAGAGCTGTAAAATACTCACCATGCCTCTCAGCAAACAGCTTGGGGTGTCTACTTTCCAAAATGGGGTCATTTGAGGGGGTTTTGTGCTATTTTGGCATTTTTTGGCCTTCGAAACTGTGATAGGTAGTGAGGAGTGAAATCAAAAATTTGCGCCCTTAGAAATCCTGAAGGCGGTGCTTGGTTTTCGGGGTCCCGTACGTGGCTAGGCTCCCAAAAAGTCCCACACATGTGGTATCCCCGTACTCAGGAGAAGCAGCAAAATGTATTTTGGGGTGCAATTCCACATATAACAATGGCATGTGTGAGCAATATATCATTTAGTGACAACTTTTTGTAATTTTTTATTTTTTAGTCATTATTCAATCACTTGGGACAAAAAAAAAAATATTCAATGGGCTCAACATGCCTCTCAGCAATTTCCTTGGGGTGTCTAATTTCCAAAATGGGGTCATTTGGGGGAGGGGGGGGGGTTGTACTGCCCTGTCATTTTAGCACCTATAAATTAAAAGCTGTGTAAATTCCAGAAAATGTACCCTAGTTTGTAGAGCTATAATTTTTGCGCAAACCAATAATTATACGCTTATTGACATTTTTTTTACTAAAGACATGTGGCTGAATACATTTTGGCCTAAATGTATGACTAAAATTGAGTTTATTCGATTTTTCTTATAACAAAATGTAGAAAATATCTTTTTTTTTCAAAATTTTCAGTCTTTTTCCGTTTATATCGGCAAAAATAAAAATCGCAGAGGCAATCAAATACCATTAAAAGAAAGCTCTATTTGTGGGAAGAAAAGGACGCAAATTTTGTTTGGGTACAACATTGCATGTCCGCACAATTTCCAGTTAAAGCAGCGCAGTGCCAAATTGTGAAATCACCTCTGGTCATTAAGCTGCGTAATGGTCCAGGGCTTAAGTGGTTAACCTACACGGTTAAGGAGATATTTGCTGTAAACACAGCGCGGATGACGTCACACGCATGCGCACTAGTGGGCCGGCATCATTGCCGGTTTTCTGAATGGGATCTTGCCGGCACGAGCACGCATGCGTGTGACGTCATCGCCGCTCCGGCCAATCACAGCGCCGGAGCGGCGATACACTGACGGCAGTGACAGGACATCAAGGCAAGATGGCGGCGGTGGCGGAGGTGACCGAGGACCGCTGCGGGGGCTTCGATCTCAGGTAAGTCATTCATAATGAGCTAGTATGCTATGCATACTAGCTCATTATGCCTTTTTTTTGCAGGGTTTTAAAAAATAATAATAATAATAATTTGGCTTTACTTCCTCTTTAAGATGCCATCCAACTAGTATTTACACAAGGGTTCAGCAATGGCAGTGTATGCATCCCCACCATGGGTCCTCTTTAATGCTCTTAGTCCAGGTGGGATACACAGAACTGATTTAAAGTATAACTAAAAGCAAAACTTTTATTTTGTTCTCGTTTTGGATAGGGGAGACGGATTAGAACTCCTGTCAGGTTTTTATTGCTGTCTGTGTTGCCCTTAGGGAAAATCACCCTTCCTATTTGTCCCTATTGAGTGAAAGAAAATCCCAAATTTTGGGTGGTCTCCAAAACAGGAATAAAGGGGAAATCTTCCAATGGGGACTCTAGTTCTGGTGACAACTAGGAATTTCCTCATTTTGGATGGATCTCACTTCCTTTTATGATTATGGGACAGCAAGTGAAGAGAAATCTCTCCATTGGGACACAGATGGCAAAAAATAAAAAAACTGGCACAGGTTCTAACCCTCGCTTACTCTATCCAAAATGAAAACAAGTTCTGCCTTTAGTTTCTATTAAATGCAGGTTACTATTATGTTCTAGAATGGGGTCTCCAAACGTTTTAAACAAAGGGCCAGTTTACTGTCCTTCAGACCTTGAGGGGATCAGACTGTGGCAAGTGAGAGTAGAAAATGACCCAGCTTCAATGGGAGTAGACAGTGCCCCATCATTGGTATTCGTGGGAAGAATAGTGTCCCATTGCTGGAGTCGGTGGGAAGAATAGTGTGCAGCTCTTGGTGTCAGTGGGAGGAATATTGCCCCATCATTGGTATTCGTGGGAAGAATAGTGTCCCATCATTGGTGTCAGTGGGAAGAATAGTGTCCCATTGCTGGAGTCAGTGGGAAGAATAGTGTGCAGCTCTTGGTGTCAGTGGGAGGAATATTGCACCATCATTGGTATTCGTGGGAAGAATAGTGTCCCATCATTGGTGTCAGTGGAAAGAATAGTGTCCCATTGCTGGAGTCAGTGGGAAGAATAGTGTCCTGCTGTTGGTGTCAATAGCAGGAATATTCCCCTGTTGTTGGTATTGGGGGAAGGAATTGTGCCCCATCATTGGAGTCAGTGGGAAGAATAGTGTCCTGCCGTTGGTGTCAGTGGGAGGAATATTGCCCCATTTTTGGTATCAGGGGAAGGAAAAGTGCCCCATCATTGTTGTGAGGTGTGAGTGGGAAGAATAGTGTCCTGTCGTTGGTGTCAGTGGGAGGAATATTGCCCCGTTGTTGGTATTAGGGAAAGGAATAGTGTCCCATCATTGGTGTCAGTGGGAAGAATAGTGTCCTGCCATTGCTGTCAGTGGGAGGAATATTGCCCCACTGTTGGTATCAAGGTAAGGAATAGTGCCCCATCATTGGTGTCAGTGGGAAGAATAGTGTCCTGCCATTGCTGTCAGTGGGAGGAATATTGCCCCACTGTTGGTATCAAGGGAAGGAATAGTGCCACATCATTGGTATCAATGGGAAGAATAGTGTCCTGCCGTTGGTGTCAGTGGGAGGAATATTGCCCCACTGTTGGTATCAGTGGGAAGAATAGTGCCCCATCATTGGTGTCAGTGGACAAAATAGTGTTGCAAGGGCCAGATAAAGGCAAGCAAAGGGCCACATCCGGCCCCTGGGCCGCAGTTTGGAGACCACTGCTTTAGAAAAAAAAAAGTAGCTGGGAGGTGTGACACATTTTACAGTTCATGTGATCTTTGAAGGATAACATCTGATTGGCTGCTACAGGTTATTGCACTTTGCACTCAGTCATTAAACTTATCGCATGAACTCCTCTGAGCCTCAGATTGTTTTCTCGATTATCTAATCTAGACATCTGAATGACATCTTGTTCATTTCATAGTTGACGAGTCATCTCTGTAATGAGTGAATCTAACAGAAAATACAAATGATTGATAGAAAGATTTTGTTGTGATCAGAGTAACATTCCCAGGGACAAATCCCTGACACCAGGATGGTCCCTGGAAGAGAAACTTTGTATCTCTAAGAATCGGATGGTGCGCTTGTATCCAGAACCAGTCCTGTGTGGTCCCATATTGTAACATTGTTTCCAGAGCTCTGGGCTAGAATAGAGAATAATAACTCTTTTGGGATCAGACTGCATTCTAGTTGAATGTGAGATTGTGTTCAGGTAGGTAAAGCCTAGTGCACACTATGTGAAAATCAGGCGAACAATCGTCCGATTTTCCACGAAGGTGCTGTAACAGAGAATGATATTGACTTGTATGAAAATTCTCAAACTACAAAGGCAAATAGAGGCAAATGTAACTATGTACTGGCGTAGTAGCAGAGGAAGTGATATAGTATATGTGACCCTTCCAGCCACGTCCACCAAATACGTTTGATTATTTCCGTACGATTACTGTACACATTGAACGAAAATTGGACGTTGTGTTAAGTTACGATAACATTTTTCTAGCTTGCACCTTGTTTTTTTTCATCTAAACAGTCAGAATCGGCTGTCAAAAGCACTATATTAATGAACATATCATTCCTCTTACAGAAATGTTTGTCTGATTTTTCTTTTCTTGTGTACTGGCCATAAGGCTGTGTTCAGGTATGATGGGCTGTGCTCAAGTATGTAAGGCTGTGTTCAGGTATGTAAGGTTGTATTCAGGTATGTAGGGTTTTGTTCAGGTATGTAGGGTTGTATTCAGGTATGTAGGGTTTTGTTCAGGTATGTAGGGATGTGTTCAGGTATGTAAGGTTGTATTCAGGTATGTAAGGTTGTGTTCAGGTATGATGGGCTGTGTTCAGGTATGTAGGGATGTGTTCAGGTATGTAGGGATGTGTTCAGGTATGTAAGGCTGTGTTCAGGTATGATGGGCTGTGTTCAGGTATGTAAGGCTGTGTTCAGGTATGATGGGCTGTGTTCAGGTATGAAAGGCTATGTTCAGGTATGATGGGCTGTGCTCAAGTATGTAAGGCTGTGTTCAGGTATGATGGGCTGTGTTCACGTATGAAAGGCTGTGTTCAGGTATGTAAGGCTGTGTTCAGGTATGTAAGGCTGTGTTCAGGTATGTAAGGCTGTGTTCAGGTATGATGGGCTGTGTTCAGGTATGAAAGGCTGTGTTCAGGTATGATGGGCTGTGTTCAGGTATGATGGGCTGTGTTCAGGTATGATGGGCTGTGTTCAGGTATGATGGGCTGTGTTCAGGTATGTAAGGCTGTGTTCAGGTATGTAAGGCTGTGTTCAGGTATGTAAGGCTGTGTTCAGGTAAGACGGGCTGTGTTCAGATATGTAATGCTGCATTCAGGTATGTAAGGTTGTGTTCAGGTATGACGGGGGTTGTTCAGGTATGTAAAGCTGTGTTCAGGTATGATGGGCTGCGTTCAGTTATGTAAGGCTGTGTTTAGGTATGATGGGCTGCGTTCAGTTATGTAAGGCTGTGTTTAGGTATGATGGGCCTCGTTCAGTTATGTAAGGCTGTGTTCAGGCATTTAGGGTTGTGTTCAATTATGTAAGGCCATGTTCATGTATGTAAGGTTGTGTTCAGATATGTAAGGTTCTTTTCGGGTATGTAAGGCCTTGTTCAGGTATGTAAGGCTGTGTTCAGGTATGTAAGATTTTGTTCAGGTATGTAAGGCTGTGTTCCTATATTTACGGTGTTTACAGATATGTAAGGCCATATTCATGTATGTAAGGCTATATTCCGTTTTTTAAGGCTGTGTTAAAGATTTGTACGGCTTTGTTCAGATATGTTCCCAGGTTCACACTATTTACAGCAAGCGCATTGTCTGTGTGTCTGTGTGGAGGGGGTCTGTGATCAGCTGTGGTCATTTTGATTAGCTCACTATGAAAAGAGCTTTCCTGGAACATTTCAGTCCCTGGTAGTACAACTGAAGCAAACAATCAACTATGGGTGGCAAGGCACTGTCACTGGGATCTCCGGGATAAAGTTGTGGACAGGTACAAGTCAGTGGATGGATACAAAAAAATGCCAAAGGCTTTATCAATGCCTAGAAGCACAGTGAAGTCTATTATTGAGAGGAGGAAGGTTTTTGGTACAACACAGACCTCCCTGGATCAGGACGTTGCTCCAAACTGGATGAAAAAACCAGGAGGAAACTGGTCAGAGAGGCTACCAAGAGGCCTACAGTAGAGCTGCACGATTCTGGCTAAAATGAGAATCACGATTTTTTTGCTTAGAAGATAGATCACGATTCTCTCACGATTCTCTCACGGTTCTCGCGGAGTAACATCATCTTTCACATTAAAACAAAAAAAAATTGGGCTAACTTTACTGTTTCGTTTTTTTTTTTTATTGATTGAGGTGTGCTTTTTCCCAAAAAATTGCATTAGAAAGACCGCTGGGCAAATACAGTGTGACATAAAATTTTGCAGCAACTGCCATTTTATTTCCTAGGGTCTCTGCTAAATTATATATAATGTTTGGGGGTTTCAAGTAATTTTCTAGCAAAAATATTGATTTTACCTTAAGAAACAAGTGTCAGAAAAATATTTGGGCTTTAAGTGGTTAAACTTCCTGCATTTGCTCTAAGAAGGAAGTTAGTTACAATGTTTCATGTTGTTACAAACTTGGCAGACAATTTTTTCTTTACGCACAGAAGTTTATCCCTTTGATCTAAGAACGAAGCATTAGTTACAATGTTTCCCGTTAAAAACTTGGCAGACTGCCCTGATATTTTCTTTTGAGCAGATAAAGTCTCTCCACTTGTTATATGAAAGAATCGGCAAACTCTGCATTGGAGATTGTCAGGGGGGTTGAATCGAGATCACAATTTTTTTAACGATTAATTGTGAAGCTCTAACCTACAGCAACTCTGAAGCAGTAGAATGAATTTAAGACAAAGCGTGGTCATTGTGTGCATGTGACAACAATATCACAAATTCTCTATAAATGTGGCTTGTATGGGAGGGTTGTAAGAAAAAAGCCACTCCTCAAGAAAGACCACATGCAGTCACGACTGAGCTTTGCCAAAACGCACCTTGAAGATTCTGAGGCCACATGGAAAAAGGTGTTATGGTCAGAGGTGACTAAAATTGAATTATTTGGCCTCAACACCAAACGATCTGTCTGGTAGAAATCCAATACAGCTCACCATTCACATAAGGCCATTCCTACAGTAAAGCATGAAGGTGGTAATATTCTGTTGTGGGGGTGTTTCTCTGCAGCAGGGACTGGAGTACTTGTCAGGATAGAAGGAAAAATGGATGGGGCAAAATACAGTCAATCTGCTGCCCTCTGCCAGAAAGTTGTCAATGGGAAGGTTTACCTTCCAACATGACCGTGACCCAAAGCACACAGCAAACGTGACCACACAGTGGTTGAAGGGGAAAAATGTGAATGTCCTTGCATGGTTTAGTCAGAACCCAGACCTAAACCCCATTGAAAATCTGTGGAATGACTTGAAGTCTGCAGTCAATTTTAACTAAACTTGAGCAGTTCTGAAAAGAAGAGTGGGCATATTTCGCAAAGTCTGGATGTACAAAGTTAGTAGAGACATATCCCAACAGACTAAAGCAGGCTTTCTCAACCTTTTAACCCTAGCGGAAACTCCAAAAAATGTTTTCATTTCTCGAAGAACCCTTACTAAAACCAAATCATCAGGGCTCAATAGGAACAATGCTACTTATATTGGTGGTCAAAAGGAAGAATGTCCCCCTTAAAGTGGTTGTAAACCCTGAAATTTAAAATAAAAATAAAAACCCACCTGCAAGACAAAGCGAAAAATGAGCTAGTATGACTAGCATACTAGCTCATTATGCATCACTTACCTTAGATCGGGGCCCCCGAAGCCGTCCTCGTCTCCCCCTCCAGCCGCAGCCATCGCTCCACAGTTACCCAGAAGGTTACTTCCGGGTATCGCCGCTCTAGCCAATCACACCAGCGCTGTGATTGGCCGGAGCGGCGAAGACGTTACTCCGCGCATGCGCGCGGGAGCCGTCAAATCCGGATTTGTGAATGGGATTAGCCCTGTGAATGCACCGTTGTCTACGGCGCGCATGCGCCGTAGACATCGGTGCATGTAATTTTTTGCAAATATCTCCTAAACCGTGTAGGTTAAGGAGATATTTCTTGCACCTACAGGTAAGCCTTAATCTAGGCTTACCTGTAGGTGCAAGTTGCATTAGTGGGGTTACAACCACTTTAAAGTGGTGTTCAGAATGCACCGTAAAGACAGCTACAAATATATTTGGTGTCATGCTGCTGGCTTTGCTAAGTGGTGCTGAACCTTGAACTCTGTAGGCATCATCAAATAGGTGATTCATCAGCCACAGCTTATGGAACCCCTAGCAACTTATGGAGAACCCACAGAACCCTGGTTGAGAATGGCTGGACTAAAGGCTGTAATTAAAGCAAAAGGTGGTTCAACAAAATACTGACATAAGGGGTGATCCTTTTTCCAACTCAGTGATTCTGTTTATGATTTTTATTATTTTTTTCTGACATGTCAGTGTTATATCTTACACTTGGATGTTATAAGTTGCATTGAGAAAATACATGTGTAAATAAAAACAACTGTTTTCATACCACGCTAAGAAAGCTATAATACATAAGTGACTAGTGAAAACAGTCCAATAATCCACCACCAAAGATTGAATTAAACCCACACGAAATGCTGGTAAATCTTCTTAGGATATCAAAAAATTATGATAAAGTTATGAAGTACTAATTCCTCCAGTGCATTTCCTTCCACCAACCAATAGGTAGATGTCCTACTCACCAGATGGGGGTGACACCTATTACAGGTAATCTAAAATGACAATGCATATGGGTATCCAGAGACAGGCAGCTCAGAAATGTTATCATCGAATGGAAATGGCATATTTATCGAAAAAACAAGTACAGAAGCTCCTCATAGTGCAGTACTAGGGATGAGCTTTATGTTCGGGTCCAACATGAGTTCGACTCGAACATTGGCTGTTCGCCCGTTCGCCGAATAGCGAACAAATTGGGGTGTTCGCGGCAAAGTCGAAAGCCGCGAAACACCCTTTAAAAGTCTATGGAAGAAATCAAAAGTGCTAATTTTAAAGATTAATATGCAAGTTATTGTCATAAAAAGTGTTTGGGGACCTGGGTCCTGCCCCAGGGGACATGTATCAATGCAAAAAAAAGTTTTAAAAAGGGCAGTTTTTCAGGAGCAGTGATTTTAATAATGCTTAAAGTGAAACAATAAAAGTGAAATATTCCTTTAAATTTCGTACCTGGGGGGGGGGGGTGTCTATAGTATGCCTGTAAAGTAGCGCATGTTTCCCGTGTTTATAACAGTCCCTGCACAAAATGACATTTCTAAAGTAAAAAAAGTAATTTTAAACCATTTTTTCGGCTATAATGAATTGTCGGGTCCCGGGTGACCCCGCCCCCCTCTGACACAATGGGGAAAGGCCGGGGGTTACCCAGTGACATGTACGGGTGACCCCGCCACCCTCTGATGTAATGCGGGATTCCCGTTGCGTCAGAGGGGGCGGAGTCACCCGTACATGTCACTGGGTAAGCCTTTCCCGGTTGTGTCAGAGGGGGGCGGGGTAACCCGCACACTGACGGGTGGCCCCGCCCTCAGCTTAATAAGAGCTGTCAGGCTGGAGCGCGTCATTCATCGGGTGCCTCCTGTGGAGGCAGGATCATGTGGGCGTAGTATCCTCGCTGGAGATCGAGAATGGATTTACATCGCTGGAGACCGAGATTGGATTACATCGCTGGAATTTTTTTTTCATTTTTTTCTTTTTAATAAAGGACTTGTCCCAAGCTGTGTGGTTTTTAACATTTTTGACACTTTTTTTGTGTGAAATGGTAGGGGTACCAATTCACATAGGGGGGGGGCCGGGATCTGGGGGTCCCCTTTGTTTAAGGGGGATTCCAGATTCCGATAAGCTCCCCGCCCACAGACCCCTTCAACCACCGGGCAAGGGTTGTGGGGATCAGGCCCTTGTCCCCATCAACATGGGGACATCCTGTTGAGGGCATGTGGCCTGGTACGGTTCAGGAGGGACAGGCGCTCTCTCGTCCCCCCTTTTTTCCTGCGGTCTGCCAGGTTGCGTGCTCTGATAAGGGTCTGGTATGGATTTTTGGGGGGAACCCCATGCCATTTTTTTTATTTTGGCGCGGGGTTCCCCTTAAAATCCATACCAGACCTGAAGGGTCTGGTATGGATTTTGAGGGGGAACCCCGCACAGTTTTTTTTAATTTTGGTTCGGGGTCCATGCCGTTTTTTTAAAATGACTTTTATCTGTATTGCCGGGACCCGACAATTCACGATAGCCGCGAGTAGTTTTAAATTACTTTTTTTCCTTCAGAAATGTAATTTTGTCCAGGGACTGTTATAAACACGGAAAACATGCGCTACTTTAAAGGCATACTATAGACAACCCCCAGGTACGAAATTTAAAGGAATATTACACTTTTATTGTTTCACTTTAAGCATTATTAAAATCACTGCTTCCGAAAAAACTGACGTTTTTAAAACATTTTTGCATTGATACATGTCCCCTGAGGCAGGACCCGGGTCCCCAAACACTTTTTATGACAATAACTTGCATATTAACCTTTAAAAGGAGCACTTTTGATTTTTCATGTTCGTGTCCCATAGATTTTAAAGGTGTTTGCGTGTTCGAACAAATTGTTTGCCTGTTCGCATGTTCTGCTGCGAACCGAACCGGGGGGTGTTCGGCTCATCCCTATGCAGTACTAACAATAAAATTTATTAAGAACATACAGGTTGCACTTACATAGATAGGAGATAAAACCGCGTATTGGAGTATGGCAGGGACACCGTTTGCACTCCACCTGCATTCCAAAGGATGGCGGAAGTGACGTGATGCGTATCACCGGCCTAACGCGTTTCGTCAGCAACGTCTGATGTCATCAGGGGTCATGTCTGAGTAAATACATCTGGATAAAACCAAAACTGTCTTTATTTCAGGCTGCAAAGCAACAAAATTTGATTATTTTAAAGGAGCGTGATTCTTTTTTATACCCACTGTATATAGGCAGCCCATCACACAGACCTCTCAGCGCTCTTTAGTTTAGAAGCCCGCTCAGCACAGTGATCCATTTTCAGTTGCTTTAGGCCGTTATTTGCCGCGGGAAACTGCGAAACACAGCGTTTTGCAGCATTTTTCTGTGGCTGGAGCTCAAAACATTCCTATCCTGAACGCGATTCTTCCACATTCAGGAGAGAGAGGTTGAACCTCCCCTAACCACAGCAGTTCCTAAACTCTGCTAAAAGCCTATCTGTAAATGGACACATAGGTTTTTATGGCGTTGAGGGGCTTTGGCAAAAAAACGCCAAAAGCTCCTAAACACAAGTTTAGAAGCTGCTAGTGTGCATGAAGCCTAGACTGGTTGATAGTTGGTATGTTTGCCGATCATACCTGTGGCAATGCTCAGATACTGCCCTGGAAGGTCTTTGGCGCACAGATTGTTTTTTTCCTCCTCTGGACACCTTTGCTCCTGGCAGGAAGACAGCAGCTTAAAAAAACGCACCTAAAGCCGTGTTTTGAAAACACATTTAGACGCATTTAGGCATGTCAAGCTTTTGGGTGATCGTTTATTCCAGCAACCAGAATATTTTTTTATTCTGGCCATTGGGATGAATGAACTCTTAAGTGTTAGTTGCACCTAGTGTTTAGGTGTGTTAAGCTCCTCTCCAGTTTTTCCGCTTTGTGTTTTTATATGTGTTTTACACACATTTTTAGGTGTGCTGCCATTAAACTTTATTAGAGTGCACATTTTATGAAAGTGCAACATGCAGGACCTTGATGCACTTTCATGAAAACATGCATTCTAATAGAGTTTAATGGCAGTGAACCTAAAAACGACGCAGAAAAATCGCACTGCACAGACGTGAACCTTTAGCCTTTAGGATTTAAACAAACCCGATGTACCATATACTGTACACTTTAATCATAGGACCGTCTAACTGTAAATATACGTCATGTTTTTTAATTTAAATACCGGGGCTAAGGCTGAAGCTAGATTCCATAACCCTGGTATCTTTTTTTTTTTGTTAGGTGGCTGGCTTTCTGATAAAAGTGATCCCAGTGGCGAATTTGCCGCAAGATCACTTATATAAGCGGCGGGAGAGGTGCCCCCCCTCCTGCCACTTCCTGGTAATTTCCGAGCTTACCGGAACCAATCTGATGTGGCTGATGGCTAGGCAGGAAGTCGAGTGAGGGCAAGATGGCCCCCACTCGGCTCTATGCCCTTGGAAGAACAGAGTATCCTCCAACGTCACTTCTGGTTCCCAGGCTTAAAGACAGGATTTTTTTTTTTTTAAGTCAAAGTGTCAAAAAAATTATATATATTTTTGTCTTTTGATTTTAAGGGTAAATGAGAAATTTGGGGTCTTTTTGACCCTAGATCCCTCAATAAAGAGGACCTGTCTTGCTTATTTCCATTACAAGGGATGTTTAAATTCCTTGTAATAGCAATTATAGGTCCCTGCTCCCAATGACTGGGCACTATGTTTCAATTTAGAGGGTATCCGATGCTGGGGAAGGGTACTTAAGTGGCAGACCTTATCTTAGGGGATCTGTCCTTCGTCCCCTCACGGCCCTCCTGGCGTGAGGGGCGTATTGTGTGATTTTTGGCCTCGGAACCATGCTGGTCCGAGGCCGCAACTTCAACCAGTAGGCCCAGTTATGCTGACTGGGTCTGCACCTTGAAGGTGATCCTGTGCTGTCCGTCCTGAGGGAGGAAGCCACTCAATGGAGGAAACCAGGGGAGGACCTGTCCTGGAAAAGACCAAGCGGAAGGCTGGTGTCTTGAGGAGGGCCTGGTAAATCTATTGGAGGATGCACCACAACTAAAGTTGCCTTGCAGTCTGCCGGGTTGGCTTGAAAGTTCTTGACTGTTCGGCTGGAAGTCTGGGCGTTAAGTCCTGTGGCAGAGGACCCTGTACTATCCAAATTTGTCCACAACCAGTCTGTGGCAGAGACTGGTCCTGATTATTGTTCGTGCTGCATACCGGCTGATAGGCCAGGTGAGAGGGGCCTATCCGGGTGAGCAATACCCACTCAGGGAGAGTGGTGAGTGACTATATATTTGAGGAGTTCTCCCCAGTGATCTGTACCGTGTGCCTGAACCTAACCTTTTCCCTTCACCTTTCTACATGTTTATGCAAAAAAGGAAAATGAAACCTAACTGCTTGAGGTTTTACATCTTGTGTGGACATTGGAGTTTCTATAGACTTCTTTCCCCTAGACAACGAATACTAAGGTAACGTGCAGGCCCAAAAATTAAACCAGCAGCTCCTGCAGGGGGTAGTGCTACACGTGGGGGCTCGAGTCCGGGATTTGCCATTACCTCTCGCAACTATAAAAAGGATATTTGCTTTATTGAAAGTCTAGAAGAAGGTCTTGGACTGTGCTTGAATTGAAACCAAAGGGGTAAAGGTACAGATCACTTTGTTACTGCGTAGGCCAGGAAAGTAAAACCTGCGAGCTACGTGGTTTTAGGAGGAGTTCCCGCCAACTGTGTGCTACACGTGAGAGTGTTTGGCGCCAAAGACCGCAGGCTGCCAGATCAAGTGAGTGGATTGGAAAGCAGCATGTCTTTGATTTTGTGGGCACCATCCAGGCTTGGGCCTAGAATGTTCCCCATGCCCGCCGCTGTGAGTGTTAAGCCATCCGGAGCCTTACTCACAGATACAGGGATCAGATTGAAGCCACGTGGACGCTTCTTGCTTTATACAAGCGGAGATGTGGAGCCGCTGGGCATGCTGTGCCCTGGATGCGAAGGACTGGCAGTTCAGCTACGTCCATTTGCCCGGTGCCCATCCTGTGGGGAATATTTATTTGAGGTGGAGCAACCCACTGCATTGCCTCGTGCTTATCGGGTGGACTGGGAAACAGGCACCGCTACGTTGGAGGTTGTCGCCTTCACCCCTGCGGTTCAGCCTGTGCGCATTACTTCTGCTGCAGAAAGTGAGCCTGAAAAAAATTTTGCTACCAGTACAGAGGTACCAGCGGACATCGCAGCGGATACCACGTCTACAGCAGCATGTGTCTCTGTCCCACCCGTGAAACGTGAGGTGGGATACGTGAACGCTTCCCGCGGCCGCGGTCGAGGCCTACCCCAGTGTTTACCGGAACTGGACCCCGTGAGCGATGATATTCCCGGGACGTCCACGTCAGGAGCTGGTAAGAAACCTGGTGGAAAAGTGACCGGGACTTTTTTTAATTATTTACCAGCAGAAGAGTTGGCAGACTCTGATCTGGACTCTTTGTCGGATGCTGGTGATGACCATTTATTTGAACCCAAGCCTAGAGAGTTGTTGTGGAACAACATGGGAGATGCTGCCTCAACACGTAGCTGTTCAGAGTGGGCAGATATGGACTCCGGGGGAACTACCCCCAGGGAGGGAACCCCGGACATTGCTAGAATAGCTTTGCCAGTGAAGAGGACTGTTCAAAAACCTACCAGGTCTATGGTAAATAAGTCCCCGGACTCATGTGTGTTGCCCGGGACGGGGAGTTCTCGGACATTGCCTAGACTCGCCCATCTACAACGAGTGATAATGAAAAGGGTAGCCACGGAGTACGACCTGGAGTTCCCGTATGTGCCAAAAGAAATAATGCGGGAGATTGAAGCAAACAGGGAGCAATGATGCAGTGAAGCCATCTGGGACTATCTAGAAGTACCGAAGCCATTCCGGAATCTGGACTATTCATTTATTATGGCTGATCGGTTCCAGGGATGTCAGTTGGATTGGAGCTACGGGCGGCATATTCATGCCGATAGAGTAGTCATTTGCAGACCAGGGAAGGACAATGTCACTTATTTTATCACCACCCTGGACAAGCAAGGAAAACCTCTGACTCTGCCGGACCCCAGGTTTTACCTATGAGGAGTTAAAGTAATTATTTTTTGTCTTTGACTACATTTTTCTTTTGCCAAGGAAAAAGGAAACTTTCAACTGAGAGAAGGATTTTTGTTACCTTCTCATACTTCATGCTAACTGGACTTTGGGGAAGTTAGACAGTTGAGAATAGGGCTGCTGAGGACGTTGGGATCAAGATCTCAACTGTTGCAGCACCTGCTTTAAGAACTTTTGTGTGTTGCTGCTGACACTAGGTGGCAGTGGTCGATAGAGTAGGGAAAGACTTTTCTACACTTATCATTTAAGCTTTAAAATTAAAGAAGGAAAGTTCCTCCTCTAAAAAGAGGTGTAGCTCAGCTCTGCTTCGGTAGAAATGTTGAAGGATGTATACAGTTATTTTGCTGTGTATATTTGTGTTTTGTCTTCTCTTTTAGTTACCCCGATCATCTGTCAAGACCTCCGGAGAATGGGGAGGGTTAGATAGGTAGTGATGGGTGGTAACGTGATGTGTGATGTATGTTGTGCTATGCTCTTATTGACAATTTTATACTATTGTTATGTTTTGCCTTTTTTCCTCTCTCCTTTTCCCCATCCAAGTTTTTTGGTTCAGGTGCCAAATCCTCAGGCTTGAGGAGTTGTTTTTTTTCCAGACACTGGGGACAGTGTCTTTATGTAGAAGGGAGAGTATGTAGCGCCTTGCTCCCAATGACTGGGCGCTATGTTTCAATTTAGAGGGTATCTAAACCAATATTTAGGCTCAGATGTAAATAATTGATGCTAAATTAGCCTCTGTTCCGGCTAAGGCTGTGTTGGGCAGACTTCCCACTGTTTGCCTGTAGGTGGCGTTACCACCTCAGGTCAATGTGGAAGACAGACAGGCCAGAGTGTATAGGGTACCTTCCCCCGGGAACAGTTCAGTGGGCGTGGTCTACCCGCTGAGCATGCTGGGGAAGGGTACTTAAGGGGCAGGTGCGATCTTAGGGGGTCCGTCCTTCGTCCCCTCACGGCCCTCCTGGCGTGAGGGGCGTATTGTGTGATTTTTGGCCTCGGAACCATGCTGGTCCGAGGCCGCAACTTCAACCAGTAGGCCCAGTTATGCTGACTGGGTCTGCACCTTGAAGGTGATCCTGTGCTGTCTGTCCTGAGGGAGGAAGTCACTCAATGGAGGAAACCAGGGGAGGACCTGTCCTGGAAAAGACCAACGGAAGGCTGGTGTCTTGAGGAGGGCCTGGTTAATCTATTGGAGTATGCACCACAACTAAAGTTGCCTTGCAGTCTGCCGGGTTGGCTTGAAGGTTCTTGACTGTTCGGCTGGAAGTTTGTGCATTAAGTCCTGTGGCAGAGGACCCCGGACTATCCAAATTTGTCCACAACCGGTCTGTGGCAGAGACTGGTCCTGATTATTGTTCGTGCTGCATACCGGCTGCTAGGCCAGGTGAGAGGGGCCTATCCGGGTGAGCAATACCCACTCAGGGAGAGTGGTGAGTGACTGTATATTTGAGGAGTTCTCCCCAGTGATCTGTACCGTGTGCCTGAACCTACCCTTTTCCCTTCACTTTTCTACATGTTTATGCAAAAAAGGAAAATAAAACCTAACTGCTTAAGGTTTTACATCTTGTGTGGACATTGGAGTTTCTACAGACTTTCTTACCCTAGACAACGAATACTGAGGTAACGCGCAGGCCCAAAAATTAAACCAGCAGCTCCTGCGGGGGTAGTGCTACACAATAAAAGTGATTAAAAAAATAAAGGGACAGTGTAAAAATAAGAAAAGTAAAATAAATAATAAAAAAAAAAATTAAAGTGCCCAAAACCCCCCCCCCCCCATGCTCGCGCGCAGAAGCGAATGCGTATGTAAGTCGCGCCCGCATATGTAAATGGTGTTCAAACCACACATGTGAGGTATCGTTATGATCGTTAGAGAGAGTAATAATTCTAGCACTAGACCTCCTCTGTAACTCTAAACAGGTAACCTGTAAACATTTTTAAAGAGTTGCCTATGGAGATTTTTAAGTGCTGTAGTTTGTTGCAATTCCACGAGCGTGCGCAATTTTAAAACATGACAGGTTAGTTATCTATTTACTCGGCGTAACATCGTCTTTCACATTATACTCCCCCAACCCCCCCCCCCCCTCCGAGTAACTGTCATCAGTGTGGTCAGGCAGAAGGAAATTATTCAGGCAGAAGGAAATTATTCAGATCAATGTATTGATCTCTCTGTCTTCAGTAATTAGAAATCTGAATATTATTAATTGCAAACCAACTATCCCGTCCTTGTTTATATTCCATGAATGTTTGTGCCGTTATTACCTCATGCAGTGAAGGAACCTGCAGCATAATGTGACCCTTTATACACCTGTGATAAATGGAGGATTTTTGGTGGCCTGTGGCTTGGAACTCCACCACTTTGCTGCTCCCCGACCCCGTCAGATATTAAACACTTTTGGTTCCGTAAATACCTGCACCCCCTCCATGCAGTGGTTTCTCCCTACTTTAATACAGAAGATATGAGGCAGTGGGAGGTATCACTGCGTGCGCCAGGGGGAGCATGTATTCCACTTAAATCACTTCCACAAGAAGGCCGAAAGTCGGTTTAGAGAATGTCAACAAACTCCTGCTGTACACTAAAGGCAGTAAAAGGGTTAAAGTAATTTTGGATAAAGTAGGGGAGGTTTTTTTTTTTTTAACAAAAAAGTTTATTCAAGTTTTTAGACAGAACAAAAAAGAAAACAGTGGTACAATCATAGCAACCATACATGAATCAGGCAGGTTCAGTGGAAACAAGTCGGTGAGAATTTCAGCAAATTACAATAAACTAGTCAAGGGAGAAGGTGCTACCATCCGGGCGCACAACGGGTCATGCTGGAAGTGTAGAAACAAAGAGAAGAGTAGCCCCTGACATCCTGGGGGGGGGGGGGGGGGAAAGAGGGGCAAAAGGGGTTTCATTCCTGCTTCAGTCAGGGGAGGGTTTTAACCCTCGTCAGTTTTATTTTTTCCATCTGCGTCCCATTGGGGAGATTTCCCCTTCACTTCCTGTCCCTTAGCGAAAACAGGAAGTGAATGGAAAATCCCTCCAAAGTGAGGCAATCACCAGAACTAGTCTTCCAGTTGGAAGATTTCCCCTCTATTTCTGTTCTGGTGACCACCCAAAATTTGTGATTTTCTTTCACTTCCACTCTTGGTGATAAGAGTAAACAGGACAAATTGAGAGGGTGAGACTCCATAACTGGGACACTGACTGTAATAAAATCCTGACAGGGGTTCTAATCCCTCTCCATTCTATCAAAAACTAAAAAAAAAATTGCCTTTAGTTACACATTAAAGCTGAACTCCAGGCAAAACTTTATTAACACTGTGTATGTGGACGTTTTAATTTCCTGTCAGGACAGGAAGTGATGGCAAATCTCTTCAAAGCGACAAAAACTCATTTTAGTAGAGTGTAAAAGCGTTATAACGTCCAGCTTTGTTATTATTTTACCTTGGTGCCTTCCTGTCCTGTGACAACCACACCCCTGTCAGGGAGAGGAAGGGAGGGAATCTCCCAAATGGGGTCACAGACAGAAAGAGGAACCAAAATAGAAGGGACGACCAGCATTGTGTGAAATCTCAGATCTCATCTCTTTAAGGCCTTATGAATGAACTGTCAAACCTGTATTTAGGTTTAGAGGACATTTCTAACTGCATATAAATGCAATTCATAATTAAGGCCTCCCTCCCATCATCAATGCAGGTACATGGCCATTTGAGGTGCAGCTACTGTGTCCCAAAGGACAGCAATAGGACTGCTTGCACGGGGATGCATGGAACACCTGTGCATCCAGTGTTCCTCACAATACTTGCCTCACATGGGGATGCATGGAACACTTGTGCATCCAGTGTTCCTCACAATACAGGCTTCACTTGGGGATGCATGGAACACCTGTACATCCAGTGTTCCTCACAATACAGGTCTCACATGGGCAGTGTTCCTCACAATACAGGCCTCACATGGGGATGCATGGAACACCTGTGCATCCAGTGTTCCTCACAATACAGGCCTCACATGAGGATGCATGGAACACTTGTGCATCCAGTGTTCCTCACAATACAGGCTTCACATGGGGATGCATGGAACACCTGTACATCCAGTGTTCCTCACAATACAGGTCTCACATGGGAAGTGTTCCTCACAATACAGGCCTCACATGGGGATGCATGGAACACCTGTACATCCAGTGTTCCTTACAATACAGGCCTCACATGGGGATGCATGGAACACCTGTGCATCCAGTGTTCCCCACAATACAGGTCTCACATGGGCAGTGTTCCTCACAATACAGGCCTCACGTGGGGATCATGGAACACCTGTGCATCCAGTGTTCCTTACAATACAGGCCTCACATGGAGATGCATGGAACACCTGTGCATCCAGTGTTCCTGACAATACAGGCCTCACATGGGGATGCATGGAACACCTGTGCATCCACTGAGGCTAAATACAGGCCTCACATGGTGATGCATGGAACACCTGTGCATCCAGTGTTGCTCACAATACAGGCCTCACATGGGCAGTGTTCCTCACAATACAGGCCTCACATGGGGATGCATGGAACACCTGTGCATCCAGTGTTCCTCACAATACAGGCCTCACATGGGCATGCATGGAACACCTGTGCATCCAGTGTTCCTGACAATACAGGCCTCACATGGGGATGCATGGAACACCTGTGCATCCAGTGTTCTTCACAATACAGGCCTCACATTGGGATGCATGGAACACCTGTACATCCAGTGTTCCTCACAATACAGGCCTCACATGGGCATGCATGAAACACCTGTGCATCCAGTGTTCCTTACAATACAAGCCTCACATGGGGCACGGACGCATACACCTCGTGTGCACCAGGCCTTAATGGTGCCATTCACTCTGTGTGTTTACCAGTTGTGACAGGAGGGTCACGTTGGACACAGGGTGAGCCAGGAAACCATGGACATTAAGAATATAGCTTGGATTGCTTGAAATTGAAATAGTAAAATTAGTCCACAATATTGTCTTATTCTGAACTTAACAGGTTAATTGAGAGATACTGAGGTGTTCAGCCTCAATCACCTGTCTGCCTAGTGTAATGCTAATGAATTCCAGCTTCTAGAAGACCTGTTCATTGTTTGTGGTGATGTGGATTGGGGAATTTAAGTCTGTCCTTGTGTGTATTGTAAAGTACCAGACAGTCTGGTGAATATAAAGGTCATGCATAGTTATTTAAACATAAAGGGGATTAGAACCTGTTGTCTCCTAGCAGACGTCAAAATAATGTGTATTGGCTCTTGTTATGTTGTGGGTGGAGCTGGACCATTGTTCATTTTAGGTTAATGCAGTATTGGATGAGTATAAAAGTTTCAATGTTTTTCTCAATAAAGTCATTCGATCCTAGGAAGATACAGAGTGCGTCTCGTTCTTCCAGAAGGAGTAATTCCTATGGGAAGGGGTCGTCTGACTGTGGAGGATCGACAGTGAATTTGTGTCCAGGAGAGGGAAGATATCTAAACGGTTTTACCCCCTTTCGTATTTGGGGTGCCGTTACACTGGTTGGCAGCAGTGGGATGCTTCCTGCAGTCTGGGACATTCAAACCTCCACCTGGATCCAAGATCAGGATAAGCAGACTTTGGTCACACCAGCGGAGATATGGATCTGGCATCAGAGTTCCCGGGGCTGCTGCAAATCGTCCTTTCAGCATACACCAGGACTGTGTCTGCGGATGAATACCTGGAGCTCAGGCAGCTGATTCGGGTGGAGCTCTGGATTGGAGCCCTCCAGCTCGCTGGTATAAAACAGGGCAAATGCTTTCCAACCCCTGAACAACGGGCCAGTGACCAACAGGTATTACGGATGGCATTCCTGGGAGAGCGGCCCCAGGAGCAATGGTTGACTGAGTTGGACAGGCTGGTCCATCAGGAGATAGAGCTGGACAGTCGTTATCGGGCTCTGCAATGGCACGCAGAGCAGGGATATTTAACAGAGACAACAGAATGCTCTCTGGAGGGATATGACTTTGGCGGCCCTGGATTGCTGTGGGAGAGCCTTACAGATTGTTTTGTGTTTGGCGATGAAGGGGAACCTACCCTTGAGGACCTGCGAGAATACAGAGAGGCTATGCTTGGTCTTTCAGGGGTCTCAGAGCTTAAACCTGATCTAGACTATTTGTTAAGGAAGGAACAGCATCTGGAAAGGGGATACAGGAAACTGCTAGAATGCGTTCAGCAGCATGCCAGAGAATCGGCAGTGGAAAATCTGAAGATTGCCATCCCTAAAGCCGAAGTGGATGATATGGAGTTCCAGGGAGCTAGCCTGGCTGAAGAATCGGCAGTGGAAAATCTGAAGATTGCCACCCCTAAAGCCGAAGTGGATGATATGGAGTTCCAGGGAGCTAGCCTGGCTGAAGAATCGGCAGTGGAAAATCTGAAGATTGCCATCCCTAAAGCCGAAGTGGATGATATGGAGTTCCAGGGAGCTAGGGCAGTTGGCTCATCTCCCCAGCCACAGATTACAGAAGGTATGGACTTAAGGGACTGTTCAGAGGATGTTATGGATTATGCATCGCCTGCTCAAGTACTGGCAGCAGGACAAAGTACTACAGGCCCCTGCTCTACACCCGTGGCAGTTTTGGAGGCCCGAGGTGAGAAGGTGATGGTTCCTCTTTCCCAGGGGATTTCAGAGATGCAGGGAGGAGAAGCAGCCCTTCTCCCTCCCCAACAGTTAGCCAGAGCAGATGGTGTGGAGTCCCCAGCAGAAGTGCTGGCAACAGGGCAGAGTGCTAGCAACCTCTGCCCAGCACCGGAAACAACTGTGGAGTTTCAGGGAGCCGGGGCAGTTGGCCCCCCTCTCCAGCAACAAGCTGAGGTGGTAAAGCTTTTACCCCCAGCTGAATCACTGGCAGCAGGGCAGAATGCTACTGGCGTCTGCACACAATGGCAACTGGAGCTGATATCGGTGGATGGGACTGCGGTCTCCACTCACAGCAACCCAGCACAAGAGCTGGCAACAGAGCAGAGTGCCGCGGGCCTCTGCTCTCAACTAACGGAAGAGGGAGTTCCTGTGGTACTGGATGGGACTTCGGTCCTCACTGACACAACCCCAGAAAATGGTGTGACACTGGGACAGGAGGATGTCAGCCTTGCTTTTGCAAGCACTGGGGGATTTTCACCTACCACAAGTGGATGGGACTTCAGTCTCCACTTGTATACTCCAAGGATGCTGGGCAGTCGGCCCAGATCCCCAACAGCATGACGGACTGAGCCCAGTCACCCTGTCTTCTCCCCAGCGGCGGGTATGTTCTCTGCGAGAGGCAGAGGTTGGCTGGGTAAGTAATGCTCTGTTTGGAGCAATTTATTTGGGGTACTGTGTGGATACCGGCATTAGAAGAATGGACCTATGGACTAACTTCGGAGTCAACCCGTCTGGGGTCACCTCCTGTGTTAGTCTCCTGCCGAAAGGGGAGATGTGTGACAGGAGGGTCACGTTGGACACAGGGTGAGCCAGGAAACCATGGACATTAAGAATATGGCTTGGATTGCTTGAAATTGAAATAGTAAAATTAGTCCACAATAATGTCTTATTCTGAACTTAACAGGTTAATTGAGAGATACTGAGGTGTTCAGCCTCAATCACCTGTCTGCCTAGTGTAATGCTAATGAATTCCAGCTTCTAGAAGACCTGTTCATTGTTTGTGGTGATGTGGATTGGGGAAATTAAGTCTGTCCTTGTGTGTATTGTAAAGTACCAGACAGTCTGGTGAATATAAAGGTCATGCATAGTTATTTAAACATAAAGGGGATTAGAACCTGTTGTCTCCTAGCAGACGTCAAAATAATGTGTATTGGCTCTTGTTATGTTGTGGGTGGAGCTGGACCATTGTTAATTTTAGGTTAATGCAGTATTGGATGGGTATAAAAGTTTCAATGTTTTTCTCAATAAAGTCATTCGATCCTAGGAAGATACAGAGTGCGTCTCGTTCTTCCAGAAGGAGTAATTCCTATGGGAAGGGGTCGTCTGACTGTGGAGGATCGACAGTGAATTTGTGTCCAGGAGAGGGAAGATATCTAAACGGCGTTACCCCCTTTCGTATTTGGGGTGCCGTTACACCAGTGTTTTGTGCAGTCAGCTTAGCTGTGTTTGGAGAAAATAGAATTCTGTGCATTATAATTAAACACTTTAAATGCGGCTAAACGAATGTAAATGTGACTAAAGTATCTACACTTAGGTAAAAGTGATCTGGTAAACATAAGGACTCATTTACACTGCCCATCTGCTAAACTCTCCGGTTTAGCATGCAGGCAGCTGTCAGTTTTGGGCTGCAGTGAGCTACAGTAGGCGCATCACAATCTTTACTTTTTTTTAACTTACTTTGAAGTGCACAAAGTAACACCATATTTATGTCTCAGCCATGCAGTGCGTTGTGCTGCTGTGTGATGAAATACGATGCTTACTTGTGCGCTGTGGTAAAATGCTACATGTCTGTGTTTTTCTGCAGATCACTGCACCACACCTCTGGACTGCATGCAGTATGAACTGGGCACATAGAAGACTTTTATTTTTTTGTATGTGCCCAGTGGTAACTGGCATTTATCCAGTGTGGTAAATGTGTAAATGAGCCCTGAAAGTTGGTTATACTTCTCGGATGACTTCTCCAGATGCAGGAGTGTCAATGTGTGAATGAGACCTTGCTGAGATCTAAGGCTGACACATGCCTAAAGGAGCCCTAAGAGCTGACAGTTTACCACCCTCTTGGTACTATCAATTTATCTACATATATATATATTAGAGCTGCACGATTAATCGTGAAGAATCAAAATCACAATCTTTTTCCATTCCTGATCTTCAAAACAGCATGTCACGGTTCTCTCTAAGGGCCCTTTCACACATGCGGACCGTATGTCCGTTTTTTCATCCATCCGTTTACGGATGAAAAAGGGACATACATGTATCCCTATGGGATAGTGGGTGTCAGCGGATGAAAATTTGTCCGTTAAGCCACCTGCTTAAGTACAGTTTTTGAAAATATAGTAAATTACCTTAAAAATAATATATAATATTTATTTGTATATGACTTACTTATAGAAATTAACCCCTTGCCACCCAGGCCAATTCTAACACTTCTCTCCTACATGTAATTATCATCATTTGTTTGCTAGAAAATTACTCAGAACCCCCAAACATTATATATATTGTTTTAACAGACACCCTAGGGAATAAAATGGTGGTCATTCCACTGCATGGCTTGGTGTCATCTGCAAAGACTGAAATGGTACTTTTATCCCAGACCCTATATCATTTATAAACGATGGTGTGAAAGAAAGATGGATGAGATGACTCTCAGCCCTGATTCACGCCAGTGCGATTTGTCATGCAACTTGACAGTTCAATGACCGCCCTGTCATCTGCCGGCTCAGCGGGGATCAACGGAGCGATCCCCGCTGAGCAAGCCGATATTTAAGGAACAGGTCATCACGGGATCCACCCGTGTGAAAGGACCCTTACAAGTGCTGAGAGTTCTCACAGTTGGATAAACAAAATCCAGGCAGCCTGCCTAGTTTTATTACAACACGCGAATAAGTGGAAACAAAGTATCTCTTCGTTCTTTTATCAAAGGAAAGAACTCTGGCGTGTAGATGAAGGAAGTTTAACCATTTAAAGACCAAACCTTTTCTGACATTTGTTGCTTACAAGTAAAAAATCATTATTTTCTGCTAGAAAATTACTTGGAACACCCAAACATGATATTTTTATTTATTAGCAGAGACCCTAGACTAGAGAATAAAATTGTGATTGTTGCAATATTTTATGTCACACCGTATTTGCGCAGCGGTTTTTCAAACACAATTAAAAAAAATAAAAATACACTTTAATGAATTAAAAAAAAACTAAACAGCAAAGTTAGCACAATTTTTTTGTATAATGTGAAAGAAGATGTTACGCTGCGAGAATCTTTATTCTAAGCAAAATAATTGTGATTCTCATTTTAGACAGAATCGTGCAGCTCTAATATATATATATATGTTTTTATTTTTGGTGTGTGAGTGCCATCTATCTCATGGCTTTCTTTTTCTTTTTGTTTGTTCTCTTCTTTTATCTTTTTCCTTTCTTTTTTTTCCATACTTCCTTCTGTCTTCCCTTCCCCTTGCTTCTTTAATTCCTTTCTTCTTCATTTCTCATTGCTTCTCCCTTCTTTCTTCCTTCCTGCATTCTTCCTTTGTATTTTCCCTCTCTCTTTCCTTCTTTTTTTCCGTTCTCCCTCATTGATTTATCCTTTTTTCTTCTTTCCTTCTTCCCTCTTTTTTCATCTTCTTTCTTTCTTTTCCCTGTATCTCAGTTATCTGTAGCATTGCTCTATTCTTTTTCCCTCATTCCTTCTTTCTTTCCTTCCATGTTTCCGCTTTCTTTTCTTCTTTCTTTCTCCCTGCCTTCCCTTCACTCCCTCCTTCATATCTTTCTTTCTTCCATTCTTTTGCTATCCAACATTTGTTGTTGGAAAATCCGACAACAATTGTCCGATGGAGCGTACAAACGGTCGGATTTACCGACAACAGCCTGCCATCACACAGTTCCCGTCGGAAAATCCGATCGTGTGTACGGGCTTTTAGACTGGGTTCACACCTATGCGAACTGGATGTGGGTTTCCCTGCATCCAATTTGCATAGCAGGAGAATGTGACTGGCTCTCTATGGAGCCGGTTCACATATCTCCACAGCAGGTTCTGGTGTGTTTTGCAGGAAAAACGTGTGCTTTTTTGGTCCGTTTCAGGTCCGAATTCAGCCCAAAACTTGGGCTGAAATCGGACCTGAAACAGTGAACCAGCACGCACCGGACCCCTGCTGTGCGACGGATGTGACTCATGTGACCCCGGCCTAATAGGGGTTTACTGGCTTTCTGGTAAGCAGAATCTGAGCGTGTGTGGTGTCACCGGGTTCCTATAGAATTCCTACTATTCAACATGGCTTTGCAACATTTTTTTCCCTTGGTCTTTTTGGGACTTTCTTTATATCTTTTATATTTAATATTTTTTTTTTGCTCATTTAAGTGATATTATCTGAGTTATTCACTTTTAGCACTGCATGTTATATTTAATACTTATGTATGTGTTTATCTATTGAAGAGCTGGTGGTTTCTTTCTTTCATTTTATCATCTTTATATCTATATATATTCTATATCTATCACTATCTACCTTTTCTATCTATCTATCTATCTATCTATCTATCTATCTATCTATCTATCTATCTATCTATCTATCTATCTATTTATCTATCTATCTATCTATCTATCTATCTATCTATCTATCTATCTATATTTCTATGTATGTTCTTATTTTTATTGTTTATTTTTGGGGGGTGGGGAGGGCATCATAAGCCCTGGTTCACACCAGTGCGGCTTTGAAATTGTGCTACTTCAGTGTGATTTCAAAGCCGCAGATCAGTGCAATTCAGATCTCTGATTTCACTGCAGCTTGCAACTTCATTTAACCACTTAAGCCCCGGACCAATACGCAGCATAAAGACCAGGCCCCTTTTTGCGATTCGGCACTGCGTCGCTTTAACTGACAATTGCGCGGTCGTGCGACGTGGCTATAAAAACAAAATTGACGTCCTTTTTTTCCCACAGATAGGGCTTTCTTTTGGTGGTATTTAAGCGTAACATCTTCTTTCACATTATACAAAAAAATTGTGCTAACTTTGCTGTTTAGTTTTTTTTTAATTCATAAAAGTGTATTTTTTTTTTTTTTAATTGTGTTTGAAAAACCGCTGCGCAAATACGGTGTGACATAAAATATTGCAACAATCACAATTTTATTCTCTAGGGTCTCTGCTAAAAAATAAAAATATCATGTTTGGGTGTTCCAAGTAATTTTCTAGCAGAAAATAATGATTTTTTACTTGTAAGCAACAAATGTCAGAAAAGGTTTGGTCTTTAAATGGTTAAACTTCCTTCATCTACACGCCAGAGTTCTTTCCTTTGATAAAAGAACGAAGAGATACTTTGTTTCCACTTATTCGACTGCCTGGATTTTGTTTATTCAACTGTGAGAACTCTCAGCACTTGTAAGGGTCCTTTCACACGGGTGGATCCCGTGATGACCCGTTCCTTAAATATCGGCTTGCTCAGCGGGGATCGCTCCGTTGATCCCCGCTGAGCCGGCAGATGACAGGGCGGTCATTGAACTGTCAAGTTGCATGACAAATCGCACTGGCGTGAATCAGGGCTGAGAGTCATCTCATCCATCTTTCTTTCACACCATTGTTTATAAATGATATAGGGTCTGGGATAAAAGTACCATTTCAGTCTTTGCAGATGACACCAAGCCATGCAGTGGAATGACCACCATTTTATTCCCTAGGGTGTCTGTTAAAACAATATATATAATGTTTGGGGGTTTTGAGTAATTTTCTAGCAAAAAAATGATGATATTTACATGTAGGAGAGAAGTGTTAGAATTGGCCTGGGTGGCAAGGGGTTAATTTCTATAAGTAAGTCATATACAAATAATTATTATATATTATTTTTAAGGTACTTTACTATATTTTCAAAAACTGTACTTAAGCAGGTGGCTTAACGGACAAATTACTGAACTTATAACTTCCAACCAGTAATTTCACAGTAAATAGATATGTAGCGGCAGCTCCTCACACTCCCCTCTTGGTCTCGTCTTTTTCTTGTCTAGGGGTATCTTAGAGGGGAGGGAGCGGGGACACTACGCCTAGCTTCCACCACAGATGTTAGTGCGGTACAAGCAACGGTTCTGTATTACCTTCGGGTCAGTGCTGTGCACCTGGATCCTCCCTCCAAGAGTCACCGCGAACCATGTCCATTAGAAAATGAGCTCCACACCATTAAAGTTCAACACTCCTTTATTATCCTTGTCTGAACACAAACAGTTGAACTCCCTTGATAGAACAGAACAGAAAAGGAGGTGTGGATGCGAACAGGCCCAGACACAATGTGAGTTGACACTTCCCTTCCTAGAGTTGTATCCCGGTCTCCGCACAAGGGTAAATTTCCTTCCAGGCGGTCTCCGACTAGAGACTCACTTGTCACCGGCAGTATGCTGCACCGGGTCTTCAAATTAGGAGCTCCCCCTGGTCCATTGCGCCTTCCGGATTCGGGTACCCGATCCCTGGGTACCCTAGGATCTCCTTCCCTCGCGGAACTCAGTGTTGGGTACTGAGCTCCGGACCTCCATCCGAGTACCTCACCCCAGGCTAAAGGTGCCTGGGATGGAACTCGACCTCCGCTGTCCTCTAGGCCTAAGCCACCCAGAGGAGCGACACGACCCACCGTCCGCAAGCTGAAGGTGCCTGGGACGTCGACCCCGTGACCAAGATAGCCGGCCCCCTTTATACCCTCTCCCAGCAAGCACGGCGGGTTCCCCGCCCCACCATACCGCTGCCGAGGGAGGACAAAAAGGAGGCACAGCACACAGCAATGATTCAACCCCAGCCCAGGGCGACAGCGCCACCTACTGGGCTGCAGGGAATTACACATCACTGATGTCTCTGCCAAATTCAAAATTACACCCGGGAAAGTACATACCCGCTACACTCTCCCCTCGGTCCTCTGACACTGGTCCCCAGTGTCTGGAGTAAACCATGCCCTAAACAGCTGACATGATTCAGTCCAGAAACAGACTAACAATTAGATATATAAAAATATAAAAACTTTGAAAAACTACCCTACTAAAACATTGTGTCTGAGCCCTGTAAAGAAAGGGAAATAAAACAAACAAGAAACAACTATTGTAACACATGACTTAGAATCACATTTAACTTTTCCCACCCATCCTGACTAAGACCCACCCCATTCTCAGTGGACTTGACGGGATGTTCTCCTGCAGAGGGAAAAGAAAAAGAGGGTTAACACCTATAACCCTGACACCTGTATTCGTGTAGTGGAAAATTACTGATTTTTTGCCATTTTATTGTATATTCTCTGCAATTCTGTTTTAATGCTAAAGTTCTTAATTTGAGGAATATTTACAGTTACATTCTTCTTTCCTTGGCTGATTCGAGAACATCTAGTAAAATACCTATTTACCATTTCAAAAAAAAAAAAAAAAGAAAATTCTCCAAGAAGAAATCCCTTTTCTCCAAAGTGAGTGTATGATAAGTGTGTAAACGTTGCGCAACACTGCCACCTGGTGACAGCATCGCGGTAACTGCACCCGTGGAACTTTCCTCTTTTCTTTCGGCCCTATTTACCCCAGAGTCAGTATTCTCTTTGCTAGGAAGTGAAGAACAAACAGCAACAGTTCTTCCCTTCTTTCAGGCACAAAACAACGGGCTCCAGAAAGTTCAGCAGTTTGGGAAAAAAAAAACGGAGTCTTTCTCCCTCCTACAAGTAAAAACGAGGATGCGGCAAAACAAGTGGCTTCAAGTGCTGATCCATGGTTTCCAGATGATACTCCACATCTTCTCCTTCCTTTCTTCGGATCAAAACTTTATCCGCATGGATGTGTCGTCCCAACATCCATTCTGCCTTGCAGTCTTTGAATCGCTGGGAGGCCTTCGGAGAGCATGCCAAGTACCTGCGGGCGTGAGGAACCTGAATGTGCGTCCACACAAAGTCATTGTACCAGCGTTCCCGGCACACTTCCACCTCATAGAGTAAGTCCTTCGATAAGTATGGATACTCCCATCTGTACTCCGCAGCAACCATCTGCCCAAATAGGCGTTGTAGTCTTGCCAGAGGAGGCATGGTAGCTTTGTCCCCTTCGCCAGGCAACACTATCGAGTCCGGGTGGCGAGGGACCTTGATCACATCTGATCGGGGCATAGGGGCCCGCAGCAATAGTCTCTTTTCCCCGGCCTTCGGTACAGATGGCACCGGGGATGTAGCAGCAGACTGGGGACGGGACCTCTCTTCAGGCGCTGATGCCTCCACCCGGGGTGTGCTTTCCCCTGTTGACATGGGTGGATCTCTGATCCTGCAGGATGAAGCAAGCGGTACTTTGTCCCAGCCCTTCTCGGCAAACAAGTCGTCTATTGCCACATCGTCTCCCATGTCCAAGAGCGACTCCAGGTCGGAGGTGTCACACTCCTCCGCGGGTATATAGCCGGTTGTAGAAACGGAGCCACCACCTCCCGCGGATTCGCTAGGCCATGACTTCCCGACACCTCCGCCCATACACCAAGTCTCTCCGCCTGGCTTACCTCGGCCTTTACTTGAAGCGGGACATCCAAAACTCTTGTCGGCGTAAGTGGGCGAGATGGTCCACCACAACCGCTGGTCGGGGCTACCATGCCGGTCTTCCTCTTTGGTGGTGGACGCTGCGAGACAGTGGTGACCGAGTCAGCATCCTCGGATTTCTCCCGTTGGGGTTTTACGACCTCCTCCGCGGTCGTTGCAGTGTGCGCAGGGGTGACTCTCACAGCAGTGATTCCTCCTCTTTGAGTGGTGTTGCCTGAAGCCCGGCCAGGGTAAATGGTCCTCGGCCTCTCCACCGCCGGATCCACTTCGAACAGGAACTCCCCACAGGCCTCACAGCGTCCGAACGGCTTCAACTGGCACACCAGTCCCGAACACCCGGGACAAATCACACCCAAGGCCTCAACGTCCATGCACGAATACAGGGCGAATCGCCCCCTTGGCTTTAGTCGGATCCCCGTGTCCGTTACTGGAGCAGCAGTGGTCAAAGTCGTGGTGGAAGGATGAACTGGAATCCACAAGGTGTGTCTGAACATGGCGACCTGTTGCTGATCCATCGCACACTGCAGAGTTTTTGCGCCAACGTCCCACGTGTAGTCCTTCACACGTATTGGACTCCTCCCCTTTGCTCCAGTTCGCGGGCTTTTCTTCTTTTCTGTTTTTGAGTTTTGAGAACGGAAAAAAAGAAGGAAAGAGAGAGGGAAAATACAAAGGAAGAATGCAGGAAGGAAGAAAGAAGGGAGAAGCAATGAGAAATGAAGAAGAAAGGAATTAAAGAAGCAAGGGGAAGGGAAGACAGAAGGAAGTATGGAAAAAAAAGAAAGGAAAAAGATAAAAGAAGAGAAGAAACAAAAAGAAAAAGAAAGCCATGAGATAGATGGCACTCACACACCAAAAATAAAAACATATATATATATATATATATATATATATATATATTAGAGCTGCACGATTCTGTCTAAAATGAGAACCACAATTATTTTGCTTAGAATAAAGATTCTCGCAGCGTAACATCTTCTTTCACATTATACAAAAAAAT
Organism: Rana muscosa; assembly: GCA_029206835.1. Lineage (NCBI taxonomy): Eukaryota > Metazoa > Chordata > Amphibia > Anura > Ranidae > Rana > Rana muscosa. The sequence goes on from JARGYO010000094.1 coordinate 78,780,112, forward strand.
TGTGCTAACTTTGCTGTTTAGTTTTTTTTTAATTCATTAAAGTGTATTTTTTATTTTTTTAATTGTGTTTGAAAAACCGCTGCGCAAATACGGTGTGACATAAAATATTGCAACAATCACAATTTTATTCTCTAGGCTAGGGTCTCTGCTAATAAATAAAAATATCATGTTTGGGTGTTCCAAGTAATTTTCTAGCAGAAAATAATGATTTTTTACTTGTAAGCAACAAATGTCAGAAAAGGTTTGGTCTTTAAATGGTTAAACTTCCTTCATCTACATGCCAGAGTTCTTTCCTTTGATAAAAGAACGAAGAGATACTTTGTTTCCACTTATTCGCGTGTTGTAATAAAACTAGGCAGGCTGCCTGGATTTTGTTTATCCAACTGTGAGAACTCTCAGCACTTGTAAGGGTCCTTTCACACGGGTGGATCCCGTGATGACCCGTTCCTTAAATATCGGCTTGCTCAGCGGGGATCGCTCCGTTGATCCCCGCTGAGCCGGCAGATGACAGGGCGGTCATTGAACTGTCAAGTTGCATGACAAATCGCACTGGCGTGAATCAGGGCTGAGAGTCATCTCATCCATCTTTCTTTCACACCATTGTTTATAAATGATATAGGGTCTGGGATAAAAGTACCATTTCAGTCTTTGCAGATGACACCAAGCCATGCAGTGGAATGACCACCATTTTATTCCCTAGGGTGTCTGTTAAAACAATATATATAATGTTTGGGGGTTTTGAGTAATTTTCTAGCAAAAAAATGATGATATTTACATGTAGGAGAGAAGTGTTAGAATTGGCCTGGGTGGCAAGGGGTTAATTTCTATAAGTAAGTCATATACAAATAATTATTATATATTATTTTTAAGGTAATTTACTATATTTTCAAAAACTGTACTTAAGCAGGTGGCTTAACGGACAAATTACTGAACTTATAACTTCCAACCAGTAATTTCACAGTAAATAGATATGTAGCGGCAGCTCCTCACACTCCCCTCTTGGTCTCGTCTTTCTCTTGTCTAGGGGTATCTTAGAGGGGAGGGAGCGGGGACACTACGCCTGGCTTCTACCACAGATGTTAGTGCGGTATAAGCAACGGTTCTGTATTACCTTCGGGTCAGTGCTGTGCACCTGGATCCTCCCTCCAAGAGTCACCGCGAACCATGTCCATTAGAAATGAGCTCCACACCATTAAAGTTCAACACTCCTTTATTATCCTTGTCTGAACACAAACAGTTTAACTCCCTTGATAGAACAGAACAGAAAAGGAGGTGTGGATGCGAACAGGCCCAGACACAATGTGAGTTGACACTTCCCTTCCTAGAGGTGTATCCCGGTCTCCGCACAAGGGTAAATTTCCTTCCAGGCGGTCTCCGACTAGAGACTCACTTGTCACCGGCAGTATGCTGCACCGGGTCTTCAAATTAGGAGCTCCCCCTGGTCCATTGCGCCTTCCGGATTCGGGTACCCGATCCCTGGGTACCCTAGGATCTCCTTCCCTCGCGGAACTCAGTGTTGGGTACTGAGCTCCGGACCTCCATCCAAGTACCTCACCCCAGGCTAAAGGTGCCTGGGATGGAACTCGACCTCCGCTGTCCTCTAGGCCTAAGCCACCCAGAGGAGCGACACGACCCACCGTCCGCAAGCTGAAGGTGCCTGGGACGTCGACCCCGTGACCAAGATAGCCGGCCCCCTTTATACCCTCTCCCAGCAGGCACGGCGGGTTCCCCGCCCCACCATACCGCTGCCGAGGGAGGACAAAAAGGAGGCACAGCACACAGCAATGATTCAACCCCAGCCCAGGGCGACAGCACCACCTACTGGGCTGCAGGGAATTACACATCACTGATGTCTGCCAAATTCAAAATTACACCCGGGAAAGTACATACCCGCTACAGATAAATAATAAATTATTATCTTATAACATATAGCATAATAATATATGATTTAGCTTGTACCTTTTCAGCAGCAGCAGATTCTCATTCTTCCTCTTAACTGTGTGAGAAAATCATGGGATTGTGGGTAAATCTTATACACAAAAACCCCTTTTTTTATTCTAGTTAAGAGGGCTGGGCTGGAAGGGAGTATTTGTCTTGGGTCTGGGATCAATGTAACATTTCTGTCTTTGCAGATGACACTAAGCTATGCAGTGGAATAAAGTCCTTACAGGATGTCTCCAATTTACAAGCCGACCTCAATGCTCTGTCTAATTGGGCGACTATGTGGCAGATGAGGTTTAATGTTGATAAATGTAAAGTTATGCACTTGGGGGCTAAGAATATGAATGCATCATACATACTAGGGGGAGTACAACTGGGGGAATCCGTAGTGGAGAAGGATCTGGGGGTTTTGGTAGATCATAAGCTCAATAATGGCATGCAATGCCAAGCTGCGGTTTCCAAAGCAAGCAAAGTCCTTTCTTGTATTAAGAGAGGTATGGTCTCCAGAGAGAGAGATATCATTTTGCCCCTGTACAAATTATTAGTAAGACCTCATCTGGAATATGCAGTTCAGTTTTGGGCCCCAGTTCTCAAAAAGGATATTGGGGAACTGGAGAAAGTGCAGAGAAGGGCAACCAAACTGATAAGAGGCATGGAGGAGCTCAGCTATGAGGAAAGATTAGAGGAACTGAATTTATTCACTCTTGAGAAGAGGAGATTAAGGGGGGATATGATCAACATGTACAAATATATAAGGGATCTATATAGTGAACTTGGTGTTGCGTTATTCACTTTACGGTCAACACAAAGGACAAGGGGGCACTCTTTGCCTCTAGAGGAAAAGAGATTTCATCTCCAAATACGGAAAGGTTTCTTCACAGTAAGGCCTCGTACACACGACCGAGTTTCTCGTCGTAAAAAACACGTCGTTTTTTCGACGAGATTCTTGTTAAGCTTGTCGATTTTCTCGTCAAGCTTTCTATGCGTACACACTGTCATTTCCCAATTTCCTCGTTGTTCTCCGCGCTCACGTCCAGCACGTACGACGGCACTATAAAGGGGAAGATCTTTTTTCTTGGCGCCACCCCTTGGGCTGCTTTTGCTGATCTTGTGTTACCGCGTGTGAAGTAAAAGTTTGGGGAGAGACGATTCGCGCTTTTCAGTCTTCGTACTTTTCAGATCGTTTTCTGCCGTTCAGTTTGTGCTTGTGGGTTTGTATCTTGACTTTCAGGGCGTCTAGGCAGGTCGTATCTGTTTTACAGTGCGTTCTTGCCTGTTCGTTTCTGATTTTCATTTCGTTATTCATAGGCCTTGCTGTTCTAAAGTGCGTTCTGTTCTGTACGTTCTGATTAGACGACCGTTTCCTAGCCATGTCGCCTGGACGTTCTCGTCGTCGAGTTCGTGCTGTGCGTGCGCTTGGTGTTGGTCTGCTTGTTTTGGACCAAGACCAGTCCATGAATGGTGTGAGGAGGAGTTCATGGACCAAGAATTGGTTGCTCCAGCGGGACCAATTCTGCCACATGCCTCTGCTGCGGGAGATCGTCGAGAATAATCCTGAGGACTACAGGAATTTTCTGAGGATGTCTGACCCCGTTTTTCAGGAACTGTTGGCTTTGGTGTCCCCCTATATTACCAGAAAGGACACCGTTATGCGGGAAGCCATCAGTGCTGAGCAGAGGCTCATCGCCACGTTGCGTTACCTGGCGACAGGGAGAAGTCTTCAGGACTTGAAGTTCACCACAGGCATCTCCCCCCAGGCTCTGGGCCTCATAATCCCAGACACCTGTTCTGCCATCATCCAAGTCCTGCAGGAGGACTATATTAGGGTAAGTTTGCTCCCTTAACATCACATTTTAGGTATTACATGTATGCTAATGTATTGTATTTCTTTCATCCTTCCCTAATTACCATGATTGTAATATGCTGAGAATGTCCCCTTTGTCCCCATGCATGTTGGAAGCTTTAGATTGCCCCTTTTTTCTCCTCCCTAAATATTTCCCTTCACTAACTTTTCCAGCAGGGGCGCCTGTTGCTCCAAATGTTGGGGGGTTCAAACCCCAATTTAGGAAATAAACTTCCTCCTTTTTTGCTCTGTTGCCTAATAAACGCCCCCAGTTGTCCCCTCCAATGCAGCCATTTTGTTCCCTCAAATGCAGCCATTTAGTCCCCTCTAATGCAGCCAGTTTCCCCCCAGCCCTGCACTTACCTTCTTGTGGTCAGCGCCATCCTTCTTCTGTCCTTGATGTCTTCTCCTTCCCTTCATGTTGCATCAGCCAATCATGTTACCATTAAACAGACTTGGTGAACATGATTGGCAGAGCAGCCTGTCAGTGTTTACCCAAGGAATGCCCCCCTCCCTGCGTCCCCGATTTTTATTTTAGGAAGCCAATTACATCCCTCAGGTTGTAATTTGCAAGACTATTTTACTACCTGTTTCTGCTATGCAATTTTAACCCCCTAAATGCTGCAATGATTCATATGTCGGTCGCTTTACAAGAGGCCATCCACCTGAATAGTGTGCGGCATAGACAATACATAGGTTCATGCAACGCATGAACCTATGTATTGTTCTGAGTGATGGGCACAGGAGAGAGGGGGCAGTGCTCCAGCGCCCACTCTGGACGCACCGCCACTGCAATGCTATCCTGTGGCCAAACACATCTCCCCCCCCCCAAAAAATAATTTAGTAATGGCCCATCAGAGGGGGTGATGAATATGATAAATGAGCCTTCCGTTATCCTTTTTTTACACACCTTAATAAACGTATAATTAGATTGATGTTGGCCTCTAATTTTTTGGGATAGAATTTCCTTGTAATGTATGACTTTGTTTTTCTAATATTATTTCATCTTGTTTCACTCCCCAGCTTCCTTCCACGCCATAGGAATGGCAGACTGTGGCATCGGAGTTTGCCACGCGGTGGGACTTCCCCAACTGTGGTGGTGCCATAGACGGGAAGCACGTCCGCATCGTGCCGCCACCCCGTTCTGGGTCCTACTACTACAACTACAAGGGGTTTCATAGCATTGTGCTGATGGCGGTGGTGTCAGCACGGTATGAATTCCTCTATGTTGATGTAGGGAAGAATGGCCGGATGTCCGATGGGGGATCCTTCATCCAGACGGAGTTTGCCCTCCGTCTCCAGAGTGACGACCTTGCATTGCCACCGGATGCAGGGAATATTGAAGGACTCCCCTTTGTTTTCTTGGCTGATGAAGCCTTCGGACTCGGACGGCATCTTATGAGGCCATTTCCACAGAGGACCCTGACCCCAGAGAAGAGTGTGTTCAATTACCGGCTGGCCAGGGGCCGAAGAGTCGTTGAAAATGCCTTCGGCATAATGGCCAGCCGGTTCCGCCTTTTTATGACTTCCATCCACTTGGCGGACTACAAAATAAACTATGTAGTGTTATGCTGCTGTGTGCTACACAATTTTCTTTGCCGCAAATCGAATTCATATATGGCCTCAGTTTTGCCAGATGCTGGACTTTCCCCTGCAAATCCCCTTCCGGGCCTGGAATCTGCCCGTCTTGGCTTGCCCCCCCAAAATGCCCGTGTGGTTCGGGACAAATACATGGAGTATTTCACGGGTAGGGGGGCAATTCCTATGCCAGCCTATGTCTAAGTATCCCAATAAAAATCTTGTTTAAACCTTTAATTATTTGTTCTTTCCTGTCTCCTAGTTTGTCTTTGTGCATTTGTAGTGGCAAGTGTATTTTACTTTAGTAAATAACAACCATTTCACTATGTAACCTTACAAAAGAACCAAATAAGCTTAGAGGGTATTATAAAAAGAAGCTACACGTTGTTTGTGGTCAAATATTTTACTCTGTCCACATTCTCTTCATTTTTTTTTTTTTTTTTACTTTGGGGTTGGCCTGGCCACAACCCGGCAATTTTTGGCTTATGAAAATACAAAAATAACAGTTGCATTTCAAAAATTACAACATTGGATACCTCTGAGCAATCGGAGACATTTACTTACACAAACTATGTCTCTATGTGCCCGTCCTAATATGGGGTCCTGCCACCCCTTGCCCAGCCAAAAATTGAATATGCACACATTTTTTATTTTTTTCATATAGGAAGTTTACAATCCTGATCCCTATTGTCAACATGTGCTATCTGCCATCAGGGGTGATCAATGGACGTGTTTTGGGGGTGCATCCCCTTCCTCAGTTCACCGACTTTTGATACGAGGAAGGGGTTGCACCCACAAAAGACGTACATGGATATCCCCTGATGGCAGATAGCACATGTTGACACACTGTGTGCATATTCAATTTTTGGCTGGTTTGTTAGTCAAAAAATTAGAAAAAATTATAAAAACAAACATGTAAAAACAAATGTGTTTGGATGGCTTATTGAATTCTCCCCAAAACATCGAGAATGTCTTTAAATGTTTGTTCCATCACATGGATTCTTTGTTTAATTAGGTCCAGTTCCGTGCTACATTCCATCACTTGCTGGATGAGGTGGAGGGCACTGTCAGCAGAGAACCGTGTGCTATCCTTCACAACATTTACACCCCCTAAAAACCAAAAAAAAAAATTTATATAACTCTGCAGGCCTACCTCGCTTACCTTAAGCTGTGGTGTCAGATACTGACCTGTTGTGGTGACCAGATCCACAACGTCATCCACCTCTCCTTCCTGCACTTCTCCTTCCTCCACCTCAACTTCTTGCACATCTTTCGGTTGTGGGTCTTTGGGAGTTTGGGGTTGCTTGGAAGTTGTGGGGTGCATGTGCTCCCTGGAGTGTCCTCCTCCCAGTCTTCTCTCCCCTATGAGAATAAAACCAAAGGTCTATTTATCACACTGTAAATCTCATTGTTAAACTAAAAACAGGCTAAATTGTTTGGAAGTGGGGTACAAGTGTGTGTTTGTGCGGAATTTAAAGAAGAATGCATTATTTATGACCCCAAATATGTTTAGTATTCACATTTGGATGTAATTTTTTTGACATGGAGGCACCACAAAAATTCTCTGATGCACCTGTGTGGGACACCCAAAAAAGGCGGGTCTGTTGGCCCACACTATAGTGCTCCAAAGTACAGATGTGGAAGCAGCTGCTGAGTGTCCTCTCCTTTATACTGATAAAAGTTTGCATTTCATTCTCTTTACAAACACATCATCTAGACTTAAAAATTATCCACAATACTTGATCAAAAATGGCAGATGTCTAATTACTTTTGTGGCTCTTAAATAAGCCAAAACCGCGGATAGTGGCCGAACGAAGTGTCGGTAACGTAACGAACGATTACTGTGCCCAACCTAGTTCAAAATATTACATTTTGGAAGGGAGTCCAATATGATAAAAAAAAAAACATGTCAGTTTATAAAAAGATTAATAGCAGAAACGTCGTCATTTTACTTACTTTTAGCGAGCATCCTCTTTATGATCCTCAACTGGTCTGGCTCCCTCAGTTTGAGGTCTGACCACCTCTTTCTGAGCTGCTCATTTGAGCGTTTCACCCCGAACTTCGCCCTCAGACTCTTCACAACTTTAGTGAGGATTTTGGCCTTCCTTCTATTTGGTTTGCTATACGGCCCATGCTTGGCATCATAATCAGCCTTGACCAAGATGTCCACCATCTCCGCCATCTCCGCCAAAGACATATTCAAGGCCTTGAATCTCCTCCTTGATCGTGACGTGTCCTCGGTCTCCGGGCTTGTCTCCTCGCTAGTTGCGGAATTATCAGACACCTGCTGTAACTCCGCCATATCTGTCTGCGCGCCGAAAGAGAAGGGGCGGGGAAAAGATGTAAGTTAGAACGTCATGGGCGGGCGACGTGTTCGAATTTTGACGCATGCGTGGTGTGTATATAGCAAACACACATGTGACTATAGTACGTTCGGTGTGCGCAGAGAGGAGTTCAAGTGACGGACGTGCGAACGAAGGTATGTGATTTTGTGACTTGTAAAAATTGTTGGCCTATACCAGGCATGTCCAAAGTCCGGCCCGCGGGCCAATTGCGGCCCGCGGGCCGGTTTTGAACGGCCCGCTTGGTTATCTGGGCATATATATCTTTTGTGGCCCCCAACGATCTCCCAGCACCGGGACCACAAAAGATATATATGTGGCATCACTAAATAGTGGATCTCGGGCCGAATCCGGACTTAGTAGTGGCCCGCAGCTTTGCTAAATTGTCAGTGTTCTCTCCCCTCTGCCGACTCTCGCATCACTCCCCCTTCCTCCCCCTCCCCACACAAGCCTGGAAGTGCTGCAGGTCCGGACAAAGGGCGGGATCTTTCAAGTTACAAAGCAGGTGATTGGTTGCTAGACAGTGGGGCGGTCCCAGCAACCAATCACCCGCCTTTAACTTGAAAAGTCCCGCCCTTTGTCTGGACCTGCCATGCCATGTGTGCTTCCTGGTTTGTGTGATTAAGGTAGGGCAGTGTGGGGAGGGGGAATGCTGTATTGATAAAAGTGACAGTCTGACTCTAATATGGAGGGAGTCTGTAATGGGGGGGGGTCTGAGATGGAGTGGGGTCTATGAAGTGGGCTCTGCGATGGGGGGGATCAGTGATGGACTGGGGCATTCCCCAATCCCTCACAGATCCCCAGCCCATCACAGATCCCCAGCCCATCACAGATCCCCAGCCCATCACAGATCCCCAGCCCATCACAGATCCCCAGCCCATCACAGATCCCCAGTCCCTCACAGATCCCCAATCCCTCACAGATCCCCAATCCCTCACAGATCCCCAGCCCATCACAGATCCCCAGCCCATTACAGATCCCCAGTCCCTCACAGATCCCCAATCCCTCACAGATCCCCAGCCCATCACAGATCCCCAGTCCCTCACAGATCCCCAATCCCTCACAGATCCCCAGCCCATCACAGATCCCCAGCCCATCACAGATCCCCAGCCCATCACAGATCCCCAGCCCATCACAGATCCCCAGCCCATCACAGATCCCCAGCCCATCACAGATCCCCAGTCCCTCACAGATCCCCAGTCCCTCACAGATCCCCAGCCCATCACAGATCCCCAGCCCCTCACAGATCCCCAGCCCCTCACAGATCCCCAGTCCATCACAGATCCCCAGTCCATCACAGATCCCCAGCCCCTCACAGATCCCCAGCCCCTCACAGATCCCCAGCCCCTCACAGATCCCCAAGCCCATCACAGATCCCCAAGCCCATCACAGATCCCCAAGCCCATCACAGATCCCCAGCCCATCACAGATCCCCAGCCCATCACAGATCCCTCACAGATCCCCAGCCCCTCACAGATCCCCAGTCCGTGATGGACTGGGGATGGTCTGGGGATCTGCTTCACAGACCTTTACTTAAAAAAAAAAAAACTAAATTTTTTCCTGAAACTTCCCTCTTTAAAGTGAAACACACAGAGCTCACCTCTTTACCACACACAGCCACAAAGGCAAGATAATTCTTGTTGGGTAGTGTATTAGTGCTCGGAAGAACACACTTTTAATGGTTCAAAGAATGTCAGGCAAAATGGTCGGCCCTCGAGCATGTTCACTTCATCAAATCTGGCCCTCTTTGAAAAAAGTTTGGACACCCCTGGCCTATACTGTCTTGAGATTGTTGGAGGATATATATGGTGACTAGGATGTTAAGGAGGTTAGACTGTTTGCCTCACATTATTTAAATATAATTTATTTAACTTGCAGATACAATATGAATGTCTTTATTAGCGACAAAGAGTTCCTGGCGGAATTTATTGACTAGGTAAGGGAGCTGCCGGCTCTGTGGGAGACGAAAAACCCCATCCATAAAAAAAAAGGGGTGAGAAAAGCAGCGCTGGAGAAGCTGCTCCCATTTGTGCATACCAAGGTGCCCACAGCCACAGCAAAACAAGTGGACACTAAAATTGGGAGCTTGAGAGGCACCTACAGGACTGAACGCTCTAAGGTGCTGGCTTCTCAGAGGTCAGGAGCAGCAGTAGGTGATGTGTATGTCCCGAATTTGTGGTACTACAACAGGCGGTCCTTCCTGGATGACCACATTGAGACAAGGCCATCACTCTCCACTCTTCCCCCCAGACTTCCCTGCAGCCAACCTGAGCCTTCTCTGGAGCAAGAGGAGGCAGCCATCCTGGATGATCCTGATTTGGCCATCTGGAGCCAGGTATAGTATTAACTGAAAATGTATTGGGATAAAATTAATGTTTGACAAATATGTCAGGATGAGAAACATACATTATTTTGTATTCCACAAGTGAAATCAAGATCTGTAGACATTATTCTGCACTTAATTGGGTGCTAAATAGTCAATCTGATGTAGTGCTAAATTTAAAGCAAGGATTTATGCATTTACATTCTAATTGCTTCAATCAGGATTACAAAGTTTGATGCAAAGATTAAACCAACATATTAAACTATGTTCCTTTTTCATACACAGGATGAAATCAGCCAGGAGGAGGGTCTGGAAACTGTCAGGCAGGAGGAGGAAGGGCCCAGTGGCAGCCAGGAGGTGGCAGGGCCCAGTGGCAGCCAGGAGGTGGCAGGGCCCAGTGGCAGCCAGGAGGTGGCAGGGCCAAGTGGCAGACAGGAGGTGGCAGGGCCCAGTGGCAGACAGGAGGTGGCAGGGCAAAGGAGAAGCACCAGATCCCAGGTGCCTCCCATCCGGCTTCACAAAAGAGGCAGGAGGGACAGGACCACCAGTGAGGCAGCAATGGCCCTTATTAAAGAGGCCCATGCCACCCTCAAGGAGCCCACATCCCCTGAAGAGGCCATTGCCGGCCTAGTGGAGGCTAAGTTCAAGGTGATGAGCATGGAGTAACGCCTCCTATGCGAGCCCCTGCTCATCACCTTGCTCAACAAGGGGGTGATGGAGAAAATTACACCCAATACCGCCATATGTGAGGTGGCCCAACTGACCCAACCTCAACCTCCACCTCCACCTTCCTCTTCTGCCCCACCCCCTTCTGCTACACCTCCACCTTCTGCCCCACCCCCTTCTGCTACACCTCCACCTTCTGCCCCACCCCCTTCTGCTACACCTCCACCTTCTGCCCCACCCCCTTCTGCTACACCTCCACCTTCTGCCCCACCCCCTTCTGCTACACCTCCACCTTCTGCCCCACCCCTTCTGCTACACCTCCACCTTCTGCCCCACCCCCTTCTGCTACACCTCCACCTTCTTCTTCTGCCCCACCCCCTTCTGCTGCACCTCCACCTTCTTCTTCTGCCCCACCCCCTTCTGCTACACCTCCACCTCCTCCTCCTGACAGGAGTACCCCTCCAGTGGGCCAGCCTCCAGCCAAACAAAGAAGGAAGGCTGCAGGGAAGGCTTCAGGAAAGGCTGCAGGAAAGGCTTCAGGAAAGGCTGCAGGGAAGGTTGCCAGGAAGAAGAGGAAGTGATGGCCTTGCTTCATTGTGGTCGGACAGAAGGCAGCCTGTTGTAGTACCACACACTTGGGACATATATCTCACCTGCTGCTGTTCCTGACCTCTGGGAGGCCAGCATCAGATTGTGTTCAGAAATGTGGGCCTTCTCAAGCTCCCAATTTTAGTGTCCACACAGGGTTGCTGTGTGCTCTGGGGTCCCTGGGATGCACAAATGGCAGCAGCTTCTCCAGCGCTGCCTTCTCTTTATTTAATTTATAAACATGAATAAATGTGTTTTTTGTTTAAGTTCATACTTGACTATGTGTATTTTTAAATAAACAAAATCAAGCTTTGGAGTAAGCAGATACATTTGACTGACAATAAAAGGCACAGATATCACCCCCCCAAAACTAAATCTGATTAGCACAAAAACATGGTGCAAAATTTAAATAATATAGATTCCAAAATTAAATGGGAGATCGCTATCAAAACATTGAGAAATTATAATTAACATCATTTTGAAAAATCTAACCATTTAAATTATTCCTAAAAACTTGCACGATATAATACACATAAATCTTATAAAGAGCAGCATGAAAAAGGTTAAAAATAAGGCATAACTCTGTGTGAATATCAGCAGCAAAAGAAGGTCACTCGTTTTGATTAATGTAACATTCTAACGAAGATTTCAATGCAGAACATTTAAACGATGAAATATTTTTGAGCGTGACGAATATGCTCTCTCCATTATGAAGGCTTGTTTTACCAGAAGATGCGCTCCCGTCTCATAGTTGCTTGTGAGCATGCGCGCTTTTGGAAGAGTCGTAAAAGCATACACACGAACCATTTTCTCGTCACAAAACAGGCCGACGAGAAACACGACGAGGAAATCTGGAATCCTGACGAGAAAATAGAGAGCAGGTTCTCTATTTTCTCGTCGAGATTCTCGGCAATTTTCTCGTCGTAAAACCATACACACAAACGTTTTTCTAGACAAAAAAACTCTCGCGGCACTTTTCTTGACTGTTTTGGACGAGAAAAACGGTCGTGTGTACGAGGCCTAAGAGCTGTGAAAATGTGGAATAGACTCCCTCCAGAGGTGGTTCTGGCCAGCTCAGTAGATTGCTTTAAGAAAGGCCTGGATACTTTCCTAAATGTACATAATATAACTGGGTACTAGGGATGAGCTCGGTGTTCGAGTCGAACATACGTTCGACTCGAACATCGGCTGTTCTATCGTTCGACGAAGATCGAACGATTTGGGCCGTTCGCGCCTAATTCGAGTGACGCGAACGGCCCACAATGCACTACGCCATCGCAGTGTCATCCAGGCGCTGTGATTGGCCAAGCATGCACTGTGACCCCGCATGCTTGGCCAATCACAGCGCCGGCAGCGAGGAGAGCAATGATTGGCCACAGGCAGGATGCCTGTGGCCAATTATTGCTGAGGGTGTTTAGTACACGCCCCACACTATAAAAGGCCGCCAGCACGGCGGCCTAGTGTAGTGTGTTCCGGAGCAGGGAAAGAGAAGCATAGGCAGGGACAGTGACATTTTTTTTTTCTTGCTTAACCTGGATTCCTTTAGTTTAGGGAAAGAGAAGGATAGGTAGGGAGAGTGTCAGTGTGTTTTACTGTGCGAATCCTTGTTTCTAGGGACAGGGAAGGACAGTGAGGGAAATTCTCCTTGTGCTATAGTGTGCTAAAGCATTGATCATCAACCATCTTTAAAAAATCATTTTTTCTAGGGACAGAAAACTATAGGTAGGGAGAGTGTCAGTGTGTTTTACTGTGATAATCCTTGTTTCTAGGGACAGGGAAGGACAGTGAGGGAAATTCTCCTTGTGCTATAGTGTGCTAAAGCATTGATCATCAACCATCTTTAAAAAAACATTTTTTCTAGGGACAGAAAACTATAGGTAGGAAGAGTGTCAGTTTCTTTCACTGTGATAATCCTTGTTTCTAGGGACAGGGAAGGACAGTGAGGGAAATTCTCCTTGTGCTATAGTGTGCTAAAGCATTGATCATCAACCGTCTTTAAAAAAACATTTTTTCTAGGGACAGAAAACTATAGGTAGGAAGAGTGTCAGTTTCTTTCACTGTGATAATCCTTGTTTCTAGGGACAGGGAAGGACAGTGAGGGAAATTCTACTTGTGCTATAGTGTGCTAAAGCATTGATCATCAATCAGCTTTAAAAAAACATTTTTTCTAGGGACAGAAAACTATAGGTAGGAAGAGTGTCAGTTTCTTTCACTGTGATAATCCTTGTTTCTAGGGACAGGGAAGGACAGTGAGGGAAATTCTCCTTGTGCTATAGTGTGCTAAAGCATTGATCATCAACCATCTTTAAAAAAACATTTTTTCTAGGGACAGAAAACTATAGGTAGGAAGAGTGTCAGTTTCTTTCACTGTGATAATCCTTGTTTCTAGGGACAGGGAAGGACAGTGAGGGAAATTCTACTTGTGCTATAGTGTGCTAAAGCATTGATCATCAATCAGCTTTAAAAAAACATTTTTTCTAGGGACAGAAAACTATAGGTAGGAAGAGTGTCAGTTTCTTTCACTGTGATAATCCTTGTTTCTAGGGACAGGGAAGGACAGTGAGGGAAATTCTCCTTGTGCTATAGTGTGCTAAAGCATTGATCATCAACCGTCTTTAAAAAAACATTTTTTCTAGGGACAGAAAACTATAGGTAGGAAGAGTGTCAGTTTCTTTCACTGTGATAATCCTTGTTTCTAGGGACAGGGAAGGACAGTGAGGGAAATTCTCCTTGTGCTATAGTGTGCTAAAGCATTGATCATCAACTGTCTTTAAAAAAACATTTTTTCTAGGGACAGAAAACTATAGGTAGGAAGAGTGTCAGTTTCTTTCACTGTGATAATCCTTGTTTCTAGGGACAGGGAAGGACAGTGAGGGAAATTCTCCTTGTGCTATAGTGTGCTAAAGCATTGATCATCAACCGTCTTTAAAAAAACATTTTTTCTAGGGACAGAAAACTATAGGTAGGAAGAGTGTCAGTTTCTTTCACTGTGATAATCCTTGTTTCTAGGGACAGGGAAGGACAGTGAGGGAAATTCTCCTTGTGCTATAGTGTGCTAAAGCATTGATCATCAACCATCTTTAAAAAAACATTTTTTCTAGGGACAGAAAACTATAGGTAGGAAGAGTGTCAGTTTCTTTCACTGTGATAATCCTTGTTTCTAGGGACAGGGAAGGACAGTGAGGGAAATTCTACTTGTGCTATAGTGTGCTAAAGCATTGATCATCAATCAGCTTTAAAAAAACATTTTTTCTAGGGACAGAAAACTATAGGTAGGAAGAGTGTCAGTTTCTTTCACTGTGATAATCCTTGTTTCTAGGGACAGGGAAGGACAGTGAGGGAAATTCTCCTTGTACTATAGTGTGCTAAAGCATTGATCATCAACCGTCTTTAAAAAAACTTTTTTTCTAGGGACAGAAAACTATAGGTAGGAAGAGTGTCAGTTTCTTTCACTGTGATAATCCTTGTTTCTAGGGACAGGGAAGGACAGTGAGGGAAATTCTCCTTGTGCTACAGTGTGCTAAAGCATTGATCATCAACCGTCTTTAAAAAAAAAAAATTCTAGGGACAGAAAACTATAGGTAGGAAGAGTGTCAGTTTCTTTCACTGTGATAATCCTTGTTTCTTGGGACAGGGAAGGACAGTGAGGGAAATTCTACTTGTGCTATAGTGTGCTAAAGCATTGATCATCAATCAGCTTTAAAAAAACATTTTTTCTAGGGACAGAAAACTATAGGTAGGAAGAGTGTCAGTTTCTTTCACTGTGATAATCCTTGTTTCTAGGGACAGGGAAGGACAGTGAGGGAAATTCTACTTGTGCTATAGTGTGCTAAAGCATTGATCATCAATCAGCTTTAAAAAAACTTTTTTTCTAGGGACAGAAAACTATAGGTAGGAAGAGTGTCAGTTTCTTTCACTGTGATAATCCTTGTTTCTAGGGACAGGGAAGGACAGTGAGGGAAATTCTCCTTGTGCTATAGTGTGCTAAAGCATTGATCATCAACCGTCTTTAAAAAAACATTTTTTCTAGGGACAGAAAACTATAGGTAGGAAGAGTGTCAGTTTCTTTCACTGTGATAATCCTTGTTTCTAGGGACAGGGAAGGACAGTGAGGGAAATTCTCCTTGTGCTATAGTGTGCTAAAGCATTGATCATCAACCGTCTTTAAAAAAACATTTTTTCTAGGGACAGAAAACTATAGGTAGGAAGAGTTTCAGTTTCTTTCACTGTGATAATCCTTGTTTCTAGGGACAGGGAAGGACAGTGAGGGAAATTCTCCTTGTGCTATAGTGTGCTAAAGCATTGATCATCAACCGTCTTTAAAAAAACATTTTTTCTAGGGACAGAAAACTATAGGTAGGAAGAGTGTCAGTTTCTTTCACTGTGATAATCCTTGTTTCTAGGGACAGGGAAGGACAGTGAGGGAAATTCTCCTTGTGCTATAGTGTGCTAAAGCATTGATCATCAACCATCTTTAAAAAAACATTTATTCTAGGGACAGAAAACTATAGGTAGGAAGAGTGTCAGTTTCTTTCACTGTGATAATCCTTGTTTCTAGGGACAGGGAAGGACAGTGAGGGAAATTCTCCTTGTGCTATAGTGTGCTAAAGCATTGATCATCAATCAGCTTTAAAAAAACATTTTTTCTAGGGACAGAAAACTATAGGTAGGAAGAGTGTCAGTTTCTTTCACTGTGATAATCCTTGTTTCTAGGGACAGGGAAGGACAGTGAGGGAAATTCTCCTTGTGCTATAGTGTGCTAAAGCATTGATCATCAACCGTCTTTAAAAAAACATTTTTTCTAGGGACAGAAAACTATAGGTAGGAAGAGTGTCAGTTTCTTTCACTGTGATAATCCTTGTTTCTAGGGAAAGGGAAGGACAGTGAGGGAAATTCTCCTTGTGCTATAGTGTGCTAAAGCATTGATCATCAACCGTCTTTAAAAAAACATTTTTTCTAGGGACAGAAAACTATAGGTAGGAAGAGTGTCAGTTTCTTTCACTGTGATAATCCTTGTTTCTAGGGACAGGGAAGGACAGTGAGGGAAATTCTACATGTGCTATAGTGTGCTAAAGCATTGATCATCAATCAGCTTTAAAAAAACATTTTTTCTAGGGACAGAAAACTATAGGTAGGAAGAGTGTCAGTTTCTTTCACTGTGATAATCCTTGTTTCTAGGGACAGGGAAGGACAGTGAGGGAAATTCTACTTGTGCTATAGTGTGCTAAAGCATTGATCATCAATCAGCTTTAAAAAAACATTTTTCTAGGGACAGAAAACTATAGGTAGGAAGAGTGTCAGTTTCTTTCACTGTGATAATCCTTGTTTCTAGGGACAGGGAAGGACAGTGAGGGAAATTCTCCTTGTGCTATAGTGTGCTAAAGCATTGATCATCAACCATCTTTAAAAAAACATTTATTCTAGGGACAGAAAACTATAGGTAGGAAGAGTGTCAGTTTCTTTCACTGTGATAATCCTTGTTTCTAGGGACAGGGAAGGACAGTGAGGGAAATTCTCCTTGTGCTATAGTGTGCTAAAGCATTGATCATCAATCAGCTTTAAAAAAACATTTTTTCTAGGGACAGAAAACTATAGGTAGGAAGAGTGTCAGTTTCTTTCACTGTGATAATCCTTGTTTCTAGGGACAGGGAAGGACAGTGAGGGAAATTCTCCTTGTGCTATAGTGTGCTAAAGCATTGATCATCAACCGTCTTTAAAAAAACATTTTTTTCTAGGGACAGAAAACTATAGGTAGGAAGAGTGTCAGTTTCTTTCACTGTGATAATCCTTGTTTCTAGGGACAGGGAAGGACAGTGAGGGAAATTCTCCTTGTGCTATAGTGTGCTAAAGCATTGATCATCAACCGTCTTTAAAAAAACATTTTTTCTAGGGACAGAAAACTATAGGTAGGAAGAGTGTCAGTTTCTTTCACTGTGATAATCCTTGTTTCTAGGGACAGGGAAGGACAGTGAGGGAAATTCTACATGTGCTATAGTGTGCTAAAGCATTGATCATCAATCAGCTTTAAAAAAACATTTTTTCTAGGGACAGAAAACTATAGGTAGGAAGAGTGTCAGTTTCTTTCACTGTGATAATCCTTGTTTCTAGGGACAGGGAAGGACAGTGAGGGAAATTCTACTTGTGCTATAGTGTGCTAAAGCATTGATCATCAATCAGCTTTAAAAAAACATTTTTTCTAGGGACAGAAAACTATAGGTAGGAAGAGTGTCAGTTTCTTTCACTGTGATAATCCTTGTTTCTAGGGACAGGGAAGGACAGTGAGGGAAATTCTCCTTGTGCTATAGTGTGCTAAAGCATTGATCATCAACCATCTTTAAAAAAACATTTTTTCTAGGGACAGAAAACTATAGGTAGGAAGAGTGTCAGTTTCTTTCACTGTGATAATCCTTGTTTCTAGGGACAGGGAAGGACAGTGAGGGAAATTCTACTTGTGCTATAGTGTGCTAAAGCATTGATCATCAATCAGCTTTAAAAAAACATTTTTTCTAGGGACAGAAAACTATAGGTAGGAAGAGTGTCAGTTTCTTTCACTGTGATAATCCTTGTTTCTAGGGACAGGGAAGGACAGTGAGGGAAATTCTCCTTGTGCTATAGTGTGCTAAAGTATTGATCATCAACCGTCTTTAAAAAAACATTTTTTCTAGGGACAGAAAACTATAGGTAGGAAGAGTGTCAGTTTCTTTCACTGTGATAATCCTTGTTTCTAGGGACAGGGGAGGACAGTGAGGGAAATTCTCCTTGTGCTATAGTGTGCTAAAGCATTGATCATCAACCGTCTTTAAAAAAACATTTTTTCTAGGGACAGAAAACTATAGGTAGGAAGAGTGTCAGTTTCTTTCACTGTGATAATCCTTGTTTCTAGGGACAGGGAAGGACAGTGAGGGAAATTCTACTTGTGCTATAGTGTGCTAAAGCATTGATCATCAATCAGCTTTAAAAAAACATTTTTTCTAGGGACAGAAAACTATAGGTAGGAAGAGTGTCAGTTTCTTTCACTGTGATAATCCTTGTTTCTAGGGACAGGGAAGGACAGTGAGGGAAATTCTCCTTGTGCTACAGTGTGCTAAAGCATTGATCATCAACCGTCTTTAAAAAAACATTTTTTCTAGGGACAGAAAACTATAGGTAGGAAGAGTGTCAGTTTCTTCCACTGTGATAATCCTTGTTTCTAGGGACAGGGAAGGACAGTGAGGGAAATTCTCCTTGTGCTATAGTGTGCTAAAGCATTGATCATCAATCAGCTTTAAAAAAACATTTTTTCTAGGGACAGAAAACTATAGGTAGGAAGAGTGTCAGTTTCTTTCACTGTGATAATCCTTGTTTCTAGGGACAGGGAAGGACAGTGAGGGAAATTCTCCTTGTGCTATACTGTGCTAAAGCATTCCTCATCAACCATCTTTGAAATCCTTGTTTTTTGGACAGTCAGGGAAATTGTTGTTGTGCTATTCTGTGCGAAAGCAATCATCCTCAACCATATTTAGAAATACTTAAGTAAAGGGACAGAGAAGGACACCTGAAGGTAGCCCTTATTGCTTTTTTCCCATCTCCCTGCAGGCCATCTATTAGAATGTCTGGAAGGCAAACAAGGAGAGGCAGACAGTCAGGAGGCAATAAAAGAGGGCAAGCAGGCTCTGTGTCTGGGGGCAACAGTGCTGGTCGTGGACGCGGTGCATTGTCATCAGCACATGGCCATGGGACACGCTTGTCCTTCTTTTCGGCAGCTGGACATGTTGAGCCACATCATGCCGAAGACTTGGTAGAGTGGATGACCAAGCCCTCCTCCTCCTCCTCATCCTCTCTCACCCAGGCTCAGGGTACTGGCAAAGCAGCTGCCAAAGCGTCCTCTTCCCTGGTATCAATGTCAGACTCATCATCAGTCACTCCTTCCCTAGACCCACCATGTCCTCCTCCTGAGGAGTCCCCCGAACTGTTTGAGCACAGTGTTGGGTACATGCTCCAGGAGGATGCCCAGCGTTTCGAAGGGTCTGATGATGAAACCCAGCTACAGGAAGGCAGTAGCGTGAGAGCAGACAGAGGGGATGCTCAAGAAGGACACCAATCTGGCAGTCATGTTCCAGCAGCTGCAGCATACTGCCAGATTGGCTCCAGTGATGAGGAGGGAGGGGATGATGAGGTCACTGACTCCACGTGGGTGCCTAATAGGAGAGAGGAGGAGGAGGAGGATGAGGAGGAGGCACATCTCCAACGAGGCAGGATGCCCTTTGGTGGCCAGCGTAAGGGCAGTACACCGACGGAATCACACCGCAGAGCTCCGCCTGTGCAGGGCGCTGCCTCTGCCCGTCATTCAAAAAGTTCTTTGGTGTGGGCCTTTTTTGAGGCTAGTGCATCAGATCGCACAGCTGCTGTTTGCAACATATGTCTCAAGCGTATATCGCGTGGCCAAAACATCAGCCGCTTGGGTACCACATGCCTGACCAGACATATGTTGACCTGCCATGCAGCTCGTTGGCAAGCCTACCTCAAAGACCCACACCAAAGAACAAAGCGGACCTCTCCTTGCACCGCATCAGCTGGGATCTCCAACCCCACTATAACTTCAGTCCTCTCTGAAACATGCACTGAGAGGAATGAAGGTGTAGAATTAGGTGTGTCACAGCCAAGTAGTTGCGGCCACTCTGCTAGCAGTACACCGACGTCCGATTCTAGCAGGCAAATTTCCCTGCCCCAGCTGCTGGACCGTCGAAAGAAGTTCACTCCCAGCCATCCACATGCCCAGCGGTTGAATGCTAGCTTGGCTAAATTGCTAGCGCTTCAACTGCTGCCTTTTCAGTTGGTAGACTCGGCCCCCTTCCGTGAGTTTGTGCAATGTGCGGTTCCTCAGTGGCAGGTTCCCAAACGCCACTTTTTCTCACGGAAGGCTATTCCGGCTCTCTACCGGCATGTGGAAGGCAATGTCTTGGCCTCGCTGGACAGGGCGGTCAGCGGTAAGGTGCATATTACCGCTGACTCATGGTCCAGCAGGCATGGACAGGGACGTTACCTTTCTTTCACGGCCCATTGGGTCACTCTTTTGGCAGCTGGGAAGGATGCAGGACAAGGTGCAGTAGTGTTGGAGGTTGTTCCACCGCCACGCCTCCAAAATGCTACTACTGGTTGTGACACACCTCTCTCCTCCACCCCCTCCTCTTCTTCTTCCTCCATGGCCTCTTCCTGTGGTTTGTCCTCTGAACCAGCGGTGCTCCGTAGCCGTTCAAGGGGCTACGCAAGTACGCAGGCAAAAAGATGCCATGCCGTGCTTGCGCTGGTGTGTTTGGGGGACAGAAGCCACACTGGGGCAGAGGTCCTGTCTGCTCTGCAGGGCCAGGCCGAGAGGTGGTTGACGCCACGCCAGCTTAAGCCAGGAATGGTGGTTTGCGACAATGGCACCAACCTCCTCTCCGCCCTCCGACAGGGACAACTGACCCATGTGCCCTGTGTGGCTCACGTCCTTAACCTGGTGGTGCAGCGGTTCTTGGGCAGGTACCCGGGCTTACAGGATGTCCTGAGGCAGGCCAGGAAAGTCTGTGTGCATTTCCGCAGATCTTGTAATGCCAGTGCTCGCCTGGCTGAGCTGCAAAAGGAGTTGAACCTGCCCAAGAACCGCCTTATATGTGACATGCCCACCAGGTGGAACTCAACGTTGGCCATGCTGCAGCGGCTGCACACGCAGCAGAGGGCCATCAATGAGTACCTGTGCGACTACGGCACCAGGACAGGGTCAGGGGAGCTTGGTTTTTTTTCTCCACGCCAGTGGGGCATGATCAGGGATGCATGCACTGTCCTGGCACCATTTGAGGAGGCCACGAGGATGGTGAGCAGTGACAGTGCATGCATCAGTGACACTGTACCTCTTGTCCACCTGTTGGAGCACACGCTGCGTGGAATAATGGACAGGGCACTTGAGGCAGAACAGAGGCAGGAAGAGGAGGACTTCCTTGCCTCTCAAGGCCCCCTTTACCCAGACAGTGTTCCTTCTGTCCCACCCATCGCACAGGAAGAGGAGGAGGAGGAGGAGGAGGAGGTGGAGGAGGATTGTGTCAGCATGGAGGTGGAGGCTGGCACTCAGCATCATCAGCAGCAGTCTTTTAGGGATGATTTACAGTCCCAAGAAACCAGTGGACTTGTACGTGGCTGGGAGGAGGTGGCTGCGGATCATGTCGTCCTTAGTGACCCAGAGGACTCCGGACCGAATGCCTCAGCAAACCTACGCTGCATGGCCTCCCTGATCCTGCAAAGTCTGCGGAAGGATCCTCGTATTCTTCGGATCAAGGAGAGGGACCATTACTGGCTGGCCACTCTCCTTGATCCACGGTACAAGGGTAAGGTTGCGGACCTTATGTTACCGTCGCAGAGGGAGCAGAGGATGAGACAACTCCGGGAGGCCTTGCAGAAAGGTCTGTGCAACGCGTTCCCAGAGACTGGGAGGTTACAAACTCCTGGTCCTGGACAACGAGTTGCTGAGGCTTCGGCCAGTCAAAGAAGGAGCGGTGGGGAAGGTGGCCGTCTGACCGATGCGTTCAGACAATTCTTTAGTCCGCAGCCCCAAAGTATGATCGGTTCCAGCAACCATCGCCAGCGTCTGATAAACATGGTGCAGGAATATCTAGGGGCAAGGTCAGACTTGGACACCTTCCCCACCGAAAATCCTATGGCTTACTGGGTCTTGAGGATGGATCACTGGCCAGAGCTTGCACAGTATGCAATTGAGCTACTGGCCTGTCCTGCATCCAGCGTTCTTTCGGAACGCACATTCAGTGCTGCTGGAGGATTTGTCACGGATCACAGGGTGCGCCTGTCCACCGACTCGGTTGATCGACTGACTTTCATCAAGATGAACCAGTCTTGGATCACCACCAGCTACCACACACCTGATGCTGATATAACAGACTAATTGATTTTAACATGTCACATCCCTTCAAGACTGATGCTGATGCTGAGTGCCTGTGCTGTTATGTTGACTGGCTATCCTCCTCCTCCGAGTCCTCAATGATACGATTGATGATGATAGCTTGGAAGATCATTTTTGTTTATGGGTGCCGCCACCAGTGGCTAAGGCCCAATTTTTCAGCCCCTGTTTTACAGGGGCGTGTAATTACAATTTTTTTAGCAATAATTTGCCATAGGGCTCATTGCTGTGCTCCAAGTACAGTATCTGTGAGGGGTTGGAGTGTTGTGCCACCAGTGCCTAAGGCCCAATTTTTCAGCCCATGTTTAACAGGGGCGTGTCATTACAATTTTTGAAGCAATACTTTGCAACAGGGCTCATTGCTGTGCTCCAAGTACAGTATCTGTGAGGGGTTGTAGTGTTGTGCCACCAGTGCCTAAGGCCCAATTTTTCAGCCCCTGTTCAACAGGGGCATGTAATTACAATTCTTGATCTAATAATTCACAGCAGGGCCCATTGCTGCACCCACCAAGAGTAACTCTGAGGGCTTACAGTGTTGTGGCAACGCCACCACCACCACCACCACGAAAGGCCCAATTTTTCAGCCCCTGTTCAAAAGGGGCATGTAATTACAATTCTTGATCTAATAATTCACAGCAGGGCCCATTGCTGCACCCACCAAGAGTAACTGTCAGGGCTTACAGTGTTGTGGCACCAGCACCACCATCAAAGGCCCAATTTTTACTACCACTGTTCAACAATTATATGTAATTAAAATTCCTGATATAATAGTTGACAGCAGGGCGTTCCAGCACCAACCAAGAGTAACTGTGAGTGCTTACAGTGTTGTGCCAACACCAACAACTAAGGGGCCTATTTCTGCAGAGTATATACGGCAGGTCCCTACTTTCAAACATCCAACTTACAAACGACTCCTACTTGCAAACGCAAGAAGACAACAGGAAGTGAGAGGAAATCTACCACTAGGAAGGAAAATTCTCTCCTGTAAGAATTAATATGGGAGAAAGGTGTCTCCTCTGTACTGATGCTTTATCAGCAATCCTTGTTTCAAGAAAAACACCACTTTTCAAAAACAGTTGTCATTGGGACGGAAAGTGAGGTGAAATGTTCTGAACAGGGGCACAGACAGCAAAACAAATGTTACAGGGGTGATAACCCTTACCTATGTTTTCCAAAAAGTTTAAAAATAGATTTTTGGGCTGGAGCTACACTTAAACAATGTACCTGTTCAAAATTACAAACAGATTCTACATAAGAACAAACCTACAGTCCCTGTCTTGTATGCACCGCCTGTATACGGCTGTTCAGAGTATATAGGGCCTTTTTTATTTTATGTGCGGGGTTCCCCTTAATATCCATACAAGACCCAAAGGGGCTGGTAATGGGCTGGGGTAGGGGGGGGGGGGTCATGGGGTAGCTATGCCATTTTTCTTAAAGATTTTCATCCATATTACCGGGACCAGACATTACATTAAAGCCGCAAGCAGTTTTAAATGGCTTTTTTTACGTATATCACTATCTATCTCTCTATCTACCTATCTATCTATCTATCTATCTATCTATCTATCTATCTATCTATCTATCTATCTATCTATCTATCTATCTAACAGCTGGTGGTTTGGATCTCTGTGGACAAACACAGAAGAAAGGACCACACACATGAACATTCGGGAATCCTCTATGCTGATCCCTGCCCCATACAAATTGAATCCTCTGCATTGTGTCCAGCCTTGGCCTGCACTGTGCTGGGATTATAGGGATCAGGGAGCCAGAGCTAATAATGATGACAGGGCAGAGACTGCCAATACAGAGAGGAACACAAACCTTCTAGTTGTAGAACATGCTGGGATTTGTAGTTCTCTAGAAGCAGATTTGATGTGTTTTTGTTCAGACATGTAAAATGACTCTTGTACCACAGAGGGGTTCCAATGTACTATTTTCTAAACTCTGATATTTTTATACCAATAAAGTGTATCTAAACCAAACATTCTATATATTGCAGATTACCTGTCTTTACATGGTGGTGGCTGCATTAGTTTCCTCTTTCCAGGCTTTGTTTCCACTCCCCTGGTGATCCTCCAGTAACACACTTCCTGTCTTAAGGCTCGTACACCCGATCGGATTTTCTGATGCAAATTGTGTGATGGCAGGGTTTTGTCAGAAAATCCGACCGTTTGTATGCTCCATCGGACAATTGTTGTCGGATTTTCCGACAACAAATGTTAGATAGCATGCTTTAAAATTTTCCGACAACAAATGTGTGATGTTGGATTATCCGATCATGTGTACAGAAGTCCGTCGGAAAAAAATCCAAAGTCCAAAACACACATGCTCAGAAGCAATGCTAACCATAGCACAACATTAGCAGAAGTTGCCCAAGGGGTGGCGCTAAAGATCTGAAAAACCATGTAGTTTCGTGTTTGTTGGCTGAAAAAGTTTTGCCGTTTGTATGCAATACAAGTTCACGGCCAACGCCCTTCGGACAAAAGTCCTGCGCTTTGTCCGCCAGAAATCCGATCGTATGTATGAGGCTTTAGGGTGACAACGCTCACTCAGCGTGCTATCTATGGTGAAGCAGCGTTGTCACCCGAGGCTGCTCTCCCAATTTGGACTTCAAACATCTCCCCTGTTCCATCTCCATAAAATAGAGGGGCTGAAAACGTTTTAGCTTTACATACACTAAATATGAACTTCAGCCTTCCTTCAGTCTTGCACAGATGTTTTTCGTACATCTGCGTTTTATAACATTTCCATATTACATATCAGTAGCACTTGGCAGGTTTGCCTATAGTAGAAGGAAGAGCAGACGACGGTCCTCGTGTTTTAGGTTCCCAGCCACAACATTGTAACAATTAGCCTATAATTAGAGGGTGTCGCATGGCGATAATTCTGCATTCTGTGGACGGTTCCTGGCACTTAGTATTACCTGTATATATGATCATCGTTATATATTGTGCCAGGTGATGTGTACAGCCCTGGGCAGTGCTGAGCCACATACAGCCACGATGGTGACACCATGTACACTGATGGTGGCACGCCTCTGACACGCCTGGGCTGTGCAACGCGCCACTGTCTGAGCCCTGTGCCCATTATGAAGGTGAATCTTGTTGAAAATCGAACTATTTAAAGGAGAACAAAAATGCAGACATGATCAGGAGCATTAGAACAAATGTTTGAATGGGGCAGACTCAGGAACTCAGCACAGGGATGATGGGAACCCCTCATAATGGGCACAGCAGGTTACAGACCATGGGAAATCAGCACAGGAATGGAGGGAACCCCTCATAATGGGCACAGCAGTTTACAGACCTGGGAACTCAGCACATGGATGGTGGAAACCCCTCATAATGGACAGAGCAAGTGTACAGACCTAGGAACTCAGCACAGGGATGGTGAGAACCCCTCATAATGGAAACAGCAGATGTGCTGACCCAGGAACTTAGCACAGGGATGGTGGGAGCCCCTCATAAAGGGCACAGCAGGTTAAAGACCCAGGAACTCAGCACAGGGATGGTGGGAACCCCTCATAATGGGCACAGCAGGTTAAAGACCCAGGAACTCAGCACAGGGATGGTCGGAACCCCTCATAATGGGCACAGCAGGTTAAAGACCCAGGAAATGGTGGGAACACCACCATGACAATTGCGCGGTCATGCTACACTGTACCCAAACTACATTTTTATCATTTTGTTCCCACAAATAGAGCTTTCTTTTGGTTGTATTTGATCACCTGTGGGGTTTTTATTTTTTGCTAAACAAACTAAAAAAGACCAACATTATATTCTCAGTTTCTGTCATAAAATTTTGTTTTCCCCTTCACTGACGGGCACTAATGAGGCGGCACTGATGGGCACTGATGAGGCGGATCTGATGGGCACTGATGAGGTGGTGTCTCGTCACATATGGCTCCCCATCACAGATTGCTCCGGAAGTGACGTTCCGCTGAAAAATTTCGCACTGCGCATGCATATGTGTTCCAACACTTTTATGACAAAACAGCACATTAAAATCTTGTTGGGTAGCCGAATGTGACGAAACACCACCATCTTTCTACACTCCGCACTCCTCTACACTAAGGATACAGTGAGAAGGGGACAAGCGGACATCTTTGTACACCCCCCGGAGTTTTACTTTTTACACTTATTTATAACAGTAAACAGTAAACTGAGGTTATATAGTGAAATACAGTAATTAGAACTCCGTCTGACTGTTTAGATGTTGAATTTTAAAAGCCGCAGCAAGCCTGCTGATCTAACAGGTTTGCTAATCTGACAGAAGTCCGCTGCTTTTAAAGTTCAAAATCTAAACAGTCAGACGGAGTTCTAAGTACTGTATTTCACTATATAACCTCAGTTTACTGTTATAAATAAGTGTAAAATGTAAAACTCCAGGGGGTGTACAAAGATGTCCGCTTGTCCCCTTCTCACTGTATCCTTAGGCACCTTTCACACTGAGGAGTTTTTCAGGCGTTTTGCGCTAAAAATAGCGCCTAAAAAATGCCTGAAAAACTCCTGCCCCTGCAGTCTTAATGTGAAAGCCAGAATGCTTTCACACTGAGGCGATGCGCTGGCAGGACGCGAAAAAAAGTCCTGCAAGCAGCATCTTTGAGGCGGTAAAGGAGCGGTGTGTATACCGCTCCTTTACCGCTGCTGCCAATTGAAATCAATGGGACAGCGCGGCTATACCGCCTGCAAAGCGCCTCTGCAGAGGCGCTTTGCGGTGGTTTTTAACCCCTTCTCGGCCGCTAGCGGTAAAAATAGCGCCGCTATACTGCCAGCGCACCTCCCGCCCCAGTGTGAAAGCGGCCTTAGTGTGGAGGAGTGTGGAGTGTAGCAAGATGGTGGTGGTTTGTCACATTCGGCTACCCAACACGGTTTTAGTGTGCTGTTTTGTCGTAAAAGTGTTGGAACGCATATGGCAGCGTCACGCATGCGCAGTGCGAAATTTTTCAGCGGAACGTCACTTCCGGAACAATCTGTGATGGGAAGCCATATGTGACGAGACAGCGGCACTGATAAGGTGGCATTGATGGGCACTGATGAGGAGGCACTGATATGTAGAATTTATGGGCACTGATAGGCGGCACTGATATGCAGCACTGATGGGCACCAATAGGCAGCACTGATGGGCACTGACAGGTGGCACTGATGGGCACTGACGGGCAGCTGTGATGGGCACTGACAGGCGGCACTGATAGGTGGTACTGATTGGCACTGATAGGTGGTACTGATGGGCAGCACTGATGATGAGGTACTGATGTGTTACTGACAGGTGTTACTGCTGGGCACTGTAATGGGCACTGATTGGCACTGTGGTGGGCACTGGCAGTCTTTTGTTATGGGGACACTGCTGGGCAATTATTGGCATGTGATTAGCACATCTGAGGGAGCTGTGCTGATAATCAATGTGCTGATTATTAGCACAGACCCCCCCTCCTCTGACAGGGGGAGCTGCCGTTCGGCTCTCCCTGTCAGCGCGAACCGAGGAATGCCGTTTACCAGCACTTCCTGATTCACGCGATAATCAGCTGATAATCAGCCTCTGACAGAGGCTCCTTATCCCGATTGGACATGCGGCATGTCAGACTGACACGCCGCACTCGCAATCGCCGTGCTGCGCACCCCCGGGGGCGCGCACCGGCATGTTATCCTGCTGGACGTCATATGACGCCCAGTCAGGATAAAAGAACCACTTCCCAGACGTCAATATGTTATTGACCGGGCGGGAAGTGGTTAAAGGCCAGTTCACACCACATGCAGTCCAGTGTGGGTTTTTTTTGCATCAAAAACGCATGGAAAGTAGGATATATGGTTTTCAATGGCATAGTTAACACCAGTGCTTGCAGTTCCAGTTCCAGAAAAAAAAAGTAGAACCTGCTGCATTTTTCCTGCACTGGACTGTACTGGAACACTGTAAAACACATAAAAAACACACTGGAATGCACCAAAAATGCACTGGAACACACTTTTTTATTTGGGGTTAAGGAAAGAGAGGGGGAAAAAATGCACTGGACTGCATCAAAAACGCACCAAAAAACACATAAAAAACGTGCATGCAGAAAAGCATCTGGAACGTATCTGGACTGTGTTTCTATGGTGTGAACTGGTCCTTAGTGACATTTCTTGGTCAGTGGCGCAGTCTTGGGTTTGTATTCTCTGCATTAGGTGATGAAGAGCACTTCTAGGGGAAGTAGGCACATCCAATGGCAGTGGGAACGAGGTCAGGCTTAAACACGGTCGGTCAGCGGATAGTTGTGCGCTGCCTTCATTATTTTTGCTTTAATTAACGTGTGTGGGTTTTCCTGGCACGGCTCCCTCCTCTCCCCCGGGAATGTGATGAGTTGGCACCATGTCCCGGTGTTTTTGTTTTGCTCTCCCTGGACGCGGCGGTTCTCACACTAGGGGGACGGTTTGGAGGTCAGTAAACAAGGCAGGGACCGCATTGTCCTCCACAATTGTGTTTACAATGTAACTCTCAGGACACAGACACTCTGGGGGCCCCCGCCTAAATTGGTGTGGCCCTCTGGAGCCTGGCTATGTGTGTGTTATATTTAGAGATAATAATGATGCCAGTCAGTGGACTGTTAACGTGGATGTGATCGGAATATTTTAGTTTTCTGTGTCCTCTATGTCAGTGGTTCTCAACCTCAGTCCTCAAGTACCCCCAACGGGCCATGTTTTCAGGTTTTCCTTTACTTTGCACAGCTGCTTTAAATTAATACCAATGACATGGTATTGATAAGAGCTATTTTATCTAAGAGAAGTTCCCAAAACATGGGCCGTTGGGGGTACTTGAAGACTGAGGTTGAGAACCACTGCTCTATGTGTTATACGTAACTGACGTTTATTAAGAAAATTCTGCTTTGACCTTTTTTTTTTCATTTTTTGGTACATGACAGTGCTGCTGATCTCTTGCGATGGCTGTATGACATTTCTCAGGGCGGGTTTCCTGAGGGTGACAAGAGCGGACCATGCCTGAGTAACGAGTGATAACATAGACATCAGGAGAACATGGGACAGGGTGACAACACAGAAGCACAGTTGGGAGATAGGGACAGAGTGTTGTCACACTAAGGCCTCATGTACACCGCAGCTGCTAAACTCACGTTTAAGAGCAGTTGAGTATTTTTTTCAGCAGCCCCTGAGCTCTCCTCATATTATCTTATGTGTACATGTACACTCACTCTTTTATAGGAGTTTAGAGGCAGTTGAGTTTACTGAAGTTTTTTTGAAAGCATAACAATTGCATTCGGTATACCGGCACTATAAACGCCAAATGCTTTTAAACATGTGTAAAGTGGTAACCCACATTTATGCGCATTTGCGTTTATAAGCTTTTTAAAGAGGAACATCTGAAATGTGGAAAAAACTAAATTTTTACCTGCAAGCAAGGAGAAAGGGAGAGAGAGGGGGGGGGGGAGAGGGAAAAAGGGAGGGGGTGAGAGAAAGGAGGAGAGAGGGAGGGACAGAGGGGGGCAGAGAGAGAGGGGAGATGGGAGAGAGATGGACGAGAGAGAGGGGGGAGCGAGAGAGGGAGGGGAGTGGGAGAGAGAAAGGGGGAGAGAGGGGGGGCAGAGGAAGAGAGAGGGAGGGGGAGAGAGGGGGGGCAGAGGAAGAGAGAGGGAGGGGGAGAGAGATGGAGGAGGAAGAGAGGGGGAGAGAGAGAGGGAGAGGAGGGGGAGAGAGAAAGGGGGAGAGAGGGAGGGGCAGAGAGAGAGATGGAGGAGAGAGAGGGGGGGAGCGAGTGAGGGAGGGGAGGGGGAGGGAGAGAGGGGGGGCAGAGGAAAAGAGAGGGAGGGGGAGAGAGGGGGAGAGAGAGGGAGGGGAGGGGGAGAGAGAGAGGAGGGAGGGAGAGAGGAAGAGCGAGGGGGGAGAGGAAGAGGAGAGAGAGAGAGAGAGGAAAAGAGAGAGAGAGATGGGAAAGAGAGAGGGGGAGAGAGAGGGAGGGAGGAAGAGAGAAAGAGGGAGGGAGAGGGAGGGGAGAGAGAGGAAGAGAGAGGGAGGAGGGAGAGAAAGGATCCATAGTTATAGCACACTGCTCTCTCTTCTCCCACAGAATGGCTGAAATAGAGGGTCTCCTGAGGTTATTTTTTTTAAACATGCTTCAAACACAAACGCTCATAAACGCCGCTAAATGTGCATAAACACGTTATATAAAAGTGGCAGAGCAGATGTTTTTAAACGTTGGTTAGTAGCTGTCAAGAGGTTTTCAATTTTCCTGTGTCCATGAAGCCTAAAACAGGAAGTGCCGGCACTCGGACCTTCATGGCAGGATCACCACAATTTTAATGGCTCAGGTCTCACATTTTGCTTACAGAACAAGAGAAGATGACCATTTTAGGGTCAAACAATATTCTTCCAAACTTCCTGGAAGTTCCTGCCGAGCCCTGTATTGTTTCCGCACGCTGGATTGTGCTCCTCTCTACAGGCTTATGTCCCTTCCTCATGTTTGATTCCTGCCTCCATCGTGCCTGCTTAGTGTGGCGGTGAAAGTGATCCTCTGCTGAAGGATCACTTGGCATTAATAAACCCATTTGGGCCAGTGGAGGGGAAGAAAGGGCACCCGAAGGTGTCAGGCAACAGCGAGTATCTTTTCTTACCTTTTTGCTGTTATATCCATTATTGATGAGGTGACACTAATTAATTCCCATCTCCTGAGCATTGTTCGGTAACCAGTACACTACAGCACTCCACCACCCGCCCCCTACGTTGTAGCTGACATGAATGGATCTGTATTGAGCAGGGAGCTGGTGCATTTAAATAGAAAATAATTATAAGGACCTGTCATGGGTATCATTTAAGCGGAACTCTAGAAGTAAGGCTTGGAACCTCTTTGAAGTTGCATGCGTCCTTGTAGGGAGATTTATAATTTCCTGTCCCTGTGACCCCGCAGGAAGTAAAAGGAAATTAGTCGTTCCGCAGATCCTTTTATTTTGCTGATTGCTGGTTGTCCTGAAGACACAACAGGAAGTCAGATGAAATCTTTCAAAAGGAGGAGGAGTTCCACCTAACACAATTGTCACCAGAACTAGTGTCCCCTCTATTCCTGTTCTGGTGACAACTTGCTTCCTGTGAGGCTAGGATAGATAGAGAGGGGGGATCTCACCAACTGGGACACAGAAAGCAATACAAACCTGGCAGGGGTTTTATCCCTTCTCCACTCCATCTGAAATTACAATCTAGGCTAGATATACATTTAAAGTGACATTGCGCATACATTGTCAAATATTTGAGGGTTTAGCGACTATATTATATTTAACTTTTATATATAGCGGTACTATATATTCTTGTCAGTCTCTTCAGCTTTGCCTCCTTTGTGTTGGTTACTAGTAGCACTGAGGTGCTGAACATGCCGACTAGGAATTTTTTCTGCTGTGCTGGTTATTGATCCCAATGCGATCTTCGTAGTCAGCATTTTACATCTCCTGCCTCGGTCACCCTGGGCAGTGTATCAGCAAAGTCACATCTGGCACTTGTAGTTTTCTGAGAGGGTCAGGCTGCTGGATGCACCTACCTGGTGTTATAGTCTGACACTTTCCCTCATCACCTTGTGTGTAGCCAAACTGGAATCAGAAAGAGTGTATGAAGAGAAATAGATCAATTTATAATAAAAGGGGCAGCAGGGTCTGGCTGTGGTCCCGGTTATTTTGCTCCCTCTGTCTCTTTCTCCTCCATGTGGACCATGGCTGTGTTCCCTGCTCTTCTCCTCCATGCAGACCATGGCTATGTTCCCTGCTCTGCTCCTTTACTCTCTCTCCTCCATGCAGACCATGGGTATGTTCCCTGCTCTTCTCCTTCACTGTCTCCTCCATACAGACCATGGCTGTGTTCCCTGCTCTTCTCCTTCACTGTCTCCTCCATGCAGACCATGGCTGTGTTCCCTGCTCTGTTTCTTTTCTCTCTCTCCTCCATGTGGACCATGGCTGTGTTCCCTGCTCTTCTCCTTCACTGTCTCCTCCATGCAGACCATGGCTGTGTTTCCTGCTCTGCTCCTTTACTCTCTCTCCTCCATGCAGACCATGGGTATGTTCCCTGCTCTTCTCCTTCACTGTCTCCTCCATACAGACCATGGCTGTGTTCCCTGCTCTTCTCCTTCACTGTCTCCTCCATGCAGACCATGGCTGTGTTCCCTGCTCTGCTCCTTTACTCTCTCTCCTCCATGCAGACCATGGGTATGTTCCCTGCTCTTCTCCTTCACTGTCTCCTCCATACAGACCATGGCTGTGTTCCCTGCTCTTCTCCTTCACTGTCTCCTCCATGCAGACCATGGCTGTGTTCCCTGCTCTGTTTCTTTTCTCTCTCTCCTCCATGTGGACCATGGCTGTGTTCCCCGCTCTTCTCCTTCACTGTCTCCTCCATGCAGACCATGGCTGTGTTCCCTGCTCTGCTCCTTTACTCTCTCTCCTCCATGCAGACCATGGGTATGTTCCCTGCTCTTCTCCTTCACTGTCTCCTCCATACAGACCATGGCTGTGTTCCCTGCTCTTCTCCTTCACTGTCTCCTCCATGCAGACCATGGCTGTGTTCCCTGCTCTTCTCCTTCACTGTCTCCTCCATATAGACCATGGCTGTGTTCCCTGCTCTTCTCCTTCACTGTCTCCTCCATGCAGACCATGGCTGTGTTCCCTGCTCTGCTCCTTTAACCTCTCTCCTCCATGCAGACAATGGGTATGTTCCATGCTCTTCTCCTTCACTGTCTCCTCCATACAGACCATGGCTGTGTTCCCTGCTCTTCTCCTTCACTGTCTCCTCCATACAGACCATGGCTGTGTTCCCTGCTCTTCTCCTTCACTGTCTCCTCCATGCAGACCATGGCTGTGTTCCCTGCTCTGCTCCTTTACTCTCTCTCCTCCATGCAGACCATGGGTATGTTCCCGGCTCTTCTCCTTTACTGTCTCCTCCATACAGACCATGGCTGTGTTCCCTGCTCTTCTCCTTCACTGTCTCCTCCATGCAGACCATGGCTGTGTTCCCTGCTCTTCTCCTTCACTGTCTCCTCCATACAGACCATGGCTGTGTTCCCTGCTCTTCTCCTTCACTGTCTCCTCCATACAGACCATGGGTATGTTCCCTGCTCTTCTCCTTCACTGTCTCCTCCATGCAGACCATGGCTGTGTTCTCTGCTCTGCTCCTTTACTCTCTCCTCCATGTGGATCATGGCTGTGTTACCTGTTCTGCTCCTTTACTCTCGCTCCTCCATGTGGACCATGATTGTGTTCTCTGCTCTGTCCCCTTTACATTTCCTCCTCCATGTGGACCATGGCTGTGTTCCCTGGTCTGCTCCTTTACTCTCTTTCCTCCATGTCTACCATGGCTGTGTTCTCTGCTCTGCTCATTTACTCTCTCCTCCATGTGGACTATGGCTATGTTCTCTGCTCCTTTACTCTCTCTCCTCCTTGCAGACCATGGCTGTGTTCCCTGCTCAGCTCCTTCACTCTCTCTCCTCCATGTGGATCATGGCTGTTTTACCTGTTCTGCTCCTTTACTCTCTCTCCTCCATGTGGATCATGGATGTGTTACCTGTTCTGCTCCTTTTCTCTCTCTCCTCCACACAGACCATGGCTGTGTTCCCTGCTCTGCTCCTTTACTCTCTCTCTTTACATTCTGTTCTCCATGCGGACCAGTGTTGCCAACCCCCTGAAGTGAAATTTACTGGCAAGGATGCCAAAATTTCTGTACGGCACCAATTTCTTACTGGCAAAAATAATGAAGATTACTGGCAGAGCCGCATTTTTTACTGATGCTGCAAAAAAGTACCTAAAATTACGGTTTTTAGTGCTAAACAGTGCAAATATCAATATTTCAACTATAAACACACAGCTAATGCTAATATCAATGTGTTTAAGTTAAACAAAAGTAAAAAAACATATTTCTCAATTCACATGAAGGTTAGGATACTATAACCCAGCCAGCACAGAGTTCCCTCTTACATCAGAGTCTGCAGGATGTCCCCTTACAGTGCAAGGGAACTCTTATGTAAAGGGGAACGCTGCAGATCATGATGTAAGGGGGAGCTCCGATGTGGAGGTGGGCTCTGCTGAATAGAGACCACCTTCCACAGAGTGAATACACTAAGGTAAGGGGGGGTACTAATATAAGGGGGAAACCTTTACAGTAGGTGCCGCCGATATTGTGTCAATATCGCCGCTTCTAGCGGCGATATTGACACCCTATGAGCTCCGTCGCGAGAGCCAGTGCCGAGCTGTCTCGTCATCAGGAAAGGAAAAAATTTTCCTTTCACGATGAGCGACACGCATTGCCGATAGGCGGGGATCCGACGCGGATTCCCGCCAATACCAGGCACTGCGTTTGGTATGAATCCTGAGCGGGAACTCCCGCCAATTTTTAAAGAAAAAACCGGCGTGGGTTCCCCCTCCAGGAGCATACCAGGCCCTTGGGTCTGGTCTGGATTTGAAGGGGAACCCTACGCCGAAAAAACGGCGTGGGGGTCCCCCTCAAGATCCAAACCAGACCCTTATCCGAGCACGCAACCTGGCAGGCCGCAGGGGAAGAGGGGGGGACGATAGCGGCCCCCCTCCCTCCTGAACCGTACCAGGCCACATGCCCTCAACATGTGGGGTTTGGTGCTCTGGGGCAGGGGGGCGACTTGCGGCCCCCCCACCCCAGAGCACCCTGCCCCCATGTTGATGAGGACAGGGCCTCTTCCCGACAGCCCTGGCCGTTGGTTGTCGGGGTCTGTGGGCAGGGGGCTTATTGGAATCCGGGAGCCCCCTTTAATAAGATAAGATACCGGCCCCCCCACCCCATGTGAATGAGTATGGGGTACATCATACCCCTACCCATTCACCTGGTGGAAAATAAATGGAAATAAAAACACAACACAGTTTTTAAAAGTATTTTATTGCACCGCTCCGGAGGTCTTCTTCCAACTTCGGGGGTCTCCGGTGTCGTCGCCGCGTTCTCCGGTTCTTTCTTCTGCCGGGCCTCCGCTAACTTCTTTTTAGCTCTTTTGCTAACGGAGGCCCGGTCTTCTCCGTCGTCTTCTTCTCCCGCTCTCCGGTGTCGTCGCCGCGTTCTCCGTTTCTTTCTTCCGCCGGGCCTCCACTAACTTCTTGGTAGCTCTTTTGCTAGTGGAGGAGCCGGTCTTCTCCGTCGTCGCCGTCGGCGTCTTCTTCCCTCTTCTCCTCCTCGATGTTGACTCGTCGCTTCCTCTCGCAGTAATGGTAAATCTTCGGTCCGCAGAGATTAATCTATTCTTCACATGACGTCACAGTCACATGCTCCGGGGCACATGTGCCCTGGAGCACGTCATGTGCACATGTGCCCTGGAGCATGTGACTGTGACGTCATGTGCACATGTGCCCCGGAGCATGTGACTGTGACGTCATGTGAAGAATAGATTAATCTCTGCGGACCGAAGATTTACCATTACTGCGAGAGGAAGCGACGAGTCAACATCGAGGAGAAGAGGGAAGAAGACGCCGACGGCGACGACGGAGAAGACCGGGCCTCTACTAGCAAAAGAGCTAAAAAGAAGTTAGCGGAGGCCCGGCGGAAGAAAGAACCGGAGAACGCGGCGACGACACCGGAGAGCGGGAGAAGAACCGGAGAGCGGGAGAAGAAGAAGACGACGGAGAAGACCGGGCCTCCGTTAGCAAAAGAGCTAAAAAGAAGTTAGCGGAGGCCCGGCAGAAGAAAGAACCGGAGAACGCGGCGACGACACCGGAGACCCCCGAAGTTGGAAGAAGACCTCCGGAGTGGTGCAATAAAATACTTTTAAAAACTGTGTTGTGTTTTTATTTCCATTTATTTTCCACCAGGTGAATGGGTAGGGGTACGATGTACCCCATACTCATTCACATAGGGTGGGGGGGCCGGTATCTGGGGCCCCCTTATTAAAGGGGGCTCCCGGATTCCGATAAGCCCCCCGCCCGCAGACCCCGACAACCAACGGCCAGGGTTGTCGGGAAGAGGCCCTGTCCTCATCAACATGGGGACAGGGTGCTCTGGGGTGGGGGGGCCGCAGGTCGCCCCCCTGCCCCAGAGCACCAAACCCCCCATGTTGAGGGCATGTGGCCTGGTACGGTTCAAGAGGGAGGGGGGGCCGCTATCGTCCCCCCCTCTTCCCCTGCGGCCTGCCAGGTTGCGTGCTCGGATAAGGGTCTGGTTTGGATCTTGAGGGGGACCCCCACGCCATTTTTTCGGCATAGGGTTCCCCTTCAAATCCAGACCAGACCCAAGGGCCTGGTATGCCCCTGGAGGGGGAACCCACGCCGTTTTTTTCTTTAAAAATTGGCGTGGAGTTCCCGCTCAGGATTCATACCAAACGCAGTGCCTGGTATTGGCGGGAATCCGCGTCGGATCCTCGCTCAATACAGTGTCGCGTCTCCTCGCCATTGCAGCGAGCGCGACACGTGTCGCCACCCTGCTGCCGACATCTCGGCACTCCTGTCGCCGAGAATCTCGGCGATGGGAGCGCGATAGAAACACAATATCGGCGGCATATCAGTGCCCCCTTACATTATTGTATTCATTCACCTCCTTACATCAGTGACCCCCCCCCCCCCTCAGAATGGCCTGGCGGCACTGTCACTTACCTCCTCTCAGGTGCACAGTGTGGGGCTCAGTCAGACGGCTCCAGCTTGGTGGCTCTGATCTCCTCTTCCCAGTCCACACGTCTGTTTCTTCCTGGGCCGTAACCCCCATCCCGGCGGCACTCCCACTCTTGACTAGTCTGCAGACACACTACAGGAGGGGGACAGAGGCTGCGGACATACTACAGGAGGGGGACAGAGGCTGCGGACATACTACAGGAGGGGGACAGAGGCTGCAGACATACTACAGGAGGGGGACAGAGGCTGCGGACATACTACAGGAGGGGGACAGAGGCTGCGGACATACTACAGGAGGGGGACAGAGGCTGCGGACATACTACAGGAGGGGGACAGAGGCTGCGGACATACTACAGGAGGGGGACAGAGGCTGCGGACATACTACAGGAGGGGGACAGAGGCTGCGGACATACTACAGGAGGGGGACAGAGGCTGCGGACATACTACAGGAGGGGGACAGAGGCTGCGGACACACTACAGGAGGGGGACAGAGGCTGCGGACACACTACAGGAGGGGGACAGAGGCTGCGGACACACTACAGGAGGGGCTGGTGGAGACAGGCTGTGAAAATGATGGTGCCCTCCTCACCCCCTCACAGTAGCCTCCTCCTCTGTCCACCACCATATTACTTCTGCACATCATCAGTGTGCTGTGTCCTCCTCCTGTGCCCCTTTCACCACTCCACAGGTCAGGACAGCACTGTGCTGCCCTGACCTGTGAAGAGGTGAAAGGGACACAGGAACCAGAGGAGGACACAGCACACTGATGACGCTGTCCCCTTGTATCCCCCCAGTTTCACTGACCTCGAGTCCGTCCTCCTCACCCCTGGCTGGGCCCTGTCAGTGCTCCGAGTCCTCCACCGACCACCTATGATGAGTGCATGGCATGCACTCACTGCAGGTGTCCCGCCACTGCCGCCAGCCACTGTGGCCTTTTCAAAAATGGCGCCAGCGGCGCCATCACGTTACTGCGTGTGCGCCGCCCGGCCGAGTTCCGAATGCGCTCGGCCGCCGCATTCGGAACGGCGCATGCGCAGTTGTATGGCCGGCTCGCGGCCATCTTTTTTATGGGCGCCGGTGCCCATAAACGGACTTTAACGTACAGCCCGAAAAAGGGGTTAAATCGCGGGCTGTACGTAATCTACGTATGGTTGGCAACACTGCCTTGTATCCCCCCAGTTTCACTGACCTCGAGTCCGTCCTCCTCACCCCTGGCTGGGCCCTGTCAGTGCTCCGATTCCTCCACCGACCACCTATGATGAGTGCATGGCATGCACTCACTGCAGGTGTCCCGCCACTGCCGCCAGCCACTGTGGCCTTTTCAAAAATGGCGCCAGCGGCGCCATCACGTTACTGCCTGTGCGCCGCCCGGCCGAGTTCCGAATGCGCTCGGCCGGCGCATTCGGAACGGCGCATGCGCAGTTGTATGGCCGGCTCGCGGCCATCTTTTTTATGGGCGCCGGTGCCCATAAACGGACTTTAACGTACAGCCCGAAAAAGGGGTTAAATCGCGGGCTGTACGTAAATCTACGTACGGTTGGCAACACTGATGCGGACCATGGCTGTGTTCCCTGCTCTTCTCCTTTACACTTTCTCCTCCATGCGGACCATAGCTGTGTTCCTTGTACTTCTCCTTTACACTCTCTCCTCTATGCGGACCATGGCTGTGTTCCCTGCTCTTCTGCTTTACTCTTTCTCCTCTATGTGGACCATAGCTGTATTCCTTGCTCTTCTTCTTTACACTCTCTCCTCTATGCGGACCATGGCTGTGTTCCCTGCTCTTCTGCTTTACTCTTTCTCCTCTATGTGGACCATAGCTGTATTCCTTGCTCTTCTTCTTTACACTCTCTCCTCTATGCGGACCATGGCTGTGTTCCCTGCTCTTCTGCTTTACTCTTTCTCCTCTATGCGGACCATGGCTGTGTTCCCTGCTCTTCTGCTTTACTCTTTCTCCTCTATGCGGACCATAGCTGTGTTTCTTGCTCTTCTGCTTTACTCTTTCTCCTCTATGCGGACCATGGATGTATTCCTCGCTCTTCTCCATTACACTCTCTCCACCATGGCTGTGTTCCCTGCTCTTCTGCTTTACTCTTTCTCCTCTATGTGGACCATAGCTGTGTTTCTTGCTCTTCTTCTTTACACTCTCTCCTCTATGCGGACCATAGCTGTGTTCCTTGCTCTTCTGCTTTACTCTTTCTCCTCTATGTGGACCATAGCTGTGTTCCTTGCTCTTCTTCTTTACACTCTCTCCTCTATGCGGACCATGGCTGTGTTCCCTGCTCTTCTGCTTTACTCTTTCTCCTCTATGCGGACCATGGCTGTGTTCCCTGCTCTTCTGCTTTACTCTTTCTCCTCTATGTGGACCATAGCTGTATTCCTTGCTCTTCTTCTTTACACTCTCTCCTCTATGCGGACCATGGCTGTGTTCCCTGCTCTTCTGCTTTACTCTTTCTCCTCTATGCGGACCATGGCTGTGTTCCCTGCTCTTCTGCTTTACTCTTTCTCCTCTATGTGGACCATAGCTGTGTTCCTTGCTCTTCTTCTTTACACTCTCTCCTCTATGCGGACCATAGCTGTGTTCCTTGCTCTTCTGCTTTACTCTTTCTCCTCTATGCGGACCATGGATGTATTCCTTGCTCTTCTCCTTTACACTCTCTCCTCTATGCGGACCATGGCTGTGTTCCCTGCTCTTCTGCTTTACTCTTTCTCCTCTATGCGGACCATGGCTGTGTTCCCTGCTCTTCTGCTTTACTCTTTCTCCTCTATGTGGACCATAGCTGTGTTCCTTGCTCTTCTTCTTTACACTCTCTCCTCTATGCGGACCATAGCTGTGTTCCTTGCTCTTCTGCTTTACTCTTTCTCCTCTATGCGGACCATAGCTGTGTTCCTTGCTCTTCTGCTTTACTCTTTTTCCTGTATGTGGACCATAGCTGTATTCCTTGCTCTTCTTCTTTACACTCTCTCCTCTATGTGGACCATAGCTGTGTTTCTTGCTCTTCTTCTTTACACTCTCTCCTCTATGCGGACCATGGCTGTGTTCCCTGCTCTTCTGCTTTACTCTTTCTCCTCTATGCGGACCATGGCTGTGTTCCCTGCTCTTCTGCTTTACTCTTTCTCCTCTATGTGGACCATAGCTGTGTTCCTTGCTCTTCTTCTTTACACTCTCTCCTCTATGCGGACCATAGCTGTGTTCCTTGCTCTTCTGCTTTACTCTTTCTCCTCTATGCGGACCATGGATGTATTCCTTGCTCTTCTCCTTTACACTCTCTCCTCCATGTGGACCAAGGTTGTGTTCCTTGCTCTGCTGCCTTTATTTAAACAACATTTACTGTGTCTGAATGATGAGATTAAAAGATCAGAAATCCAGAACTCCACTATTTACAGCCAATTCTCCTATTATTAAGTAATAAAACAATAAACAAATGATTTTTTTTCAGTACCAATAGGGTAACTTTTTGGAAAGTGAGTATTATATCTGAGTATGAGGAGGATTTAGTTGGTCATAATGGAAAAAGATCCCTACATAATGGTAGCCAAGAAGCCTTTCTTCTGACAGGTTTCCTCTAAATATTACACTTTGCGTTACCTTTCCATGTATGACCTTTCCTGAAGCCAGCACATCTCGTGTCTATCCCAGAATACTCCCTGGCAGGTACGGCAGGGTTTGGAGTCAGTGTAATCTGTCTCCTGGGTGTATGGTCATTCCTTAGCACAGTGACAGATGAGTTTGCAGTGGCAGAAGAAGGCAAAGCACATTCCTGGGTCACATAGTAACAGTACACAAAGGGGTCACCACGGCTCACACCGTGCTACACAAGGCCGTGCTGACTTCCTGTGTAAGTAGTATTTTTCTACAATACTTGTTTGGATAAGTTCACCTTTAGGAAAAAAAAAAATTATTGCACATATTTTTGCAGGAAAAAAAAAAATTTGCATTTATTATTATGATTTCCCCCCCCTAAGAGCCTGCAGAGCATTGCACCCATGATCAGGGATTAACGGATGCACTGTCAGGCTTTCAGTAGCTGAGCTGGATGAAGTGTGAATATTGGCTAGTACACACGGGACCAATGTTGGGAGACATCGGCCAGTTCAATAAAAACGGTCCGACATTCCGTCAGATGAGAATGCTGGAGAACCAGCAGCTGACCGACTCCCGATCAGCCCTCTCAGCCAATGGTTAAGAGCGCTGACCAGAGTGTCTTGGTGGGGGGGCCGTCTCCCTGTCAGAACACAGCAGCTTAGTGGGGGAGATAAGGGTTGCCAC
Organism: Rana muscosa; assembly: GCA_029206835.1. NCBI lineage: Eukaryota > Metazoa > Chordata > Amphibia > Anura > Ranidae > Rana > Rana muscosa. The sequence goes on from JARGYO010000094.1 coordinate 78,821,159, forward strand.
CTGTCCAGGAATCACTCAGACAGTCCGGGTTTTAAATCCTGTGTCCAGGTTTCAGTCCACCTGAAACCCGGACACATCAGTGGCAGCCCCGCAGCACCAGTCCTCCTACCCCCCGCTCCCCTCCCATCAACTAGCAGTGCTTTTAATTATATTGGTAGGGAAGGCGCTTTAACTGGGCTGCAGACTAAGGTGGGGGGAGGATACTGGGGGACAGACTGACGGGGAGGGATTATACTAGGGGACAGTCTGACCTGGGGGGATGTACTGGGGGACAGACTGACCTGGGCGGGATTATACTAGGGGACAGTCTGACCTGGGGGGATGTACTGGGGGACAGACTGACCTGGGCGGGATTATACTAGGGGACAGTCTGACCTGGGGGGATGTACTGGGGGACAGACTGACCTGGGGGGGATTATACTAGGGGACAGTCTGACCTGGGGGATGTACTGGGGGACAGACTGACCTGGGGGGGATTAAACTAGGGGACAGTCTGACCTGGGGGGGTGTACTGGGGGACAGACTGACCTAGGGGGATTATACTAGGGGACATTCTGACCTGGGGGGATTATACTAGGGGACAGTCTGACCTGGGGGATGTACTGGGGGACAGACTGACCTGTGGGGGGATTATACTAGGGGACAGTCTGACCTGGGGGGATGTACTGGGGGACAGACTGACCTGGGGGGATTATACTAGGGGACAGTCTTACCTGGGGGATGTACTGGGGAACATGTTACATGATACACCCTAAATCGGTGGTGGCTGGTGCTTGATAATTCGGGAGACGAACACCACATACAACTCCCCCCTCACCGCCACTGCAGGAGACGAACAGCGGGAACACCACATACAACCCCCCCTCACCGCCACCGCAGGAGACAAACAGCGGGAACACCACATACACCCCCCCTCACCGCCACTGCAGGAGACGAACAGCGGGAACACCACATACAACCCCCCCTCACCGCCACCGCAGGAGACGAACAGTAGGAACACCACATGCAACCCCCCCTCACCGCCACCGCAGGAGACGAACAGCGGTTACACCATATACAACCCCCCCTCACCGCAGGAGACGAACAGCGGGAACACCACATACAACCCCCCCTCACCGCCACCGCAGGAGACGAACAGCTGGAACACCATATACAACCCCCCCTCACCGCCACCGCAGGAGACGAACAGCTGGAACACCATATACAACCCCCCCTCACCGCCACCACAGGAGACGAACAGCTGGAACACCATATACAACCCCCCCTCACCGCCACCGCAGGAGACGAACAGCGGGAACACCACATACAACCCCCCCTCACCGCCACCGCAGGAGACGAACAGCGGGAACACCACATACAACCCCCCTCACCGCCACCGCAGGAGACGAACAGCTGGAACACCATATACAACCCCCCCTCACCGCCACCGCAGGAGACGAACAGCGGGAACACCACATACAACCCCCCCTCACCGCCACCGCAGGAGACGAACAGCTGGAACACCATATACAACCCCCCCTCACCGCCACCGCAGGAGACGAACAGCGGGAACACCACATACAACCCCCCCCCTCACCGCCACCGCAGGAGACGAACAGCGGGAACACCACATACAACCCCCCCTCACCGCCACCGCAGGAGACGAACAGCGGGAACACCATATACAACCCCCCCTCACCGCCACCGCAGGAGACGAACAGCGGGAACACCATATACAACCTCCCCTCACCGCCACCGCAGGAGACGAACAGCGGGAACACCATATACAACCCCCCCTCACCGCCACCGCAGAAGACGAACAGCGGGAACACCATATACAACCCTCCCTCACCGCCACCGCAGGAGACGAACAGCGGGAACACCACATACAACCCCCCTCACCGCCACCGCAGGAGACGAACAGCGGGAACACCATATACAACCCCGCCACCACCGCGGGGGACGGATGGCCTCCTTTTACCTCTGTCCTGCCTATCCCCTCCTGGAGCCGGGGAGTACTGGATAGCTAAGCCAGATGGTGAGCCATCCCTGGAATGGTGGCTGGTGGGTCCATTGGTCTACTCTTTCTTCTCCCTGAGCCACACATCTTCTCCCTCCTCCTCCTCCCCCTTGGCCAATAACATCGCTTCTCCTTTCGGCCAATCGGGAAATGGGTCTCACGGGAAAATATTCATTCGCTATTCTCACACAACTGGGTGGCATCAGAACGCAGTGAGAGTGCCAATAATTCCTAATGGCACCCTCACCTGTGCCAAGGGGCACCCGGTTTTTGTTTAGCACTCGATTAATTTTCTTCAACCATGAGAAGTTGAATCCAGTGTTTCTATACTTGTTCTGGACTTTAGCAAAAAAAAAAAAAAAAGACAGAGATTCTAATCCTTTCCCATTCTGTCCAAGATGTAAAAAAAAGTAAAGTCTTTAGATATACTTTAATTAAAAGTTGATGACAGAAGCTCAGCTGCCAATGATCATTTTGCATAGACAGAAAAGGGTGAAATGGAGAAACATTCTATGTAGTGGTGAGATTTGTACGCCGGTTACCATGCATGCGTTGTGTGTATTTGACACACTGGGTGATTATGTGGTTTGGTACCTAGGCCAGGTTCCTTCTTATGTAAACATTGGGTAACACAGCGCGTCTTGTTTGTAGTGACGCCGCGATAAGGGAGAGATGTGTCCTCTCTGTACACTAAACACAGAGCCCCCAGGGGGAGTGCTGGAGGGAGCCTAACTATATAGCCCACATCATCCATACACACAGTGCAGCATTTCAAGGGTCAGTCCATCTTAAAGCTGAAGTTTAATCTTATGTTTCGTCTTTCCTGGTTCCTCCTTTCCTGTCATCACCGGGTCTCTGTGCTTCTCTATGTAATACAGTCAGATCGTGGCTGGTGGGAGGCTCCAGCAGGGTGCTGTACATATCCTCCTGAAATCATCACAGCACCCTGCCTCAGTACTGTTCTCAAATGCCCTCAGCTCTGATGTAAACAGTGGGGCTGGCTCTTGGGAGATGTTATGCAATTATTAAAATGATTGAGTGGATGTCAATCTGTAGGAGTGGGTGTGTTTGCACACAGAGGTAACGCCCCCATGTGGTGCTGAGCCTCCATGATTCAAAGAACTGATATCCAGTGGGATAGCCAGGAAATGAGGCAGACTCTGACTTGCTGCAGATTCTAATGCACATTGTGAGAAGCTCACAGTGTGCAGTGATATCAGAGTAGGGCTTCATTCACACAACTCCAAAGTTGCACGATTTCCAGTGCGACTTTGGGGTGTGACTTTGATGCGACTTTATGCTCCATTCACATGTGTGTGACTTGTCATGTGACTTTGGACAAGAAAGTCGCACCCCATGTTTTTCAATGACAACCGTTCAAATATGGGCGACCTAAAGTCACAGCAACTTTTAAAAGGTTCCTGCACTAATTTGGTTTGACTTTTATGCGACTTGAGTGCCAGAGACTGCAATGTAAACCCTCATAGTCGCATGAAAGTCGGGCCTGAATGTTATACATGCAACAGTTGTGCAACAGTTGTCCATTGTCATTGGTCAAAGCCAAAGTCGCACCCGTCCAAAGTTGCATAAGGCCCCTTTTACACTTGTGCGACTTGTCCTGCGACTTGGGGCTGCAAAGTCGGATGACAAGTCGCACCCCATGATTTCCAATGAGTACCATTCATATCTGTGCGACATCAACGTAGTCCCTGCACTACTTTGGTCTGACTTTGATGCGACTTGGGGTCCATAGACCTCAACATTGCACAGACATTGCTTCAAGTCACATCAAAATCGTGCAACTTTCAGGTCACACAAGTGTGAAAGGGGCCTTAGGCTCTATTCACACTTGTACGACTCCAAAGTTGCGCCGACTTTGGAGTTCGACTTTGACGCAACTGGCATTGACCAGTGATAATGGACAACTGTTGGACACAAGTTGTATTGTATAACATTCAGGTACGAGTTTCATGCAACTTCTGAGGGTTAACGTTGAAGTCTATGGCCCTCAAGTTGCATGAAAGTTGAACCAAAGTAGTGCATGAACTACTTTGAAGTTGCTGCAACTTTAAATCACGCTTATGTAGCACCTACCCCATTTAGGGGTGCTATATACCCCAATTTAGGGTGCTGGTCTGAGATAGTAGTTAGGCTCAGACCGTTCTCAATTTGTAGGTTGTGCTGTTTTATTTCCAGGATGGTAAACTGGTGTGCAGTTCCCTGTGGCCTGTAGGTGGCACTGCCATAATGGGTCAGGGTTGAACCACTGGTATTAGTGCTGTGCCTTAGGGTGTCCTCTCTCGGCAGCGGTGCGGTGGGTGTGTTCAACCTGCTGTGCATGCCGGGAGGGGACACATAAGGGGCAGACGCTGCCTCAAGTTGCATCAAAGTGGGACCAAAGTAGTGCAGGGACTACTTTGAAGTCGCTACAACTTGAAGTCACACAGATATGAATGGTACTCATTGGAAATCATGGCGTACAACTTGTCATGCGACTTTTCCGTCCCAAGTCGGATGACAAGTCACACTAGTGGAAACGTAGCCTCAAGTAGCACCTGAAATCGTGCTGACCTGCTACTTTGAAATATTTTTATTTTTACTTTGAAATCACGCTACTTCAAGTGAAGTAGCATGGCTTCAAAGTAGCATCAATGAACCAAGGCTAAAGCAACTTTGGATGGGTTGCGACTTTCGGCTTTGACCAATGATAATGGACAACTGTTGCACAACTGTCACATGTATAACATTCAGATGTGACTTTCATGTGACTTTTGAAGGTTTAAATTGCAGTCTATGGCACTCAAGTCACATGAAAGTCAGACCAAAGTAGTGCAAGAACCTTTTTAAAGTTGCTGGGACTTTAAGTCGTACATATTTGAACGGTTATCATTGAAAAACATGGGGTTCAACTTGTCAAGTGACTTTCTTGTAAAAAGTTGCATGACAAGTCGCACAAGAATGAATGGAGCAAAAGTCGCAACCGATCTGAACGGGTGCCACTGAAAAGAATAGGCCAAAGTCGCATGACAAGTCGCACAAGTGTGAATGGATCCTTAGTCATTTCAGTCCTGGAGAGGATCCGGTATCGCTGTGGGAAGGATGGAGTTCTCCTTTAAATCTGGAGGAAGGCCCCGGCGTCTGCACAGAACATCTATTCTTCTCCCTCTTTAAATAGCTCTCCGTCTTGCTGTCTATGCGTTGCCATCCTCCAGGGATCCCCTCCGCAGTGTCAGTGTTACCAGGGATGGGACGTGGTGAGCAGGCGGATGACGGATGATATTTCCACTAGCCGGCCTTCTCTGTAGAAGACAAAATCCATCCTCCTCCTCCTCTGTGCATTCATCTCCATCTCTGCTCCTCACGGATCGACCTGCTCCTCTCAGTGTAGGTGACACTGCCGGTAGGTGTCATGCTGGGGGACCACACCGGGGCCTGCTATTGGGAAATGACCAGTGCTGGGGCTCCGGGCTGACCGCCCACCTCACCTGTCCAGCCTGGAGGGTTCTCCTGGGACTTTCCATATTCCACGTGTTTGATGACTTGTGATGTATAAAATGTGATAAATGAGGCGTAAAATCAGCGATGGCGCCCAACATGCATGCTGATTGGGAGATTTGGATCTGATTGCAGTGTAGGGAGGCGGTATGACCAATCAGAACGAACGGTGATCAGGTGGGTAGAAGACGTACAATCTGATCATTTCAGGGATGGCTGGATTGTATGATGGTTAGGAATTCTCATGAATCATCTCCATGTGTGGGGGGATTGAACGATGTGTACATTGATTGATCAGCATTGTAAGGAATGAATGAAGCAGTTGTATCTTGTATGGAGGACATTGGAGGGGCAGAGTGGAGGATGTAGTTGAAGAGCTGTCGTTGTGATCCCACGTACCGGCCAATCACAAGCCATGATTGTTCAGCGGTCCAACCTGGACTTCATCAAACCTTAACCACTTAAGACCCGGACCATTATGCAGCTTAACCACTTAACGACCGCTCACTGTATATATACGTCGGCAGAATGGCACCGACAGGCACAATCACGTAGAGTGTACGTGATTGCCTTTGTACAGTTGGGGGGTCCAATCGGACCCCCCTCCTATACAGTGAGCAGTGGCTAAGTGTCCGGGAGCGTTCCGGGATGAGGGTGCAGCCATTCGTTTCTGGCCACCCCCTCGCGATCGCTCCCGGCGAATGGAAATGCCCCCTCTGTCTGTGTCAGACAGAGGGAGCAGGAGGAAGTGATGTCATCTCTGGTGCGGCGCTCACATATACGGAGCGCCGTACAAGAGAAGATATCAGGTCAGTGCACACAACACTACACTGACACCAGGACACATAGGGACATAAATCGCCCCCCCAGGCCCCCCCAGACCACCCCCCAGATCACCCCCCCAGCCCCCAGTCACAGTGTCACTGATTGCAGTGACCATTTATTTAGTGATCACTGCAATCAGTGACATTTGTGACTGTAAAAGTGTCACCAAAGTTTAGTCTTAGGTCCAGTGTAGCCCCCTAACCCCCCCTAATAAAGGTTTAACCCCCTGATCACCCCCCAGATAACCCTTTCACCGCCTATCACCACTGTCGCTTAGCGATCATTTTTCTGATCGCTGTCTTAGCGTCAGTGATGCCGATCGGCAGCCAGTAATTTTTTTTAGGTTCGTCGCAGGTTTTTATAGCGTCAGGTACCCCAATATATTATCTAATAAAGGTTTAACCCCCTTGATCGCCCCCCAGGTAACCCTTTCATCCCCTATCACCACTATCACTAAGCGAACGTTTTTCTAAACGCTGTCTTAGTGTCTGTGATGCAGATCGGTAGCGGTAATTTTTTTTAGGTTCACCGCAGGTTTTTATAGCGTCAGGTACCCCAATATATTATCTAATAAAGGTTTAACCCCCTTGATCGCCCCCCAGGTAACCCTTTCACCCCCTATCACCACTGTCGCTAAGCAATTGTTTTTCTAAACGCTGTCTTAGTGTCGGTGATGCAGATCGTAGCCAGTAATTTTTTTTATGTTCGCCGCATGTTTTTATAGCGTCAGGTACCCCAATATATTATCTAATAAAGGTTTAACCCCCTTGATCGCCCCCCAGGTAACCCTTTCACCCCCTATCACCACTGTCACTAAGCGATCGTTTTTCTAAACGCTGTCTTAGTGTCTGTGATGCAGATCGGTAGCCGGTAATTTTTTTTAGGTTCGCCGCAGGTTTTTATAGCGTCAGGTACCCCAATATATTATCTAATAAAGGTTTAACCCCCTTGATCGCCCCCCAGGTAACCCTTTCACCCCCTATCACCACTGTCGCTAAGCAATTGTTTTTCTAAACGCTGTCTTAGTGTCGGTGATGCAGATCGTAGCCAGTATTTTTTTTTAGGTTCGCCGCATGTTTTTATAGCGTCAGGTACCCCAATATATTATCTAATAAAGGTTTAACCCCCTTGATCGCCCCCCAGGTAACCCTTTCACCCCCATCACCACTGTCGCTAAGCAATCGTTTTTCTAAACGCTGTCTTAGTGTCGGTGATGCAGATCGGTAGCTGGTAATTTTTTTTAGGTTCGCCGCAGGTTTTTATAGCGTCAGGTACCCCAATATATTATCTAATAAAGGTTTTAACCCCCTGATTGCCCCTAGTTAACCCTTTCACCAGTGATCACCATATAAGTGTTACGGGTGACGCTGGTTAGTTAGTTTGCTTTTTATAGTGTCAGGGCACCCGCCGTGTATATAACCCAATAAAGGTTTAACCCCCTGATCGCCCGGCGGGTGATATCAATTAGGTTTTAGCGTCAGAGAGGGTCTGAGTCACACCCCAGGCAGCGTCAGGTTAGTGCCAGTAACGCTAACACCCACGCGTGAAGCATACACCCCCCTTAGTGGTATAGTATCTGAACAGATCAATATCTGATCTGATCAGATCTATACTAGCGTCCCCAGCAGTTTAGGGTTCCCAAAAACGCAGCGTTAGCGGGATCAGCCCAGATACCTGATGGCACCTGCGTTTTGCCCCTCCGTCCAGCCCAGGCCACCCAAGTGCAGTATCGATCGATCACTGTCACTTACAAAACAAAAACACACATAACTGCAGCGTTCGCAGAGACAGGCCTGATCCCTGCGACTCCAGTGCTGTAGGAGGTGATTTCACCACCACAGTTAAAAAAAAAAAGCAAATATGCCAAAGCATTGGGGCAGCAGGGGCGGAGGAGCGATTTTGCTCCTAATGCCGCGTACATACGGTCGAAATTCCGACGGAGGCTTGCCCGTGGAAAAGTCCGACCATGTGTGTGCGGCATAACTTTTTTGCGGGAGGATGCCCCCATGCTTCGGCATATATAAATGGTGTGTGTATGCCCATCATTGGAAGTGGGTGGATGAAGGGCGGTATTCTAATGGTGGGCATACCCACCGATCAATCTCTTTTTTCGTTCAGCCAACTGGCTGCATGAAATAAAAAGATTACAATACATGTCCAACAAGGACCAGCAACGTACTGGTATGTTGCTGGACTTTGAATGTTTATACCAGAATGATGCCTGTGGGTTTAGGTATCATCTTGGTATCATTCTTTTCAGCCTGCGGCCGGCTTTCATGTAAAAGCAATCCTAGCGGCTAATTAGCCTCTGGACTGCTTTTACAAGCAGTGGGAGGGAATGCCCCCCCCCCGGATATAAAAAGCGCCATTGGGAAATTGGGAAAGCATTTTATCACACCGATCTTGGTGTGGTCAGATGCTTTGAGGACAGAAGAAAAATCTAGGGTCTAGAAGACCCCAGTTTTTTCAAAAAAAGAGTACCTGTCACTACCTATTGCTATCATAGGGGATATTTACATTCCCTGAGATAACAATAAAAATGATAAAAAAAAAAAAATACTTGGAAGGAACAATTTAAAAATAAAATAAAAAAGCAAAATTAATAATAAAAAAAAAAAAAAAAAGCACCCCTGTCCTGCCCTGCTCTTGCCCAATGGCGAACGCAAGCGTCGGTCTGGCGTCATATGTAAACAGCAATTGCACCATGCATGTGAGGTATCACCGCGAAGGTCAGATCGAGGGCAATCATTTTAGCAGTAGACCTCCTCTGTAAATCTACTGGGGTAACCTGTAAAGGCTTTTAAAGGCTTTTAAAAATGTATGTAGTTTGTCGCCAATGCGCGTTTGTGCGAAATTTTAAAGCATGTCGTGTTTGGTATCTATGTACTCGGCCTAAGATCATCTTTTTTATTTCATCAAACATTTGGGCAATATAGTGTGTTTTAGTGCATTAAAATTAAAAAAAGTGTATTTTTTAACCAAAAAAATGCGTTTGAAAAATCGCTGCGCAAATACTGTGTAGAAAAAAAAAATGCAACACCCACCATTTTAATCTGTAGGGCCTTTGCTTTAAAAATATATATAATGTTTGGGGGTTCAACATAATTTTCTTGCAAAAAAAAAAATGTTTTCATGTAAACAAAAAGTGTCAAAAAGGGCTTTGTCTTCAAGTGGTTAGAAGAGTGGATGTAAGCTTCCTAATGTTGTGTATAAAATGCCAGAACAGTTCAAAACCCCCCCAAATGACCCCATTTTGGAAAGTAGACACCCCAAGCTATATACTGAGAGGCATGTCGAGTCCATGGAATATTTTATATGTTGACACAAGTTGCGGAAAAACGACAATTTGTTTTTTTTTTGTTTTTTTTTGCACAAAGTTGTCACTAAATGATATATTGCTCAAACATGCCATGGGCATATGTGGAATTACACCCCAAAATACATTCTGTTGCTTCTCCTGAGTACGGGGATACCACATGTGTGAGACTTTTTGGGAGCCTAGCCATGTACGGGACCCCAAAAACCAAGCACCGCCTTCAGGCTTTCTAAGGGTGTAAATTTTTGATTTCACTTCTCACTGCCTATCACAGTTTCGGAGGCCATGGAATGCCCAGATAGCACAAAACCCCCCCAAATGACCCCATTTTGGAAAGTAGACACCCCAAGCTATTTGCTGAGAGGTATTGTGAGTATTTTGCAGATCTCGCTTTTTGTCACAAAGTTTTGAAAATTGAAAAAAAATAAATAAATATATATATATTTTCTTTCTTCATTTTCAAAAACAAATGAGAGCTGTAAAATACTCGCCATTCCTCTCAGCAAATAGCTTGGGGTGTCTGTATTCCAAAATGGGGTCATTTGGGGGGGTTTTGTGCGATTTTGGCATTTTATGGCCTTCGAAACTGTGATAGGTAGTGAGGAGTGAAATCAAAAATTTGTGCCTAGAAATCCTGAAGGCGGTGCTTGGTTTCCGGGGTCCCGTACGCGGCTAGGCTCCTAAAAAGTCCCACACATGTGGTATCCCCGTACTCAGGAGAAGCAGAAAAATGTATTTTGGGGTGTAATTCCACATATAACCATGGCATGTGTGAGCAATATATCATTTAGTGACAACTTTTTGTAATTTTTTTTTTTTTGTCATTATTCAATCACTTGGGACAAAAAAAATTATATTCAATGGGCTCAACAGGCCTCTCAGCAATTTCCTTGGGGTGTCTACTTTCTAAAATGGGGTCATTTGGGGGGGTTTTGTGCTATTTTGGCATTTTATGGCCTTCGAAACTGTGATAGGTAGTGAGGAGTGAAATCAAAAATTTGCGCCCTTAGAAATCCTGAAGGCGGTGCTTGGTTTCCGGGGTCCCGTACGCGGCTAGGCTCCCAAAAAGTCCCACACATGTGGTATCCCCGTACTCAGGAGAAGCAGCAAAATGTATTTTGGGGTGAAATTCCACATATAACCATGGCTGGTGTGAGCAATATATCATTTAGTGACAACTTTTTGTAATTTTTTTATTTTTTATTTTTTTTAGTCATTATTCAATCACTTGGGACAAAAAAATTAAAAATTCAATGGGCTCAACATGCCTCTCAGCAATTTCCTTGGGGTGTCTACTTTCCAAAATGGGGTCATTTGGGGGGTTTTGTACTGCCCTGTCATTTTAGCACCTCAAGAAATGAGATAGGCAGTCATAAATTTAAAGCTGTGTAAATTTCAGAAAATGTACCCTAGTTTGTAAACGCTATAACTTTTGCGCAAACCAATAAATATACGCTTATTGACATTTTTTTTACTAAAAACATGTGGCTGAATACATTTTGGCCTAAATGTATGACTAAAATTGAGTTTATTCGATTTTTCTTATAACAAATATTAGAAAATATCATTTTTTTTCAAAATTTTCGGTCTTTTTCCGTTTATATCGCAAAAAATAAAAATCGCAGAGGCAATCAAATACCATTAAAAGAAAGCTCTATTTGTGGGAAGAAAAGGACGCAAATTTCGTTTGGGTACAACATTGCATGTCCGCACAATTTACAGTTAAAGCAGCGCAGTGCAAAATTCTGAATTCACCTCTGGTCCTCTAGCTACCAAATTGTCCGGGGCTTAAGTGGTTAAGGACCTGAGGTGTTTTTACAATTTGGCACTGCGTTGCTTTAACTGACAATTGCGCGGTCGTGCGACGTGGCTCCCAAACAAAATTGACGTCCTTTTTTTCCCACAATTAGAGCTTTCTTTTGGTATTTGATCACCTCTGCGGTTTTTATTTTTTGCACTATAAACAAAAATAGAGCGACAATTTTGAAAAAAATACAATATTTTTAACTTTTTGCTATAATAAATTTCCCCAAAAAATATATAAAAATAATATTTTTTTCCTCAGTTTAGGCCGATACGTATTCTTCTACATATTTTTGGTAAAAAAAATTGCAATAAGCGTTTATTGATTGGTTTGCGTAGTTATAGCGTTTACAAAATAGGGGATAGTTTTATGGCATTTTTATTAATTATTTGTTTTTTACTAGTAATGTCGGCGATCAGTGATTTTTTTCGTGACTGCGACATTATGGCGGACACATCGGACACTTTTGACACATTTTTGGAACCATTTTCATTTTCACAGCGATCAGTGCTATAAAAATGCACTGATCGCTGTGAAAATTACACTGGCAGTGAAGAGGTTAACCAGGAGGGGGCGCTGTAGGTGTTAAGTATTCCCTGATGTGTTTTACTTACTGTGGGGGCGTGGCTTAGCGTGTGATGTCACTGATCGTCATTCCCTATGACAGGGAACAGACGATCAGTGTCAGTCACACTAGGAAGCACGGGGAGATGTTTGTTTACACTTACCTCTCCCTGTTCTTCCGCTCTGTGACCCGATCGCGGGACACCAGCGGCGATCGGGTCTGCTGTTCCCGTGGGGACGGTCACAGAGAAGAGGACTGGGTCACGAGCGTGCCGCCCTGCGCGACCCGCGGCTGGGCTCTTAAAGGGGACGTACCTGTACGCCCATGTGCCCAGCCGTGCCATTCTGCCGACGTTCACCGGCGTGCACGGGTCCTGAAGTGGTTAAAGAGTCAGCCCACTCACTGCTTAGTAGGCTGCAGCTGGAGAATTGAGACGTTTAAGCCCCATACACACTATTCGATTTTCTGCAGATTTTTGTCTTCAGATTTACCAAAAACATATAATATGAGGTCAAACCTTAAAGGGGTTGTAAAAGTAAAAGTTTTTTTACCTTAATGCATTCTCTGCATTAAGGTGAAAAAACATCCGACAATACCGCCCCCCTGGCCCCCCGTTTAGCTTGCCTGACCCCTCGAAAGTCCCGCGCTCGCCGCCGACATCCTCTTCACCGATCAGCCTGGCCGTTGATTGGTTACAGTAGATGGATTGAAAAAAGCGCAGCCATTGGCTCGCGCTGCTGTCAATCACATCCAATGACGAGGCGCGCTGGGGGGCGGGGCCGAGTAATACAGTGAGCAGCAATAGCCACTGGCTGTATCACTGGAGCGCGCCCGCAATCACTCACCACCATGCAAGCTTGCATATAGATGGTGAGTGATTGTGGGGAGGAGCCGAGACAGCCGCCGAGGGACCCCAGAAGACCAGGATCGGGGCAACTCTGTGCAAAACGAGCTGCACAGTGGAGGTAAAGTATAACATGTTTGTTATTTTTTATTTTTTATTTTTTTATTTCTTTAGTGATCCTTTAAGAGTTTCAATTTGTATGCAGTCAGGCAGGCCCTTCCACTACATGGTTTTGGTAAATCTGAAGATAAAAATCTGCAGAAAATCTAATAGTGTGTATGGGGCCTTATTGTTGCAACAAAAGTAGTGAGACTCCTTGACTGCTGGGCTTATGGAAACTCGCTGCTGTTGTCTTCTAAGGGAAGAAGCAATGGTTATATCTGATCTCCAGCCTTCCTTTCAGTTGTGCCGACAGAATTGACATACTCTGATTTCTCTGCACACTGTGAGCTTCTCATAATGTGCATCAGAAGCTGCAGCAAGTCAGAAAGCGATAGAGTACACCTCGTTTCCTGGCTGGAGGACGTCCAGCATCATCTAGACCATGGGTGCCCAACCAGTGGTTGCGGAGCCCTCTTATGTGGCCCGCGGAGCCCTCTGATGTGGCCCGCGACCTCCTGCACTGGGATGGTGGTTTGGCAAGCCCAGATCGCAGGTTGCTGACACGTCATCCCAGAGCATCAGTGTAACGGGAAGGCCCGGGGAACCCAGAATCCCTTAGAAAGTATGAGATACCCTTGCTTCAGCTTCCACAATGCCTCTTATGTGTAAACCACCCTGTGTCCCTATTAGGGGCACAGGGTGAAGGAAAACCCCACTATGATCTGTGCTAATCAGATTCAATGCTGTATATATATTGTATACATATTGGGTATGTACTGTGTGTGGGCTGTTTAGGTAAAACTTGCTGTGATGGTGTGTGATTTCATGCTATTGTCTATTGTAACGGCACCCCAAATACGAAAGGGGGTAACGCCGTTTAAATCCCTTCCCTCTCCTGGACACAAATTCACTGTCGATCCTCCACAGCAGACGACCCCTTCCCATAGGAATTACTCCTTCTGGAAGAACGAGACGCACTCTGTATCTTCCTAGGATTGAATTAATTTATTGAGAAAAACATTGTAACTTTTATACTCATCCAATACTGCATTAACCTAAAATGAACAATGGTCCAGCTCCACCCACAACATAACAAGACTCAATACACATTATTTTGCCACCTCCTAAAAGACAACAGGTTAGCTTTTGTCTCCCAATACCCATCAGACCCAATTTACATGAGTCAATTACATAGTTGCCAACATTGCAAAAAAAAAATCAGGGACACTTTTTTTGCATGGAGGCGGAGCCTTGCCATAATTAGGGGGCGGGGCATTCATTTGTAGGCGTGTCATAACGTATCATAAATGGGCGTGGTTTACACATGATAGTGGGCGTGGCTTAAATGGGAGTGGCTCAGAAGGGGTGTAGTTTGAGTCCGAGAGGAAGAAAGAAAGAAAGGAAGAAAGGAAGGAAGAAAGGAAGGAAGAAGCCAGATCCTACACCACAATAGAAATGTGTGTATTCCAGAAAGTTTAACAAAATCGGCAGATAAAGATACACCAAAACACCTGATGTTGACGCTTCAATCATCCCAGCACCATGGTTGTTATGGTGTCAGGATGATTGAAGCGCATTATTCCTATTATTACATTGTAATATAAAATGAAATCATTCAACTCACCATAATGCTGAATCAGTGGAAGCGTGTCACCTGCCACCAGATGGCCTCCCCAGCAGAGTCCCTCCTTACATCAGGTGCCCCCAGCAGAGCCCCCTCCACATTTCTGTGACCCCATCAGAGCCCCACCACACTTCTGTGACCCCATCAGAGCCCCCACCACACTTCTGTGTCCCCATAATGAGCCCCCACCACACTTCTGACAGAAGATGGACGATCGCCGAGGATGGGGGAGGGTTGGCCCCATAGGGCACTGCTAAAAAAAAGTCTGGAAGAGGGAGGTGGGGGGGACATTGCAAAATCTACCTGATCTGGGTCCCAGGGCCAGCAGGAGCGAAGGACCCCCTCCATGTGAAGGGACTTCCATGGGTTACACCCCCTCCCTACCTGGAGATCAGAGGAGAGAAAACCACCCCACAGCCTTCCAGCATGATGAGCCTGCCATAGGATTGAGTGCAAAGTAAAGCCTCCCAGCACCCACCCCCTTTCAGATGAGCCTAGGCAGCATACATTGCAGGATTATGGAGTGAGCGATCTGCAGCCATTGCCCCCCGCATGTTGTGTGTGTGCGGAGGACACAGAAGCACTTAGTTGGTGTGCGATGAGCTGCTGCTGGACTTACTTTGTGGACGAGGCTGGTGGTGCTGTGCATGTAGTGGGATCCTCCTCTCCTAACCTGAGCTCATTCCACTCTGAGGACATCCGACACTGCAGGCGGCAAGGTAAAGGCAGCCCCGGCTCATAGTAAGAGGGAGGGGAAGAGCGGCGTCGGCGGCAGCTGAGCGGCCGGATGAGGATCACAGTCTAGTCTCTGTGTGAAGGAAGGGAGGGGCCGCCGAAAGAGAGAGAGCCGCGTTTGGCTGCCCCTCTCCTCACACTAGAGGTCAGAGAAAATAGCACTTACGGCGGCCATTTTGGTGTAGCTGCCGCCGTTTTCAGCCCTAAACATTCCCGAATTTACCGGGACAAAACGGGACAAAAAGAATTGGGCTTGTCCCGAATCGGGACAAGCCCAATTCGGGACAAGGGTCCAAAAATCGTGCTTGTCCCGGGAAATTCGGGACTGTTGGCAACTATGCAATTAGCTACAGCTGCTGTCTCAGACCCATGATCTGCAATACACATCTCACAATGAAAAGATTTGTAGCCTGTCTGTCTGAGTACAATTACACATAAGTATAGACTTAATTAACACAATGAAAGATCCTTAGACGCCATCCTAAATTCATTTACATCACACAGGCAGGTAACACCTCTCCCAATTAACCTGTTGAGTTCAGGGTAAGTAAATAGTCCTTTACAGATATCCTTGGGAATATGGTGGATAAATAGTACAGACCCATTTTAGGTAGTCCAAGATATATTTCTTAATGTCCATTATTTCCTGGCTCACCCTGTGTCCAAAGTGACCCTCCTGTCACATCTATTGTGGCTTGTGGGAGTT
This sequence comes from Rana muscosa, assembly GCA_029206835.1. Lineage (NCBI taxonomy): Eukaryota > Metazoa > Chordata > Amphibia > Anura > Ranidae > Rana > Rana muscosa. The sequence goes on from JARGYO010000094.1 coordinate 78,837,174, forward strand.
AAGCCTGTAATTATAGGTTGTGGAACTAGCAGACAGACAGGTTAATTGAAGAGATGCTGAGGTGTCAGCTGTCTGCCTGAGTAATGTTAATGAACCTCGAATTCTACAGATCCTTTATTTCTGTGAAGTCTTTTGATAATGTGGATTGGGAGACAAAAGCTAAACACAAAAGGTCATGCATAACCATTTAAACTGAAATGTGGATTGGATGGGGATTGGGAGACAGAAAGGGCATGTGTCTGAGCCATTCACTGTAGTTAATTGGCTCATGTAAATTGGGTCTGGTCAGAGGTGTATGATGAGAGGAGGGTCAGAAGCTTCTCTCTGTGGATATAAAAGTTGTAATGTTTTGCAATAATAAAGCAGTTCTTTTTGGAAAGATACAGAGTGCGTCTCGTTCTTTTGGAAGGATTAATTCCTATGGGAAGTGGTCATCTGACTGTGGAGGATCGGCAGCGAATGTGTGTCCAGGAGAGGGAATATCTTTAAACGGCGTTACCCGCTTTCGTATTTGGGGTGTCGTTACAATCAGTGTTGTGAATGAAGCCAGCGGTAGAGAAAGCAAGCAGCTGCAGAGCAGAGCCACATAAGCTGACGTTTCCTGTATAGCACCAGCTCCTGTTACCAAATGCACTCTGCCTGGGACAGCAACAGTCGGGAAAAACTGAATGGAAGATTGTTATTAAAAGTTAAGTTTATTACTTAAAACAGTGCAGTTAGCCATATACTTCTATTATTACCTGTGGGTTTGGTGCGCTTTCAGAAATTGCACCACACCTGCAGGATATAATAGAAGTCTATGGCACAGTGCAGCTAACCTGCAGGAAAGCCACAGGTGCATCAGTGTGAAAGCAGCCTTAGGACCCAATTGGACCCTCTCCATTCACATTCACCGCTATGTCCATTTACCCCCACTTACCTCCAATCCAATCCGACAAAAAAAAAAAAACAGAAGGGTATCCGTCCCCTTCCATCTGGGCGGATTGAATTGGAGGGCCCACAGAGTAGCGTGGGCTGTGTCTGTGTCCGTTCAGCATATGCAGCGTGGACACAGACTGGTCATCCACCCATTCCACTCGTTTTGGCCCGCGACCGGTTACCAAGTTGCTTCAGTGGCCCTCACTCTTCAAAAGGTAGTAATGCGGTTTGCACAGCACACCACGGTAAACAGTGGGTGTAGCTAAATTGTGTTAACAGTGGGAGGGGCCTAAAGTAGCCCACCCTACCTACAGCACCCCTTACTATCTACGGCACTGAAAAGTAGCCCAGCTTTCTACTGACAGTAAAAAGTAGCCCACCCTACCTACACTATCCACACCACACCAAAGTGGCCCATTCTATCTACAACACCCCAAATCAGTATATCCAAGGCACCCCAAAGTGGACCACCCTAACCACAGCACTCCAAAGTGGAGTGGAGGGGCAGCGGGATAGACAGGGGGGTAGAGGAGTGGACTGGGGGTAGTGGAGTTCTCTGGGGGGTAGTGGTGTGAACTGGGGGGTAGTGGAGTGGACTGGGGAGTAGTAGAGTGGACTGGGGGCAGTAGGGAGGACAGGGGGGCAACGAAGTGGACTGGGGGGCAACAGGATAGATGGGGCAGTAGGTTGGACTGGGGATAGTGGAATGGACTGGGAGAAAGTTGGGGTGGAAAGGGTGGCAGCAGGATGGATTGGGAGACAACAGGGTGGACTGGGAGTCAACGGGATGGACTAGGAAGCAGTGCAGTAGACTGGGAGGCAGTGGGGTGGACTGGGAGGCGGTGGGGGGGACTGGGGGGCAGCAGGGTGGACTTGGGTGGCAATGGAGAGGACTGGGGGGAAGCAGGAAGGATTGGAGGGTAGTGGAGTGGACTGGGGGCACCAAGGGTAGACTGGGGGTAGTGGAGTGAACTGGGGGCAGCAGGGTGAACAGGGAGGGAGCAGGATAGACAGAGGGGCAGCAGGTTGGACTGGGGGTAGTGGAGTGGGCTGGGGGGCAGCAGGGTGGACTGGGGGGGGGGGTAGTGGAGTGGACTGGGGTGCAGCAGGGTGGACTGGGGGGGGCAGCAGGGTGGACAGGGAGGAAGTGGGGTGGACAGGGAGGCAGCAGGGTGGATTGGGGGGGGGGGGTAGCGGGATGGACATGAGGACAGCAGGTTGGACTGGGGGGTAGTGGAGTGGACTGGGGGGCAGTGGGGGGGGGGACTGGGAGGCAGCGGTGTGGACTGGGGGGTAGTGGAGTGGATGGGGGCAGCAGGGTAGACTGCGGGGCAACAGGGTGGACAGGGAGGCAGCGGGTGGACAGGGAGGCAGCGGGGATGGACAGGGGACTGCAGGGTGGACAGGGGGCAGCAGGGTGGGGTGGACAGGAGGGCAGCAGGGTGGGGTGGACAGGAGGGCAGCAGGGTGGGGTGGACTGGGGGGTAGTGGAGTGGACAGGAATGCAGTAGGGTGGGATGGGGGGCAACAAGGTGAACTGGGGGGCAGTGGGATGGACAGAGGGGCAGCAGGTTGGACTGGGGGGAAGTGGAGTGGACTGGGGGGCAGCAGGGTGGACTGGGGGGGTAGTGGAGTGGACTGAGGGCAGTGGGGTGGACAGGGAGGAAGCAGGGTGGACTGGGGGGCAGCGGGATGGACATAGGGGCAGCAGGTTGGACTGGGGGGTAGTGGAGAGAACTGGGAGGCAGCAGGGTGGACTGGGAGGCAGCAGGGTGGACTGGGGGGTAGCGGAGTGGACTGAGGGCAGTGGGGTGGACAAGGAAGCAGCAGGGTGGACTGGGGGGCAGCGGGATGGACATAGGGGCAGCAGGTTGGACTGGGGGGTAGTGGAGAGAACTGGGAGGCAGCAGGGTGGACTGGGAGGCAGCAGGGTGGACTGGGAAAAAGGCAGCGGGGTGAACTGGGAGGCCGCGCAGTGGACTGGGGGTAGTGGAGTGGATGGGGGGGGCAGCAGGGTGGACTGGGGGGGGTGGTAGTGGAGTGGGCAGCGGGGTGGAGCAGGGTGCATGGGGGGGAGTGGGATGGACAGGGGCAGTGGTGGACTGGGGGGCAGCGGTGTGGATTGGGAGGCAGCAGGGTTGGCAGGGGAGCAGCAAGATGGACAGGTGCAGTGGGGTGGACTGTAGGATAGCGGGGTGGATGGGGGGGCAGCAGGGTGAACTTGGGGGCAGTGAAATAAACTAGGAGCCAGTGGGATGAACTGGAGGGTAGCAGGATGGACTAGGGGCAGTAGTCCGGTGGACAGTGGGGTGGACAGTGAGGAGACAGTGGTGCTCAGTAGTGGACTGTATACATGTCTTCTGCTGTCCTGTTCTGTAAGCTGTGGGTTGCTCCCTGTACTGAGGCTGATTGGCTGCACTTGCTGCTCCTTCTGCTGGGCTCTTGTGAAGCTGGACAATCCTGTCAGCCCAGGAGACACACAAGGAGAAGAGGGGTCCTTTAGTTGCTGGTGGGCTGTCCTGAGAGGTGCCTGTCGTTTGATGTGTAAACTCTGAACATCAGTGAGGGGACAGAGGTCAGCAGTTGTAAGCAGAGAAGTGTGGGCAGTTTGTGGTCTCTGGAGTCTGGGCTGAGGACAGACACAAGGGTAAGATACAATGGTGGCAGGCACTAGGGACATCTCACTGGCAAGTATGCTGTCAGAATGATGTGTCCGGGTATGTGGCTGTCTGAAATCTGGACAGATGATGTAAAAACCGGACTGTCTGGGTGAATCCTGGACAGGTCCCCACCCCAAGCTACGGCAATGTGAATGAGGCCTAACTGCATTGTGTACGACTTACCTTTCTCCTCACTGCTTTCCACAAACACAACTTCTTACCACAATCTAATCTCACAGTCCTGACTCATGCCGTGTACACACGACCGTTTTTCTCGTCGAGAAAAACAAATTTTTTTCCATTTGACGAGAAAAACGATCGTTTGTGGGCATTTTGTCATTTTTCTTGACGAGAAAAACGGCATTAAAAATGACGAGAAAAATTAGAACATGTTTTTTTCGACATTTTTTCCGCGGCAGTTTTCACATAGGGAAACACTGCCGCGGAGCCCACAGACGGTCGTTTTTCTCGACAAGAGAAAAAATGACGTGAAAAATGAGCCGTTCCCTCGTTTTTAATGTCATTATTCACGGCGTTTTTTTAACCGCCGTGAATAATGATCGTGTGTACGCGGCATTAGGGCTCATTTACAGTATGAACAGTGATCCACAGTGGATTGCTTTTTACAAGGCAGTGCAGGAATGGCTGTCAGGCATTTAGAGGGAAATAGTGCCGCGTGAATGCCTGTTTATTTCTTTATTTTTTGGACAGGGACTACTATCCATTGTGCTTTTCTCTATTAGCCAAACTTGGGGCAAAGTTGATTTTTGTTCAGTTATTGTGGACTGACTGTCCCCCCAGTGTTTCAAAATGAAAGGGTGCCTTAAAGTTTAAAGTGATTGTAAACGATCTCCTTGTAAAACAAGCCATTCAGTTTAACCACCTCAATACTGGGCACTTTCACCCAGTATTGCACCAGGCCATTTTTCAGCTTTCAGCGCTGTCACACTTTGAATGACAATTGCGCGGTCATGCTACACTGTAACCATGTGAAAATTTTCTAATTTTCTTCACACAAATAGAGCTTTCTTTTGGTGATAGTTAATCACTTCTGGGTTGTTGTTTTTTTACCCCCAAAAAATACCAAAAATTTAGAAAAAAAAATAAAAAAAATTCTTAGTTTTTTGTCAGTAAATTTGGTAAATAAGTAAATGTTCTCCTTCAATGATGGGTGCTGATGAGGTGGCACTGATGGGCTGCACTGATGGGCACTGATGAAGTGGCACTTATGGGCACTGATGAGGAGGCACTAATATGCCGCACTTATGGGCACTGATGAGCACTGATAGGCGGCACTGATGGGGGCACTGGTGGGCACAGATAGGCGGCACTGATGGGTGGAATTGATGGGCAGCAGTGATGGGCATTGATGGGCAGCAATGATGGGCATTGATGGACACCACTGACTGGCATCACTAATAGCCACTGATTGCTGGCACTTGTGGGCACTGATTCCTTGCACTTGTGGGCAAAGGTAGGCACTGATTGCTGGCAGTGTAATTGTAATTAGGGCACTGATGACCAGTGCCCTGATTACATCCCTAGATGTCCTCTGTCAGGAGATGCCGCTGATCGGCTCTCCATGTTTACATGTGACCGGTTGTGATTGGACACAGCCGATCACATGGTTAAAGAGCCGCGGCCACGGGTCTTTACAGAGATCGGGGACGCGCCGTGCCATAGCAACACGGTGAGGCAAAAACGGTTGTTCTGGGAGGCCGTCATATGACGTCCACCCAGAATGAGAGCCGCACTGCCCAACTGTCATTTGACGGCTGGGCGGGCGGCAAGTGGTTAAAATAGAAATGAAAGGCAAAACATTTTTATATAGATTTAAAAATAAAAACATTATAAATACCTTTTTTATAAGTGATCACATTCCCTCTGCTCTCAGCTGCATAAGAGCGGGTGAGGGTAGAAACAACATTACACTGATCTTCCCAGTGAATGGCTGTGCCTTAGGCGATCGGAAGTGGAATTCCTCCTTCCCTTCTCCCTCCCAAAGTCTTCTGGGACACATGACAGGTAGCCGCTCCCACTTCCGTTCCGGTTGCCTCAGGCGATCGAAAGTGGAAGTTCTCCTTCCCTCGTCCCTCCCAAAGTCTTCTGGGACACATGACAGGTCCCAGAAGATTTCGGGACCAGTCACAGAGCGTAGTGCCGCTCGCTTATGCTTCAGTGGGCACCCGGCTGTGAAGTCGCAAGCTGTCACAGCCGGATGCCTATAGTAACGTTTCCGGCACCGGTGAGGGAGGACATGGGAAGAACACGGCTGGGGTGAGTGCACCGCTGGACCGTGGGACAGGTTAGTGGCTGTTTATTAAAAGTCAGCAGTTTTTGTAGCTGCTGACTTTTAATAAACACAAAAATTACTGGAACTCCGCTTTGAGTCTTCAAATGGTTGGTGTCAGAACTGATCACATGTGCAGCACCATGGCAACAGCAGATCAAACAGAGGCTAAGATGGCAGCTTCCATGGCTGTAAAAGATGGGAAGGTTTAGTTCCACATTAACTCTTCGGGGGGGTTACTGCGAAGAGTATTTTTTTCAACCTGATGTTCAGCTTTAAATATTCAAAATGTTAATAAACCTTGAATATGACATGAACTCTCAGAGTCAAATCCGTTTCAAGGCAGTCTGTGGCAGCGCGGCCCCCCAGGCCCCTGTGGGTACACAGGACAGAGGGGCCTCTCAAGGCTGATCAGGGGGTGAGGCTGCTCTGGACTCACAAAGCTCCAACTTCAAAGGCTCAGTCTCGCCCTTCGCTGCTTCTTTGTTGTGACGGCAGGAAGCTGGTGGCTTGTAACGTTCGCTGTAATTGTCCCTCCTGGGACGCTTTATGGTAATATCTGCTGACATGAAAGCATTTTATGAGGCTCTATAAGTTTAGTGAATATAACCCCCCACCCCATCCTTCCACAGTTATTCTGTGCCCTGGGCAAAAATTTCGCCTGTAAAACGATCGCTGAGCCAAGTGCAGCATGTGAAGTGTTGGGCCCAAATGTCTCTTTTATCAGGACTGGCTTTGTCACTGCCAGGCCTGTGTATCTGATTAGAATATATATATGGTTACCCATTGATGGCGCTTGTGTGTAACCACTGAAGACTTTTGCTGCTGAGTACGTTTATACCTGCGTTCAACAATTATACATTTTCATGGGTTGCCAATGGCATTACCAGGCCCTATGACACACCTTATGCCTTGCAGCACTGGGGTTTGAGTGTCAGACAGGACAGTATGCATGGAGTTTGCATGTCCTCCCTGTGCGTGCGTGGGTTTCCCTACACAGTCCAAAAGCATACTGGTAGATTAACCACTTGCCGTCCAAAGGCTGTTTATAAACAGCCTGGAATTTAAAAGAGAAGTATGTTCTTTTTCAGACAAACAGCAGACAGTGGTCATGGGACTTTAAATGCGGCAGGTCAATTAATGAGATACAAATCGTGTAGCTTTAGCCTGCTGTCTGCTGAAAACGGGTCACAGGAGTGCTGAATGAAGTACTACACTCCTGTGATCCATAGAAGTACAGCCAAACAAGCTTCCGCTGTTATTCTGCTTTAAGTATTTAAAACAAGCTTGCAGCTACAGCCAAGGCTTGTTATAACCCTTTTCTGCACTGGCCTGTGAAGTGCCGCGCCACCGCCCAGTGTGGCTTCCATGCTCTCCTGTTGCTCAGGGGATTATGGGGCCAATGTAAATGGAGTCAGGATGCTGAGCAGGCATCCTCTACAGTTATTGAATCCAAAGTGTTTTCAGCTGCATAAGTAGCTCAGAGAGCTGGTGGAGGAGAAACATCAGCACAGTGAATGGCTGTGGTAGACTGTCCTCCCAGCACAGCCAAAAGACTGTCCACACTGGGATGGATGTGCTTCTATGCCTAGTATGGTCAGTTTTTGATAGGAAAGCAAGAGGACTGGCAGGATCACCAGGTATTTCATGCAAAGGAAGCAATACAAAGAGAACAAGATACTTTTTTCCACACAAGCACATGGTACAGTAGGCACATATCAGGAATATTAAATGTTGGGATAACATATTCTTAAAGGCTTGACATGTTTGGGATCCATATACTCAACACAACCTTACCTTTTTATATTTTACAAAAAAGTAGGCACTATGTTATATTTCTGTGCATTCAAAAATGTATTTAGTGTATTCCTACAGAAAATATGTGATTAATAAAAAGTTGTGCAAATATTGTGCAAGGCCTCTGCGTTCATAAAAAAAAAAAAAAAGTATATATATATATATATATATATATATATATATATATATATATATATATTAGGGCTGTTACTGATTAAAATTTTCGTGTTCGATTAATCAATTTTTTTTAAATCGATTAATTGACTAATTTCGATTAATTATAACGCACATACAGATCCAACTACTTTTAGCTGATCTCCTTGCAGGCCGATTCCCAGTGCAGCTACCAACCACTGGAAAAATCAATAGCAGGATACAAAAAACACACAAAGGCAGCGCTCAATGGGAATAGCATTAAAACTTTTATAGTCTTCAAGTAGGTAACAAAATAAATATTGCACTGGAGATAAAATCGATGTAGCTACATAAACTGTAAAAATGGTGCCAGTAATACCAAACGGTAGAAAAGCAGTCATAAAAACATGTAGCTAAGTATGATACTGGTATAAAAATGTGTACAACGATACTACTGCTGAATCCAGATGAGGAGGGGTTAACATCAGTCCGTCGGCATGTAGATGTCCTGTGAAGGGAACTATCACAACTCCTAGTGGATGGCTGTAGAATCCCAGGTTGATAGAGGGAAGTGTAACAGCCCTTGCGTGTGGCAGATAGTAAGGCCCCGCTGGCATGCAGATATGAAGGCACAGCAAAGGAGCCCTTCAGATGGACACGGCAAGCCCCGCCGGTGTCCGTGACGTCACCGGATCTCCGACAGAACTCCCTGAAGACCCGGAAGTCGGCAGAGAGGTGAGTATCGATCCAAAGAATTTTGATCGATCAAAACAATTAATCGATTAATCGAGGAATTAATAGTTAATTTCCACAGCCCTAATTTATATATACACCTAAAGGCATAAAATTGAAAAGGCCTGCAACTACCACCTTGGACATGACTGATTAAAATGACACTTTGTGGGATTCCCCTGCTATCATATAATAATGTTTGAGGCTCACTGAACAGCCTCTCTTATTTACAGTGACTGGGCACAAAGACTGATAGTAGGAGCTTGCACACAGCAGAGAACCGAATAATGCCGGGATGACATCAGTAGCGTTCTCTGCATCAATATACTGTGAGGCCTCGTACACACGACCGATTTTCTCGTCGTAAACAGTCAAGAAAAGTGCCGCGAGAGTTTTTTTGTCTAGAAAAACGTTCGTGTGTATGGTTTTACGACGAGAAACTTGACGAGAATCTCGACGAGAAAATAGAGAACCTGCTCTCTATTTTCTCGTCAGGAGTCCAGATTTCCTCGTCGTGTTTCTCGTCGGCCTGTTTTGTGATGAGAAAATGGTTCGTGTGTATGCTTTTACGACTCTTCCAAAAGCGCGCATGCTCACAAGCAACTATGAGACGGGAGCGCATCTTCTGGTAAAACAAGCCTTCGTAAAGGAGATAGCACATTCGTCACGCTAAAACGAACTGAAAGCACGAAGACTGAAAAGTGCGAATCGTCTCTTCCCAAACTTTTACTTCACACACGGTAACACGAGATCAGCAAAAGCAGCCCAAGGGGTGGCGCCAAGAAAAAAGATCTTCCCCTTTATAGTGCCGTCGTACGTGCTGGACGTGAGCGCAGAGAACCACAAGGAAATTGGGAAATGACAGTGTGTACGCATAGAAAGCTTGACGAGAAAATCGACAAGCTTAACAAGAATCTCGTCGAAAAAAACGACGTGTTTTTTACGACGAGAAAATCGGTCGTGTGTACGAGGCCTGAGTGTAGAACAGTGATCAGGGGCTCAGCACTTAATGTCTTTCCTTAATTGGCCACAAGATGTCCTCAGTCTTCTTGGTTGAATGAGTATCACGGAGACTGAGGACATCTTGTGGCCAAAATGAGGTACTGAATGGGATAGCTTTCAAATTAAGCTGAGTATTGCAGCTGGAGCAGCGTTTCTTTTTTAAACACCAGGGGAACATTTCAACTTTACATATAGTTAAAACATACGACTGTAAAGCACAGCTGTCCTTCAAATAAGTGAAAGCACAGCCCCACTGAAATGGATAATTTTTTATTTGCCCAGAGTTAGGCTTTAACAAATAAGATACTGATAGACATCCATATGCCTTTTCTATTATCTGCCTATATATGTGTATTCATAGATTGGATTTGTTCTATTGTCGGTATATGTTGGTGTGTCTAATTGCAATGATTTGTGTTTCCTCTGCAGGAATTCCTGCTGTCCGGTGACTAGAAGCCTCTATATGCAGAAATGTAAGACTCAGCCTCTTTATTATATAGACATGTTGTTTGTTTTTATTGGTGGTAATGGTGACCGTGATCTTTGTACTTTACCACTTCATGGGGTGCCTTCAGCATCCCGGCAACCACTAGCCCTGTGTAGGAAGCTGTCACATTCACATACCACCACCTCTCTGTACTCCAATTTAGAGTTGGTCTTAATTACTGCTAGTTTGCTTATCTGCGAACTGGTGGTAGTTCTTTGAAAAACTATCACAGCCATAGCGACAGATTATAAAAGTGATGTTAGTAAGAGCTACCTGTACGTGGCACATGTGACGGTACTGGTACCGAAACTGGTGCAAAGCTTCCATGAATGAAGTGAAGGCTTTGTTAAAGAGGCTATAACACCATTATTACTTTATTGCATTCCCCTGAATGACATTTTGCGCTGATAACTTGACTTATAACATTTGGCAAAAAATAACATAACAGATTTATTTGTGAATTTTTTTCTGAACTCTATATTTCCATACATGTTGCAATGGGATCTCATTATAGATTCTATTTGCCAGTGAAAAGAATTGAATGGATAGCCCACCTTTTCTTGGTTGATTTCTGGGAATCTGCAGGGCCGTCTTTAACATTAACCCTGGGCAAACATTTTCTTGGGCCCCCATCCCCCCCATGCAAGTTCGCTCTCCACCTGCTCTGAGACATACAATAAATAGCAGCTAGACTCAAAATCTGTTTACTGAATCAGATCAGGAAACGGTTGGTTGCCAGAGGTATCATTACTGCTCACTGACTGGCTGCTATAGGTTGCAGCACACATTACAGCTCACTGATTGGTTGCTAGAGGATACTGGACATCCTTACCACTCACTAATTGGTTGCTCGAGGTTACTGCACATTATGAATGCGCACTGATTGGTTGCTAGGGGTTACTGGACATAATTGGTTGCTCGAGGTTACTGCACATTATTAACGCTCACTGATTGGTTGCTAGAGGTTACTGCCAGTCTTCAGCTATTTACATATTAATGTCACCACTATTTACATATCAATGCAGGTTATTTACATGTAAACACAGGGTCTGCAGGTGAGTCATCTGTACATGGCAATAGGGCAGAGCTGGGCAGCATTAGTAACATAATTTCACACTGGACACAGCATGGGACTAAAACTTCAAGGGACAAGGGAATTTAGACTGGGATAGATGATAAGTAGGAGGCAGCTGCTTTGGGCCCTACAACAATGATGGGGCCCAGGGCAGCTGCCCCTTTTGCCCTGCCTTAAAGACGGCCCTGGGAATCTGAGTTGAAGGAATTCCATTTAAACATGGCGGAAGATCTGTTTGTTTTCTATCAGATTACTAGATAGTGTTCATGTTTTCTTTCTATGTAATTTGAATCTTCCTTTCAATGTATAAAATCCTCTTCATTCCATAGACCTGAGCGTTTGCAGGTCAGTCATTTCTTTAGTAGTAGGTTGTTTTTGTTCTTTCAATAATTTTTTTATTGTATTAGCACTCAAATGGTTGACGTTGCCTAATAATTGCTACATGTTGGGCCAGCTTTCAAGGTTGCTTTTTTTATATTTTCTAAGTATTTATCTTTAGGACCTTTGCCAGAGTTTGACACTTTATTTGGAATGTTCAGAGAGGGGGAGCCAGAAGTTACCTGAAGTCCAACAGTTGCTGCCCATTGACTGCCTGACCTCTCATTTGGAAGCTTGGAGACAGTGAGTGAGGTCGGGCAGTTGATGGTCAGAAGGTGATGTTTGACTCTGATCACGCCAATCATGGCACTTTCCACATTTTTCTACTTTTAATTGTTAGGTTTAGGAGGTCATTTTAGGCATGGAGTTATGTTAGGTTTAGGACACTGGTAGCGTATTTACCTCTTCATGTTTATAAATGTAACAGTTTCCTTTTTATGGCCTAGCTTGGCTTTCTCCCAGATGGAATTTTGTTATCTGCCCCACTGTTTGTGTCCAAATGTACCGTGACAAAAATATTGTATCTAAAATTAAGATAATGCTCTGAGTATACCATGTATGTTTGTCATTGTAGGCATAGTAGTTCCTCTTATAGAGCAGATTTTTGCAATACATGGACATCTGCTACAATGATTCCTGACACCAAGTTTTCCTGACACCAAGAGAAAAATGGTGACAGGGGAGGGACCTCCAGCAGTTTGACAGCCTCATGTCTGTTCCTGTGTGCTGTGTGGGGGGGGGGGGGTCTCTTCCCTCCAATCAGCTCTCAGAGCTCTCCTCACTGAGTGTAACTTTTTTCTGAACTCTCAGACAAGCGTTATAAATTCAGCACTTTGAAAGCATGTAGATAAGAAGACTGCATATAAACAGGTACAACTTATGTAGGAGGATTTGTTTCATCTCTGTGTATCACCTGAGGCCAGTCACTTCACTGGGTATATGTAAGAGTTTCCAACCACTTTAAATGAAACCTTTACTGGCCAGAAGGTTTTTAAATAAACCATTTTTGAATGGTAACATAGAAAAGATCAGTAGCTGTACACGTGCAATGTAGACAATAATTGCAGTTCTGTAGGTCATCATTGTTTTTTTAACTCCATAGAGTCCTCTGGGTGGTGCCAGAACTCAGCTTGGAGGTCATCAATCAGGTATCATCATGAGCACCCATTCTTCATCTTCTTCCAGCCATACATTGCCAAGGTGGAGGAAATCTTCTGGATCACCAGTCAGGTGCACTATGTTCAGAACCAGCTGCCCTGCATGAACCTGTGTTACCTGCTCGTGTTCACCCATAGCCAAGCTGATTTGTGTGGAACTCGTGTCCTGTATTATCTTTGTGTTCAGAAGGAGCAGAAGATGTGCAGGTCTCTTGTGTTTGCTGTGTGTTCAGGAACACCCAGAGTAAGGTGGTCAGAGAACTGTATTGTATTTGTTCGGGGACACGTATTGTGATAGGCTCAGGAATGACTGGATTGACTTGTTCAGGTACCTATGGACCATGGTATACTTGTTAGGGAACCCCAGACTGATGCCTGTTAAAGAACTCTTGAAATTATGTTTTCAAAAAGTTGTACTTTACATTTTCAAGAATTCCTGCACTGACTTGCTAGTTGAACAACATGCAGACTGACTTGGTGGGGAAGCTGTAATTTACATGTTCAGAAACACCTGGACTGACTTGTCCACGTAACTAGTGAGGAACTCACAGAACAACTTAGTTAGGGAGCTGTTCTTTACCAGTCCAGGAAGACCTGGGGCTGACATGTTCATGTAACTAGCTGAGGTCAACTTGGACTGGCTTGTTTGGGTATCATTCTTAATGGCTATTCAGAAGCTTATTGGATAACATGGTGGGAAAGCAATCTTTACTTGTTCAGGAACACCCAGAATGACTTGGTGGGAGAGCTGTACTTCACTTGTTTCGGAATACCCAGGCTGACTTGGTGGGCAGTACATTATTTCTTTAGGGAATTATCAAGAATGGTGCAGATAGAGATACAGCTAAACTACAACATAATAATGCATGTGAATGTGCTGTGGGAGTGTAGGATGATCCAAAAAAGCCCATAGGCCCAAAGATATCCGTGGCAGCTCCTCAACGAGGCTGAAGTAATCTCTAAAATGTATAAATGAAATAGCAAAGGGCACCAACTAAGTGCAATATATTGTAAAATACTTTATTAAAAATCATTAAAGTGACAAGAGCTACAGTCTTGAATAAGGAGCAGTTATGCTCCGAAACATTTAGCCATGCTTTCCACACTGCGGCCCCCCAGGTGTGACGCCACTTCCGGTCTTGTACAGTATTTGCGCTCCAGGATTTTCAGTTTTGTTTTTGGTGTCTTACACAGCTCCTGACAGCAGCATTTGCTCCCTGGCTTCTGAAGACACATAGAGGCCCAACAACAAATTACATCGGGTGGATTATATGCTCTTATTCCTATGCATCTTGTGAGTTGCCACTTGTGATTTTGAATCAAGTCTTTTCCTATATACTGCATTTAGTTGGTGCCCTTTGTTGTTTCCATTACATCTTCAGGAACATGCAGACTGACTTGTGCAAGACCTGGTGGGAGAGCAGTACTTACCTGTTTAGAGACACCCAGACTGACTTCATAGTAAAGCTGTGCTTTTCATATTAAATAACATCTAGACTGGCTTAATCAGGTATCAGTGTTGTTCAGAAGCTCCTATAGTGACTGTTTAGATAGCTGTATATTACATTTAGGAATAACTAGACTAACTTTATCAGGTAAATAGAGGAAGAACCCCCAGAGTGACTTGGTGATAGAACTCTACCTTACCAGTTTAGGAAGCCCCAGAATGACTTAGTCAGTGGTCAGTATTTGAAGCCTTTTTAAGAACTCCTGGGTGGTTTGGGTCAGAAAAAAAAGTTTTACCTGCTCCGAAAACCCAAGCTTACATAAGCTGACTGTAGGCAACAGAAGAGCTGACCACTAATTGCAGTTGTTCCAAAAAGATTGATTTTGGTCAAACAGGCCCCCCCAAGAAACTATATTGTATCTGTTGGGGAATAGCCAGACTGATTGGTTCTGGTAGTGATACTATATTTGTTTGGGAACATCCAGACTTGTTTTTTTTAGTAGTAGGACTATAGCTGTTTGGGAACACCCAAGTTGACATGCTCAGGTAATGCCTTTGATACCTATTTGGGAAATGATTCTAGTAGTGCTGCAATATCTGTTCAGGGAAAACCAGCCTGCCTTGTTGTGGTAGTGGTACTAGGGATGAAAACCTGTAAGGTAGGAGTGTGGAGGGAGTGCGGGAGGAAACGGCTTGCTTTATTGACAAATTCATAGAATAGGTGCCTACTGTAGAGCATTTTCGTCCTAGCTTTACATAACAAAAAGGGAATTTACCTGTTTCTGTAAATTCTGGTAGTGGTACTATTACAATATTTGTTCTGGTAGTGGTACTATTACCTTTTTTTTAACACCCAAACATATTTGTTCTGGTAGTGGCATTAAACCTGTATAGCGTTTACCACCCTCTCCTCCTTGTCTTTGGCTCCTCGCAGGAAGAGAGGGCACACCCAGCTCTATATGCCCGTACCCTCCTGTGTGCAGAGGTTGAGCGGTGTTGCGATGGGTCTCCACAGCCAGATTCTCCCACAGAATGGTTCTTATCTCTATAGTCAATAAAGACAAGTCTCTATTTCCCCCAATGACTTCAATGTCCACACCAGCTGTAACTCCAACGTAGAGTTTATTTCTCTTAAACGACAGTCTCTGATAGGAAAGGTTGGAGAGAGAACAGGACAGCATAAGGTGTGGGAGAGGTCCAGGCACAAACGTAATACACTTTACTGCTTGGCTTCTCAAGCAGACTTAGTCCATTTGGATAATCTCCCTAGATAGGGACTAGCAGCCAAAATGGTACTTGAACCAACCGCACAGTCACTACACAAACTGGTACACTTGGTCTCTGCCACAGACCTGGTGAACTTGGTCTCTGCCACAGACCTGGTGAACTTGATCTTCAAAGCTTGGCCTCTTTGTAAGGAGAAGACATCCCTCCAGAGAGTTACCGGGCCCCTTCCTTCACTGTGACTTCTCACCAATCCCTCGGAACGGTCTTTCCCCAGCCTCCTCGTATAAGATGCGGGTCCCCTCGCAAGGCGGCACCCTGAGATTCTTCGATGGGCCCCAGCCGAAGGTGCTGGGCCCAAGGCCTTTAGTTGCAGCCCCAGGGCTAAAGGTGCCTGGGACTGTTTCACCGACCACCGCCCCTGGGCCAAAGGTGCCCAGGGCGGACAGGAACACACACTCCCTGGAAGTAGGACTCCAGACGACGAACGAACCCTGAACAGGCAGCTTCTGCCCCTTTTATATCCTCTCCCAGCATACACCGCAGGCCGACCACTCCCACTGTATGGTTGCTGAGAGGGGACACAAAAGGTACAGCACTGTATTAGCGGTTCAACCCTGGCCCACTATGGCAGCGCCACCTGCAGGCCACAGGGAACAGTACACCGATTCTCTTCCTGCAGACAAAAATGGTTGATAATGTCCTAACAATTTAGGTGTTTGAGCATAACTACCACTCAAACACTACCCCTAAATTGAGGACCCCGCTACACCTGTTTAGAAATATCTGGAATCATTTAATCAGAGAATTATACCATAGCTGATAAGGAGCACCTGGAGTGACTTGGTCAGAAGGTTGTTTGATACTTAGGGATACCAGACTTGCCCAGGTAGAAGACATGTATAGTAAAAACTGTGTAACACCAACTAGGTTACCTTGAACTTGGGGTTGTATTATAACTACCAACCAACACCTAGACTGATTTATATTCAGGACCATCTAAACCAGGGGTCTCAAACTGGCGGCCCTCCAGCTGTTGCAAAACTATAAGTCCCATCATGTCTCTGCCTGTGGGAGTCATGCTTGTAACTGTCAGCCTTGCAATGCCTCATGGTACTTGTAGTTTCGCAACAGCTGGAGGGCCACCAGTTTGAGACCCCTGATCTAAACCGACTGGTTTGGATTTTGGTAAAGTCCCCATTGAAGAACGATGGGATTTGTTTAGTCATTGAGCTGCAAGCAACTTCAGGAACACATGGAAAGACGTGTACGGGTGTTACTACATACTAGGCAACACTGTGACTGGCATGTTCAGGTTTTGGTACTTTACCTATTCAGGAATAGTCAGACTAACTTGACCTGGGGGTTTTGCTATACTTATTGAGAAACACCCAACTGGCTTGCTCGGGTTGTTGTAATTTTCCTGTTCATACACACCCAAATAGGCTTACAGTGTATGTAAGGACAAAACATTTTTTCCAGATTTGTAGGGTAGGGTTTAGACCTTGGTTAGATTCTTGGTTTGCCAGATCGTTGCCAAGTTTTTCTGCTGCCTGTGTCCCCTCTGGGTAGATTCACCCTTTTATTTCGCACTGTTATTAAAAAACAAAAAGTAAGGGGAAATCCAACAATTTCGAGTTGTCATGAGAACAAGAGGTAAGGAAAAATCTTCCAATGGGGGACAAAAAAAATTGATGTCTAAGAATGGAATTTCCATCACCTTAGGGAGATTTCCTCTCACTTTCTGTTGCATCTTCAAGACAGGAAGTTAAAGTGAAATCTAAATTAAATTACAGTATATACTCGAGTATAAGCCGAGTTTTTCAACACTTTTTTTGTGCTGAAAATGCCCCCCTCGGCTTATACTCGAGTCTGTGTCCATCTTCAACTTTGTGCACCTGATCCTGGCCAGCCGTAGGTCCCCTGGACCCCAAACCTGGCACACATGTAGCCCCACTCATCTACAAGTGTGCAAAGTTTGTTGTCCAGGGGACCTACGGCCGGGGAGCATCGATTTTTCAAAGTCGGACACCCCTTCCATAGACTCCAATGTTAAACGGTAATTTCTCCAGTGATTTTGGGGACCCGGTATCGGCCGGCCCTATGTCCCCTGGACCCCAAACATGGCACATATGTAGCCCCGCAAATCCGGGCACCCCTTCCATAGACTCCTATGTTAAACGTCAGTCTAGTCACACAGCGCCGGAGATCAGGTAGGGAGATTGGGCACAGTGAGGCATGCACATGGACACAGTGAGGCATGCAGATGGACACCCTAGGCTTATACTCGAGTCAATAAGTTTTCCCATTTTTTTGTGGTAAAATTAGGTGCCTCGGCTTATACTCGAGTATATACGGTAAATTCAATTAGGAAGTTAAATCTAAAGGTTAGATTTTTTAAATCTATGCTTTAGATTCTTTACATTTTTTAATAACAAACATGTTATACTCACCTGCTCTGTACAATGGTATTGAAATCTCCATAGCAAGAATACAGACTGCTAAAAAATAACCCAATGGGGCAGTGGGTAAGCCAAATCTATAAAAAGTTTTGGCGATACATATATTTTAATCAAGTGCCTGTTCTTTTTAATTAGACTGATTTAAGAAAAGGATTGATTTGGTATGGGAGCTGTTGTTGTTATGTTCAGGACTGATTTGTACTTATAATATACTTGCTGAACAATATATGGATCATTTTAGTCACGGAACTATATTATAGGTCTACAGGAAAAAACAGAACGACTTTGGAGACATCGGTTTTCTTCCTGCTGAGGATTATAGATAGGTTGATGGTTTTCTTGACCTCTTAGATCTCGGGGTGGTTCTCCTCATCAGCTGTAAATCTGATGTCTGTGCTTCTTGTGTCGTGTCCGTTTGCTTGGACTGCCTGCGTTCTGTGCCACATCATCCGTCTAAGTGTCTTGCTTCTGTATTCTGTGCTTGCCCATAGTCTTTCCTGTGATGGTGTTTATATGCAGCAAACGACTGGCACATTGCTCCGTTGCAGTTGGCTGTATTGGCTGATTTGCTGCTGCTCTTGAGTTCTGCAGAAGGAAATTCGCTTTAATGTATTCTGGTCCTTTTCCAAACGTTTGGCATGATGTGTTGTATGCATTTAATATCTCTCGTGTTCATCTCTATTCAGACTTTGTGCATCTGTGTGTTGAGATGGAATGTAAAGCGCATGTGCGTTGCTATCTGCAAACTATAGGAATGCTTTATCAGTGTCTGAAACAAGTACTGTCTGTGTTTCCCCACAACTTCCTCTTCCATTCATTCTTTTATTTGTTTATGATGAGGTCTGATTTTTGCTGGTTGTAAAGGAGCAATTGTAGACACTTCTATGGGAAAAGCACAACAAAATATTTCCCAAAGTATAGAAAAAAAGTGTAGAATTGAGGCAATATGGACTTTTATGGTACCACCATAGACATAATAACACTATGTATACAGTGGGGAAAATAATTATTTGATCCCCTGCTAATTTTGTAAGTTTGCCCACTTACAAAGAAATGAAGGGTCTATAATTTTTTATCATAGGTGTACTTTGGATGATAGAGACAGAATATCAACCAAAAACCCAGAAAAAACACATGGTGCAAATGTTATAAATTGAGTTGCAGTTCAGTGAGTAAAATAATTATTTGATCCCCAAGCAAAACATGACTTAGTACTTGGTGGAGAAACCCTTGTTGGCAAGCACAGAGGTAAGACGTTTCTTGTAGTTGGTGACCAGGCTCTTGGCTCTCTCTTGGCAACTCGAAGTTTCAGCTCCCTCCATAAATTTTCTATAGGATTAAGGTCTGGAGACTGGATAGGCCACTCCATGACCCACTTAAAGGGGTTGTAAAGGTGAATGTTTTTTCACCTTAATGCATCCTATGCATTAAGGTGAAAAAACATCTGACAATACCGCCCCCCCGAGCCCCCGTTTTACTTACCTGACCCCTCGAAAGGCCCACGCTCGCCCCCGTCATCCTCCTCGCCATTCAGCCTGGCCGTTGATTGGCTACAGTGGATGAACTGAAAGCAGCGCAGCTATTGGCTGGTGCTGCTGTCAATCACATCCAATGACACGACGCGCCCCGGGGGCGGGGCAGAGTGATACAGTGAGCGGCAATAGCTGCTGGCTGTATCACTGGAGCGTGCCCGCAATCACTCACCACCATGCTCGCTCGCTCACATATAGTGGTGAGTGATTGCAGGGAGGAGCCAAGACAGCCGCCGAGGGACCCCAGAAGACGTGGATCGGGGCCACTCTGTGCAAAACGAGCTGCACAGTGGAGGTAAAGTATAACATGTTTGTTATTTTAGAAAAAAAAAAAAATAATTCTTTACAATCCCTTTTAGGGCTGCCGCCTGTACATATACGTCGGCAGAATAGCAGGGCTGGGCACAAGCATGTAAAGGTACGTCCTCTTTAAGATGCCCAGCCGTGGGGCGCGACCCGGTCCTGAGCTCCGTGCCTGCGGGACCCGATCGGGTCACAGAGCTGAAGAACGGGGAGAGGTAAGTGTAAACAAACCTCTCCCCGTGCTTCCTAGTGAGACTGTCACTGATCGTCTGTTCCCTGTCATAGGGAGAGACAATCAGTGACATCACACGCCAAGCCACGCCCCCACACAGTAAGAATCACACATTAGGTCACACTTAACCCCTTCAGCGCCCCTACAGGTTAACCCCTTCACTGCCAGGGTCATTCACAGTAATCAGTGCATTTTTATAGCACTGATCGCTGTAAAAATGACAATGGTCACAAAATAGTGTCAAAAGTGTCCGATGTGTCCGCCATAATGTTGCAGTCACGATAAAAAATAAAAATAAATAAAATGTAAAAAAAAATCGCTGTTCACCGCCATTACTAGTAAAAAATAAAAAATATTATTAAAAATGCCATAAAACTATCCCCTATTTTGTAGACGCTATAACTTTTGCGCGAACCAATCAATAAATGCCTATTGCGATTTTTTTACCAAAAATATGTAGAAGAATACGTATCGGCCTAAACTGAGAAAAAAAAATGTATTTATTATAGCAAAAAGTAAAAAATATTGAATTTTTTTCAAATTTGTCGCTCTATTTTTGTTTATAGCGCAAAAAATAAAAACCGCAGAGCTGATCAAATACCACCAAAATAAAGCTCTATTTGTGGGGGAAAAAAGGACGTCAATTTTGTTTGGGAGCCACATCGCACGACCGCGCAATTGTCAGTTAAAGCAACGCAGTGCCGAATCGCAAAAAGTGGCCTGGTCCTTTAGCTACAAAACGGTCCAGGGCTTAAGTGGTTAATGTGCTTCTTCTTGAACCACAGCTTTGTTGCCTTGGCGGTATGTTTTGGGTCATTGTCATGCTGGAAGACCCATACACGACCCATCTTCAGTGTTCTGGCTGAGGGATGAAAGTTCTCATTCAAGATTTTACAATACATGACCCCATCCATTGGCCCCTCAATGCGACAAAGTCGTCCTGTACATTTAGCAGAGAAACAGCCCAAAAACATAATTTTTCCACCTCCGTGCTTGTAGGGATTGTGTTTTTAAGGTCATAGGCAGCATTTTTCTTCCTCAAAAAAACGGCGAGTTGAGTCAAGTCCAAAGAGCTCAAAAGAGATCCGAAAAGCCCCGTCACATCCGGGAGAGCCAACGGGCATGAGACAAGTTACGATTAGCCAATGTGCCACTTTGTGTTGGTCTATCACATAAAATACATTTACGTTTTTGATTGTAACATGACAAAATGTGGAAAATGTCAAGGGGTATGAATACTTTTTCAAGGCTCTGTAGAAACATCAACATGAGAAGACATAGATTTAAGACTATCCCATTACACCCCAGGCAAGTTTTTTTTATTTATATTTTTTGTAATAAAATATTGTGGTTTTTAATTCATACATAGTGTTATGTCCATGGTGGTACCATAAGTGCCGGTTCACACTACAGCGACATGAAAGTCGGCACGACTTTGCGAGGCAACTTCAAGGCAGCTTCGAGGCAAATTCAAGTCGCCTCCAGGATAGGCAACTTTGCCAGTGGCCAATCAAACAATAATCAGCTCTGTGGGAGGGAGGGGTTTGCCTGAGAAAACTATTTTCTCTTCCTGTAAAGTTGCTTCAGTAAAGACAGTGATCCGACTTTGGAGGCGACTTCCATTGAAATCTATGGGTACAAGTCGCCTTGAAGTAGTACAGGAACCTTTTCTGAAGTCGGAGCGACTTCAGTAGTGTGCATTAAGACGGCTCTCATTCACTTTAATGCAATTTCTCATGTAGGGCAACACAAGTCGGATCCCAAGTCGCGGTAGTGTGAACCGGCACTAAAAGTCCATATTGCCTCAATTCCACACTTTTTTCTATACAGTAATTTGGGAGGTAGGTACCATATTCATAATATCCTAGCATACTTTACAAGTATTTCCCAAACTCTGTTCCACTAGTCAGCAAATGAGCACTAACACCATGTATTAAAAACAGAGATCAGATATTGTACAGTTGCAAATACACTATCGCTTCCTGGTTCAAAACCTTCCTTCCCTGCTGCCTGGATTTATTGGGTTCATTCAGGTTGGTAAAAGCAGAGCCTGGCCACAAGCCGGTTAAAAGAAAAAATGCTGCTCATCTGCTTGTCTTTTACTCAGTAGGACCACCGGAATCTGATTGGCACACAGTAAGGCTAAGTTCACATATCCGCGTTTTGTGCGGGGCGCGTATGCGAGAGCACAGCAGCCCATTATGTGCCTGCGTCTTCATAAAAAAAAAAAAAAAAAAAAAAAAAGAAGAAGAAGATTCATGCAGCTTTTCAAAAACGCAGCCACAGGGAAATCGCATGGTCTTTTTGACCATGCGATTTCCCTGCAGTTCATTCAGGGCTGTCATGTGCGTCTCGCAAGAGCGGAGCGGGTGGGTGCAGAAATCAATGCGATTCCCTCACCCACAGCTGGAACGCACAGTGCGGAGGAGTGTTAACCTAACCTGAGAGCTTGTTCTGAGCGGTCTGTGTGTAATGGTGGCCACACCCACTTAAATTTTGTTATCTGATCAATGTATGATTAATTTAAAACAAGCAAATCCAGAAACAATTGTATAGCCAACTTTCTATCTGGTTGATTTTGACTTAAAGCGGAGTTCCACCCAAAATAACATTCATATACAAGCACACTCCTTACACTACAAACATGTACAGTAGCCACTTTTTTTTTTTTTTTCTGTACATACAGTACTATTGTCATTTCAATTCCGGCTTCCGGGTACTCACTCCCGCGGGAGTAGGCGTTTCTATTCTCCCGCAATGTAATCTGGGAGTTCGCCCAGATGTGACATGTCCTGCAGAAAAAGTTCCCCGGCGGATAAGGTTCCCCCCTCTGTACTGCGCATGCGCGGCACGAACCTCAACGGAGTTTCCGAAAGTAGCCGAACATGTAGAGCTGCGAGTCGGCTCTACACGGCGCCTGCGCAGTCAGCTCTACATGGCTCCTAGTCATTGCGCAGGCGCCGTGTAGAGCTAACTCGCAGCTCTACATGTTCGGCTACTTTCGGAAACTCCGTTGAGGTTCGTGCCGCGCATGCGCAGTACAGGGGGGGGGGAACCTTATCCGCCGGGGAACTTTTTCTGCAGAACACCGTCCACCGCTACCAGGAAGTCAGTGCTTGTGGGCTTCACAATGCCCACAAGCAAAATGGAAAATTCTGACGGCTGATTTTAAAAGTGCATCTTTTGCCAGAAAAAAGACAGGGGAGGTTAAAAATCACCAAACACGTAAGTACTAATTGGTGATCTAAAAATACTTTGCATGCAAGCTAAAAAAAAAAAAAAAGATTTGCCGCGGAACCTCCGCTTTAAAGCGGCACTTTACACATAGCAACCTGATAAAAAATAATGTTCTTTAGCAAGAAACATACATTCCACATTAATAATTATGCTACGAAAATTAGTGTGTGCTGTAAATTGCCTCCAGCATTGCTCATGTTTCTCCATTTTGCTGAAGCCCAGAGCCCCTGAACAGTAGTAAATCTTTAGGCTGTCAGCAGATCTGCCTCTACAAATTCAACACAATGCCTAAAATAGAGAGCAACTGAGTATGTGCAGAGCAGGGTGAGACAGTGTATTACTGGATTTTAAACAGAATAGCCACTTATTTTTAATATAAAAAGGAGAGAGCAAAAAGGGAGGGACTTTAAATGAAGTATGTGTGGGGTAAGGGTTTCGTTGTTTGTAAAGTAGTAAACATATCTATAATACATTGTATATTTTAATTAAATTACTATCTAATTGGCTGACATATACTCTTGTTCAGACAATTCCGTAAGTGTACATAGAGAATAGATACCTACTAGGTTAAGAGTTATTAAACTACTCCATGCCAGGGAAAAATAGAAAGATCTAGAGAATTAAAATGTAACAACTTTATTATATGAATATAAAATGAAATTTGTGTATGGTACAGACGGGTTCATACAATAATGAACAAAAATAAAAGTAAACTGACAACGTCACTACCTCATTTAAAGTCCCACTCAATCTCTCTTAATTATAACTTATTTTTAATGTTTTCCAATATATCTGCAAAAGGGGTCAGCCTGAAGTGATCTAGCTGGACTTCATTTTCTCAGTAAAGTTCCACTTTAATTTAGTTTGAATTCAAACTGAGTTGATCTGCCAGGGCAGAAAATTAGTCGGCAGCACTGAGATATTTTTTTCATAAGTATTTCATTCTTAAATGGAACTAAATTCATCGATTCAACAGTATCAATAAACACATGTGTAGTGTTACCCCCTAGAGGGCCGCTGAATTAAAATTTTGGTCCTGCCGTTACCCCATCTTTTTCTGTCCCAGTACTATGAGTCTATGATAGGAAATGTCAAACAGATGTAAGCGCCAGTCACTTCATCTTTTTCCAATGCTTTAATAAAATAACTTGCAGTAGTAGAAGGATAGAGGGTTAGGGGAAGTTTCAGATACCTTTTAGCAGATCACTGATGGATTCCTCCGATTCGAAGGACAAAAACAGTAGCTTCCTTTCAGCAGACGGATAGGCCTCTCACACAGACCTAGCGACCAGTATGAACTCCTGGACAAGTCCCTTTCACGAACTTGGGGCCAATTTGCACCATACAGATAGGTCCCTCTCACGAACTTAGCAGCCAGGAGTTAGTTATCTTGAACTGGATTTTTTGTAGAACAGCTTCACAGTACCAGAACCTTTAAGCCATCCGGCAGTACTGTGAGGGTAGATTAGCTTAGGTGCATCCTCCAAACGAGTCACCAGGCCCTTCCTGAGAGACCAGCCTTCAGCCTGGTTATCTCCAGCAAGAGTTCTCCCCTGGATCTTCTCAGTTTGACTTGGCTTCTTCTGCGTAGGCAAGACAGCACAGGACCACCTCCGGATAAGTAGGCCCCAGACAGACTTCTGGGCCTACTTGCAGCAACACAGCCTCGAGCCAGCAGGCCCCGAGGTAGAAGAGAATGACACGCACAGCCTCAGGCCTGGAGGGCCATGAGGCAGAGAGAAAGAAAACATGGCGTCCGCCCCTTAAATACCCTCTCCCAGAATGCACAGCAGCAAGAACACTGCCACTGGGCTGTTTCTGGGGAAAGAATATTCAATGCACTTCAACTTGCTGCATTTCTCACACTGGCCTGTGGTAACAGTGACACCTACTGGCAACAGTGAGAAATGCGCACAACATAGCCAAAATTGAAACAGAAGCTAATTTAACTTTGTACAATCAATCTGAACTATTTACAATTCAGACAAACACTAAATTTACAACATAGCACCTATTCTTTAGGAACAGGGCGCTACACATGCAACTGTCATATTGGTTGTGCTCTCAACCAAACTGTCAAACCATCAAATGGCTAGTGTCATAATCAATCACATGTGCCACATCATGGCAGTTGAAGATCAAACAGAGGCCAAGGCAGCTTCCTTGACTGAAAATTATTGGAGGGTTTAGTTCCTTTTTAAAGCCCATTAGATAGTGTACACTTCTGTGGCTGCCAATAGTGGGGCAGGGCCTGGTGTGTGCTTTTTTAAAGTGTAATAGGGTGATGGTTTAGCCAAAGTCGGGTGGAATGGAAGAGAAGGGAATGTTTTTATTGCTATAGTGGTAAAAGGAGGGGCCTGCTTCCAGGAAGATGTGAATGACTCGCCATGCAACTTTCCCTTCAGGAGAAAGTCAGACTTTTTTTCCACCACGGGAATGGAGCCAGCATAGCTGAAGAATCAGAGTAGTAAAGGAGTGAATTGCACTTATCCCTAATGTTGGCGGTGGTTTATCTGGTAAATGAGGTTCCGCTGCAGTAATAAAGGTCTCCGAATAAACCATGTGCTCTGTAACCAGGTCCTGTGGGTTCGGGTGCTCGGCTGGGATCCTTTTGGACTTTGCCTGGAACCACCAGAAGCTAAGGGGCCCCTTATGTGTAAGTGAGAGCTTGTCCCAGTATAGCCTAGAGTGGGGGTCAGCAACCTGTAGATCGCGATCTACCAGTAGATCGCGGACAGGTGACTGTTAGATCATGGTCTAGGCTCGCTGACCCACCACCCCAGAGCATCATACAGAGTGCAGTGCAGAGGGACTACTTGTAAATTTGGAGCTGTAGTAGGGAGCAAGAGCCGCATAAGCCAATGCCTCCTTTGTAATGCCGGCTCCTGTCCCATGCGGAGTGATACCAACTGCACCGCACCTCTTATCCCGGCTAGCGGTCTCCAGAGTGGTGCCATTAGCAGGAAAGAAGAGATCTTCAGGTCAGTGTGGAGCAATACACTGGGCATAATAGTATAGGGCTGCTTTCACACTGTTGTGCTGCGGTTTACCCACATCGCGGGTGCAGTGCACAGCATCTGCAGGTTTGTTGTGCTCAGGGCCGGATTTCCCACAAGGCCAACAAGGCCAGGCCTCGGGGCGGCACTGTGTGAAAGGGCGGCGCCGCGGAGGAGACAAAAAATTAATTTACTGTGTCCCCGGCCGCCTGAAGCTCCGGCCGCCATTTTTCAAAGTCCGGCGCCCTGTGATTGGGCCATGGGGGTCATGTGCGGCGTGGGGCTGGCCTGTCCGTGATCCTGAACTCCCCCCTCTGCACATGACCTCCATACGCCCAATCACAGTGCCCGGGACACTTAACAAACATGGCGGCCGCCTCCTCCTATCCTCCGGACCTATGTCCATGATGCAGGACAAGCAGGTGAGGAGGAGGAACACAGACTGGGGAGAGAAACTGAGCGGAGGCAGAGACAGAGCGGCAGAAGCAAAGAGAGAGAGAGAGAGAGAGAGACAAGCACTGAGAGAGAGAGACAGAGGCAAAGAGAGAGTGAGACAGAGGCAAAGAGAGAGCGAGAGACAGAGGCAAAGAGAGAGAGGGGCAAAGAGAGAGAGAGAGAGAGAGGGGTAAAGAGAGAGAGAGGGGGGCAAAGAGAGAGAGAGGC